>CM038595.1:10989727-11444621 GCA_021533255.1 Ceriops tagal | reverse complement strand
CCATTCAACACTCAAGTCTATGAACCATTTGCCGAGTTTTTGAATTAAGTTTCAAAATAAAATACTTTTACTTAATTTTTTTATTTAATATAATGAGAAGAGTTCATTTAATTAATAATTATGATATTTTTAACCTGAAAAAAATGTATCAAAAGGATGATGGTTATTGGACTTAAGATTGAAATCAATTTAATTATTAATTTTATTATTTAAATTTTATATATAAAAAAACCTATCATCTGAGCATCGATGAATTCAAACAAAATGGTCCTTATGAACAGGAGGCACTCGTTACCCGTACATACTTACGTGCTCAAAACCTTTTTAATTGTTTGAGCAGGAAAAAGTGGAAAAAGATTGCGCAAGTGGGCACATGGACAAAGACCCAAGTTGTAGTCACTAAATCTGGAAGCTGGAAAGCACCAAGAAAGTTGAAAAATTATATATAAAGACATGTGAAAGATGTACGGGACTTTGTTTGTTTTGACTTTTTTTATGGATAGTTTAATTATTAATTTTTATACATTATATTAAATTTATTTTCTTAAATTATTATAAAAAATTATTTGTAAAAAAATTAAAATTTATAAAATTTATTTTATTTTGTTAAGTTAAAAAGTTTTAACCTTAGTTTCTTAGTTGAAGTGAAAAAATAAATTAATATATTAAGAAATTAATGATACATTATACATAGAGAGTTTAATGTTAATTTGATGCATCATCCCCACCCACATGCGTAAGATTTTTGTTAAATAACTGCGTCGATATTATCAAATAGGTAAGAAAGAATCTTGTCGGACTAAGAAGCGAAAAAAAGAAATTGTTAATAAGCTTGATAATTATTTTTATTATAAATTATTTATATATTATGTAAATGTCAAAATATTTATATTAAGAGACACATTTATTTATTTATTTATTGTTTTCACCCCTCAAATCTCAAGTCCAAATATGGACCTGTCAACATACCATTGTAATTTAAGTGGACTCCCCAGTTGCTCTAGTCTGCGATCAACAGCATATTCCCCTCACACAACCAACCTTCAATCTTGTCCATAATTATTTATAGGGACTTGCTGGATGGGGGAATGGCAAGTGCAGAGGGCTCACGTTTGAAGGGAGGGGAATAGAGTTGCAAATTAGTTAGTTGTCTCAAAAGTTGGGCTTCGATTTGTTGTCTCAATCCCCCCCCGGCCTCCCTCCAGGCATGTGGTGCGGTTCCTTCACCAAGACATGATAGGGGGTATCTGGCCAAGAGGTTCTGTTATTTCTTAGTTTTTTCTTCATATCTGTTATTCTATCACCACTAAAATCACCCAATATATATATATATATAAATAAAAGGAGAGAATCTAATTACTATATCAGCCTCACACATAGTACAATGGATAAATATACCATTACAAGTTGACACTTTTAAGAAGTACATTGATTAAATTGTTTTACAAAAAATTCAAGTATAAGATGACTTCACTTCTATTGTTAGAGTTATTATATGATTCCTTCTTTTTTTTTTTGGGGGGGGGGTCTTACACCTTAATTTAAGAGTTATAAGAGAACAAAGATGAGCCTAAGTCATGTATGAAAGCCATAAAAGCGCTTTTCAAACTAGTAAATGACTATTTTGGATGGTCTCGATGTAAGTAAGTGACAAGTCTAAAAGAAACGATGCAAAAAACTAAAATATCACTAAAAGGTCACCTACTCCAAACAAATGTAAGAATTATTTACTAATAAACGCAATTAGAGGAAAGAAAAAGAGACAACTGAAAAAATAAAAATAAAAATTATCTCCATAAAATTACTCAAGTGAAATTGCATATTTATCGTGTGCGCGTAGCTAAAAAAATCAAAAATTAGTTAATATCTTTAATGCCAAAAAGTTATTTGAATCATATTTGTCGTGTTACTTCATAGAACAAATTCGCAACTTCAATAAATATTTTAAATTTTTGTGATCAGTTTGAATTTAAAAATATAGCCCAATCAAGTAAAGACGCCACTTTGTAACTGCATGAACTACAGTTAACGTCTTTTTGTCATAAATAGACATACTTAAATGTTTTGATGATAATGTCTTATTAGTAAAGGCTATAAAATGACCTTCTTGCATTGATATTACATCAATTCTAACTCCAAAAGTATCAAATTTAATAATAAATACCTTATTAAAATTAAGTAAGATAAGAACCGATGTAATAATCATGGCTTGCTTGAGACGAGCAAATACCTCTTCCGCTTCACCACTCCATTTGAATGAATCATTCTTCAAAAAAGCTATCAAGTTGTCATTGATCTTGCCATAATCACAGGAAAACTTGCAATAATAGTTAGTCAATCTTAAAAAGCCACGTAATGCCTTAATAGTTTTTTAAACTAGCCAATTTATTATTGTTTGCACTTTAAAAGGATCAATAGTTACACTTTCCTTGGAAACAATATGACCAAGATATTCCATTGTTTGGCTAGCAAAACTACACTTTCACTTCTTAACAAACAATAAATGTTCTAAAAAAGTAGTGAACACAATTCATAAATGTGATAGATGAGCATCTAAAGATAGACTGTACATCAAAATATCATCAAAAAATATTAAGACAAACTTACGTAAATATGACTGAAATATATCATTAATTAAGTTCTAAAATGTGGACAAAGCATTGGTAAGATCATAAGGCATAACCAAGAACTCGTAATAGCCATCATGTGTTCATAAAGTTGTCTTTTGAATATCTTCCTCATAGACTCAAATCTAATGATAACTTGATCTCAAATCGAGTTTAGTAAATAATTGGGCACCTCTTAATTCATCTAATAGCTCATCAACAATTGGAATAAGATATTTATCCTTCAAAGTAATGTGATTAAGTGCTCGATAGTCCATGCACATCCTGCAATATTCATTTTTCTTTTTTACCAAGAGAACAAAAGAGGAGTAAGGACTACTATTAAGTCTAATGATGCCTGCTTCCAACATCTCTTTCACAATCCTCTCAATCTCTCCCTTATGGAAATATGGGTAGCGATATGATCTGACATTATTTGGCTTACTCCCAAGTAATAAAGGAATACAATGTTTATGTGCCATCCGTAAAGATAAATTCATAGATTCTACGAATACATCAGAGAACTCAGTCAATAATATATTACTGTCTTTTTTATTTATGGAATAAGATTTTGTTACTTTTACACTGCATAGCTACACAAACAATCCCTATCCTATCTTGCGAAGAACTTTCTCCATTTGATAACTAATAACAGTTGTAATTTTGTCTCCTCGCCTTCCTCGTAACTCTACTGCATGCCTATTTAACTGAAATTTCATTGCCAACTTAGAAAATTTCCAAGTAATATCTCCCAAAGTTCTTAATTTGTCAATGCCAAAACCAATCTCATAAATGTCTAAAGGTAACAAAATAAGGTCACATAAATAGTTTGACCTTACAACAAGAGTTTTACCATTGTGCACTTAACCTATCATTTCAAATTCCTACTATCAATAACCTTCACAACAAACTTGTCATAGTCCTCGATTGGAAAAGCAAGTTTTTTTGGCAATTCTTTCATTCATAAAATTGTCGATACTTCTTTAATCAATTAATACTATTACTGGTTATCTTTTAAAAAGTCTATTAATTTTTATAGTTTGTGGATTAGAATACTCTGTCAAAGCATGAACTGCAGGCTCATCAATGTATTCAATATGAATATCATCACACTTGGAATAAGTGTGGTTATCATCAACCTCATCAACTTCCTTAACTAGCTCAATTAGTAAAAGCCTTTATTTTTTACATCGATGCTTGTTATGCCATTTTTCATCTCAATGCCAACATAGTCCCTTTGTCATCTGCTCTTTTAATTACTCTTGAGTCAAATGTTTAGGATTAATAGGACAATTTAAATAGGATGAACTACCGTTTCCATCTTTCGATTTACTAATAACTTCCTTAGCAATAAGACGACAATTTTCAACACTTAACTTCTCCTCTTGTAGGCAAGTAAAAGAGATAACTGCTACCATTGTTTGAGATTGATAGGTTTTAACTTCTCGTCGGATGTCAAGAATAAGTTCTTCGATGAAAGTGCCTACCAATTGTCTTTCTGACTAATCATTACCTCAATTGGTGAGTTACTCAAAACGACTCTAATACTCCAAAATAATTGATGTTTGACGAATTTTTGCGAGCTTTCCATCAACATTGTGATATTCTGAAGGCCCAAAATGCACAAAAAGGCCTTTGATAAAGTCAGCCCACGTTGGAACTCCAACACACATTTCAAACCAATCATACCATTGGATAGCATCACCTTCCAACTAGATAGAAGCAATTTCCATCTTAGATTGCTCTGTTATACAATGGAAATATAAGTATTTTTCAACCCTAGAAATCCAACTTACAGGATCACTTTTATCCCAACGAAGGAATTTCACCCTTAGACGTGGTTGTATATAGTCATAATTAATGCCTTTAGAGAATTCTCTTGATTCTTTCTGTTTATTAGAAGACCCAAATGTATTGTTTCCTAATTGATTATTTGCTGTGGTCAGGACTACTTGTTCGAGCCTTTTAAAAGATTCTTGCATAAGAGACATTGATTTTTCAAGACAAGATATTTTAGTGTCAAAATCCATTAAGTTGTGTGAACACATGGTATAAGATTGCAAATCAGTAATGCTAACATTTTTCTTTAGTTATTAGGTAAGGGCCATAAAATAAACAATATTTTTTTGTGAGGATTTGTAACAAAAATGAAGGAATTTGGAATAGAAATGAGGCCCTTACAAACCCCGTTATGATACTAGATGATGAGAAATTAAGGTTTTGGGAGAAAGAAAATTATAAAAATAAGGAAAAAGAGATTAATCATTTTGATAGATCAACTTCTAATAATCACTTTGAAGGAATTGACTTCTAAATAGTTAAAAAAAAAACTTGAATAAATTTTATTACTTAAATCTATAAGCCATAAGTTTTACACACGCATATATACGTAACACTTAATTGTTTATGAATATAAAATTAATCTTATTATATAAATTAAATAATCTTAAATTAGAGAATCTTGTTAGGTAAATTAAGAAATCATATTACATCACTGGTTTGACAAATTGATTACCTTCGTCTGAAAATTAATGGTCGTCCTTTTCCTTTTGATTTTCTTTGTGCGAACGTAGATTTGAGTCATGAAGCGGTAGGAGTGCAAATAGATGCGCTGCCAGGGACGACAAAGCCAACGCAGCTCTCCGCGTTTACATCAGTTCTGTGAGTCCTCCTCTTCCCCCTCTTCCTCAGAATACCCTTTTTAATTTTATTATTTTTTTATGTGATCCATATTAGTCATATTTTATGCTTCGTTCTGAAGCGTAGTAAAGAAACAGAGTTCCCCGCTACCCGAGGGGTCGGGGGTGAGGTGGGCTGGGTTGTTCAAACATCTTTCTTAATCTAGTGTTATTTTCTCGAATGGTTTTCAAGTATATTTTTGTGTTTATTTTTTATCTTCTTCTTACCACTCTGCTGATGAAGAAGATAGCTCCATAGAATACATACATACATACATACAAATATATATATATATATATATTACCAGCTCTAACAGAGTTATATTACTTTGCATTATGTATTTTGTTTATTTCGAATGGCCTTTTCCCATTTTAGCGGTGAATTCGCTTTGTGGGGATGTTTACCGACTAGTTGAGAGTCCTGTTTTTATGCTGGTACTTAAACAGAGAGTGTGACTTGGATGATGCAGCACCATTGCCTCTAATGTGGAGCTGAACTGAATATCTGTGTTTTGTGGCTTCTCTTCAGGGAATTTCATCCCCAGTTCCTCGTAAATAAATTTGTTTTAATAGGATTTTTTTGAGCAGAAGTTGCAGTATGTTATGCCTTTAGAAATTTTCTGTTGGTAAAGAAGTTATTTTACCTGTGTCTCTGGCATTTTTCTTTTTCCAGTAAATAATTGTAGGAATCACTAGTTCCCCCAGGAAGATGGCTGGACCTATATGCTTCCACAGCAACAGACTTTTCCCTGGCGTGATTGGTAAAATGAGGAAGACTTGTTAGCAAGATTATTGGTTTGCCAAATATGTGCATGATGAGGATGTTCAAGTTTAAGTTTCAGAGCATATGTAAAAAATAAATATAAGAGCATTAGACTAGTTCTAAAATATAGAATCCTCATGTCACTAATGATGGAAATTAATGTAAATTTGCATCAAACCAATGATAGAAATATTTTTCTGGAAGTTGTTTTGCGTGGAAAGTTATTTTTCAATTACAAAGGTGAAACACATCCTTTAAGCCATTTTTTTTCATAAATCTGAATATGTCTAAGATGCATGCCAAGAAAAAATTTGTTGAGATAATAAAATTTGACAGTTTTTACTTAATTTTAATTTTTCATAACATTGGAATTTTTTTTTATTATTATTTTTTTTAACTTCTGAAATAAATCTTTTGACACTCAAATTATCATTTTGCGGGGAATGAAATGCTTCATACTTGGATATCTTTTTGTTTCATAGGTTTTAGGGGTGAAAAGAAGGCAAGTTTCAATTGGCTCTGGATCTAAATCAAGAGGCAAGGTTGTGATTGTGGAGGACGTAAATGTAAAAAGTGTTGTTGATGCTTTGGACAAAGCATTGAAGTCCTCTGCATAAATTAAGTAAGAGAGAAAATGAGAGAGAGTCAGTTGCAAAGTATTAACGGTAAATATAGCTTCCTTCAACTTCTTAGATAATAGAAGGATGGGAGATTGTTCAAATCACAGGTCATTGCCAAGCGTTTGATATTTCGTTTCTAGTTAGGCTTGCCTGCTTCACCCATTTATCGCAGCATCAATGACCAATTGGCAATGTGAAAAATTTTGAATGCAGCATCTCCGGTAAAGCACAATTTTTAATTTGAGAAATACTATTTTAAAGTGGAAATCCTAATGTCATGATCGGGTTATCCAAGAGGACTTTCGGTGATCGCTCTCGCACTCCATCTTCTCTAGCAAAAAAGGTTGAAAATGAATTTTCCAAGTAGATGCAATTTTTTGTTGGGCCCTGCTAAACGGTTGAAACATTTCTTGGTAATCTTGTGCGCATATGTGGACCACTAAACTGCACAGAAAGAGCAGAAAGCAATAGGACGTTCTACCAGGATACAAGAATCTTCAAATTTTGTGAAGCTCATAACAACGATCGGAGCAATTATTCACCTATTTAAGGTCTGGATTCTAATTAAGTGCTGATGAAAAGTTAGCAAAAGAAAAACAGCATACAAGACCAAATGGAGTCTCACCTTCGTGACCAATATATATTTGGCCATTATAAAAGCAAACGAAGGCTATATGACGGTAAGAAAAGAAATGGGACTTGGAGGTGTTGGGATGTCCACCGTTCCTTCCAACATCAACAGAACCTTCCTCATGGAAGGGCGCAGAGATGGCTCACCGAGAGTGCACCAAATTCCCACTTTGACCATCCTGTCTAATTGTCTCCTGTCCACTTCTTCTTCACCCACTAGCTTTTCCAATTCCCCACGCTCAAAACAATCGTAAACCCATTCTTCGAGTATGGCTTCTGTTACAGGGAGACTATGATCCACATTCCTACGGCAACATATGATCTCCAACAACACGACTCCAAAGCTATAAACATCTGCTTTAGCCGTCACAGGAAGGTTGCGATGCCATTCTGGTGCTACATACCCTCTTGTTCCTCTAATAGCTGTGAACGTTTTGGTTTGCTCCGGCTTCATCAACTTCGCCAATCCAAAATCTGATATTTTCGGACACCTATGCTCATCCATCAGTATGTTTTGAGGTTTTATATCGCAATGGATGATTTGTGACTCACACTCTTCGTGCAAATATAGAATCCCACGTGCTATATTGCGAGCAATCTCTGATCTCTCGGAGAAGTTTGGTCTTTTCTCAGGCGAAAACAGCACATCAGATAGGGAGCCATTGCTCATGTACTCGTATACCAAGAGCCTGTTTGGTCCATCGATGCAATAACCGAGCAAGCAAACTAAATTCTTATGATGGGTCCTGCCAATCACCTTAATCTCAGTCTGAAATTCTCGTTCACCGTCGTCTAAAACTCGATCGAGTCTCTTGACAGCAACAAACTTCTGATTTTCTGATATCAGCCCTTTATAAACTGTACCAAAGGAACCTCTGCCGATCTCTTCCTGGAAACCATTGGTTACATCTTCTAGTTCTGCATAGGTGAACGATCGAATAGAAATTTGCTCATAAAACGGGACATTTTTGTTATCAATGGTTTTATAAGCGTGTAAATGCCATCTGTGAACGACTATTGCAAAAATTGCCAGCATAACAAGCACAGCAGAAACAACTGAAACGCCAACAATTAAGATTTCCTTATTGAGATTTTTCTTGTTGCTTCTCTTGTCTCGCGGCTCAATTCGATTCATGCCAGGGGCAGGGCCTGATATCTGAATACCCACCTTTATAAAAGCCGAGTCTGAAACATCTGGATTTCTACTCCCATATTTTAAGGGGAGCCTTTGCTTTTCGCATTGCCCATTCTTGTAAAATGCGGCTTCACAGTTGCAGTCCTCTTGGCAGGCTTCCTCGCAGTCTTCTTTGCTTGCTAACGAGAGAGTTGAGTATGAACCGTCTTCCCAAACAGTATTGGGCAACTCCTGAATTCTGTATTTGGTGCTGACATTCATTTCTTTGCAACTTTGAGCGACGAAATTCCTCTCACATCCGGAAAGCCAATTTCCTTGGTCAACTTCTTCAAATCCTGGAAGACATTCGCATTGCTGCTCCTGACCGATTATCGTACAATAGCCATTAAGACCGCACAATCCCTTTGGCTTGCATTTGTCATTTGTGGAAGACCAAGCAATCGACCAGCTGCTATTCTCTTTCAAATTATACGAATGGAGCTTAAAAATGCCATCTGCATCCATTTTTGCCAAATAAACTGTCTCATTTGTAGAAGTCCCTCCCACATTGAGATCTTTAATGTTGACGCCTGCGGCATCGAGCAGGTATAGATGGCCATCACGATTAAGATTCAGTGTCACGTTATCACCTCGTCCGTCAGTCCCAGACGCCCAATAAGCATCCTCAACGCCTGAATCGTTCACCGGATACTGCACAAGGTTTCCATCATTTTGCATTACGATGCGGAAAATTCCTGTTGACTTGTTAGTTTCTGAAACACTAGAAACCAACTGTGTCCCTGCTTGGAGACGTTGAGCTGGGAGGAGAGTATCAGTTGGGTTGTCAAAACTCTGCCACGTGATTTTCTGGTTAGAATCATATAAGACAAAGTTGCCCGAATCGGAAATGGAAGCTGAAGAAGCTGATTGCGTGGCAGCGGAAACAATGCTGGTGTTCTGGCCTTGAGCCGATCCCAAGACAAGGCCTGAATCACCGCTGAAAAGCAAGGTAACGTCAGCCGAAACGGGCGGGTCATCTCGCTTGGCAGTCCACACTACCGTTTGTTGGGGAATTCCGGCAAGGAAAACGCCTACAGCATAGCCACTGCCCCGACGATAAAATCCAAAGGCATATAGACCAGAAGGTGACACCCATGCGGAGTTTTTGGTGTTGGGTTTTAGGGAAGAACCTAGGCTAATATTGAATTGCTTTTGTTGAGCTGCTGCAGCTATTAAAAATGAGCAGAGAACAAGAGAGAATTTGAGGATGGAAGAAGCCATGGAAGGCATATTGTGTGTTCTTCCTCAGCTAATGACAATTTGAAAGCCCATTATATTGGGCAAGTCAGCCGAAGCGAAGCATTCACTCTGTACAATTCAACAAGCACGAAGTCGTCTTTGAACCATTCAACACTCAAGTCTATGAACCATTTGCCGAGTTTTTGAATTAGAATGGTCTACGAGACAATTCGCCCCGTTCCACAAGGCCACTGTCGTGGACTGTTCTTGGGGATAGCAGAGAGTGGCAAGTGGCATAGAGCGTTCTTCTTCGTAGGGCCCCGCCGGGCTTTCCAACTTAAGTGACAAGTAATGCGCGTTTCAATTTCCAGCGCCGCCCAGCCCCCACCCTTCGGCTTGTCATTTAATGGTATGGTCAGATATAGAGGCGTTCAACATTTTGAGGGCTCTCCTATCCGGAGTTGCACGTCATAAGGCATATTTATACATTGTATTAATATTTTTAATTTTTAATATATCATTACAATTAATTGAATTGAATTCGTGCAAATAATCTCTTTCACTAATTTTCATAATTTGTGGTTGTAGTCGTTACCCACCCTTCTAATTTGAGAGTCTTCAACGTGTATATAAGTCTATTCTCCACCCAAAAGAAAAGAAAATAAAAAAAAAAAAGGCTAATTATGAAGTCAAAGTCTCCCAATATGGGCTTGGGCAAGAAAGGCGTCGTCAGCCGTGTGATGGCGGGGTAACCTCAATTCTATAATTTGGAACTTTGAATTGACATAATTTTTTTTTTGAATTCATTTAACGAAAATAACCTTAGTTAAAAAGTTTTTGAATAAAATTTACCTTATTTTATCAAGTTAAAAAGTTTTAACCTTAGTTTCTTAGTTGAAGTGAAAAAATAAATTAATGTATTAAGAAATTAATAATATATTAAGAAAATAAGTCAAAATAAAATAATAATTGGTGAGACATGGGATTTTAATTATAAGTGTTGGAATCTCGTTGTTAAGGAGTTAAGCAGTCAAAATCGTTACTAAAACCTTTAAAAATGTTGTTCTATCTGATTTTCTTTTGAGAACTCTCACGTCTTTAAAGTGTTAAACTACATTTTCCTCCTCCCCCTTTTTTTTTCCCTTTTTTTTTTTTTAGTTCTTTATGGCATGCTGATCAATGACACGGTCCTGCCTCGTTACTTGTGGATATTAATTTCACATCGATGCAATAGAATTGAGTCATAGCGAATCGGGCCCAATTAAAAGACAAAATGAGGTCCGTGGGATTGGGCTGGGCTTGATATTGGAAGGACCAGCAATCATGTAAATGAGGAGAGAGATAATGGAAAACCAACCGATAATCATAACATCAAAAGGCCATGCCATTAAGCACACACAAGAAAAACACAATAAATATATATATATATATATATATATATATATATATGTAATTTCTGGAGCTAAGAATCAGCCAAAGATAACGGTGTCAAAAAATTGTACTTTTTATTTCTAAAAATACATTTAAAAAAAAAAAAAAATTTCTATGCGTCTTATTCCAATACATGTATTCTAATAAGAAATTTGCATTCAAAATATTGTGTTAGACAATTTCGATATTTGCCCCTCGTGTGATTTTTTCCATCTTACCCTCTTCACGAAAGGAAAGTTAATCAATCAATTTCATATAATGGAATGATGTAATTTGGTGTTAATGTCATCACAAGAATCTTGATGTAGTTAGTATATTTGCACCCATTAAGGCTCAATTCTTTCTCACTATTCCATTGTATCGTTTTTGTTGGAATCCAATGGAATTTCAGATGATAACCTTAACCGCGGATTCATCATGCAACCCCTCCCCCACCCCCGTCTCTCTCTCTCTCTCTCTCTCTCTCTCTCTCTCTTGGGAGGAGTCGTCGGGAATGGGAGAAGCTTTTGAACTGGAACGATGTTAAATATTATGAAAAAGTTTTATTGATTCACCATAAAATATTATTTTTAGTAAGATAAATAATTTTTAAATTTTTTATTAGACGATTGTATTGATAAAAATAATATTTTTTATAATAAATTGGATGCCTAAGTAGGAAAAGGTAGTGAAATTAAAAAATATTTCTAATCTTGTATAGAAAGTGTCTATAAAGACTGTGCTCAAATTTAATATTGACTGAATATAATAGGTTCGTAGGGGTAGAGTTACAAGCTATGTGATTTATCTATTTTTCAAAATAGTCCTAGCATTAGACTTTAATGTGGTCAAATTGCTAACAATTAGGGAGACTGTGAAATTATGAATTTAATAAAATATACAAATTAAGTTTTATTAATTATTGAAAGTGACTCACGTATAATAATAGTGTAAATCAATAGTATGGTTAGAATACTATGAAATTTTTTATTAATATTCTATAACATCAAAATCAAAATTAACGATCAAATTTCTTTTATTTTTTAATCATAAGAGTATAATTTTTATATTGATGTAATAGTGAAGTAAGGATCAAGCAGACATATAAAATATTTTTTTTTTACGGGTATAAGTTCAACTCATTTTTCAATAATTAGATAAATTAGTTGATTTGATTCATTTTTATTTTACGAGGAAGTTCTCTTTTTAAATTAAGATAAAGACCTTCTTTTGGTGTATAAAATAATTAATATTACTACTTTTCTATTCAAAATTTTTAGATTTGTGCATAAAAATTTTAATTAATATTAATATCACCTAATTTTTCAAAAAAAAAAATTCCGTTACCTTTTTATTTCAATACATGTATTCTAATAAGAAATTTGCATTCAAAATATTGCGTTAGACAATTTATATATTGTTTAACGTAATTTTTTTCATTTCGCCCTCTTCCCAAAAAAAAAAAATTAATAATTAATTTCATAAAAAATAAAAAATAATTACATTTGATACCATAAAAGGAAACGCGTGCTCGCACGTCAATGTTCCGTTTATTGCGACATTACTATGTGGTTTCCTTGTATTTAGAATTGGACTACCATGATGATTAATGTGTCTGCCACGAATACAAAGAAGTACGTATCTGTTTTTTTCTCCTTTTTTTTTTTTTTTTTGAAGTTACGCATCTTAAGTACGAGAATAGTTCACGAATATGATTGTAATGGTTCTCTCTTCCACAAAAACAGATGAAAAGGAAATTTTCCATCCTACATAAGACTTTACTGCTCCTTCACGTGGTAAAACAAATTACTGATAAAAATGGCTGGGGTGTAACTTTTGATGACGAGAAGAGATGTGATATTCATTTCTATCAAATCAAGGGAACATACAAGTTATCGGCCCCCATGGCACATGGGGTTACCTGACCTTATACACATTCAACGGGAATGAATCATGGTATGGTTGTTAAGAAAGAAAAATGTCAGTCAGGTTCAAGCAGTAAAAAAAGAAAGAAAGAAAGAAAGAAAGAAAGTCAATCTAGCTCATAGCCCTAGATTCCATCTTTTTAAACACCAACCACTGATCTACTATTCTATACTTGACCTAGATTTCAAGGGTGGGCGAGGCTGATTCTAACAGAAATCTGTTTGGTTTACTTATTTGGGCTAATGTGATTTTATTGTCACCTTATCGTGTATTATCATGTTACGTCACCAACTAAGAAAAAAAAGGGGGGAGAGAGAGAGAGAGAGAGAGAGAGAGAGAAATGGATGAACCATAAGCTATGATTTTGTCAACATCCAATTTCTCTTTTTTGTTTTTTTTTTTTTTTCCCTTCTGATCAATCAATTGGATTCTGGAATTCAAGACGTCTCAATTTTGAAGTTGATTACAGTGTATCACTAAACTAAACGAAACGAAACTCCTAATCGCCAACATCCGAATTGAAGATTCTACATTGTATCGAGTGGGGTTCAACCAGTAACTTCACAAATCGTTTCTACAGATAAACAAGCATCCAAAAGAGGAGCGGAATTGAAGGGGAGATGTACTATACATGCAACTCACGAAATCTTGCGCAAAAAAACGTAAAAATGTGAAAGCTCATGGGACCGGCAAGTGGATTTCTGTCAAGCAATGATTTGTGTTTTTCATTTATGCACAAAAATAAGTTTTGATATTTAACTTTTAAGCCAACCAGTCCTCCTTGTGCGTAAAGGAGAAGGAATTACAGAGTCTCTTACATTAATTTCCTTTGGCAAAGGTTGTCAACAAACCTCCAAAATAAAGGGAATCATATACGCTGCCCCTGCAACACCCCCAAGAGTCTAGTGAAAAGAAAAGGAAAAACCAAAAATAAAAGAAAAGAAACAGTCACCTTAATTATCTTTAAGAGAGAGAGAGAGAGAGAGAAAAAAAAAAAGTGTATTAGATGTTCAGGGTGCCCTCCGACTCTGAAAGCCAATGTCGTTGTGTCTCCTTGAAGGGCCAGAAGATGGTACTGGCAAATGTCTTGGCAAGGAATTCAAGTAGTGGCCCTTGTACTGATCAGATTTGGGATCGAAATGAAAAGGTTTGGTGGTTGTTGACCCATGGCAGTAACCAAGAAAGAAAATGAATGTCAGGAAGAGCAAAAGAAGCAGGAATCTTAGAGGTCTTCTACACTGAACCATATGCAAAACTATAAACGAGTGAAAGAGCTTATGGGGTGGCTTGATCTTTTGAGCCCTTTGCTTAGCAAGTGCTGGAGATGTAAGCAGAGAGTATGAATAATTGAATGCAGAATATTACATCAGCTGTTAGTTTGTGTTGGTAACTTTGTGCCTATGGGTGAAGTATGAGAGAGAGAGAGAGAGAGAGAGAGAGAGAGAGGACTTTTAAAAGAAATCAGATTTTTCAATACAAGTAGGGTTATTATTTGAAGCAGAAAGCTGAAAACAAAAGCTGGATAAAATCTTTTGAATAGGTCTTGTGGAAATATAGCAGAAAGCAAAAGAGATAAGAGAAGGAAGAACCCCAAAAAAAAAAAAGGGAAAATATTTTAAGGTTTTCCCTTTGTCAACCGCCTGAAAGAAGCATGGGAAACATTTTGAAGGAAAGGAGATGGAGCGCCCAAAAAAAAAAAAAAAAAAAAGAACAACAAGATTAGGAAAGAGCGAAAGTTAGGGATGGGTTGTGTCATATTTCTTGTGGTTAGGTAAGTCTTGGTCCCACTTGATATTAATGGGAGATTACAGGAACTGCAACTGTTGTTTTGGAGCCTCGTAACACGAAAGTTGTCCCTTTGACACCCACTCCTTTTGTAGGGATTTTAATTAAATATCATTCCTTTGGGTATATGGAATCCAAAATTTTGTCCATGAAGAGTAGAAACCTATCAGGATAGTTGGTGTGTATGTCTATCTGCTCACTCCTGTCCATCCTCCTGAATCCAAGGGATATGACAATCCGTGTTTAGGAACAGTGAGTAAACAAACAAACATCAGTACTTATTGCCTCTTTTCATTTTCTTACATACAGTATCTGCTTATGTACAAATTACCTCAATCTACCTCCATCCCTCACACTGTTTCAGTCTTATAGACTTCTTTGTTTTTTTTTTTTTGGCAAGAGAGGGATGTGGAGAGATGGGTCCTTGTGTGGTCGAAAAGGAAGAGGTTAGAGCTTCATGTTGATGGCCATGTCCCAATTGTCCATTGTGCAATTGAAGGCCCGCTTCGTCAAAATAGATGTAAGAGTGCGCTCTCTATATGCCTCTCGTTTGATAAAGAGAAAAGATGTATGATATAGATCGTAGAAGAATCGCATCCTGAAAGTTAATTATTGAAGTAGAAGAGTTCCAATTCATATAAATCCTGCAAGAAAATCCTATAACTTCTAATGTAGAGTTTAAATTTCATAACCTAAGCTTAAAACGACAACAATTCACTACTTTCCTCTTCCAGACTCCCTTGTTGGTTTGGCAGGAGAATTGGGAAACTACCTCCACAATCTAAACATATTGTTTTGGGGGGAGACGAAAGAGAAATCTAGCACGAGAACTGAGAAACAAGGTTTTCGTGAGAACACACCCTACACTGCAGGTACCCGTGCTTGACTAGCACGAGAACTAAAAAGCAGTGGATAATTCTGATACTAAATAATGTAAATACTAAGATAACTAAAACTTAAAAGTTAATTATCGACGAGAGAGAGAACTCATGACCCTGTCAATCCTATAAAATAATTTTGCAACTTTCAATATGAAGCTCAAGTCTCATGCTTAGCAAATTAAGACCATAACAATACATCCAACTTCTTAGTTCTCATGTTAGTGTTAAGCTGGACCCTACCATAATTGTTGAAAGAGTAGTTCTTGTTCAAACCAAAGGTACAAGACAAAAGAGATCCATTCTAAATTAGTTGAAGTGCTGCTGACTTGCACTTGTTCCTGTAACGTGAGTGCAACTTTCAATCAAGTATGTCTTAATTGTGTAAGTAGTAGCTCTTATGATTTACTAACATCGATCTTCATATAATCATCTCTAGGCTCATAATTGCCGTATGGCACTGATCAAAAAAAAAAAAAAAAGATTTTTTCAGTTAGTTTTATCAAAATTTTGAGTATAAAGTATGTAGTTAAAATATTTTATATTAAAAAGAAAATAAAAGAGTAAATGATATATAAAAAAGAATTCTTAAATTTAATATTTAAAATTTTAATTGGAGATATAATACTAAATTCACAAAATCTCTTATTTATTTAAATTATATTCGATTTTTATTTTCTTTTTCTTCAAATTTTATGCTCTCGGAAGGATACAACGAAGGAAAGATAGGTGTGGTGTCTCCAACAAACCTTCCTTTGAAAGTTAGTTTTCTGAAAAGGACATATCAATAAACAACTTTATAGGGCTTGGATGTGAGAGTAATTACTCAAATAAAATCTGCCACCGAGTTTCAAAGTTCACATCTCAACATCATCCACGAACCAAAAAAAAAAAAAGAAAAAATAACTTCAATAAAGACTGGCCCACATAGGCCTCTAGGCCTTATGCCCAAGTTCTTGGGTCCCTCTGTTTTGGCCCACAGTTTGAGATAAGAGCTACGAACCATGAGCTCGGACTTCAAATACCGAGCTTGGGACAAGTCATGATCTCCAAAGATTCTTTCCATTATAGGACTTGGTAGGGGGCTCGTGCTAAACTTGGTTCATCTCTTGAGACTTCAGTCCTTTCACCCGCCTCATCATTACCGGTATCTAAGTAGACCTATAAATCGTGCAATATCTTCCTCCAAGGTAACGGTTCAATCCCATGCTTAAGCTTTTTCTTTGCCATATAGACCTCACTCCTTTCACCTTTTATTGAATTATTGTTAGAATGGTAATGCTAGGACCCCTTCTCTTCTTTAGCCATGTATTCCTTTTGTAGGTTTGGATGTAAACGCTGAGTTCAACACTTTTCTCGGTGACCCATCATCAAGGATCAAAACCTAGAAAAATACAGCTAAAATACAGTTTTATGGGCTGTACTTTTTATATGGAAACATTGATTGCTAGTTGAATAGAATGTATATATATATACATTTGAGCTATAATTGCATGGAATGTCAATTGATACTAGAATGTTGTCTGAAACATTTTCTTTGCAATTTGATTTATCTTTCCTTTGGAACAGCAGGCACGGGAGAGTTTGATGCAGTTTTTGGGTCTCGTGGTGCTGAACCCATTCCTCACCGTACTCAGAGTTACAAGGTTCAGTAGATAAGCAGTGCCCCCCCCCCCCCACCTCCACCATCATTGTCCACTGCTCTTTGTCTAGGTGGCTTGGTCATAACTCAATCCCATCGCAGATTCATTAAATAGATCCTGTATTCATTGCTGCACAAAATGAAGTATGGACGTGCTTGTTGCAAACTGCAACGTTGTTCCCTTCCCCCTACGTTGATGCTGCCCTGGGACAGGCGAAATTTATAAGTCCATTTTGACGAGGACCCAGACTAAGACTTGACACAGACTCTCTCTCTCTCTCTCTCACCTTCTGCACATGGGCGTAACTAGTCATGCGTGACAACTCAAATCTGAAAAACAATTTTGTGGATAAAGAAATCTATTAGATGAATTTTGGTCAAAAAATAAAATAAAATAAACATCTATTAGATGAAAACTCAGAATGAGTTGGTATAATGGGGTTTATGTGTTTTTTTTTTTTTGGAATTTCAAATTTTCTTTTTTAAAAGAATATATATATGTGTACAATAAGAATGCAAAAAATGTGTAAAAAAATTAATATAATGTTTAATTAGATATTAAAAAAGTAAAATAAAATGATGCATTATTTTACCTTTTGATATATTTGTTGCTGGTCAAGGCAAATTTAATTTTTAGTAAAAATATATATATATATATATATACTTAGTAATATTATTTCGTTGTGGCGTCTTTAAAATTGTTTTCTTCGTTAAATCTCATTAGCTATATAAAAACTCTTAAATTTATTGTTGTCATAATCATTATCATTATTAGATATAAAACATTTTATTTTTGTGTTGGATTCGTTTTTTAGTCTTTTTTTATTATTTTTTGAGAGTTATAAATATATTAATATATATTTTTTAAAATAAACTCATACCTTTTCACTGTATAAATAACAATTGCAACCTATAAGTTACTTTGCTAAAAAAAAAAAAAAAAGAAAAACTTCAGCTGTTAGCTCACCCCCGACCCGACTCCGCTATCTAAATCAATCTTATGCTGTCTGACCCCAATTAATGTGACCCACATTGGCCTCGCACGACGACCAAGATCACACATAATGCATTCGATCTCTTTTATTTTATTTTATTTTTGGTCAGAAGTAAATCTTCTTTCCATGGCATCACAATTAGGAGAGTAGCCCAAATTTGGGGGATTGAAAACAGGAGCCCAAGATGGATGAGCTTTGCACGGCAATGAAATCAACTCCAATTCCACTTTTGTCAACTAAACCATATTTTTGTAATTGTAAAGCCCAGCAGAAGTCGAGACTAAGTCGCTAGGACTGCACAGGCAGGCCTTCCACCCCCACCCCGGCGCACTGAACATAAATATCATTCGCTCATGGGCCACTATTAGCGCAATTTTGTCGTTTTTTTCTTTGAAAGCTGTTTTTAAATTGCTGTGGAAAGCATATGCTTGATCAATCTAGTCTCTCCCCTTGAGAAAAAGAAAAAGAAAGAAAGAAAAAAAAAAAGATCACGGGTATGTTTCACCAGTCTCTGCGTTACGCCATAATCAAATATACAATTAAAGGAGGTGCGTGTGCTACGTACTTCCAGAAAATTTAGAATGACCAGACCAAACCTATGGTTAAAATTTCAGTCTTACTATTTCGCTTTCTTCAGAAGTCTAGAGTGAGTGATGCAATGGGGTACGAAGTTGTTGGTCCTAATTTGACGCTTGAAGGTGGTCCCAAATTTGACTCTGAAACAATTAGGGTAAGCAAATCGTGTCGTGGGGAGCAGATCCACCAAATAATAAGGTTCTGGTGGAAATAAATTAAAACCACAGGGAAGGAAGCCTACGTTGGTGGTTGACCAAATTAGCAGTTGCTTGCCGGGAGACCAAATGGAGAAAAACTGAGAGAGAGAGAGAGAGAGAGTCGTTTTCTCTGAAATTTTGACCTCAAGTCGCAAAGCAAGCGGCGCAGAAAAAGCCTAAACACGATACTCTGTGGACTAAACACAAACATTTTTCTTTGGAGACTGTAAACATTTTTTCGTTTTGCTATGTCAAACACGGCAGATGTATCAATATTTTCACGCCGTTTTGGATACTGCAGAGAGAAGTAATAATCCTAAGCTAGCTAACTGCACATCAAAATTAAATCCGCCTCACGGAGTGCACGCAACTAAAGATCAAGCTATTGACATTGACCAGTCGTTTGTTGTTGATGATGCTCCTCATGGGCACCCACCAAAACAAAACAGCAACCCTGATTGATTGGTTGTGATTTGCCTAGGTAAATGACCCCCCCGTCGCCCCGGGGGGGGGGTGGTGGCGGTGATACGTGACTAGTATGGAAATAATTTTTAACAAAGGAAACCTAGAGTTGTTGCGCAACAATATTTAATTTGATCCTTTTAAAAGTGAATCGGGTTAATTTAACATTATATATGAAAAATAAAAAATTTAAGCAAGTTTAAAAAATAAGAAAATAATTACTTAAAAATTATAAATTTATTATACTCATAAAAACATGAGTGAGTATAACAAATACATTAAGAGATAACATAATTGAACATTTGTAAACTGTTTTTTTTTTTTTTTTTTTTTTGGGAGGGTGTGGTGGGGGAGGGTCGGGAGGCTGCGGGAATGCGGGGGTCTACTTTAACGTCATGTTCAAAAGCAATGGGATGGGCATAATGCACGAGCAGTTGAGTGTTGTGCATAGACATATATATGCAGGAAAGGGAATATGGGTCACTTCACGAAGGGAAGACCCCCTCAGATTATTATGAGGAGTTACCATTACAATCTCCTTTTTCAGCTTTATAGTAATTATTATTATGTTGCACGCATGCACCTATGTATTAAAAGTTGAAGGCATAATCATGAACAATGATATTCGTCCTGGCTTGATAGTTTGACTAAGTTGTACAAATATATATTTTTTAGCTTATGTAGACAAATTTTTGATTTAATAAGAGTAAAATAGTAACATAGAAAATTTCTCAGTCTAAATTCTATTTCCTTCTCCTTTAATGTATTGGTGTAACCAAATGGAGGAAGTAGTTTGAGAAGAATAACGTTACTCCAAAATTATTAGTCGTCTAGAGTGATATCCGGTTGGTGTACAATGCCTTCATAATCGTATTGAGCATGAGCATGATCACAAGAATTTGCCCCCCAAAAAAAAAAAAACAAAAAAAAAATCGAATCCTGCTAAATCCCAGTCAAGTTGCATTGGACTCTAAAGTTCAAAAGTGTTTACGGTATATTTATATTTATGGTCGTCAAATGCATATAACCATGCCACCTATATTCACATAAAAACATTTCCCGAATCAAAGTAATCCTCCCTCCTTGAAACCTACATGCCAACCAACATAAAGAACAATCATTTCGATGATCTTTTTCTTCATTTCCCTCTATCATTTCAACGGATAACAGTCAAGGTCGGGGGGGGGGGTTGGCTTTTCTTCTCAATCCACTCTTTTTAACGTAAAAAAATGGAGACAAAATTCTGTCGATTGAAGTTCCGAGTGGAAAATGATGGCACCCCTTGTAGCACTACTACTACATTTTATCAAAGGTTTTCAATAATGTCGCCAAATCGTATCTTCTTTTTTGGCCTTTCGGTGGTGCTGTTGCCATTGCGATGATGTCCCCCCCCCCCCAAGGTTATGATGAGCTCCATGGACCCTATAACTAACAAACAATTGCACACGTACGTACACCTACCTAAAAAGGATCCCAAGTATCAAAAATCTTACAAAAATCCATTACAATTTGAAAAAGCAAAAGTAGGGATTCGTGCCTATAGTTCTTTGTTTCCCGTATTCATTAGGAGTTGGGTTCATTCGCACACTCAAAATACGAACAGCTCAATTTCTCATAAGCCAGAAACCTGAAGTTAGGAAGTGAAACTTGAGCTCAATTGTATTGGGAGAAAGCTCAGGTAAGTACAACTTCCTCCACTTAGATTCATTAAAACTACCCACTGCCTGACACCCATCATTTTTAACTTATATTTATCCTTTTTTGAGACCACCCGCCCGCACGCGAGAATACATTACACACACACACACATGCGGGCTTTCAATCGGTGCGCGGTGATAAAGACAAAGTCCAACTAACTCTTGGGTTTTGCCCACTTTGTGTTATTGTTTGGCTTAAATCCAATGAGTTGGTTACTATTTGTGTGTATATTAGATATTTCGTATATACAATTTTATTAATAAAATTATATTTCATTTTTTTAATTATTATTTTATACAAAATATAATAAATTCATAATTATGAAGTACTTATTGTTATATCAAACTAGTTCCTCAATTTGGTTAATTTTCATTTTCTCTTCATTTTTAAGAGAATTTTACAATTATACATTTCTATCTTACAAATCTGATTCTTAAAATGCTAAATTGATTCTAAGATGGCATCCCAATTTTAACCATTTTCGTTGCTGGAGGCACACTCTCTCTCTCTCTCTCTCTCTCTCTCTCTCTCTCTCTCTAGTTTGACCAAAAACAAAAAGCGGAAATAATAAAGTATTTTTATTAAAATTCTTGCCGAGAAAACGAAGAAAGAATACGGAAAGTAAAAGGTGACGTCACCAAAAACTTTGACTCTCTCGCCCTCTCGTTAAACCCAGGTGATCCCAACCCCTCCATTGGCTCTGTCCCCCGTCCATCACCGCTTCGGCTCTCTCCCCCCTCTCTCTCTCTCCCTCGATCGTCTCTTTTTCTTTTTTTTTCTTTCCATTTGCTTCGTTTTCTGTCATTTTCTGGCCGAATTTTTCTTTCTTACCAAACGGAAACCGGAAGGAAAATAAAAAATGGCGAGGGACGATTTGTGCATAGCTGTGCCGAGCTTCTTTAAATGCCCCATATCGCTGGACGTGATGAAATCCCCTGTGAGCCTGTGCACGGGAGTCAGCTACGACCGCTCCAGTATCCAACGGTGGCTGGACAGCGGCAACAACACTTGTCCAGCCACCATGCAGGTCCTCCACAGTAAGGAATTTGTTCCCAACCGCACCTTGCAACGCCTCATCCAGACCTGGTCCGAGTCCGTCCGCCAGCAGCAGCCGCAGCCGCAGCCGCAGCGTGGCCACAGCCGAGTGGAATCGGCTGCCAACTTGGTCCCATCGCGAGACGAGATCACAAGACTAGTTAAATGCCTGGAATCGGCAAAGCAAGAAAAATGCTGCGGTCAATCCAACTGCCTGTCGGAACTCGTCCGTTTCGCTAATGAATCGGAGGAGAACCGTGAATTCCTCGCGAAGATGGACGGTCTGGTACCAATGCTCGTGGATTTCCTCGGGGACGGCGTTGATGACAATGCCGGTAATGCTGCGTGTAAAGCCATTGACGTAATTGAGGACGTTGTTAGAGTTTTAGATATGATGCTAACCAACACCGGAGACCGCCACGGGTTAATGACATTGCTCTTGAAGACAATGAATTGTCGAAATAATGATCCCATGAATTGCTTTATAACTTCGCTTCTCCTTGTTCTGCAACAAGGGAGCGCGGATTCAAGAATTGGATCAGTTAGAATCTTGGAATCAATGGCAGTCGACCCAGAATTGAAATTGTTAATCGCAAGAAGCGATGAATTATTAGGAGAATTGGTGAAATCTATCAGTTTAGAATCCGATCCGAGCTTGATCGAAGCGAGTTTGTCCTGTTTAATCGCGATTTCGATGCCTAAATGCGT
This sequence comes from Ceriops tagal, assembly GCA_021533255.1. Classification (NCBI taxonomy): domain Eukaryota; kingdom Viridiplantae; phylum Streptophyta; class Magnoliopsida; order Malpighiales; family Rhizophoraceae; genus Ceriops; species Ceriops tagal. The sequence continues at coordinate 11,421,659 of CM038595.1, read as the reverse complement.
TAAAGTGAAGTTAGTCCACCAGAAAACGGTCGCCGAATCGAGGAACTTGCTCACGTGGTCCGACGCCACGGTTTCGATGACCGAGAAGGCACTAAAGCTGTTGGAGACGCTGTCGTCCTGCAAGGAAGGGAGGGAGGAGATGTGCGGGGACCCGGCGTGCGTGGAGGCCGTGGTGAGGAAGGCGGTGAAAGTGTCCGGCGGCGATGCGACGGAGCACGCGGTGACGGTGCTGTGGAGCCTGTGCTACTTGTTCAGGGACCAGAGAGCACAAGAGGCGGTGGCGAGGAGCAACGGGCTGACCAAGTTCCTGCTGCTGATGCAGAGCAACTGTTCACCGGCGGTCAGGCAAATGTCGGCCGACCTGCTCAAGATATTCCGGCGGGTCAATTCCAAGTTTTGCCTTTCGAGTTATGATACCAAGACTATTCATATAATGCCCTTTTGACCCTTTCATTTATTTCAAATACACTGAAAAAAATACAGAGAGAGAGAGAGAGAGAGAGTCGATCAATTCGTTTGATTTTACATGGGCAAAATCTGCTTGGGCTACATTTTTATTTTTAATTTTGTCATCGTTTTACCATCACAGATTTTAGGTCTCGTGTTACATATAATCCTTTGTAAATCTAAGTGGGAAAACAAAAAAAAAAATTTTTTTTTTTTTTTTGGGTGGTTTTCAAAGCTGTTGAATTCGCCTCAAGGCCCACAACTGATTGCTTCTTGCGTTTGTTCAATGACAACTTCATCTGCAAACTCCCCACCTTGTTATCATCAACAATAAAGAAATTGAGGGGGGCGCTCAGATGTTAATTTTTGTGGGGTTTGGGGGGGGGGGTTTGAAGTCTATTATCAAAAGCAGTTTGTTCTGGGTTTATTGATTTCTTTCTTCAAACTCATGTTTTGTTGGCTTTTCGTGGGTGGGGTGGTTCATGCAAGAAACCCCCAAATATTTTCATCCCATCCCAGGGGGTGGGGCGGTACATCTTGTTAATGTTTGTGCTAATTCGAGTAAGCAGTGATAATAAACAGGGAATTGAAAACCCATGGGGGGGCTTCTGGAAATGAAACCCATGTGCCGGAAAAATCAATGAGAGAGAGCGTTTGGAAACCACGATCCGAAAAGATTCATCCGCTTAAAGAGCTAAAAGATGTGACTTAAAAGCTAAAATAAAATAATGGAAAAGGAGATGTTGGGAGTCACTGTAAACCAGGATAGGGCAGGACATAGATTATTTATATTTGTGTTCAGAAAGAGGTGGGGATTTGTTAACAACATGCACATCAAAAGTTGGGGTCCCCCCGGGGGGGTTCCTTAGAGAACCGTCAAAAGAGGTCCATCTCTATAGCCTTTTCCTTTGCGTTATGCATGTTGTTGAGCTTTCATTCAGCAATTTGATACGTATGAATTTTAGTTGCCCATATGGAAATGCAAATTGTTGGTTTACTTTTATTATTTTTTTTAAAATACTCGTGGGGGTGGCATTATTCTCCACTCCACGGCCTTTCCATGTTGGGTCAAACTAGACATCTCATGCGACTGACCTTTTAATTTTATTGATGAGAGCTCCCCCCACCCAGCCCACTGTCTCCGCAGCAACAGTGGTGGAATATTAAATCGGATTCTTATGTGGGGGGCCTGGCCTTATATCCCATGTTGGATTCTTGATTTTGTGATCTTGAACAGATGCCGATGATATTGAAGTTTGATTGAATAGGTTGACCGATGAGCAGGACGGACACGGACGGGGGGTGGGGTGGGGTGGGGTGGGGTACGAAGGAACCTGATATGCTTATTAACTCCCCGCCCCAAGGCCTCCCCTTTTGATTTCCCTTTGTTGTTGTTGTTGTTGTTGTTGTTGTTGTTGTTGCTGCCGTTGCTTTGCCAGTTGTTTCCACTCTCCGCCTGGCAACAGCATCATCATCGTCAATGATGGAGACAGTGATGTTAAATCGCTCAATAATTTTTCAGGCGTTTCTTTTTTCTTTTTTTTTTTTTAATTATGATGGTCTCTTGGCACTGTTTTGTATGAAATACGGAATCACCTGAGACCTTTATTATTATTATTATTATTATTATTTTATTAACTCAAAACAATACATTACAAGTATATTGTATTAGACATTAAATTTTAAAATTAAAATTTGTTCATCAATTAATTTATTTAATATATCTTCTTCTTATTGTTCCTTTTTTTTTTTTTTTTAATGAAAAAGATCGAACTCTAAATACTGTTTAGTCTAAGTAATTTCGCCTCGCGCACGGTGTCATGCAAGATGTTGTTGGATCACTCAATAACCTGGGCTTGTTGTATGTGAGGTGAATTTTGGGGCCCCCCGAGGAGCAGGACGAAAACTACCAAAAATAGCCCACCCATGAATCCAGATCACGCTCCCTACCCTACAGTACACCAAAAGACATGGTGTCATCTTTTCTATTTTCGACAACGGGGGCTAGAAATCATTCTCAAAAAACATAAATAAACAAAGAGCAAATAAAAAAAACAAAGAAAAAGAAAATTACTGAAACAGAAGTTTTAGTCATGCTCTAATCTAACGCAATGCATGGAGGTCTTATCCGAGTCGGAATCCAAATTTATTTTCCTAATATCTTTGAGGAAAGCAATGTGTAATAAATTCAGGACAAATTTTCAGGGAGGGCAAATTTTATAAATGGGGTTGAAGAAAACTAATGAAACTAATTTTCATAAAAGCTCAACAAAATTGAGACTTGGAACTCGTACGCAAACAAGGAAGTAAAAATGCCAGTGATCACCATAGCCAATGACAATGTTAGTCATTCTTTTTAGCTATGTATTGCAATCATAACCCTTGATTGCCTCAAATTTTCCATATATATATTACAAAAGATATATATGTATATCTACTACTGAATTTTGACAATTCAAAATTTTGGAATTAATTATTCTAGCATTCTTTTGACAATAAAATGAAATGTATTCGTTTGTTTGTACTTTTCTTTTTAATCACAAATTTTTAATAACGATTTTCGTAATATTGTTTTGGTTAAAATTATAATTAAGGAGAAATTTTTTTAAAAGCTTTTTGGGATTTTTTTTTTTTTGGGGGTATCTAAACGCACAATACTTGTACGGATAACTCACCCCAATAAAAATTAAGGGAAAGGGTTAAATTGAAACTACAAGTAAAAATAAGTGGTTTAATAATTTTTTTTTTTTAATATATATTTTTAAAAAAGGGGGCCCCCATTAGACTTATTAATGCGTCAGTTTATGAATTATAAATAACGCCAAACCTTTCTCAACCCAATCAACCACCGCCGCGGCCGCATAGTTTTCCGAACCCCCGGGGTCGTCAATTCATCTGGACTGGGGCCACCAATTCGCAATCGCCAGACAACCAAGGCCACCGCAACTCCTCACATTTCTTGTTAGTTGTTACCCACTAACAGCTGATCGGGATCCACTCCTCCCCCTCCCACACACCGGTAACTAGGGTTTTTTTTTTTTTTTTTTTTTTTTTTGCTTTTGCTTTTCTGTTTTCCTTGTTATCGGCTTCCTTATTCTCAGCGGCGGCCTGGCTTGTATTCCGGATTCTTTTGGGGTTCGTTAGTTATTTATGTTTTGGGTGATTTTAGGGAAAAGGGTGGGGTCCGTGGTGTTGGTTGCCGCGTACAGGCTATATAATCCAATTCTTTTAGGTCCGTTTTTCGTTTTTGTGGCTGCCAATGCCATGCATTGGAAATTGGAAGACTCACTTACGAGTTACTACTCCAATCATCAAAATTCCATTCCCAATTCATGTTCTTGCAGCTGCTTCACTGTTTCTGCTAATTGCTGTGCCCCCCCCCCCCCTTTTTTTGTGTTTTTGGTTGTTACTCTTTTTCTTGATATGCTTCTTGGCTGGCTTGTTACTTCATTGAATATCTAGATACCACCGAATTTAATTGTTTCTGAATTGTTGTTTAAGCCATATATTGTACGTGAATTGCTCATAAAAGTACGTGGTAAAAGTGTGGGCTGAAAGCTCTCATTTGTATGTGGTGGTTTTGTGCTACCTGGTTATGCATTAGGATTAGGACTTGCATTTGCTTTTCGGGCTAATATCATTTGATTTGTTACTTCATTGTTTCTTTTGCATTAATAAAAACTAAGTTACCAAAACCATAAAGCCAACCATTGGTTTATATAATCTCTCTTACCACATGTAGCAACATCTATCTGGGTGATGGCTCTTGTTTTTGGGGTTTTGGCAGCTGTGCTTGCCATGGAAATTTTTAGACTGGATTCTTGGGGCATTTGCAAATCTGGACCCGGTTTTTAGATTGATTCACAACCCTATTGAATGCTGTAGCTTTTCTTCTACTTCCCCCTCCCCCCAATTTCTCATGCTTTCGGTTTGGGGATTTTGAAACAATTACGTTTTTATTTTTTTTTTTAAATAACTCAATAAACTGGCATTTAGGTGATAGTAATCTTCATTAAGTGTGGACTTTGAAGAAGCGTTGTGCACAACTCTAAGGTCATTATAGTAGTATGAGCTAAGCATGCATGTTGTGTCATTTATCTGTCATTTTTTGCCTTAAACAATGGCAGATACACTATGGATCCAATGCAGAATGCAACAGGGGGAACTGGTGGGAATGTTGGCAGTGGAATGTTGTCTAGTCAAGAAAATGATACAACAGCAGCTGCAGCAGCAGCAGCAACAACAGCAGATGATCCCAAGCAGAACCTGAACCAGGTCATCAACTCCATACAGAAGACTCTAGGACTCCTTCATCAGCTTTACCTCACTGTTTCTTCATTTAACACTGCCTCCCAGCTTCCTCTCCTCCAACGCCTGTACCATTCTTCTTGCTCATCTTCCCCCCCCCCCCCCAACATTTGTTTCCCTTTTTTGGTTATTGTATGCTGGACTTTTTAAAGTAGGACTTGTTTTTTTGGTGTCTTATGTGTTTATGACATCAAGACATCATTTTGCAGAAATAATCTTGTTTTGGAGCTGGATAATATGGCTAAATTGTCTGAAAAGTGCAATATTCAAGTTCCTATGGAGGTGCTTAGGTGAGTTTCTCTTTCTTTTTGATCCTGCACATACCTCTGTGTTAGCCTGTATTTTGGTCATTTAATACCAATTTTGCTTGTTTGTTTAGTTTGATAGATGATGGGAAGAATCCAGATGAGTTCACACGAGATGTTTTAAACAGTTGCATTGCAAAAAATCAGGTCACAAAAGGCAAAACTGATGCATTCAAGGTATTCTTTAGTTACTAGTATCATATGTTAGCACTCTTTGTTGGTGTGTTATTGTGATGTGGAGTCACAAACAGTTGTTCGATTTAGCTTGCTTTTGTCACATGTGACATTCCTCACACAATTGCTTGATTTTACAGAGTTTACGAAAGCATCTTCTGGCGGAACTTGAGCAGGCTTTTCCAGATGAGGTTGAATCATACAGGGAAATTCGTGCAATTTCTGCTGCTGTAAGTTTGTCTACAACATATAAAATTTTTCCCCGTGATATCTTGTAACGTGAAATAAGCATTGGTCACCATGATAGGTTTGTCCAATAAAACTTAGTCTTGCAAAAATTTTAGAGTTAAGTTGCTAATGAAACATGCTACTTGGTTCTACAATGCCACTAACCATGAAACTTTAAGGCTAGAAGATTTCTGCCATTGTTTGAGTTGTCTAATAAAGATTAGCATAATGAAAGCATTTGTCTTATTGTTTACTTGTCCTGGGTTATTTGTATTTCTGGGGTGAATTGGGATATATTTAAATGCTTGCTGAGTTTCTGAGGCTGCACTTGAGTGATTACTTGGAAATTATTGCATAGAAGATAGGCCAACTGGCAAGCACTTCTCGATTGTCCTTTTTTTTTTTTTTTTGGGGCCCTAGCTAACGGCAACAACCATGTTCTAGTTTATCTTCAAATTCGTATAAAATATATCCCAGCAAGAGCAAGGGCTTCCATAAATTCGAATATGGAAGTAATGGTTTTTATTGACTAACAAATTGCAACCAGCTCTAGTTTACAGTAAAAGCAGGGGCTGTTCAAGGTTTTAGCTTTTGGAAGCTTGAGGATCTATATTTATTGCAGGAGTCAAAACGGCGTACTCAAGCACAAGCGTCATTACCCAATGGAGACGTGCAGGTTAAAAATGAGCTGTAAGAGAGCCCCTTTACTGATGAATCGGGTTTCTTGGTCCACTTTTCTTGTACCGTATAATCTTAGCAGTTATGCTCTAGAAGAGTCATGTATACTTTTTTGATTTTTGGGGGAGGGGGTCATCTTATACTTGCCTGTTGTCCACAAAATGGTGACTTTCCCTTCTTTTTTTTTTTATTATTATTTTGTGTCTAGTTGGACTGAAAAAAGAATTTAAGTATCAATGAAATTTGTGATTCAAATTTTACATCTTAAGTTATAAATTTGGTGGCCTGGTACCGAAACATATGTATTGAATGATATTGTTGTTTCCATAACCTTGTATGAGTTGTAATTGCTGTTAACTAACTTTATGTGTGCAAGTAAATTGAAGTCACGTGGAAGGGCAAAAAGGTAAAACCACATGGAAGGATAAGAAAGTAAATTCACCGTGTAAGCCCTATTAGGGTTTTATGGAATAGAGTATATAATGGTCTTGAAAGACAAAGAACAGCGAGTCGGCAATGAGTATTCAACAAAACCTAGACAACCGACCAATCAAAGAGAATACCAAATCCTACACAAAAGAACACCACCTGTAAAAGAGATCGTAGTCGCACAGTAGCCTTCGTGAACAGTACCATCGTGAACAGTAGCGTCGAGAGAGAGAAAGAAGGAGACACCAAAAGTAGGGGCTGAACGAAGAACAGCGAACAGAGGACGACCAAATCGGAGCCGTCGGCGAGGGAAAGGAGAGAGAAAACACAGCCATCAACGACCAGAAAATCGAGCAAATCGGTGGACGAAGAGAGAGAAACGCTCGAAAGAGAAAAACACTAGAACAGGGGGGTCGAAAGGGAGTGTAGCTGAAACGAACAGCGAAGTTATGCAGCAAAATTGTGAGGGAGACCAGTTCCGAATTGGAACGAGATGAGATTAGATCGAGAACAGGTGAGAGAGATTCGGCGGCTAGACGTTGGAAGAGAGAGATAGACGATTGGAAAAACAGAGAAATTGATCGACGGGAGAGAAAATCGAGAATGAGCGAAGAAGGCTGGACGGCAGGACAAAGAAAAGTAGACCACCGGTAGAAAAAGGAGGAAATCCAGCCAAGTGGGTGAACGGAAAAGTGAAATCCGGTAAAGAGAGAGAAATTCGGCGGTAAGAGAGAGAAATTTGGCGAGAAGAGAGAGAAATCCAGCTGGACAGCAAGAGAGAGAGAAACGGACAGGCGAGCCGTGAGACAGTGAGATCGTGAGACAAGGAGACGGGTGATACCGTAAGACGGTGAAAGTAGGAATTGTGTGAGACAACGTAGAGAAGGAATTCGGCGAAGCATTGAACTCAACGTATTTCCAGACTTCTTCAAGAGAGGTTAGAGAGCGTTGCGGTAAACTTCTAAGCTGCAGTGGAGCAGCCTTGCAATTCAACAGAGACAAGACAAGTTAGAAGAAGGGTAGACACAGTATGTGACACTTTTTGTATTGTATTTGCTTAGTAATTGCAATATTGAAAGGAACAGAGAATTAAAGACATCCATTGTAACCTGTATTCACAAGTATAGTGGATAGTCTCGGTAGAGGGAGAGTCCTTACCACTGTGGATATACGTCACGTTGACGGAACCACCTAAATCTCGTGTGTCTTTAATTTGCTTTACGTTCTGTGTTTTAAATTGAATTGTAAACGTAGCTAAAGTATCAGCCAACCCATAACCTAACGAAGACCTAAACAAGAACATCCGTATTGTTTATTAGGCAAGGTATTTGAAAGGTGACTTTGGGAACTATTGTAATTAGTAGGTAGCGATAGATCTACCTTAGTCGAGTCTAAGAAAGAGTTTGCTTTTAAGAAGAGGTTGAAGTTGTTCACTTACTTGCGAATTGCGAATTGTGGTAATACTGAGTCACCTTCCTCTTAGTATCACAAACTAGTAGATCCTAGGGAGAAGTCGGGAACTTCAATAGATCTACCTTAGTCGAGTCTGAGAAAGAGTTTGCTTTTAAGAAGAGGTTGAAGTTGTTTACTTACTTGCGAATTGTGAATTGTGGCGATACTGATTCACCTCCCTCTCAGTATCATAAACTAGTAGATCCTAGGGAGAAGTCGGGAACTTCAATTAGTATCAGAGCATAGGTTCACCACTTTGAAGTTTAACAGCTTGCTGTACTAGTTTGAAGGGATCTAGAAGTTTGACTTGTTCAGCATACTGAGAAATGGAAGCTGGTACCAACACTAGCACCACTTACAGAAAGAAGGTTCCAATCTTCAATGGAACCAACTACCATACGTGGAGAGCAAGAATGCAAGTGGTATTTGCAACCATGGGTATGAACGTGGTGAAATGTGTACAAGAGGGTTTTGTGGCTCCGGAAGAAGGTAAAGACCCAACCCCAGAGGAGTTAAGGCAGTTTGAGATGAATAGGAAGGCCTCAAACGTCATCATTTCAGCGTTGATAGATGCTGAGTATGCTAAAGTGATGGACTGCAAATCTGCTAAGGAGATATGAGACAGATTGTAGAAGGTCTATGAAGGTGATGGTAGAATGAAGGAGGCTAAGCTTCAAGTGTTCAAGGAGAGATATGAATCTCTCAGAATGCAGAAGAATAAGACAGTCCAAGAGTTATTCACCAGGGTTATTGATGCTGTAAACAATTTTAGAAGTCATGGGAAGAATAAGAAGGACTCATCGATTGTGAAGAAAATTCGGAGAATTCTACCTGAGAGGTTTGCCTTAATGGTAGCAGCTATAGAGGAGAGTAGAGATCTCAATTCTCTGTCTCTGCATGATCTCTAGTGCAATCTCATTGCATATGAGTTGAGGATAAAGTCAGCTGAAAGCTCTGTAACAACAAAGGTATCAAAGGATGTAGCTTTCAAAGCTATGAAACACTTGAAGATAAGAGAAGAAGAAGAATCATCTAGTGAGGATGATGATGGTGATGAGGAAGAAAGTGAAGGTGAAGTGTTGGCTTACTTCACAAGGAAATTCAAGAAGGGGTCTAAGAAGGGAAAAGGACAGTTGTCATTGAGATGTTATCATTGTGAGAAGACTGGACACTTTGCTTCTAAGTGCAAAGTGAAGCTTGATGATGAAGATGAGGATGATGATGATGAGCCGAATTCAAGATGGAGAAGATCATCATTCAAATCAAAGAAGTCCAGTAAAAAGACTGCCAACCCACAGAGGAAGAAGAGAGACTCATTCAAGAGTTATGTGAGTCAGACAAAAGAAGCTGATGAGGAAAAAGATGAAGACTCATTAGATAAGTATGTCTTTATGGCATCAGTATAAGGTGGTAGCTCAACTTCTGAAGAGGTGGTTGATGAAGAAGAGCCAGATCTTGAAGCTGAGCTGGAAGTAGCTTCAAAGGAGATAGTCAGAAGGGGCAGAACCATAAGAAGGTTGGAGGCCCATATAAAACAAGTTGAAGCTAAGTTTGAGGAAGTTGAAAGTCAAAAGGATGAAATAAGGGCTGAGCATATTGACTTGAAGAGAAGATTTAAAGAACAGATTAAAATATGTGAAGACCTTATAGTAGAGCTTGGCTCAAGGCTTCAAAAATTGAAGAAATAGAGAAAGAGTTACTGAGACTTTAGCAACAACTCAAAAGTAGCAAAGAGAACGTGCAGAAGTTTAAAGTGGTTGGAAAAACAAGCTCTGCAAGAGAAAAGAAGAATGAGACTTTGCCACAGATGTTGAAAGAGAAGGCTATGACTCAGGTGAAGATAACTGAAGAAGAGAAGATAGTTATCAAACCAAAGCTAAGGCCAAAAATGATGGATGTGGTTAAAGAGCAGCAGCCCATAGCTGCTACGTCTCAGAAAGAAAAGAAAGTCAGCCAGTAGAGGGCTACGACTAAACAAAAGAAGGAAAAGAAGGTGACTGAAATGAAAGTCACACAAGCAAAGAAGCCAACTACTTTGCCTACACAGCAAGTGATGAACAGAAGAAGACAAAAAGAGGCAGTTTCAACGTCATTGCCTTTATTGTGGAGTTTGGGGTCATAAGGCGAGTAACTGCTGGTGGAGAAGGCTAGTATATGTCTCCAACTTGAGAAGATCCGATGTTGCATATAGGGGGAGATAGTACAAAATTCAGAAGAGAACATTTGTCATGAGTTCTTGCACATACTATAAAAGGCAAGGACACACTGATGAGGATTGTTGGTGGAAGCCCAAACTAGTAATTTCAAAGAACAAGTTTGCTATATTAGCAGACTTGGAACAGTGTGAAAGGTTGGGCAAGATGACCATAATGCCAAGAGATGCATGACACTTCTCCCTGAGCAAGAGAAGGCGCTTAATGGCATAGTGAAAACAAGCGATGCAGTCAAAGCTGAGAAAAAGGAGAAAGCTATCTTCCAACTAGTTCAAAAGAAGGAATATAGAGCAAAAAAGGAGGTGGCTAATATAGCTGAAATTGAACTGAAGGCTGATTGCAAGGATAAGCAGTGGATCCTTGATAGTGGATGCACTTCACACATGACGGGAGATAAAAGTTAATTGTCAAAGCTAAACAAATCAAGAGAAGGTAAAGTCAAGTTTAGCAATGATGATTCACTTAGCATCAGTGGTCAGGAGTCAGTGAATATTGGAAAAGGAAAGCTGAAAGATGTTCTGCACGTTGAAGGACTCAGATATAATCTAACATCTGTCAGCCAATTATGCAACGACGACCACAAAGTGATATTCACAAAAACAAGTTGCTAGGTAAAAAGTAAAGAAGACAATACTGTTGCAACTGGGAAGAGAACAACTAGAAATTTATATGTGATTGATGAGAACAAGACAAGCAGCTGTTTACTCACCAAAGAAGAAGAAAATCAACTTTGGCATAGGAGGCTGGGACACTTATCACAAAAGAATATGAGGAAGCTGACCACTACTTATGCAATCAGAGACATTCCCGACCTCAGGAGAGAGAGAGGGAGAGTATGTTTACTCAGCATGCTTTAAAGGACAACATGCCAAAAAGCAGTACAAAACCAAAGAGTTCAGTTCTGAAGCAGTGCTTGACATTGTGCATATTGATTTGTGTGCACCGATAAGGACAAAAGGGTTGAAAGGTGAGAGATACTTCATTTTGTTTGTTGATGATTATTCGAGAAGGACTTGCCTCATGCACCTCAAACACAAGTCAGAAGTTTTGAATTGCTTCAAGAGATACAGATGATTGGTTGAAAATGAGAGTGGAAGGAAGATCAAAGTATTGAGGTCAGATCAAGGCACTGAATTTACAAATGAAGCTTTTGAAGATTACCTTGAGAAGCATGGTATTCATCATCAGATGACAACAACAAGAACACCTCAACAGAACGGTGTGGTAGAGAGGAAGAATAGAGCTGTGGTTGAAATGGCAAAAACTCTACTGCTGGAATCCAAACTTCACACAAGATTTTGGACAGAAGCAACATTTATAACTATACATCTACTAAACAGAGTATTACTGAGGCCCAATACTAATAAGACTCCATATGAGCTATGGAGTGGAAAGAAGACAACAGCCAAGTATCTCAGTCTTTAGCATCCCATGTTTTGTGAAGAACAAGGAGTAAAACTTGGGAAAATTCAACGCTAGGTCTGATGAAGGCATCTTTGTGGGATACTCAGAAAAGACAAAAGGTTACAGAGTTTTCCTGTATAAGCTGGGAAAAGTGATCACTTCTAGTGATGTGAGAATAGATGAGAACTGGAAATCAATGCAGAATGGAGAAGCTGAGGACAATGAAGAAGATGACTTTAATATAGATGAAGAATCAGACCAACCTGAAGAAAAAGAACAAGAAGTAAGTTTAGACTCGGAGAAGAGTGAGTCTGAAGATGAAGAAAGAGATCTTCTTGCAACTAAGACGAGGCAAGGTAGAAGGACAAAGAAAACATGGATCATTGCTCATCAAGAAGATCAGATCATAGGTGACCCATCAGCAGGAGTTACAACAAGAAAAAGAATTGTGGGAGCTACTGCTTTACTCTCACAAGTTGAACTTAAATCTGTTGAAGAGGCTATTCAAGACAAAGCCTGGGTCAAAGCTATCAATGAAGAGCTGGATCAAATTGAGAAGAATGATACATGGGAGCTAGTTCCAAGACCCACTAACAAAAATGTCATAGGAACGAAATGAGTGTTTAGGAATAAACACAATGAAGATGGCAAGGTGGTGAGGAACAAGGCCAGGCTGGTTTGCAAAGGCTACACACAGATAGAAGGTGTAGATGTTAATGAAACTTTTGCACCAGTAGCAAGGTTATAAAGTCTATCAGATGGATGTGAAATCCGCCTTCCTGAATGGGCTCCTAAAAAAAGAGGTGTATATTGAACAACCCGATAGAGTACAAATCAGTGAGGATGAGAATCACGTGTGCAGGCTGAAGAAAGCCTTGTATGGTCTTAAGCAAGCCCCAAGAGCATGGTACAGCAGGCTGGATGCGTACTTGATAAGGTTGAACTTCAAAAAATGAACGGTTGATAATAACCTATATGTGTTCAACTCAGAGAAAGGCCAGTTGATAACCATAGTATATGTGGATGACATCATCTTTGGAGGGGATCACTTTGAGTTATGTCAAGATTTTGCATAGAAGATGAGTGAAGAATTTGAGATGTCATTGGTTGGAAAAATGACGTACTTTCTTGGTTTACAGATAAAGCAGTGTGAAGAAGGTATTTTTATTTCTCAGATGAAATATGCCAAAGAGATGCTGAAAAAGTTTGGCATGGAGGATAATAGACCTGTTAGTACCCCTATGACAATGAGCTGCAAGTTAACAAAAGATCAGGAGGGAAGGAGTACAAGCCTTACAAAATACAGGAAAATGATAGGGAGCCTTCTGTACCTTACAGCATCAAGGCCTGATCTTATGCAAGCTTTGTGCGCTGCCAGCAAGTTCCAAGCTGATCGTAAGGAATCTCATGTGTTGGTAGTGAAAAGAATCCTAAGGTACCTTAAAGGAACACTGGAAATGGGTTTGTGGTATCCAGCCATGGATTCTGTTAAACTACAAGCATACATTGATGCAGACTGGGCAGGAAGTATAGATGACAGAAAATCAACCAGTGGCTGCAGCTTTTACTTGGGTTCAAAGTGTGTTGTATGGTTAAGTAGAAAGTAGAACAGTGTTGCTTTGAGCACAGCTGAGGCGGAGTATATGGCTGCTTGTGCAGCATGTACACAGGTGATATGGATGCTAAGACAATTGGCAGACTTAGGTGTTGAAGTGAAGTTACCAGCAAAAATCCAAAAGGATCTAGGTAATTTTGCATCTGAGAGAAAACATCTGACCCTTTCAATCAACATTTTGTTCATCCTTTTTGTTAAACCATTTAACTGTGGTGTCTTGGGAGGTGTCCTCTGATGTTTGATCTCATACTTTCTACAATATTCATTAAATGGACCACTATACTCACCACCATTATCAGTGCGGACACATTTTAGCTTTTTACTAGTCTGTCTCTCAACAAAGGCATGAAATTGTTTAAATACATCAAAGACTTGATCTTTAGTCTTCAACGCATAAACCCAAAACTTCTTTAAGTGATCATTAATAAAAGTCACAAAATAAAGAGTACCACCAAGTGAGCATACCTTCAAAGGACCACATACATCAGAATGCACAAATTCAAGCAACTTTGATTTCCTTGAAGGCAAGTGACTCTTAAATGTAACTTTGTTCTGTTTTCCAGCCAAACAATGGGGACACTTCTTTAAGGCTACATTCTTCATGCCTGAAAGCTGGTTTTTCCTCGTCAAACAATTCATCCCCTTTTCACTCATATGACTAAGTCGTTTATGCATCTCTAATAATAAAAGTTTGCATAAAATACAAATTGGAACATTTTTTATCTCGCGCCACAACTAAAGAGCCTCTAGTAAGTTTCCATTGACTATCATTGAAGATACTGCAAAAACCCTCATCATCAAGCTTTCCTGTTGAAATCAAATTCAACTGGATATCTGGGACATGTTTGACATCCTTCAAGATCAGTTGTGATCCACTACTAGTTTTTAAACAAACATCACCAATACCAATGACTTTTGCTGAGTCGTCGTTACCCATCTTCAAAATTCCAAAATCACCAGGAGTATATGTTGTGAAGAATTCCATTCTTGAAGTAACATAAAGAGAAGAACCACTATTTATGACCCAATTAGTCTCATGAGATGTCAAATTAATCACATTCTTATCACAAATAATAATAAGGTCACTAGTATCATAAGTGAATGCAGTAGTAATATGATCATTACTCATATTCTTTTTCTCGTGCCTATCACTGCCATCTTTATTTTCTCTCTTCCACTTGTAACACTTTTTCTGAATGTGACCCATCTTCCCGCAATAATAACATTAGACATTCTTGTACTTAGATCATGAGTTGCTTCGACTCTTACTTCTACCTTTTTTACCATTTCCTTTTTCTTGACTTTTCCCCCTATTTTCAGTAATTAAAACCTCTGATTTGGATGATGATGAACCCTGAGATTTCCTTCTCATCTCCTCATTCAACACACTACCCTCTACAAGTTTCACTGATAAAACACCAATAGAGGCAAAATTAGCGAGAGACATTCGAAAAGTCTCCCAAGAATCAGGTAAGGTAACAAGTAACCATAACCTGAGAACTTTGTCATCAAACTTAATACCCATACTTGATAGTTGATCAATGAGACCCTGAAACTCATTTAAGTGGTTAGTAACTGAACTCCCTTCATTATATCTTAACTGCATTATTTTCTTTAACAAAAACAACTTGTTATTACCAGACTTTGAAGCATACAAAGTTTCAAGTTTGCTCCACAAAGTTTGTGCGTGTGTCTCATTGCAAATGTGATTATAAACATTATCATTAACAAATTGCTGTATAAAACCATAAACCTGTTCGTGCTCAAATTCCCATTCTTCATCAGTTTTGGACTTAGGTTTCGTAGTAGCAAATACTGGTAGATGCAATTTCTTCACAAATAGGAGATCCTTCATTTTATTCCTCCATATATGATAATTCGTGCATTCAAACAAGATAGATACACCAACCTGGCTCTGATACCACTTTGATGGGAGAAGGGGTGTAGTGGAGAATAAGTAGCCTAAGAAATTTCTCCTGTTTGCTTGAACCTATGAGGAGATGATTGAATAACAAATATAGCAACTTAAACAATTACACAAGAATACACTGATTTTTTTACGTGAAAAACCACGGGACACACCAGTCCAGAAATCAACTTTATTATAATCAACAAGTGAATACAACAGAAGTACACAACTTTAATTACATCAACTAAATTGAATAAACTCAATTTGAACCAAAGTGAGAGGCCAAATGAGTTAACCAATACGAAAGATATTTTTTGTCAATAATAACTTAACAACTAGACCTCAAGGCAGTAATGTAACCATTCAAGATGAACCCCCAGATGTCCCTTACTAACTGTCCAAATTTTAGCTTAATTGGACCACGGGTCAATAATCATTCATATAGTTTACCAATTTTGTCACAGATGAGAGAACAGAGAGTTACTAGAATTGAGAGGCTTTGATTCGAATGGAATACCTACCCTTGCAGTTCACAGAAACCCAATCCAACTATTCACAAAAAAGATCTATATGTCCTCCAACTACTGACCAAAAATCAGTTCGAAATTGCACACAAAAAATTGCCCAAAGAATAAACTTACGAAAATTGAAGAGAAACAGGACTTACAGTACTCGAAACTCAATCTTCACTGTTCAAAAATAAAAACCAAACGCCAAGTTTTAAACTGATCGAATACTGATATCTTTTCCAAACATAAGATCAAAAACACTCTATTGATAACTCTCACCTTTCTTTTTGATTTTTTTTCCTTCAATTTTTATTTTTATTTTTTTTTACAACCCCTCACACTTTTTCTCTCTTTTTTTGGTGATCGGCCGGCAGCCTCTCCCTTCTCTCTCACTCTCTTAAGCTCACAAAAAATTTAATTTTAATAAATATTTATACCTCGTCAAGTTTTTTTTTTTTTTTCAATTTTTTCCGAGGCTCCCTCACCTAGAAGGGATACCTAAAGCAAATATGATCGGATGAATGATGATCGAGGGAATGACGTGATTCTCAGCAACAAAATTGATGTTTGTTGAGTGATTCCAGTTTCTGATAAAACCATTTTATTTTGCCCTTGAATACTGCGGAATAGCGTGAGAAGGGACAAGGTTATTTTAAATAAATAATAAAGGTCTATCAAATGATCGGGGGAGCTGAAAAGAATATACAAATATAATCAAATCTCCTCTCGGAGAGTGTTGTTTTTTTTAAATTTTTTTTTTTTTTTTGGGGCTTTTGCCTTCGGTTCTGAACAGTTTGAACTTTTCCTATAAAAATGTGGGAAATTTTAAATAAATAGAAAGTTTGAACATAATGGACTGCTTGCAGTAATCCCCTCTCACAAGAATCCACCAATCTTGGATCCTGTACCTTTGTTTCCTTTTAATGGATGGCTACTAGCTCCAGTTATGGAAGGTTTGAAAGGCTGTTTGTCGGTTGTTTGGTCAGATGATTTCGATTTCTGAGTCATGGAAGGGTCGCATTGGCATTACAAAAATATTAAAGAATTTTTTGGCATTGCCAAGTCGTTCAATTCCCCCATCCCATGTGGGTTCCTCACAGTTGCAGCATGGCATACTTAGAGGTCTGAGGAAAATACCCCCAGCAGCGGGGTAAATTTATATTCTTAGTTATTAAATTCATTATTTATTATTCAATTTAATTATTATATTATTCTATTAAACAAAATTTTATGATATTTACTATTTAAATAGTATATATTCTTATACAATTCAGTCTATTGATTAATATATTAATAAAAATTAAATATATCTTTGGAAGAGAAAATGACAAGAGTTCCAGTTTTTTTTTTTTTTTAAAAAAAAAAACGATTTTTTTTTTTCAAAAAGAAATATTAAATTAAATATACTGATATATTATTAGAATCGTGTAGGCAGGCGCTACAGTGCTGCGTGGTATTGGAGGAGGAGGAGGAGGGGGAGGAGGAGGAGGAGGAGGAGGAAGAAGAAAAGGCTCTTTCTTTTCGATTATTCTGTTAAATAAATGGCTTCATTAGCAGCCGTTATTACCTTGTGGAATCCAATCCACCATTCCTCCTCCTGGCCTCTTTCTTCTTCTTCTTCTTCTTCTTCTTGTTCTTGCTCTTTCTCGTGGTCATATTGGGGTCGTTCCTTCAAAGCTCGCAGCGGCGGGGGCCTTTCCAGCTCAAATCGACGGCTGCTTATCCACTGCTCTTCTTCATCTGATGTGGGTCCTAATTCCGACCCCATAAATGCCGCCAGGTAAACAATATGGATTTTACCACCCTCCCCTCCCCCACCCCCCCTCTGTTTTTTTTTTTTATAAATCTAATTATTGGTTTTTAAGTGGGAATTATCGGCATGCTCTTATTATCTTGTTGGTGTTCGTCAAAATGTCTGTGTGGAGCTCTGTGATTATTGGTTTCCTCTTTTTTCTGTTTTTTTTTTTAATTTCTTGCTCGAAGCAATTGCGATTTTGTTTCCGGCAAGCTTTGCAGTAGAGTTTCTGGTTGCAATTTGTTGAATGTTGCCGAAAGGATAGAGTTGAGGGTAGTAGGATGGTCTGTAACGAACCATAATAAATATGCTGCAGAGTAGTAATTATTGATTGTTTCATTTACCTCTGACAGGCTGACTTTATCTTTGCCTTAGCATTGCCAGCTCCGGGTTTTACTTGTTCTCACTTCCTTTATACTCTCTTTCTCGATCGATTTCCATATCTAAGCATTTTGGATGTTGAATGCCTTATGGCTTCATTTTTTTGCTGCATTTTCTATAGGCAGCCTCAAATGCCATCTATGGCTTCCTTTGGGGTATCAGTGAATGAAGCTGGATTAGCTCCTTCCAGGCCATCATACAAATGGCAAAGAGTCTTGCTGAAAGTGAGTGGAGAAGCGCTTGCCAGAGATCATTCACAAAACATTGATCCAAAGGTAATGAATGTGAATGACCTTAATTTTTTGTGATTCTTGTCTTAAGTTTCTATTATCATTCCTCTCTTGATCGTAAATGATGTGTGAATTTCTTTTAACGATGTTAGGTTACAATGGCCATTGCAAGGGAGGTAGCATCTGTCATACGCCTTGGCATTGAGGTCCTGGACTTGATTTATCTCCTTGCCTTGTTCTATTTGTACCTCTTGAACAGAGTTTATTGCTTCTATCAGTTACAAACAGAGGCATGCACAGGTTATATTGAAATGTTCAAAAACTAGGGTATCATTTTGGTCAAACATTCTTCTTCTTCTTGGCTTTTTCTTCTTTTTTGGGTTGTAATTTTGCCTCTTCTTTTCCAAGACTATGCACTTGATGATATAATGGGTTTTGTTCAAAATCCAATATAGCTTATTAGTAGGAGAAACACTCAATATGGAAATGATAGGTATTATTAGTTAGGAATCGGTGAAAGATAGAACTTTGGAACCCAAAAAAAGCCCTTTTGATGACTCTTGATTGTGGTGCCTGAATTATCTTGGGCACATGCTTCAGGTTGCTGTTGTAGTTGGTGGGGGAAATATCTTCCGTGGATCCTCTTGGGCAGGAAGTAGTGGCCTTGACCGTTCATCTGCTGACTATATTGGGTACTTTCTTGAATTTACTGAGATCATGTCTTATTCAACTTGTTTCTTTTGATACCAGAAACCATCAACAACTTGTTTCTTTTTGAGATCAAATTGTGGTGGGCTTTTTTCTTTCTCACCTTGTAGTTAGATACCTTGCCATGAACTGGAAATTGCATCAACAAAAAATAGTGCTTAGTTATTAGAACTCATTTTTCTTTATCAATTGCAACCCTTCATCATGTAAAGGGACTTCCACCAGGTTTTCATTCATGAATTGAAAGTTACTGGTTTAGGTACGTGGATCAAGAAATCGGAATGTCAGTAATAAAAGGTAATCAGCATTGCATGGGTCTTAACCCACTTAGGATCCACTTGACTTTGATGGTGACAAAATCTCTAGAAATTGCACTTGCAACACTCCAAGCTCAAAATGATTTCATATATGTAAGCTTATTTTATCTTTATATTAAGA
The DNA here is from genome assembly GCA_021533255.1 of Ceriops tagal. Taxonomy (NCBI): domain Eukaryota; kingdom Viridiplantae; phylum Streptophyta; class Magnoliopsida; order Malpighiales; family Rhizophoraceae; genus Ceriops; species Ceriops tagal. Next base: position 11,402,436 of record CM038595.1, on the reverse strand, counting down.
TTGTTTAAATTTCAAAAGGAAAAATTCACTCTTCTAAGTTCCATAAATTCCTAAACAAAACAAGGTTGAATACCTCTAAGTTATCAAATGGTTATTAAGTTAACTATTTTCTATATGTTACCTTTTCCTTTGATCCTATAGGATGCTGGCAACTGTTATGAATGCTATATTCCTACAAGCAACAATGGAAAGTATAGGTATCCCAACAAGGGTTCAGACTGCATTTCGGATGTCAGAGGTTGCAGAACCATATATACGTCGACGGGCTGTTAGGCATTTAGAGAAAGGAAGGGTTGTGATTTTTGCTGCTGGAACTGGAAATCCATTCTTCACCACTGATACTGCTGCAGCCCTACGCTGTGCTGAAAGTAAGTTATGTAGCTTAACACAAGGACACTCTTGGAGGCTTGTGTACTGGATGTGTTCAGTTTCTTTGTATTCATTTATAGTTTTATCACAAAACTGTTGGCATCTGCACGCAGGTTTTTATTTTACTCAGCTCAGCTCATAGCTTAGTTTTGATTCCTGCTCGATCTTGGAGCTCCATAATTTTTCTATTCTAAATGCTGCTACTCAATCTTCCATCCAGTTAATGCACAGGTTGTGTTGAAGGCTACAAATGTTGATGGGGTCTATGATGATGATCCCAGACATAATCCAAATGCTTGTCTCCTTGAAACTCTTACTTACCACGAAATGACTTTGAGAGACCTTTCAGTAATGGACATGACTGCCATTACTTTATGCCAAGAAAATAATATTCCAGGTATGTGAGCTTAATCTGCATGCAGCATTTTGGCATATTTATGTATAGTTTTGCCTAAAGTGCCTTTGGCATTTGAGGATAGAGCAGACAATTAAACTAGGTCACTTCTCCTCATGACCATTATAGTGTTGGCATTGACCAATAAAATGGTCCTAATTTAGTCTTCAATGATGATTTCAGCTTCAGTTCTTCATCAACTGTTAAAATCTTGAAGACTTCTTATTTTCAGTATAGCACCTTGGGCATTGGGTAATTACGAGGTACCTAATGCATTATGCTTTTCTTATTGCAGTTGTTGTCTTCAATCTATCCAAACCTGGTAACATCTCAAAAGCCATAATGGGAGAAAAAGTTGGCACACTAATTGGGGGGACGTGGGATTCAACAGTTGCAATGACCTGATAATTCCTGGCATTTTTATTGTGGAATTTCTTGATGCCTATGCTGAGACTCTTGGCTACGAAAGCATCTTGGAATTCACATTTGAAGTTTGACGAAAGAAGTAGTGTGAAGTTTTACAATGGAGCATCATCCAAATGGACTGATTGAGAATAGGGCTTATTCTCTGCAATAGTTTTGTTGACTACTGAGTTCTTGTGAAACTAGAATTAATCTGTATGGAAATTTTGTGGTAACGCTAGTAGTCAATTCATTTTGTGGTAATCATTTGCAGTTGATAAGTGGATGGACCATGTTTCCATTATGCGGTGAATTTTTGTGCCAAGACACTTTTGATGCCTTTACTTTTAAAGAGTTAAGGGATATGAGAAATTACCCTAGCTCGTGCAGTTGCTACCCTGGAAAATTCGTGGACCCATGATTTTCATGAGGCATAGGGGGTGCTTACTTTACGAAATGATACGTACACTGAATGTTGCTTACGGTTAGCATGAAAATTTTTGCTTATTAGTTTATCGTTACTCATTCTGCTTTCGAAGACGGAACTCATGAGGATGCCTAATCAAGTCCGGTTATGGATGCTTATTCCAGAGAGAATCTTGAGGGATGAACAGAAAAGAAAATTAAGATTGTAGGGGATTAAAGGAGTCGCCTTCAGGATCCCAAGCTGTCTTAACTTAAAATTTTATGCTCTAGTAAAGAAGCTAAAGAAGGGGCTTAAAGATGCCCTTCATTTCCTTTTGTGTGAAGGCTACTCTCATTATTTTACAACTCTATCTCAAAGCTTTATTTCTTGTCTTTCTTTAAGAAGAACAAAAGGAATCACTTTAACAACTTCCAAGGAATTCATTGAAGTAATCCCATGTTACCAAACGGACAAGGGTCTGAAGAATCTGCATTGTTTGGCATCCGATGAGGGGAATAAGATGGAAACAAAAATTGAATCTTTCTTTTTGTTTTTGGTGCTGTGCACACTGCAGATGCAAACACGCCAGCATTGGTTCGCTGATTAAACCAAACTAATAATATAAAGTCATGATCCAATCTCAAGAATACTCCTGCCATCAACTGCAACAACTTGGTCTGACTGCAAGCTGTTGTGCAATTTTTGAACTTGCATCTGGGTTGTTCTGCTAAACAAGGTATTCAATTACATTTTTAGCTCTAATGTATCTATTGAAAGTATAAATCCCATATGGCTGAATTATAAACACTTCAAATGGCTTATAATGTTTATGGGTTTTCCCAGCTGCTAGCTTGAGCTTTTAAGTGGCTTAATTGACATCCGTAATGTCGCAAATATACAGATACTTGGAGGAAACTATGTCTAAGGGACAGAAATTTTCTTTATATGCCAGAGGGTTGTTGCTCACATACCTCATTTTTTTTATTGCTATCTCTCGGTATATTTGTGTTTTTCTCATAGCAATATGGGAAATATTCAAAGTTGCATTATTGTGTTAGGCTGCTTCTCGGAAGAATATGGCGTCTTTTGGTGATTTCAGCTTGCACAGCCTGCCATCACGCGAGGCATCTTTGCTGGCACGTGAAGAGTCAAGCAAGGACATTGGTAATTAACTCTGTCTCTGGACCTTTTGTAGTAATGCTGTTCTTCCCTTGGTTTGAAGCAGACATTTTTTGTTTTATGAGAAGCTAAGATGTGTGTGATTACTCATCATCATTTTTTTTTTGGGTACTTTCTCATGGATATAATCATCTTGTGTAATTAGAATCTGTGCCAGTGTACCATTCTGCTCTTTGATGAGCAACTTTTATGGAATGCATAATAACTTATTGATGAGTGAATTTTTAACATGAGGTGGAGATTTGATGAACCCCTAACACCTCCCCAGCCCTAACCCCTTGAAGGGCTCGAGGTGGCCATGGATAGTTCTTACCAGACTAATAAATTGGCCATAAGATTAATTTAGTAAGCACATTACTTGCTGCCAAAATTCTATTCTTTTCCATTCCCAATTATTACTGTAAGGTCAATCTCCTAATACTATGTATGTGGTTAGCTTGTATTCATAAGAGCACATTATCTGGTTGCACAACAGGAACTTCTCTCATTGCATTACTGAAAAAAGTGTTTGGAGTAAAGCAAAGACATACATCTAAGTTATATATCAACCATACTGGTAACTTTTATTTTAACTTAGCAGACATGAAAGAAATGGGGTGCATTCACAACTTGGCATTATATAAAGCTGTTGATAAAGGTGATTGGGAAGCTACCGAGAGGTTTCTTGAAGATAGTGAGGATTTACTGACTGCCAGTCTCACCGAAGACGGAGATACAGTCCTCCACATTGCAGTTCTAGCTGGACACATAGACATTGTTGAGGAGTTGGTGAAAACGTTGGAAGCACAGGACTTGGCAATAGCAAACAAAAAATGTGCGACTGCACTCAATTATGCTGCCATTGGAGGAATCACAAGGATTGCTGAGGTCTTGGTGAAGAAGAATAAAGGACTACTTGTTATACCAAATCAGAATGACCAGATCCCAGTTGTTGTGGCTTCTCTTTATGGCCATAAAGAAATGGTTCATTATCTTTACCATGAGAGTCCAGCAGAAATGCTCGATCCAGAAAGAGGCAAGAATGGTGCAATGCTTCTCACAACGTGTATTATCGATGAACTTTATGGTATCATAAACTAGACAAGAGTAAATAATTTTAGTTAGCCTCTTGTGCTTTCGAGTTCATTTTCTGCTGTGTATTGTTTCTTCATGTTTCTTCATTCATGCAGACATTGCTTTAGATCTGCTTCAGCATTATCCACAACTGGCTTTTCATCACGATACTGATAATGATACAGCTCTGTGTATGTTGGCTCGAAAGCCTTCTGCATTCCTTAGTGGAAGCCCACTTTCTCTGTGGAAGCGTTGGATCTACAATGGTATGGACTCCATTTCAAAATTGAACTTTCTATTACTCTATTCAAAACTGAGCATGACAAAATTGAGACTAGTTTGGCAACACCTTTGTATCATTAAGACAGAAAACTTCCCATGCAAACAAGCTTTTCCGGTTGTATAACTCAATTTTGCTTTGCCTTTGCATTGACATTCTCCAATGAGCTTTTATTTCCTTTTAGGTATATGCATACCTCAGCGAAATGTCTCTACCAACTTTCATGGAGACATTGAAAGACCCCATAGTGAAGCATCTGATCGAAGGAATGCCAACAAACGAAGTATACCATGTTTCATAAAATTTTGAATGTTGATTACTCACTTTACAGTATAGTTTGTCATTCATTTGACAATGGCAATTGGAATTTTATTCCCATTTTATAAATGCAGCATTTCACAGGATGATGGTAATGTTTTGGAAAAGCCTGAAAGTTTTCAGTAAGTAATAACATCTGAAATATTCTTTCCGACCTACCAAAGGAAATAACATCTGAAACACTGCCTTCCATAATTATCTGATTGGAGTACTGAACCATGTGATGTTCACAGTTCCTGCCATCAAGAATATATACAACCAAAAGTTAGCACATAGCCAAGCACATGAACTTCTCCGCTTCATCTGCCGGCAATTGGCAACAGTATGCCAGTCAGACTTGAGAAGAATTGGAGTGCACAAAGCCGTATTTGATGCTATTGAGCATGGAATTGTCGAGTTCATTGTGGAGATTACTGATCACTACCCTGAAATTATATGGATCGAGGATGATTTAAACAGGGGTATTTTCTTATATGCAGCCCTTCAACGTCAGGAGAAAATTTTCAGTCTTCTATACAGAATGGGTGCAAAGAAGCACTCAATGGCAACTCATTGGGACAAGAAACACAACAACATTTTGCATCAAGCTGCATTCTTGGCACCATCCCGTCAGCTTGACCGTGTTTCAGGTGCAGCATTACAAATGCAAAGGGAACTGCAATGGTATAAAGTAATATCCTAGAACCTGCTACTAAGATTTCAATTATTTGATATTCTTACGAAGTTTTCAACCAGTTGCTCAAGTTTGTAACGTGGCAGGAGGTGGAGGGAATTGTGCAGCCCAAGTACAGGGAGATGGTAAATGTGCAACGTAAAACACCTAGAGCCTTATTCACTGAATCACACAAGAAATTGGTAGAAGATGGAGAGAAATGGATGAAGGACACAGCAGAGTCTAGCACAGTTGTGGCTGCTCTTATTGCTACCATTATGTTTTCAGCACTCTTTACAGTTCCAGGTGGTTATGATCAGTATTCAGGTGTGCCCATTTACTTGGATCGAAACTCATTCATGGTCTTCATAGTATCCGATGCAATGTCACTGTTTGCATCTTCATCTTCATTACTGATGTTCTTAGGGATCCTGACAGCGCGTTATACAGAAGAAGATTTCTTCTTATCCTTGCCTACAAAGTTGATAATAGGCCTTTCGACTCTTTTCTTCTCTATAGCAACAATGATGGTCACCTTTGGAGTCACCCTTGTTCTAACTCTTCGTGAACGTATATCATGGATATCCTTTCCAATTGTGATGCTTGCTAGTCTTCCTGTCACTCTTTTTGCTCTGCTGCAATTCCCTCTCCTCATTGAGATTTTCTTTTCCACATATGGACCTGGCATTTTTGACAAGCCAAAGAAGAGGAGATGCTTCTCGGTAAAGAGCAGAAGGCCAATGCATTAGGCAGCTTCACGGAGGACTAGCACATTAATGTTTTTGAGAAATATCAATGTCATTTGCACTTTTTCCTTCTGTTGATTGCAGAACTTGTGGCAATGCTTATCGTACATAGATATAAATCTTGTCTTTGCAGTTTACTAGGTTCACTCAGGAGACTTTTCTGGTGGGGTGGCAAGAAACTTAAATTCTATTGGTAGTGAAAATGGAAAAGTAGGGTGGTACCTACATTGTTGCTAAGAAGGATTGCTGCTAATGGTAGAAAATCTAACCACTTGCGTTCTCGATCCTTAGGACAAATGAGAGGTGGTTTTGGTACTTTCCTAGCCCTATTGACAAGTTTTAATTATTTTTTCCCCTGAAGTATGAGAAAATGTTCCTAATTACCATTTCAAGAAATTCACAATTTCCAGGGAGCTTTGTTTGCGTTTTGATGAACAACTTGAGGAAGAACTAACAAAGATTGCCTGAGGAGTAATGCTCTTTTAACGCTTTAATTACTAATACTTCTCTATATCTCTAGTTTGGGAGTTTGCAGTAAGTAACACAAACCAAAGAACCATATTGACGATGAAAGCCATATCATTGGTTCCGTTGGGAGATTTATTGTATGAAAACTGGACCTATTGAATTATCGTAACCGCCAGACAAATATTGCTGTTTTTTTCTTATTGATTGTGATCATGCATTAAAATATAAAATATGCAACTAATATTAGTATAATGTCTTGATCCTCACGGTAAAAACGAACAACCATTGCCTTAGAGTATGTGCTGGACTTTTTCAAAATAAAACAAAAATATGAAAAATTGTGTTACGATTAGTTTAACTATTAGTTTAATTATTCAAAACAATTATTTATTGCATTTACGAATCAATAAATATAATTAAAATAAATAACTAAAAATTATATTTGATAAATTTTAAATCTAAGACTTTTAAACTTCTTTTAAAGGTTATTTTATATTTGCTTATATACTTAGTAAAAGTGAATAATCATTGCCGTGGAGTAAGTGTTGGGTTTTTTTTTTTTAAATAAAGCAAAAACATAAAAAATTGTATTACTTGGATTTTAAACTTAAATGAATTATGTGAATGCAAAACTACATGATACCTATACAATCTATTTAGGTGCATTGTGTGTGTATATATCCCAAATAATTATTTATTACATTCACTAACTAATAAATATAAGTAAAATACTACTCTAAACAATTATTTTTAAAAATTATGTTTAATAGATTTTGAACTAAAGATTTTTAAGTTGTATTTAAAGGTTATGACTATTGAATTAAAGGATAATTACTTGAAAGTTAGTATCTAAGTTTTTTTATATATTATTTCAAAATAAATGATAGAAAATAAAGTAAGTTGTACTCTTAGTATTTGAAAGCCATGATTAAGTTTTTAACCATTGGACTAAATGTACCTATTAGTTAAAAATTACTATCACTTTTACAAATATCAAGAGTTTAAATTTGTTTTATACATGCAAAATTTTTTTTTCTCTTGATATCTTTATTATTTTATAAAAAATCCTTTTGTCTATAATACTATCGTAGAGATATTATGAACATTTTAGAGAATAATTATGAAAACACATTGATTTATTGAAGATTTAATTCCGGTGGTGTAACTTATAGTTAAGTGTGTTTTATTTTATTTTATGAAAAAATTTACATAAACCTTTGGTTTAAATTAGTGAGACCAAATTTTAACTTAATGAACATTAGATATATAACTTGAAACAATTATCTTTTAATTTTCAGTATAGCCCAAATTTTGTATAACAATCTTAAAACAAAATTTTCATGCTATGGTTAGATTATTAAAAGAGTTGGTTTTTAACTTAAAAAAATTAAAGAAGTTTGATAGAGAAAATTTCATATACTAGTAGAAGAGGGATTATTTTTTATTAGTATCATTATAAGTGGCTTATATTATGAATACTAAAAGATGAAAAAAAAATTTTAAAAAATAAAACTATTACTAATACTAAGAAGAGACAAAAATGAGAGATAAATGATAATATATGTGGAGGATACATCTTGAATGCTATGAACTATTTATTATTTGATGTTAATTACAATTTGTAAACTACAAGGCAACTATGAGAGAAAATATGGATAAAATATATGTAAGAGGACATAATAAGTAAGAAATTTCTTATTTTTAAATTAATAGTTATAAGATAATTAATAGTAAATTAATAATGGAATAATTTGCTAAAATTAAGAGATTACTTAATCATTTTTTACAACACAAGATATTTATAGATAAAACCATTATTATAAGTTTAATAATAAACAAATTGCCTTTTTTATGGAAAAATTTTAAAAGAAGCCTAAAGACTAAACTATAAGATATTTCTTTTGAAAAGTTTTCTAATCATTTTCATTTAGAAGAAAAGTTTAGCATACAAAAAGAAACAAAGAGCAAGTCTTTCATGATTTAAAGGTGCATGAAGTTTAGGAAAGACAATTGAGCAAGTCTTTAAACAAGAGAAAGAGTCAATTCAATAGTGGCAAAAAGTAACATAAAAGGCAAAAAAAAAAAAAAAAGGAAATGTCATTTCTGTAAAAAGAAAGTACATTAAAATTTGAGTATTATCTTTTCAAAAAGGAAAAGTGTTTACTCATCTTTAATGGTTAATGTTGAATTGGTTGTCAATACCATTTTACACAATTATATGTGTTGATTTGATGTTATGAATGTCGTTAAAATGCAAAGTGGTCATTAGGCAAAGCTGGTGATGACAGGTCAACCCTGGTGTTGAGGAGTCAATGTTGACCATGACCTTAAATTTTAGGGGTCAAGATTGAACGTTGATTGTTGACCCTAAATTTTAAGAAGTCAACGTTGACCATTGATCTTAAATTTTAGGAAACAAATTCGGCCGTTAATTAACGATGACTGTTGATGATCATGTATCTTTAATCCCAAGGCTTTATAAATACCCTTAGACATTTTGCAAGAAGGGTGTGTGCTGCAGAAAATTGAGAGAGCTGGCTAAAGAGAGAGGTGAGTGGTAAACTTAGGGAAAGAGAGAGGTGAACGGCAAAAGATGAGGCAGCCACTAAGCAAGGTGTAATTGACCAAGAAGGAGAGAAAGAGAGCAAGGGGTAGCCAGCCAAGGAGAGTGTAGCAGCCACCAAGGAGGCAAGGCAAAGCAGTTGGCCAAGGAGAGGAAGAAAGAAGGTAAGGCAACTAACCAAGGAGAGAGCAACAATCACTAAGGAAAGAAGGCAAGGTTACTAGCTAAGGAGAGGAAGAAAAAAGGTAAGGCAGCTGGCCAAGGAGAGAGCAACAACCACTAAGGAAAGAAGGCAAGGTAGCCAACCATAGAGAGGTAGCAAGGCAGCTGGTCAAAAAGACTTTCTAGTAGCAGCAGCACGTCCAGGAAGGTATACTAGCACCAACAGCATGTCTTTGTACATCCATGAGGGTATACCATCATAGTAGCATGTCCTTGCACATCCATGAGGGTATACCAGCAGCAACAGCATGTTCCTGCATGTCCAGGAGGGTATAACAGCACCAGCAATACCTTAGGAGGCTTTTTAGCAACAGAAGCACGCTAGTTAATCAAGCAAAAAAAAATCAGAACGTGTAATAGTAGATTCGAGAATCAATATCTACCTGTAAAAAGTGCAGTAGTAGGTCTGGGAATCATCCAGCAGTAGTGTAAGAAGATAGTTGCAACGCGTAGAGAAAGCAACAACCGTGTGAGAAGACAACTGCAACACATGGGGATACTAGTAGCAACTCGAAAAGACAACTGCAACGCTCACGGATAGCAGCAGCGGGGCAAATAGACAATAATAGTGCCAGCGGATAGAAGCAACGGTGCGAGTAGACAGCAGTAGTATGCTTGGATAACAGGAACAGGGCGTACGGACAACAGCAACACATGTGGATAGCAGGAGCAACATGGGTGGATAGCAGTGGTAGCGCATATAGACAGTATTAGCAGTGCGCACAGATAGCAACGACAATGCGTACAGATAGCATTGATAGCATTAGCAGTGCGTACGAACAGCAGCGGCAGTGCGTACGAACGGCGATAGTTGCCCGTGTATGGGCAGACAGCAATAGCAGCTCGTGCGGATAGCAACGGCAGCAGGTGAGATAATACCAACAATAAAGGAAGGAAAAGATCCATATTCTACTTTAGTAGACTGTACACATTGGACGATTATTCTCTAGGAAAGGTTTTTCCATAAATTCTTGATAGATTTGTTAATAAACAGGGTGGGATACCCTTGGAGTGATTGGAAGATCAACTTTTAGATCCATAAATCATTGTAAGTGGTTAAGAAGTGATCCTTCCATAACCAAATTGTATCCCTTGATAACAAAAGTGGATTGTGTGATTTAGGAGTGATCCTATCACACCGTGGATATAGCTCACACATTGTGAGTGAATCACGTAAAAATTATTGTGTGTTCTTGGGTACTTGTGCATTAATTTTTATTTGTACGGTTATAGAAATTGGATCATCGATTTTAATAAGCCACAGAGGTTAAATTCGTATCGATTTGTAAAAAGAAGATAACTCACACTGATTCATCCCTCCTTTTAGTATGAGACCTACAATAGTCCTCATAAAAAAGGAAAAGTAAGTAATGGTTGTTATGATCATAAAGATTAATTTAGTAAAAAATGACAATATTTGGTAAATTGATTCTGTGACTATCGACATATTTGTAATAACAAAAGTTGTTTTAAATGATTGAAACTAGCAACTAATAATATTATTATGTAGATGAAAAATTCTATTGTAGTTCTTGTCATGGGAACTAGAAAAGTAAAATTGCAATTTATTTTTAGGAAAGTCATTATTCTTATGAATGTATTTTATACGTTAAAAATTAGGAAAAATCAAGTTTTAAGTAACCTTTTAAACAAATATGAGTTTAAACTTATATTTAAGACTAATAATTTTTTCTTCTAAAAAAGGATGTGTTTGTGGAAAAAAGTTGTCATTGTGATGAAATGTTCAAATTTAATATTAATATAAATACTAATATTATTATTTCTATTTATATTATTAATCATTCTTTTTTATAGTATAATATATTAGGTTACATAAATTTTAAAAGATACAAAATATGGTTAAATTTAAATCATTGTCACATTTTAATATATCAAAAGATATGTGGATAAATTATATATTAACAAAAACAACTAGAAGTACATTTTTAAGTATTTAAAGATCTTCAAGTATGTTAAAATTAATTCATAATGATGTGTGTAATTTACATAGCACACTAACATTACGAGGAAAGAAATGTTTGGTGATATTCATTTATGATTATTCTAGATTCTGCCAAATTTAGTTGTTACATATTAAAATGAAGTTCTTAAAAGATTTAAAGTCTATAAATTTGAAGTTAAGTTGTAGTGTGAATTTATTATTAAATGCTTGTGATTTGATGAAGGAGAAAAATATTATGGCATTACATTCTTTAAATTCATGAGAATTATTCATTAAATGTCTACTTTTTACACACCACAACAAAATGGTGATGTTGAATGCAAAACTCAAATATTGATAAAAATAGTCAATGTAATGTTGTGAAATTTTAGCTTAAGCCAAAATTTAGGGTAAGACATTATTTACTGTATGCCATATTTTAAATAAAATTCTAATAAAAATAAACAAAACAAATTCATATGATTTTTAGAAAAAAAAGGGAATCAAACATTAATTATTTAAAAGTTTAAAACTGTAAAGCAATTATTAAAGTTCATGACTTAAAAAGAAAATTTTGAGTGAAAGAGAAATTGAGTGTATCTTCTTAGGGTATGCTCATAATAGCGAGATTTATTGATTTGTGGTTATAGAGCCTAATAACTCTATATGTGTTAACACATTCATAAAATCAAAGGATGCTATTTTTGATGAAAATATGTACATCTTTATTTCTAAAGTTTCATAATAAAAATAGGTTCTTGATAAGGAAAATAATGCATTGGTAAAAGAAATAAAAATGATGAAGTCATTAAATTTCATAGAAGTGAAAAAGAAAGGAAAACAAAGACTTGCAGTTATAATTACTTTATATTCTTAGTAGATGGAACAAGAGAATTATTGAGTGATCAAATTTCATATTGTTTCAATGCTGAAGATGATCCTAAAACATTTAGTGAAATGATGTAATCATAAGATGCCATGCCTTGGAAGGAGTAATAAATGATGAACCTTCCATTTAGAAATTAGTAAACCTCCCACTTGTACAAAACCAACTAGATGTAAATGGATTTTCAAAAGGAAAATGAAGGTTAATAGAATCATCGATATGTTTAAAGTTAGTTTAGTTGCAAAAGTTTTTACATAAAAGTAAAGCATTAATTATTTTGATACATATTTACTAGTGGCTAGAATTGCCACAATTAAACTACTCATTGCACTTGTTTCAATTCATAGTTTAGTAATTCATTAAACATATGTGAAAAAGACATTCTCAAACAAGGAATTAGAAGAAAAAATGTGTATAAAGTAACTCAAGTGATTTGTTATATCTAGTTAAGAGGAGAAGGTTTGTAAACTAATTAAGTCATTGTATAAATTGAAACAATCATTTAAACAATGACACCATAAATTTGATCAGGTAGTATGTGCTAATGGATTCAAAATTAATGAATCTAACAAATGTGTTTATAGCAAGTTCAAAAAAGGAAAGAGTGTCATTATTTGTTTGTATGTGAATGAAATGTTAATTTTTGGAATTGACCTAAAATAAGTTAAAGTTATTAAAATATTTTTATTTAGTAATTTTGATATAAAAGACATGGGCAACACAAATATCATTCATAGAATCAAAATCTTATGAGATCAAAAAAATATAATACTTTCTTAATTGTATAACATTAAAAAGTTTTCAATAGATTTAATTACTTAAATTATATTCCAATTTGTACCCTATTTAATCCCGATATGAATTTTATTAAGAATGTTAGAAGTCTATTATTTTAATTACAATATACTAAGGTAATAAGATGTCTTATATACATAATGACATGTATAAGACCAGGCATAGTCTATGCAATTGGCAAAATGAGTAGGTATATAAGTAATCCAAGTGACATGTATTGGAATAAAGTAAATAAAATTTTAAAGTATTTAAAGAAAACAAATAATTATATTATAAGTTATGCTAATTATCCTTTTGTTTTAAAAAGATACTTAAATAGTAGTTGTTTACTGATAAAAAGGATTATATTTTTACTAGTAAATGAATTTTTATACTTGATGGAAGTGCAATTTCTTAAAGTTCAAAGAAGCAAATTTGCATAATAGATTCCATAATGACTACAAAATTTATAGCATTAGTTTTATCAAATAAAGAAGTAGAATAGTTAAGAAATTTGCTTTTATAAGATTCTTATATGGGAACAGACAATAAAACTTATTATATACATTATGACAGTGTTGTAACTTTAACAAAAGCGTACATTGGACTAAAGTATAACTATATAAAGGCTAGATTACAAATGAAATAGTCACAATTGATTTTATGAGATTAAGTCAAAATTTAGCTAATTCTTTAACAAAAAGGATTAACAAGAGATATGATGAATAAGAAATCAAGAAAAAGTCTTAAACCTATAAATACAAATCACCCAAAATGGAAACTTAACTCAATACTTTATATAACATTAAGTCTTGAGTTTAATGAGTTAAAGTATATTGTTAGTATGATTGGAGAACTATAATTAATTTTTATTTCTATCCTAGGGGTACATAGCGCTTGGCTTTTGTAGTTAGATACGGAGGATGATTTTTTAAAACTCTTAATAGACTTGAAAGGGTACTTTATAGTGGAGGTTTCATTTTACTTATATAAGTGTGAAATGTTTATGTTGTTTTAATAAGTTAAAGGACTTGATTTTAAAACATTCATGGAAAATATATAGGCACAGTGATTCTTAATGTGTTGATTATTTAAAAAGAGAAATATAATATTATATAATTATTAAGAGTAGTTAATTTCAAATTTATTTATCATATCATTTTAATTTATTATAATGTACTTTTTACTATATAAAGGAATATGAAAGATTGTATCACTTGAATTTTAAATTTAGGTGGGTTATATCGACACAAAACCATATAACCACTAGTTTAAATGTAACTAAAATAAATAATAAAAAATTATGTTTAATAAATTTTAAACTTAAGACTTTTATGGTACAGCTAAAGGTTGTAATTATTAAACTAAAAAATAATTATTTTAAAATTATCAATTAATTGTTTTATATATTATTTTAAAATAAATTAAAGAAAATAAAAAAAAGTTGTACCTCAAATATTTGAACTCATGAGTTTTTAAATGTTGTACTAAAGGTATTTATTAGTTAAAAGTCACCACAATTCTTATAAATACTAAGAGTTTAATATTTATTTTATACATGTAAATTTTTTTTATCTTGATATCTTTATTATTCTATTAAATATCTTTTTGTGTAGAATATTGTTATAAAAATATTATGGATATTTTAAAAAGTAATTTTAAAAACACAACTTCTTGAATATTTGATTTTGATAGTAAAATTTACAATTAAATGTATTTTATTTTATTTTATGAAAAAATTCAAATAAATCTCTATTGTAAATGAATAGTAACAAATTTCATTTTAAAGAAAGTATCATTAGATACACGAATTAAAACAATTATTTTTTTTACTTTTTAATATAACTCAAATTTTTTATCACAGCAAGAACGTTCCGCCAGTATGTTCAATTTGAAAATTCTGGCCTTTAGAAGGGTGATTGTTAATTTGTTACTGATGGTCATCCTGAGAACGTTCGTTTACTTGGATTAACTATTTATTAACTACTTGTTTAATTACTTGCTAATCACCCTCCCGGACATTGATTGATAGATGGACACAGCTATCCAAAAAAAAATAAATAAATTTGACTATAATTAATGGTTAAAAAAGAAAAAAAAATCTTATTTTGCAATATTACATATCAAGATCCAAATTCATTGTTACTTTTATTTTGATACTTTATTATAGATTTTATAGTCATGAACTGTACAGTAGGTGCATGCTTTCGGGAAAATATCCAAACTTTTTCATTGTATATTTATCTATAATTCATAACGCATATGCAACATTGTTTGGGAGAGAAAAACCAAAACGCTTCAAAATTTTTATAAAACTTGATATATTTCATGTAATCCTTTTTATAAAACGAGAGAGATAATTTCATTCATTTTGAAAAGTTGAGAATATATATATTTTTTTTTATATAATAAGGATACAAAGAAAAAACTGAAAAACACCTGACGTTAAGCCACATCTGGGAATAGTTACTGCGATTATATATGCCCATAAAAGAGCAGTCAGGAGGAAGAATGTTACAAAATTTTAGTAATTCAAAACAAAAGGCCCTAAGATTAGCAAGAGAAGCCGTACATAAATTATCTTCCCACAAAGTGTGTATTGCAATCCGTAACCCCAACGTTGTTTTGAGCAATCGCAGACAATTTGCGATGAGCGGTCGATACAAATCATACTCCCCCATCCATCCTGAACAATTTTTAAGAGGGTAAAATCTCCACGACCATTTTACGAAACCCCTTCTACCAAGCTGTTTGCAATGCCAATCAAATAGCCGAAAAACCATAAATCCATCTGCCACACTCATCCCTAGCACGACCTCCAAAACCAGCCAAGCCCGGAGCTCCTTTTAGCATAGCCATCCACATTCATTTTCAACAACATCGGAAGAAGAGGTGTCGACATGGCCTTTCGTGCCACACCTGCCCTTGCGGCAGAATATCCTCTAGTCCAACGTAAAAAAATTTTCAACAGTCCGCCTTCTGACAGCTTCTGCAACCTCTGATGGAGCCCGTTGATCCCCAGAGAATAGAATTGCATTTCGCCAGTTCCACAATTTCCGCAACGTCAACGTTGACAATAGTTGGAAGGGGCAATTCCAAGCACGCAACCATTGCTCTGGAGCAATACCCTTTTGGAACCCAATCTTGAAAAGAATCCGAGATATGAAATTAAAAATCCGGCATCCGAACTACAATGGACCATACACTCTTGGCGTGAACACAGCAATGGAGTACGCGTTCCAGAGTGAGTTTCCCATCAAACCACAAGGCTTACATAGTCCATTATCCGTAAATCTACGATTAAATCCTTGTGCATTCGTGAGGAGCCTCCCTTTCCATACAAGCCAAACTAGCATTCTTATGCAGTGAAGGACAGGTAATTTCCTAATCCAAAACCACCCATGCCCATGCGTATTCAAGCACGAGCGCCCTTAACAGAGAAACGCCCAGAGTCTAAAGCTCATAAAAATTTATCTTCCATCCCTGAATGCCGCACAGAATCATAAATATATAGTCTGGGAGCTTTCTAGTGAGTAATTGCCAATTGCATTCTCCATTAGTAGAGAGAAAAATAGTCTCTGCCAGTTCTGGTTCATTAGTCTCCGATTTGATGCCTTCGATTTCAATAAGGGGGACGTCCAAAACCGAAGCGCTGGGTTAGAATTTGATGATCCTCCCACCCCTTGCGCTCCGTTTCAACCCCGCTCTGGCGGTCTTCACGTCCCTTTAGAACAGTGGACCATATCGGGGATCGACCCGCTCCTCTTGGTGCTTGAAGGAATTCACATTCATTGAAATATTTGGACTTGCACACTTCACTCTAGGCAACTAAACTAATTTTATGGTGGCCTTCGGCACCAGCCCATAGAAATGTCTGGTTGCACTTATCAATCACGTCGCAGATAGAACTCGAAAGAATCGTTGTATGCGTTGGGTAGCAAGTAGTTTGATAAACCACCTGTATAAGTGTCCTCTCCCTGCTAGTGACAAAGAATTTACCTTCCAACCGCGCAACCGTGCTCAGACCTGATCTCGATAAATTTTGGGACTTCATTTATCCTGATAGAGAGAAATTTGTTAGAACTTTTCCAGAATTTCTCTTTATGAAATTCCTATTTCTATAATGCAGGATCTTTCTTTATGCGAATACTAGCAATAAAACTGTAATGAAATCAACATACCATTGTCCATTATGCTGATGTTACGTAGCGAAGACGAGAATCCTCCCTCCATTTCGTTACTGAACGCTTCTCTCTTTTCTCTTACTCTTCCCTTTCTTTTCTTTAGGTTTTTTCTCTGATGGTTGAGAATTTATGAAAGGTCCGTAATAGTATATATATATACACATTATTCCTTTTCTGTAAATGTTACCTTAAATAGGAAGATCCTCCCTTTTTGTAATAGTTATCTTAAATGGGAAAATACTCCTCTTCCTGTAATGGTTATTCTTAATAGGGAGAGTGGAGGAATTTTAAACCCGATGACCCAAATTACTGTTATACCTAACCGACCATCATATTAGGCCTTTTATTTTGGGTCACACTTTAAATAACATGGGCCACTTAATTTAACAATCTCCCACTTGACCTATGTTATGACTTGATGAATCAAAAACAAATAAATGCGCACAATCCTTAAAGATCATCAAATTACAATACTTGATTGAATTAAAATGATTGGATCATAGCGGTCACACATCTTTTAGCGACATGATTCCTTCCATGTATCACATAATCATCATAATTCATAATAACCTTACTGAGGAACATTGAAACTTTAAATTGTCATTTCCATATATGCTATTAGTTATCTCATAACTATAATTGTATACAACTAAACAGAGATAACAAAGCATAAACAAAACCATAACTTTAATTGAATTCATGAGTGTCACAATGATATGAGCAGTACAAAATATTGGCTTTCAAGAGAATAAGGACCTATCCAAAATGCCTATCCGATCAACATGTCTAGTGAATGTTTTTGGTGGCAAACTTTTAGTTAACGGGTTCGTTATCATCAACTCAGTGCCAATATGCTCAATAGACACTCTTTGGTTTTGCACTTCTTCTTTAACAGATAGGTATTTCAAATCCATATGTTTCGCACCTTTAGAATACCTATCATTCTTAGAGAAGAAAACTGCTGCGGAATTATCACAGTAAATTCTTAACGGCTTTTCTATGCTGTCGACCAAACCAAGCCTTAAGATAAAATTCCGCAACCATAATGCATGAATAGTAGCCTCAAAGCATGCTACAAATTCAGCCTCCATAGTGGAAGTAGCAATGATAGACTCCTTCCCACTTTTCCAGGAAACTGCTCCTCCAGTCAGGAGAAACATGTAACCAAATGTAGATTTCCTCGAGTCTACACATCCAGCATAATCTGAATCCGAATAGCTTACTACTTCAAGATGACTTGATCTTTTATAAGTAAGCATATAATCTTTGGTGCCTTGTAAGTACCTAAGTACTTTCTTTCCGGCTTTCCAATGATCTATTCCAGGATTACTTTGATATCGGTCTAACATTCCAACTGCGAAACTGATGTCTGGCCGAGTATATGTTTGTGCATACATCAGGCTTCCAACCAGTGATGCATAGGGAATTGATTCTATCGCTTTCCATTCCAAATCATTATTTGGACATTGCAATTCACTGAACTTGTCCCTTTTCTGAATTGGAACTATTCCTGTTGAGCAATTTTCCATTCTAAATCTCTCTAATACTTTATCGATATAGCTTTTCTGAGACAATCCTAACAATCCTTGTGATCTATCACGGAATATCTCTATTCCTATCACATAGGATGCCTCATTCATATCTTTCATTTCAAAAGTTTCAAAGAGAAATTTCTTTACATCATGTAACAAACCTATGTCATTAGCAACCAAAAGAATGTCATCGACATATAGGACTAATATAATGAATTTGCTCCCACTGACCTTCATATAAATACACCGATCAACGGTGTTCTCTACAAAACCGTATGATGTAATGATATTATTGAACTTAATATACCATTGTCGAGAGGCTTGTTTCAATCCATATATCGATTTCTTTAATTTATACACCAAATTTTCTTACCCGGTGGTGATGAAACCTTCAGGTTGGTCCATATACACTTCCTCTTCTAAGTCACCATTCAGAAAGGCGGCCTTTACATCCATTTGGTGAAGCTCTAGATCATTATGAGCCACCAAAGCCATAATAATTCTTAAGGAGTCTTTCTTAAAGACTGGAGAGAAAGTCTCCTTATAGTCAATACCATCCCTTTGAGTGAAACCTTTGGCAACAAGTCTGGCCTTATACCTTTCGATGTTACCTTTCGAGTTTCGCTTGGTCTTGAAGACCAACTTACAGCTAACTCGTTTTGATCCTTCAGGTAACTCTACTAGTTCCCAGACTTGGTTTACATCCATCGATTTCATCTCTTCTTTCCTGGCATTGAACCACCTTTCAAAATCATTGCATTCCATGGCTTGTTTAAATGAGACTGGATCTTTATCAATACTCAATTCCGATTCATGATCAAGTGAGTAAACCACATAATCATTTGAAATAGCTGGCTCCGTAATGCCATTTCTTGTGTTATCACTTGTTCATTTGTTAATTGAACATTGTCACTTGTTTCATCTCTTATGTGTTCACTTTGCGTGTTTCAAGTATCAATTTGTTGTCCTTGCATGTCACGTGACTGTGATGCAACATCAGGAACAACAATTTGAGTAGAAACACTGGGTGTGGGGATACCAACCTGAGTAGGAGTACTCACTGTGGATCTTTCATTTTGTAATTCTTTAATATCCACCTTTCGTGATTCCCCACTTCCATTGAATTGACCACTTTCAATGAACCGAGCATTACCAGACTCAACTATTCTAGTACTATGGTTAGGACAATAGAACCTGTACCCTTTCGACTTTTCAAGATAGCCAATGAAATAACCACTTATGGTTCTTGCATTAAGTTTTCCTTCATGTGGATTATATATCCTTACTTCTGCTGAACAACCCCAAACATGGAAGTGTCTCAAATTGGGTTTCCTTCTTGTCCATAACTCGTAAGGAGTTTTGGGGACAGCCTTATTAGGAACCCTGTTCAGCAAATATGCAGTAGTTCTTAATGCATGCATCCACAAGGATAAAGGTACAGTACTGTAACTTAACATGCTCCTAACCATATCCATAAGTGTGCGATTCTGCCTTTCAGCTACACCATTTTGTTGTGGTGTACCAAGCATAGTGTACTGTGCACATATGCCTCGACTTTCAAGAAGTTTTGTAAATGGACCAGGACATTGTCCACTTTTATTGAATTTTCCATAATATTCACCACCCCTGTCTGACTTAATCACTTTTACTTTTTTTATCTAATTGCCTTTCCACTTTATTAATAAACACCTCTAGGATGTTTACTGACTGAGACTTTTCATGCAGTAGATACAAGTAACAATACCATGAGTAGTCATCTATAAAGGTGATGAAATATTTCTCACCACCCCATGTTGGGATATCAAACGGGCCACAAATATCAGTGTGTATCAATTCTAAAGGCTCATTGCTTCTCATGGCTGGGTTCTTTGATGTATGTCTTGTTTGTTTCCCTTTTATACAATCAACACATACATCCCAATCAGTAAAATCCAATTGAGGCAGGACATCACCTTTCACCAACCTCAATATCCTTTCTTTAGATATATGACCCAATCTTTGATGCCATAAGAAAGTAGAACTATCATCATGCACATTACGTTTGTTACCTATACTATGCTCAACAAGAAATATGGAATCAGCATACATAGCATCAAGATTAAAACGGTACAAATCATCAATCAAAGTACCAGATCCATAATAGTACGAATGTCTATACAATGAAAATACATCGTTTCTAATCTTGAGGTTAAATCCCACTTCATCCAACTTTGCAACAGAAACTAAATTTCTAGCACATTCAGGAACATAGAGACACTTTTCTAGATCCAGATGACACTTAGTGTCCAAGATCAATCTGTACGTCCCAATTCCTTCTATTCGTACCTTCATTCTGTTTCCCATATAGAGGAACTTCTCAGCTCTTGTTATGGGCTGGATTGAAAGGAATTCCTGCATAATATGTAACACATGAATAGTAGCTCCAGAGTCTAACCACCAAGTATTATTGGGCACTTCAATTATGTTTGATTCAAAACATACTGATATACAGTACATACCTTTCTTTTCGAACTAAGCCTTTCTTTTTGGGCAATCATTCTTGAAGTGACCCATCCTTTTGCAGAAGAAGCATTTCTGATCCTTTTGGATCTGACCTCCAGTGACTTTCATAGAGGCTTTGTCCTTCTTCTTACTTTTCTTATGTGGTTTAGATTTGCTACCACTAGCATCATTACGAACGATGAGGTGAATGGAGTGATCCTTCATCTTCTTTAATCTCCCTTCCTCCTGAACTAACATGGCCTTAATTTCCTGAAAGTTCCATTTTTCTTTAATAGTGTTATAATTCACTTGGAACTGGCCAAATTCAGGAGGCAGTGAGTTTATGATGAATTGAACCAAAAAGGATTCACTCACATCCATGCCCATTGTTTTCAACCTTGCTACTAGATTAGTCATACTAGTCACATGATCATGAATAGGCTATGACCAATCAAATTTCTTGGTCGTCAGCTCACTTATTAGGATTTCTACGATGGATTTATCAGTTATATCTGATTGAGAGTATTCCTTAATTCTCATAAGAAATTGCCTCGCATTTTCCGTCTTAGGCATCGATGGCTTTACATTTTCAGCTATTGTCATCTGCATCAAATTCAAACTCAGCCTATTGGACTGTACCCAAGCCTTATAAAAAGACTTATCAGATTCTGTACTGGTCCCTGTAATGGCTGTAGGTTTTTCATCCGAAATGACTGCTGAGTCCAAGCCCAATACACCTAAATGAAACTGAATATACTTAGACCATTCTGCATAGTTCAACCCATTGAATTTGATCATCGAATTGCCTAAGGCGAATACATTACTGGAAACTACAAACATAATCCAAATTTATACGTTAATGCTTTGAGAAACTCTAATGAATTCAGATACATACACTACAAACTTTAATCATGTATTTAAGTTCACTTTTGGGTGATCCTTAAATACATAACTTTAATCAATAATAATGCTAATTTAAAATATACTTTAATAGATCAATCAATCATACCAGAGTTAACATGAATGTTATCTTTGGATATACAATCACGTTTACCCAATTATCAATCAATCCCCTTTAATGTCATTAATTACAAGCAATGATCCATCTTTGGATGATCTCTTAGTTTCATAATTAATAACCATAATTGTTCATTTTAAAATATTTTATTAGCATAAAAAAAAAGAATAATTTAAATTCACAATTAACTGTTCAAATCCTTTCAAAGTTAGGCCACTTTGGTAACTAACAAGCTTTTAATATTTGATTCATGTTAATGTGAATTCAATAAACTTTAAAAAAATATTCAATTACGAAGATTTAAATTATCTTTTACGTTGGAGTTTTCGAATAACCGTCCTCTTTTCATGGCATCCATTCGGAACACCACTAGCACGGCTGTCTCTGGCCGAGGGACGCACGGTGGCAGCACCACCGTACTGCGGGCATCGCCCGCGTGCTGCCTCCGGCCGAGCGACCCTCGGTGGCAGCACCACCATATTGCGGGTGTCGCCCGCGTGCTGCCTCCGAGCGTTGCCCTTGCTCGACCACCGGCGCAGAGTCCAGCGACCGGCGCACATCCCTCACCGGCAAGCCCGATGTCGCAATCCAGACCCACGCCCGATCCGGTCGTTTGAAGGGGTCTCCGTCGGCAACCAACCCCCGTGTGTTGGTTCTCCCCGACATTGCCTCTGACGGCCGATCGTGGGGACGAACCAACCTGTTCGGGTCGGATCTCCGAAGCTAAGCCCGATCGCAGCCGCTCGCCGGGATATCCGTCGGCAGCCATCCATACCTGGAGCCTCAACCTCGCTGGGAGACCGTTCCGCCATACCACCAAACCGATCTGGGTCCGCAGTGACACCCGGAATCGTGATTCCCCGGGAGGCCGTTCCGCCGCACCCACTAGACCGACATGGATCCCGGCGTCACCCGGAAGAACGCTCTTCCCCGTTTTGCCGTACCCAGATCCGTTTGGGTCGACGGCTGTACCCGGAAGCACGAGGCCGATCCACCATACCCAAATCCATTTGGGTCCGGCGGCGTACAGTCCTCGTGCCGACTTTCCTTTTTCCTCTCGACGCCGGCTGTTTCGCCGGTGCAAACCCTGTATGGCCAGCGTTCCCCTTTCAACGCCGGCCGTCGTTGTTCGTTAAGGCAGCAAGATAAAAAAAACGTAAAGAATAGAAATTATGCGCCCCGCTGTACGGCGCAAAAAATAAAAGGAAAACAATTCGGCGCAAACAAACAAAATTAAAACAAATTGCAGTATTCGCTGACCCGTTCTGATACCAATTATTAAAATTTTTTCAGAATTTCTCTTTATAAAATTCTTATTTCTATAATGCAAGATCGTTATTTATGCAAATACTAGCAATAAAACTGTAATAAAATCAACATACTATTGTCCATTATGCTAATGTTCTGTAGCAAAGATGAGAATCCTCCCTCCATTTCGTTTCTGCACGCTTCTCTCTTTTCTCCTACTCTTCCATTTCTTTTCTTTACGTTTTTTCTCTGATGGTTGAGAATTTATGAAAGGTCCATAATAGTATATATATATATATACTATTTCTTTCCTGTAACCGTTACCTTAGATAGGAAGATCCTCCTTTTCTGTAATAGTTATCTTAAATGGAAAAATACTCTTCTTCCTATAACAGTTATTCTTAATAAAGAGAGTAGAGGAATTTTAAACCTGATGACCCAAATTACTGTTATGCCTAGCCGACCATCATATTAGACCTTTTATTTTGGGTTGCACTTTAAATAACATTGACCACTCATGTTAATTAATTTAACAAAACTCTCACGTACTTGCCTAAATCTTGAGCCATAGAGAACCCAAGGTGCTGGACTATAGAACCCGCTAAAACCCAATTGAAATTTGGAGACAGAAATAATTTTAACTTATCTTGATTAATTTTCTGGCCTGAAATCAAGCAAAATAGGTTAAGAGTATCCATTATAGCTCTCGCCGTCGATGAGTTCGTAGCACCAAACAGCAACAAATAATCAGTGGAAATAAATGCTAAATAGGACCTGCCGCAAAATTTGCAGAGCTTTCCACTTCTTTGCATCCATGACATGTACAATCAACTGAGATAGTCTTTCAAAACAAAGCATAAATAAATATGGTGATACGATCACCTTGTCGAAGACCACGATGTGGTGAAAAGAGTTCCTTTCAGTTAACGTTCTAGAGAATAGATGACGTAGTATTTAACGAAAAAAAAAAAGTATGGAGTTTAGGAGAATAATATTTTTTAAACAGAAAGATAGAGGTAAGATTAATTCATATATATATTTATAAATAAAATACTTCAATGTGAAAATATTTTAATAATTAATTAAAATAATATTTAATTAAATAAAAAATATTTTTAAAAAATAATTTTTAAAATAATTTTTTAGGATTTTAAATAATAAAATGAGAATAAAATAATATTTTAAATAGTAAAATAATATTTTAAATAGTAAAATAATATTTTAAATAATAAAATTGTACAGATGAGTAAAAAATTTGAGATTTTTACTTTAGACTTTTGATAGGTCCATAAAATTTTGGGCTAGTTGTTTTATGTCAATCTTCTCCACTTGAGAGAAACTTGTCATTGAGTTCAAATCTAAGTCTAGATAAAGAGATTTATTTGTTGAAAACGTTAAAAATCTTTGAAATTTTCCATTCTAGAAATAAATTAATTATATATGTGTTGTTATTAATTTTTTTCAACACTTAGTAAAGACCATATTACTAGTTGTAGGAACCAATATTTGTCAATAGTCCTTTTGTATTTCTTATTGATGACCTCTAACCTCTATTTCATCTCAATTTGGAGAAATTATACTTATTCCACAAGATGCTTAGCTGCAATGCTAAGACTTGGGACTCAAGGAAGTTTAAATAAATTTAGAGCATATTATGAATATTTAGTATAAATAATGAAAAAAGGAGACATCCTTATAACGTTGTGCATTGTATTGTCATATGCAAACTCAACTTGAATTAGAGCAAAGTCTTATTGTTTTGATTTATCTCTGTATATACTTCAAATAAGATTGCTTAAGTACTTATTGAGTGATTCAATCTGATATATTATGTAGTCCATTTCCACACGTAAGTATGCTACATGTGTAATCTAACAAAATATGTTAACAAATATTAACAATATACTAGATTTGTGAAAAAAAAAAAAAACATCCTACAAGAACCAAACTATTACTTTTTAAAGATTGTGCTAAATATGTAAAATACACAAAATTTATGATTTATTTGTATAATAACCTTACAAATATAGCAACAATAATGAATTTTAAGAGTTAAGAAATTTAAGAAATTAACAACTAAAAAAATGGACAAGTTGGGTGCAAAAATGGAAGAAGAAAGTTAATGATATATTGCGTCAACAAACTTAATGACATAAATTGAAAGTGAGTTAATTATTTGAAGAAACAACATGAAGTTGATGCAAAAATGAAGGAAAATGAATGAGAAGTGTGCCTATGGCAAGTTTATATCATAAAAATACTTAAGTGGCACACTTGAATTTTGGTATCTATACTTTACTAGGTTTTAAATACTTTTCATCAAAACACTAACGCATAGATTTTGGATTTTTTTATTAATGTACTGAAGATATAAATCTTATGACTCACATTTTTAACAATCAGTTGCTCATTAAAATAAGCAAAAACTAAAGAATAGAAATTAAAAGTAAAAAGAGACATATTAAAGGCAAAAGGATCTGTTATTCATTATGTTTATGAAATCAGTAATAATGGAGATTTGAATGATTTTTCAAATAAATAAATTGAATGTTTTGGTCTCACTCGTTAGAAATGGTAACGGAACGGAGCGGTGGCCGGGATAGCCATTCCGATCCCCATCCTCGCTTCTTAACCCCATCCTCGTCCCCGTCCCTAGTAAGAATGAGATTTAGAGTCCCATTACCGTCCCTGCCAGGGATCAAGGATCCCCACCCCGCTCCGTCCTCGACATTAAACATAATAAAAGTTGATTCTTTTCTTTTTCTTTTTCTTTTGTTTTTTTTTTTGGTTTTTTCTGCTTCTAGTGGTGTAAAGACATAGAAACAAGGTTTTAGAAGTTGTGCTGGGCCAATAAGAATCATGTCAAAGAATAACCTTTTACACTAAGATTATAAGAGTTATTGTAAAATCTAGCTTACTTGAAAGTTGATAACATTCTTTTTGAAAGTTTTCAAGTCTATGCAGAATAAACATTCCTTCTTTAGTCCAAGCAAATGGGAAAATAAAGAGGAACATCCTTACACCATATTGTCATTGTTCATAACATTTAACATAAGCTTTGCAATCACCTGCTAACCATAGGTTACCAGGTCTTACTAGATGGTCAATAAGCATTTTGTAATTATAAAATATCCCCGTCATTACAGCCCAAATATCACAACAATCCAATTATTTCCACCAGCAATATGCCACTTAGTTAACTTAGTTACACCACTTTCAACCATTTGATGTGCATTATTGTAACAATAGTATGACAATATAACATTTTAAAAAAAAAATTAAAACATTTTAATTCATGAATCTAATTAAATAAGGAAAATACCCAGTTCAGTAGAGCCAATATCTTCATTGGAGACAATTTGTAATTTCTTCCATAACTTTAACTATACCACGTTAATAATAACAAGAAAAAAAATTCAAGAAACGGAAATGAAAAGATAAAATGAAGAATAAATTAAATTACTGAACCTTATTTTTAGCAGGCCCACAGTCAATTTTGGGCATACATAATTGCTTCAATGGTGTTTAGATGTAGCCTGCTGCGATGGAGACCTATGATTCTTCTATCAGCCCTGAATGCAGACTTGGAAGCCGCCGCCGTAGATGCAGAAATAACGAATGTATCTTGAGCAATAGCTTGCAGCGTAGAAAGCTTGAATTCATACAACTTCCATCAATTTAAAACGTCAAAATCATGTGAGAATGAGACTTCTTCCTTTTCTAGGTGGTGGTAATCCAACTATGATTTGGCTGATATGGCCTTTTATCTTTTTTTCTGTCCTCAAATACAAATCTAAGGTTGTAGAAGAAGTGGCACTACCATCGCTGCTAGAACCCAATAAATACGTCTAAAGTCCATCATCTTTTGGTTATTGACACCACTACTGCTTGTTGACTCCATGGTTATAACAGCAATTATATATATTTATGTAGTAATGGAGTCACAAATATAGCAATAATAAGAGTTAAGATTTCTTTGAGAAATAATATTAAATAGTTAATAAGAATCAAGGGAAGGTAATTTCGGTGATGGATAGGTTGGCTTTCATTTTTGTGTAGATTGTTTCTTTTTTCAGGATAAACATAAAAGTTAATAAAGTAATTATTTGCTATAGTTGTTTTTAAATTTTAATTTGTAAAATAATAGTTAGAAGGAGTGAATCAAGGAGAAGTTTTGTCTGACCTTTTCTAATATGCTATTGTTTTAGAATTTTAATTAAAACATAGATTTCTAATTTAACATAAGTGACACAGACTTTAGTTTTAGATAAACGTAGTTAACTTAATTAAGTAAGAACTAAATTTGAGTTTTTATTTATTTAATTTTAATATTTAATTATAAATTTCTTACAATAGTGAAGAAAATAATTTTTTTATGTGAATTAATTGTTTCTATGGTATTACAAAAAAAAAATATCACATAAAATTTTCAAAAAATTGAGAAAAGGAAATCATGGCCAATTACGCCAAGTCGAATCGAAAATGGGGGCAGAAAACAAAATTATGCTACAAATAAACCGATCTGGTTCTAATTCTCTGTGGCCAAAAGGACTGTCGATTTTGTAACCAAAAATTAAATCTACAAGACTGGATCTGCCAAAGAAAGCCGAAACCAAATGCACTTTAAGAATCATTTGCATTAAGTTGGGAGTGTACATGGTTGGTTTGGTTTGGGTCGATTTGATACATACATTCAAGTCAAAGTATTAGCGACTGGCTCGAAAAATTTTAGAACTACAACCAAACTAATGTAAAAATGAAACCAATCAAATTGTCATTAACCGTTATAGGTCGACTCGGTTGTTTAAACCATATTTATGGGAATCAAGAATAGCTTGACGTGCCCATATTCTTTAATTCTAGACTGAACTCAGATTCAATGTTAAGAAAGAGCCTCCAGGTGTTTGCGATAGCATTAGCTTTGTGGCTTAACGCTGACTCCACTGAGCGAAGCCATGAGTATGCCTGAAGACTATGGAAAAAGGATGGCTGGGCCAGGAATGCTATCGAGTCAAAAATGGCGTGTACTCCTCCGGTTCAAGGGTTCTGGTCTTGGTCACTGTAGCCACCACCCTCAGCTCAAGCATCTTGACGATCAAAATGACACAAATTGCACACAAATGAAGTGGACCAAAAACATACAATACAACAATCATTTTGTACCCGCAAGATTAACCTAAGTCTTTATTTATTTATTTATTTATTGTGTGGGAATTACTTTACCATGTATTGGCTACAACACTAAGTGCAGAAAAGCATCAAAAGGCATTAAGACGAATTATAAATACGGATTCCTTAAATTACAAACTATAATGAAACCCTAACTTAGCGGGCCAACATTATTATTATTATTATTATTTTGCTTGAGTTGTTCACATTTCTACCAAATATAATTTTGGATTTTAGTATTATTAAGCAGCATGTTTGATTTTGGTGGTTTTTCTAATTTTTAAAATTATATCCAAATCATTAAATACAGTTTATTTAAATTACACATTATCACTTTTTTTTTTTTTTTATTTTTGATGGTTTCAATAGTTTTAGTTTCGTATTAGTTGAATTGATCAGGTTGAGTGGGTTGGGTGATTTTATGTACACCCCTATGTTAAATCTCTGAGAAAGTATCGCAGTAATTATTAGGATTTATATTTTTTTATCTTAAAAATTTTGAATTCTAGAGAAAAAGTGTATCAAATACACCCAAAAAAAAAAAAAAAACATTCTATTAAAAGGCTATCTCATTATATAACTAGTCATCCTATAAATCTTATAATAATAATAATAATAATAATAATAATAATAATAATAATCATTATAAAGCAATAACTTTAAGGAATACTCATATTATAATACACTTTCACATTCCATCATTTTCTTTCTTAGCATTTTCTAACAATAAGAACATAAGGTTAATCATGTAGATTGTGGTTAGAGATGACATGGCCAATTTACAAAAAAGCTATCCTTGCCTCCTCTCCAGGGAAAATAATACTGAAACATATTTAAAGGTTTCCCTCAATACTTAAAACCATTTCCTTTTTAAGAAAAAAAAAAATATATATTGCCGTCAACAGAGAACGGAATGTAGATAATTATCTCACGTCAAGAAAAAAAAAAAAAAAACACTTGGGTATATTTGCATTCATGCATCCAACTCAGCTTAAATACAATGTAAGACTTAATCTCATTCCACTTGGATAAAATGTTTTGAGAGAATTGGATTTCGACCCCCCCACATTTTTTGGAAAAAGAACTTGATTTACTGTAATATATTAACTTTTTTTTTATTTCTTAAAAATATGTATTGGAATATCAAAATGGGTTTGATATAAATTTATTCATAGACCATTTGATTTTGAATGAAAAATAAATGAATAAATTTGGGTCCATTAGGGTTCTTAATGGGATTAAAACCTGAAAAAAAAAAAAACAACTTCGTCCAGGAGACTGCGGGGAAGGCGGCCGTATGGGCAACGGCAAAGGGAAAAAGGACATTATCGTCTTTTCGGAGTTAGAACGGCTACAAACCAAACGCCAATTTTCCTGACTTTAAAAAAAAAAAAAAAAAAGTGGGAGGGGAGGGTGTGAGGGGGGGGGAGACTTGACATCAAATTCTGTGCGCACGGGCGGCGCATGTTAGCATCCCCTAGCTCTTTTAAGTCCGTCTCCGTTGCCCGCGACTGAAAAACCAAAAACAAGAGAGCCTCCATTTCTGTTTCACTCGCACGTTCCTGTCTCTCCTCTTTCTTTCTCTCTCTCTCTCCATAGTGCAACATTTCCGTCCGCAGAATCACAATCCTGTCCGCATGGCTCCGGCCTCCGCCACCTCCTCCCCGGGGGGGGCTGCCCGGCGTTTGTCGGGCTCCCGCCGCCGCACCCAGGCGACCCCGCCGCTGAAGCTAAAGCCGATATCCGAAATTCTGACCAAGGCCCGGTACGCTGTGGTGGAGCAGGGCGACTACAGTGACGTCAGCTGCGAGCAATGTGGCACCGGCGACCGTGACGAGGAGCTGCTTCTGTGCGACAAATGCGATAAGGGATTTCACATGAAGTGCGTGAGGCCGATCGTCGCCAGGGTGCCGATTGGATCGTGGCTCTGCCCCAATTGTTCTGGCCACCGACCAGTAAGAAGTAGGGGGAAATTTGTTGGTTTCGTTGCGTTTTGGTGATTTTTCCATTTTCTTTTCGGACATTCTTAGTTTTCCGAACATTGTCGGAACCATATAATGTGGTTGTAATTCTATTTGTTTGTTTGGTTGGTTTTAGAGCTTTCGCAGAAGAAGATTATTGACTTCTTTAGGATTCAGAAGGGCACTGATAAGAAGGAGAAGTTGGGGTCTCCTCTAGGTGATTGTTCTCCTGTTGGGTATTGTAATTCCAATGGCCGTTTTCATTGGCATTGCTTTGCTTCCCCCGCCCGCCCCCACCATTTGTGCTATGGTGTTCAATTCTGTTTTGTGTGGCTTTCTATTCATTTGTTTAATGACTTGTGATTTTCAGGCTTCACGCAACCAATTTCTGCTCAAGTTAAATGAGCCTGTGGTTGTTCAAATCATGCCTATCATCATATTTTTAACAACAGCCACCACCACAACTACAGCTTCAGAAACTGGTTATAAGGAGACATTAGAAGAGAAGAGTGATGGAGAGCCTAATAAAGATATTGAAACAAATGAGAATAATTAAAATCAATTTCTATACCTTTAAATGAAATAAAATTGTCGTAGAGGATGTCCTGCTCCATGGATGTGGGGTTATTCCTCGACAAAGAAATTATAATGGTCGATATCCTGGTTGTGATCAAGTGTTATTTTCAGTCAATTTCAGTATAACATACTTAATGGATGTGAACAAACATCAACGTTTAGTCATTTTTGGTATCTTATAATAAGATTAGTACTGGGAATCAATGCAGCGGAACCTGAAGCATAAATTGGTAATATATCAACCTTACCTGACATTCTGAATAATACTTACATATCAGAGTAGAGATTTAACAGAACATCTTAGTGAGGGGTAAAACGAAATCATTATTATTGTGAATCTTGATTATATCTAATGAAATTTAATGTTACTTGTAGCTAACTCCCACAAAATGTTATCCATTTGTTAGTAAATATGTTTTCTTAGAGGCCTAGGTTAAAGGCAAATCTTAGCCTGATAGGAAGATACGTAAGTTTGACCAAATTCAGAAAATTTTCAGTGATATACATGTTTGAGAAAATCACTACTGCAGTGCAAGTGTATTTCTTTTTTCTTACTTTTATTCACTTCTGTGATGAGTCCCTGCTTTTTCTTTGGTTAGTGTTTTCATTAGCTTTGATAATGCAGCTTTATTTTCTGGATCTTGCATTTTGATCAAGTTCAACAATTGTTGATATAGAGTTTGTTTCCTTCTTATAGCTTTAGGAAAATCAACAGGTTTTTAAAATAACTTACTCATTATGTCAGCAATTAATCTGAAGAATGGCCCTGTTAGAATATACAATGGCAAATATCTTGGTCGAATCTCCTAGAATTTCCAAGGAATATTGCTTATTAGGACTTGCCTCTACATTAAACATAAATCAGTAGCTGCAAACTCCAACCCCTCACCCCCCTTTTTTTGGATGGTGTTTTCTACTCTCATAGTACAATAAATAAGTCATTCAACAAATCTACATCTTAATTGTACCAAGATTTCACGAGAACATGAAGACACATGGGTAGACATGTATTTTGAAGTATACATATACCCATATAACACTTGAGTTTGATTATCTTTATGTCTTGCTGGATAGGCAAAAGAAATTGATTGCAAAAATGAACCAAACAACTGTGCAGGTACACTAGGTAAGTGCCTGAAGCAAAAAATGCACTGTCAACAAAGAAGCAGACTTTTGTAAGATAAGAGATCTAACAAAAAATAGATCCCTTACCAAACACTAAACAATCTTCCAGCAACACTACAGGAAGGCTTACATGAGATCAGCATAAAAAAATTTAGTGAAGATCTGCATAGAAGGCTCCCTTTCTTAACAATAGGTCATAATCCTTTGATGTGATAGAATGCTTTAAACTTAACTTCCATTCAAGTAATTAGCCCACTTGCCTTCCGCCCACCTTTTGCTTAGGGATACTCTTTTTTGACAACAATGTTATTCCTGTTTTGTTTTCTTCCTTGTATACCTCTACTGTCTTGTCTTTGGAATCCAAGAAAAATGCCAAGAAACATTTGCTAATATCCTTAATTTTTACTTGAGCCTCTCTGATTGTTGTGGGTGCAGAATTTTGCGTCTTGTATATTTGCACAACTCCAGGACTTTTCAGGACACTGCATGTACCGCATATATATAAGGAAGTGGTTATATGATACTACAACTTGTTCTATTTTCTGTGCAGTACTTTTCCTTGGTTACATACTTCTAGACCATCATTTTAGTGTTGTTAAAAATTGGCCATACCAAACATTGCCTCACAAATGGCATTATGTCTTGTGCTCTCTATCTAGTAGATGTAACCATTTATCTTGATTTAAAATTGGGATCCTTTGTTTGCAGCTGACAGCTGCTCAAAGTTTGTTATTTGTTTTTTTAGCAGAAATTTATAAGGTTAATTATAGTGAGCGATTGTTTTGCTTGCAATGTTGAGCTTAGATCATTTAGCATGCAGTTTTAGTATGCTTTGTGTGATTGTGTCTAGGACGTTCCTGTGCGGTGGCTAATGGTCATTAATCTAGAAAAAAAGAGAAAAAAAATTGATATGGGATTTGTCTCCAGTTGCAGATTCACCTTATTGGAGTTTGAGTCCTGTAGAATTTTCCACTGTTTGTCCCATAATCATTTCTTCCTAAAATTTCCACCTGAAACTTAGTAGCTAGAGCCATAGTACAATTGCCAATTTTTTGCTACCAGAAATATATCATTCCATCCATTCAATGAAGGGCAATAAAACCTTGTAATTTTGATATTCACAGTTATGTTAGGAGTTTAATTACACATATTTACTTGAGTTTCTAGTTTTGTTGTTTCTTTGTTCCCCTGAGGTTCCCATATGTGGTCATAGATGATAATTTAATGGAATTCAATTACCAAATTTTGTATTAAAATGATTTCTCTAATTTAGTGCTTTCCAAGCATTAAATATACCATAATGGTTGTTATAACTTTGATTTTCATTTTGCAAATCTAATGGTTCTACTTAGACAATGAAGAACATGAACTAGTTTTTGGTTCAATTCCACTAATTGTACCTATATATTTTTTGTCCTTCTTATTTAGTGAAAGTTTGTTCATGGAAGAGAAGTTTTCCACCTGCCATAGGGCAGAAACTTGTCTATATTTCATTTTACCCTTTGTTTCCAATTGTAATTGACCTTCCTTGTGATGTTAGATTTTGATACTTGGAAAACAATAATCAACAACCTTGCAAATGATCATTTGACCATGTTCTGTAAGTCATTTTTCCAAATCAAATCCTTTTGGAATCAGCATTCTCTTGAGATGATCTCTGCTTCCCATCAGATAAAATTTTGTGCTATAGATTCTTTGTTTTCAATGACTTTTCTTCACATTTTCTGTAACATTTTTTTATTTATTGAAAGTGTTCTTGTTCTTTTGGTAACAAGTAGGTAAGCATTTTATAAACATAGCATGTAGAGGACATTGCCGTTTCCAATGATTTTCTGTTGCTTGCCTTTTTTTTTCCTCAGGATTTGTTGGAGTAGTGAAATAAAATCAAAATTGCATTTGCAAATGAATTTAATGCATTAGATGCCAATTCTTTCTTAAACTTTAGCAACATACCAAAACAAAGTCGAAATCACAAAAGTTCCGCCAACACTTGGCAACACCTCTTCAATGGTTTAAATAAAAAGGAGTCTCCAAAACCCTAGTTCATAGCATCTGGCAGTTTTTTTTAACAAAAAAATAAAAAAAAAATGGAACTCGGTTCTACTGCAGAGCCCCATTCTTCCTTCTGGCCAAGACTACTGTCCCAATCCCAACAAAAAAAAAAAATTCTCAAAAGAAAAGTTCAAAGAATTAGAGATAATCCTTTTTCCCATGCTGCTTTTTTGCTGCTACACCTCTGCCCTTGTGTCCTAATGATGCTTGTTACTTACTTTCATTCGCCTTTATGTTTGTTTCATCTTTTCTCATGGCATCATGACCATTGTTTTACTATTTATTGGATGATTTGGATCCTGTAGTGTTGCATCAAATATCTGCTCTTGTTGTCCTGATCTGTTTCTTGGATTCCTACTTGTATTTTTGATGCTACGATCTTTACTCTTCACCTGCTTGCTGAAACAAAATGACTTGTGTAACAGGTCATCCAAAGCATAAATTTCTCATTTACTTTTGCTTGATTTGTAATATAAATTTGATTCCTTTTGTTGTCTTCACATTGGCCTCAAGATACTAGAAAGCGTAGGAGACGTTCTGGACCATTAGTGCATCAAAAGAAAAGGAGAAGATTGCTGGGATTTGTTCCCTCAGAAAATCCTGCACAAAGGCTGAAACAAATGGGTACTCTTGCTACTGCTTTAACATCATTGCAGATGGAATTTAGTGGTGATCTAACCTACATGCCTGGCATGGCTCCCAGATCTGCCAATCAAGCTAAGTTGGAGGATGGTGGCATGCAGGTGTAAATTGTTTACACTCTTTTCCTTGTTTTCCCTCAAAAGATGTTGACTGCAATACATTACTTGATTTATATGTTAATTACATCATATGCTGTACTTTAATAGGTTCTCTCAAAGGAGGATATAGAGACATTGGAACACTGCCGTGCTATGTGCAAACGAGGCGAATGCCCTCCCCTTATTGTGGTTTTTGATTCATGTGAAGGGTACTTGAGCATATTTGTAGTGCTAATAGCTATTTGCTTTGAAACAAAAGATAGATTCATGTTTATTTTGTGTGCAGATTTACAGTGGAGGCTGATGACCAGATAAAGGATCTGACTTTTATAGCAGAATACACAGGCGATGTGGATTACATTAGAAACCGTGAACATGATGATTGTGATAGTATGATGACACTTCTTTTAGCAAAAGATCCATCTAAAAGCCTCGTCATCTGCCCTGATAAACGTGGAAATATTACCCGTTTTATCAATGGCATTAACAATCATACTCCGTAAGCCTGCATAGCCTGCTTCTCTCCTTTACATTATGGCTCAAAAGTTGAACAATAAATGATATTCTGATTTTCACTTATCATAATTGTGACCTTTTCTTGGTCATGTTTTATGCCCTGTAAAAACAAGCTAGCTTATCACAAAGTGTTTTGACATACA
Organism: Ceriops tagal; assembly: GCA_021533255.1. NCBI lineage: Eukaryota > Viridiplantae > Streptophyta > Magnoliopsida > Malpighiales > Rhizophoraceae > Ceriops > Ceriops tagal. The sequence goes on along the minus strand of CM038595.1, from coordinate 11,367,037 downwards.
ATAAAACTTTATCTAAAATTTTGTTCCAGTTCAAATAGATTGGTGTCAATCTTCTGATGATGCTTAAAACATATGCAATTTTGTGCAGGGATGGTAAGAAGAAGCAGAATTGTAAATGTGTGAGGTACAGTGTAAATGGGGAGTGCCGGGTCTTTTTGGTTGCTACTCGTGATATTGCTAAAGGGGAGAGGCTATACTATGATTATAATGGATATGAGCATGAATACCCTACTCAGCATTTTTTCTGAGATTAGGTTATAGAAATCTGCCTAACAAACTACAGAACTGGAGTGCAATTTTGGATCCTGATAGATCCTTCTCATTTGGCCTTTTATTTTACAGCCTAGTCGTTGTTGAGAGCCAAAAAGATTTCCCTATTGTATCCATTAGTCAGTTCTAGTAATTTATCATGCAAAGCTGGTCTATCATGGGGCCATGAGAAAGAAAGGTGGAGCAGGCGAGAAGTTAGCATGTCAAGCAATTTTGTTAGCCTAGAACATGCTTCCTGAGACTTTTGCAACAAAGGTTTCAAAGAAAGGTTACATTTTTTTTTAAATATATTTTCAGTTTCAATGGACGACTTACATTTTGCATTTCACTAGCTAAAATAAATCACCTCCTGGATACCCATTTATCCACCCTTGCATCTCTGACTCAGAAATTAGCTTCCAAATTTGTAATGTTGCTCCGCTGAACAGGAGGCGGAGCATTACTTCTGTCATAGAAAAGTTACAACCAATTGGTTTACATTTTCTTACTACAATACGAAATTATATTGAATGTTCTATACCGTGGCCATAACCTTATGAATGCATGCTTGGCTTCAGAGCATATCTTATACGTAAAGTTACATTGTTCCATCTCTTCGGTGTACTTTTTAAGCTTTTAATTCAGAGCTTTCGTCTGAGGGTTCCACAACTTCCTTTAGCCATGACTCAAGGGGCTAACACTAATCCACAAGGCATTTCTATAAGACGTAAAGTTCAACAATTCAACAAATACAGGAAGCCAGAGATTTACCAATCTGTTCGTATGCCTTTTCAAATCTAGCTTGAGAACCATTTCTGCAATCCTACCCTTTCTCAATGTGTGCAAAACTCCTTGCACGACCATAATGTCATCTGATCTTTGCTATCCCAATACAAAACTTGCTTGTGTCAGGGAAATTCATCCCATCAATTTCTTAAATCGATTAACAACTATTATAATTTTATAATTGACATTGCACAAACTAATTGGTCTGAAATCAATAATCTTTTCTGGTTTCTGTTTTTATCTTTTCTTTTTTTGTTTTTTTGTTTTTTTTTTTTTTGGGGAATCAAGACCAGCAGGGTAGAGTTGGTCTATGGCGGCACCTTTGAAGAGTTAAGGACATTCGGCGAGAACCTAGACACCAAATCTCTAACTAAAGGCCATCGGTGCCGGTAAAAACCCGCATGGAAGTTTTCCTCTCCTGGGGCTTTAAAAGGCGGCATTTGACAAAGCCTGTCTAACTTCGTCAGCTAAAAATGTGAGAGGATCTTTTTAATTAAAAATTTATTATTATTAATTTATATAATTTAATATTTATTTTTTATTATTAAATTATTAGGTCAGATTTTTTATATTATATATATGTGTGTGTGTGTGTGTGTGTGTGTATACAATATTTTATGACTTATAAATTTAAACAATACAAAATATATATTAAATTTTTTTTCTTATTTGGAGGTCAATTTTTTAGAAGTAATAATTGGATATTAATCTATTTGAAACGATCAATCTCTTATTTCTCTTAATTTCTACAATTTTTCTTATTTTTAATCTTATATTATACTAGTGTTCTTATTTGTTCCAAATCTCCACAATTACAAAAAAAAAAATTGTTTATTTTATACCCTTTACCTAACAATAAAAGAAAAATTTTGGCATCATTAATTTGTGATTTTACATCATGTCTTCACACAATTTATTGGATTTTGACACTAAAATATCTTGTGTTGAAAACCAATATTTTTTATACAATAATCTTTTAAGAGGTTTAAATAAATGATCCTAACTATAGCAAAAAATCACTCTAAAGACAATACTTTAAATTTACTAATAAATAGAAAGAATTAGTAAAGTCCTTTGAAGGCATTGATTGTGATTATGCATAATAATGTCTAGATATGTAATTTCCTTATTGGGATGAAAGTGTTTAGGACTAAAATATTTTCATTTTCATCATACAAATTAAAGTGAAAATTACTTTTATTTAATTGGAACGTGATGCTGTCCAATTGTATAATTAGTTTGAAACTTGTATTGGAATTTTGACTTGGGTTTTCACTAAAAGGTTTTCTTGTGTATTTTAGGCCTTTAGAATATTATAATGTTAATGAAGAGCTTGTGAAAATTCATTAAATGTTAACCATATTGAAGTATTAGTAATTTTAAATGACTTGTCAATCAAATTAAAAATTGGTTAGAAAGGCATTGAAAAATTATTTTTGACATCCAATAGGAAGTCAAAGCTTACCAATTCCGAATAATGATAGTGGTTATCACCTTTACTAACCTACAGGAAGAGAAGTTAGGCACTGAATATTATCACCTAATTGTTAAAAGAGTTAGCAAATCTATTTATTGTAATATTAATTCATATTCTTCAATTTGTCTTGATACCACTATACACTTGATTCAAGAATAGTTAAAAAAATAGATGGTAAAGAGATTATCCTGGCATTGTGATGAAAAGTGGTATAAAGAGTATTGATGTAATAAAAGAAGCTTTTAATGATTAAACCAATTAAAGAAGTTGATAAAATAATCACATTTATCTAAAGTGTGATGACATTCATATTAAATTTACAAATGAGTCTACATTTCATACTTTGGTAGAATATTCTAATTTATAACTCATAAAAATTGATGAATTTCTTAGAGAACAACTAATGGTGGTACTTATTAATTTGAGAAGTACTAACAATTTTATAAATGAAAGGATTATTAAAAAATTTATTTTTCCAATAGAGAACTATAATAAGCTTATTGTGAAGGTTATACATGGGAAAATTTTGACATGTCAAGAAAAGTGTAAATTCTTGTTACAAGGTCAAACTGTTTACGTTAATCCCTTTTTACTATCTTTGGAATATTATAAGCTTGTTTTCAGTATTGATTAGTTGTGAACCTTTGAAGGTATTACTTTGAATTTTTTCAAGTTAGCAATGAAGTTTTTGTTGAATGAACATGCAGTAGAGTTATAGGGAAGATATAGTGGCAAAATTATTATTCTTAAGGTGGTTAAAAAAGCATTAGGATGTGCATTTCAATCTTTTAAAATTACAAATGCAACCTCCTAGTTAGAAAAGTCATTCTTTAAGATGTCATCTAAGCCATTCAAAGTGTTACTAAAGACAACTCAAGTGATGGTAAAAAATAGCTGCCATTAAAGTAAAGAAATTGGTAAATATCTTTAGGGAATCATAACTCCCATATTCTTTAATAGACAATAAGGGTGTTTTGGAATCAGATACCAATCAGGCCAAGACAATGCTTTAAAAGGATACCTAAAGAATGAAGTAAACAACCTCATGCTTCCTTTGGAATATAATTTCAAAAGTGTAAGATTCATCAACCAATTTGGTGATGAATATGACTCATTCATTAAAGTCACCTTTAGGCTTAGTGTAATGACAATCTAGATAATTTCTGAAAGAAACAAAGGGACTTTATCTTAGACTCTATTAGTTTAACCTTATGGTTCTAGTGCTTTTGTTAGCAGTTAGCGAACTTAGGAGATTCCTCAATCACTTAAGTCTTATACAAAGTAATGTAGTTTAGTTTTTTATCTATTAATGTTTGTGATATTCAAGGATAGCTATGTTAATGAGCACCTTTTGTCATATGTTTGCTAATAATTGATAATTATGTTAATTACACTTATAATCTTAACTCTCTTATTCCCTTCTATCATATTAATATTCACATTTATTTGTGTAAGCTAATCTAACAATTCTAGTTCATTTTGAGCCTTTGGTTTGTTGTTCAAGATGCTAGAAGATGAAAGTGATAGTCTAACCAATGATTATCTTAAGACAATATCCAAATGCACCTTCAACATGTCAACCTTAAATGATTCTAAGATTAAGGATATTTAGTCTATTCTATAACACCTAAATGAGCAAGAAAAGAGGTAGTCTATAGTTAGGAAAGAGTTAATGGAGCTAGTTAACCTTAACATTATAAAAAATTTATGAAAAGTCAAAATTAATTCAAGACTTCCTTTAGACAGTAAGCAAACATATGCTTATAGAAGGATGAATACATTTATGCCAACCTATTCAAAGTCAAAATTTATTTAGTTGTTTAAATAATACATAAATGTTTTCACTTGGTCATACCAAGATATGCCAAGTTTGAATACTAATATAGTGGTGCATAAATTACCATTGAAATTAGAATGCAAGCATATACAACAAAAGTTTACAAGGATGAAACATGAAATTCTATTAAAAATTAAAGAGGAAGTTAAGAAATAATTGAATGTGAGCTTCCTTTAAGTAGCAAATTATCTAGACTTAGTAGTTAACTTTGTGCTTATACCAAAGAAGGATGACAAAGTGCATATGTGTGTTGATTACAAAGACCTAAATAGAGCAAATTCTAAAGATAACTTCCCCTTGCTACATATTGATGTTTTTATGGACAACACTATTGGTCACTCAATGTTCTTATTTATAGATGGGTTCTTGAGATACAATCAAATCAAAATGGCACCCTAAGATGTGGATAAAACAACATTGGTAACCATTTGAGGAACTTTTTATTATAAGGTCATGCCATTTGGTCTTAAGAATAGGCTTCACCTATTAGTGGGTGATGGTCACTCTACACTATGACATGATGAAAAAGAGATTAGAATCTATGTTGATAATATAATTGACAAATCTCAAGCAGGTGAATATCACTTATAGTCCTTAAAAAGTTGTTTGATCAATTAAGAAAGTTTCAACTTAAACTCAACGTAGTTAAGTGTATTTTTAGGGCAATTTTAGGCAAGTTATTGGAATTTATTATAAGTTAGAGAGGAATTAAAGTCAATCTCAATAAAATTAAAACCGTATAATAAATGCCTATACCTTTTGCACTAAAAAAGGTATAAGGATTCCCAATAAGGGTTAATTATATTGTTAGGTTTATAATCCCTATTTAATAGCTATATATGAGCCTATATTTTGTATGCTACAAAAAAATAATCCAAGACAATGGGATGACAAATGCCAAGAAGCCTTCAATAAGATTAAACATTACTTTATAATCCTTCAATTCTAGTGCTATCAATTCCCAATAAACCACCTATATTTTTTTCTCATTGTATAAAAGTAATGCATAGGTTGTATCCTAGAACAACACAATAAGACTAATAAAAAATGAAGGGCAATTTACTACCTTGGTATAATAAGATTCACAAACCATAAGAGTCAATATTTATATTTGGGAAGAATTTGTTGTGCCTTAGCATAGATAACACGTCAATTTTAACAATATATGTTATACGATACAACCTGACTTATTGCTAAAGAAGACCTCATCAAGTACATTTTTGAAAAATCAACATTGTTAAGATGAATTGCTCATTGGCAAGTTCTTTCATCAAAATATGACATTCAATATGTCAATTGTAAAGTAATTAAGGGTATTGCAATAGCTAATTTCCTAACAGATCAAACTCTTAATGACAAGTTTATCCAATTTGATTTCCCAAATGAAAACATCTTTACCAAAGATCTAAGTGAAGATGAAAAAGAAGCAATAAATGAATGACAAATGTGGTTTGATGGGATATCCAATGCTTTAGGGCACAAAATCAAAGTGCTTTTGATTTCTCTTAAGGGTAATTAATATCCAATCATACCAAAACTATAATACGAATGTACTAATGATATAGCAAAGTATGAAGCATGCATTATGGGCTTATTGTATGCCTTAGAATTAAAGGCTAAAAGCCTTAAGGTATTTAGTGATTCAACGCTAGTCATTTACTAATTACTAGTTAAATATAAAACATATGCCATAAGCTTATTCCTTACCATTGATACATCAAGTATTTAGTGGATCAGCTTTAATCAAATTTTTTATGCTTTAGCAATATTTGCATCCATGTATAAGATAGATCTTGGAGCTAATACAATAGAGATCCATGTCAATGTCCATTATGCTCCAGCTCATTGCATATGTATAGAAAAGAGAGAGATGACAAGTCTTAGTATCATGAAATCTAACACTACTTTAAAACAACGGAATATCTTGAAGGAGCAATTGAAAATGATAAAAGAACTTTATAAAGGATGACAACGAATTTCTTCTTCAATGGAGGCATCCTTTACAAACGTAATTATGATTCAATCTTATTGTGATGCGTGGATATGACTAAGGTAGAAACTATCATGAAAGATGTAAATGAGGGTTTATGTGAATCCCATGCTAGTGGCCTTTCCATGGTTAGAAAGATCCTAAGAGCAAGATATTATTGGTTAAATATAAAGTTAGATTGTCTCCAGCACACTAGAAGATGTCACGATTGTTAGATACATATAGATAAAATATATGTAACGCCTACTCCATTACATGCCATGACATCCCCTTAGTCATTTTCTATGTAAGGAATGGATGTGATTGGTTCTATTATGCCTAAGGAATCTAATGGACACTAATTTATCCTAATGGTGATTAACTACTTCACCAAATAGGTCAAGGCAACATCTTATGTGAATATCACTAGCAAAGTGGTTATTAAATTCATCAAAATATATGTTATATGTTACTACAGAATGCTAAATGGCTAATCATAGACAATGCCACAAATCTAAATAACAAAATGGTGACCAAAATTTGTAACTTATTCAAAATTAAGTATCACGACTTTATTTCATATTAGCCAAAAATGAATAAGATCGTTGAAGTATCAAACAAAAATCTTAAGTGAATCATTGAAAAAATGACAATTATATAAAAAAATTGGCATGATATGTTACCATTCACGTTACTTGCCTATCACACCACAATATGTATGTCTATAAGGACAACATCGTTTGCATTGGTCTATGGGACTGAGGTGGTTTTGCTAATTGAGATTGAAATTCCTTCCTTAATGGTTCTAATAAAACCCAAATTAGAGGAGGTAGAATGGGTCAAGGTTAGTTATGAGCAATTAAATCTTATTAAACCAAAAAAGTTGAATGCAATGTGTCATGGATAATCATATCAAAGTTAGATAAGGTATGCACATTAAAAGAAAATATGCTTAAGGTATTTTAAAGAAGGAGACTTGGTTTTGAAAAAAGTCACATGAAATAAAAGTGACCCCATAAGCAAGTGGGTGCTAAACTATGAAAGCCCATTTGTTGTAAAAAGGGCATTTTTAAATAGGGCTTTAATAAATATAGATGACAAAGATATGTCAAATCTTATTAATTTATATACAGTTAAAAAATATTTCACCTAAACATTAGCCAACATCAAACTTCCATTCAAAAACAAGATGAAAAAAAATGTGCGAATGCAAAAGGAGACACAATATCAACTATTGTCAAAAAATAAAGACCTATGAATGATATAAAAAAGGATGTAAGAAATAATTAGGCAAATAGGATTAGTACATTAAAGGCATTTGGATTAGGCTTATAGTAAGTGGCTAATTATGCTATTAGTCATTATCAGTTCCTACCTTATTAGTTTAACCATCTTTTTGTTCCAATATTATTCAAACCATAAAAGGATATTTTTCCTTTTTCACATTTGCTTATAAATTGGTCATGTTATGAATAATAATAAGCAAGGATCTTGCATAACCCCTATTTAAATGTAATTGATATAGTTATACTTTATTAGTTTAAATATGTTAATACATATTTAAAACAAACAATGTATAAACTATAACATTTTGTTTAAGATTCACAAAGGGCATAAGAAATTTAACCCAACATTGCATTAAAAGTCCTCAAACAACATCAATAAATAAGGAAGAACCAATAATTTAAGGTTTCCAATAGTGCAAAAATCATAAAGCAACATGTTAAGAAATAAAATGCTTCTAAATGAGGAGACTCACATAGGTAAAACAAGCACATTAAGGCATGAACACTTAGTTTAAAAAAAAAAAAGCAATATATTACACCTTATTATCATAAGGCAGCCTTTTAAGAAAAAGTACACAAAAACAAATCCAAGAGTAAAAATGCATCATGGTGGTTGCCTTTTTAAAAGAGGAAATGAAAGTTTCCTTTAGGTGGAAAAGTAAAGAGATCAAAACAATTGTTTTTGGAAATTAAGTGAAAAGTAATTTATGAGAAAAAGAAAGAAGCAAGGATGTCAACGTAAAGGATTTCACAATAGCTTAGTTTCCAAATAGAATAATAGTATTGCCCTTGATTGGAAAGGAAGCAATGATAAAGAGTTTGCATGGTAAAGGTATAATATACTATAGTTCTTAACAACTAAAAACTGAAAAAGGACAAAGTAAAATTAAGAGGTATGAAGAATTAAAGTGGTGACAAGGTACAATTTGTACCAATAAGTGTAAAGAAGTTCATGGGGCAAAGTAAAATTATAGTGAGGTGAAAAACTCCAATTAAGGGCAAGATATTGATCATGATGACTTAATGCTAAGAAAGGTTTCAAATACATGCCTTCATTTATGAGAGTATTTAAAAAAGGCATATATAAGTGTTAACAAATAAAACTTCAATTTTCAATTATTCAAGGCATATTTAAGAATGCGAATAAGGTGGTGAATCCCCTTGAAGAATTTTGGATAGACTTACAAGCATGTGTAACTACAAAGGGAAAAGAAGAATAAAGTAAAGTTAAAAGCAAAAGGGGAAGTTTTGGAGCAAATGTAATACATTGGTTATTATAAGCTAGAACTAGGAAAGACCACTAGATGATAGCTCTCTCTTCATGTTTGATAGAAGACGTAAATCAATAAGGGTGAAAAGAGACAAATCCTTGATAATATTGTGCTAGCTTATGTATGCATTGCAATAACAACTCTGGACATGTTAAAGAAGGCATTCTACATCTATAACCCAAGCAATAGGGTGATGTAACCATCATAAGTAAGTTTAAATGGCATGTTAGTGAAGGGGGGGGTCTATTAATTTGTGATACTGAGAGGGGGGGTGAATCTGTATCACCACAGTTCGCAATTCGCAGGTAAGTGAACAACTTCAACCTTTTCTTAAAAGTGGACTCTTTCTCAGACTCGACTAAGGTAGATCTGTTGCTACCTACTAATCACAATAGTCCTCAAAGTCACCTTTCAGACACCTTGCCTAATAGACAATTCGGATGTTCTTGTTTAGATCTTCGTTAGATTATGGGTTGGTTGATACTTTAGCTGAGTTCATAATTCAATTCAAAACATAGAACGTAAAGCAAATTAAGGACACACGAGATTTACGTAGTTCTGTCAACGTGACGTACATCCACAGTGGTAAGGACTCTCCCTTACCGAGACTATCCACTATACTTGAGAATTCTAGTTACAATGGATGTCTTAATCCTCTGCTTCTTTCACTGTTGCAATTACTAAGCAAGTAAAATACAAAGAGTGTCACTTATTGTGTTTACCCTTCTTCTAACTTGTCTTGCCTCTGTTGAATTGAAAGGCTACTCCACTGCCACTTAAAAGTTCACTGCAACACTTTCTAACATCTCTTGAAGAAATCTGAAAATACGTTGAGTTCTTTCAATGCTTCGCTGAAGTTCTTCTCTACGTTGTATCACACAACTCTTGCTTTCATTGTCTCACAGTCTTACCCGTCTTTTTGTCCCACGATCTCACTGTCTCACGACTTACCTGTCCGTTTTTCTCTCTCTCTTGCTGTCCAGCCAGATTTCTCTCTCTTACCGTCCAGCCAGATTTCTCTCTCACTATCCAATCGGATTTTCTCTGTTTTGCCGTGTACCCCTCTTGGTTGGCCGAATCGAGTTTTTTTGTTCATTTCTTTTTCACTCGGCTGTTCTTTGTTTTGTTTTTCTTTTGGCAGTTCGGGTTTTTCTCCTTCCAACGGTTGTGTTTTCTCTCTCTTCCAATGTCTAGCCGCCGGATCTCTCTCACCTGTTCCCGATCTGGTCTCGTCTCACCCGTTCTAGTTCGGATCTGGTCTCACTTGTTCCTAATCTGGTCTCTCTATTTTGTCTTTCTTTTAGGCCGTTCCTTTTTCTCTCCTTCCCCAGTGGTCTATTTTTGGCCTTGTCAGGTTTTTCCTCTCCTTCGCCATCACTCTGATTTGGCCGTATATTTCTTTGTCGTCCACTCTCCTCTTTGGCCGTGTCGGATTTTCTCTCCTATCTCTAATGATAGCTATTCTTCGTTTAGCCCAGCTGTCGACCGTCTCCTCTTTCTCTCTCTCTCTCTCTACGGTTACACTGTTCACGATGGCTACTGTTCACTCGACGACTACTCTTTTCTTTTGCAGTCTCCTGTTCTGCCATGCACTTGCTGTCGGTGTGCTTTGGCCATATGTTGTGTTTTTTTTTGTTTTCTCTATTTGGTCGTCCACACACTTTTGTGTTTTGCCATGTATTCAATTGTGTTGGCCTTACCTTAGCTTTTTCTTCTAAGGTCTTTATATACTCTCTTCCATGAAACCCTAATAGGGCTTACGCGGCAGATTTATGTTCTCGCCCCTCCAGGGCTTACGCAGTGGATTTACGTTCTTGCCCCTCCATGTGGATTTACCTTCTTGCCCTTTTATATGACTTTACTTTCTTGCCCTTCCATGTGGCTTTACTTTCTTGTACATTTAAACCTAGTTGACAACAATTACAACCTATACAAGACTGTGGGAACAACAATCTCCCCCTTTGTAATTGTTGGCAACACTCATAACAAAAGCCACTATGTAGCAGTTTCAACTCCCCCTAAATATGCACTCCCCCTTTCTTAACAGTACCCCTTACACTGTTGCTTCTCTCCCCCTTTGCCAACCAATTACAAATCTGAAAAACTCACAAAGTGGAGATGGAGGATTCACCTGATTTTCAGGCTTGAGGAGGCATTTGCATAGATAGACTCAATCTATACTTTTCAAACAGATCTGTGGACAGAGATTTAGTTAGATCTTGTATAACCTCTTCAACAGACTTAGGTTCAACTTGTAAGAGTAAAGCAGTAGCTCCCACAATTCTTCTTCTTATTGTAACTCCTGCTGATGGGTCACCTATGATTTGATTTTCTTGATGAGTACTGGTCCATGTTTTCTTTGGCTTTCTTTCTTGCACCGTCTTAGTTGTAAGAGGATCTCTTTCTTCATCTTCAGACTCACTCTTCTTCAAGTCTGAACTTACTTCTTGTTCCTTTTCTTCAGGTTGGTTTGATTCTTCATCTACATTGAAGTCATCTTCTTCATTGTCCTCAGCTTCTTCATTCTACATTGTTTTCCAATTCTCATCTATTCTCACATCACTGGAAGTGATCACTTTTCCTAACTTATGCAGGAAAACTCTTTAACCTTTTGTCTTTTCTGAGTATCCCATAAAGATGCCTTCATCAGACCTAGCGTTGAATTTTCCCAAGTTTTGCTCCTTGTTCTTCACAAAACATGGGTTGCCAAAGATTCTGAGATACTTGGCTATTGTCTTCTTCCCACTTCATAGCTCATATGGAGTCTTATCAGTATTGGGCCTTAGTAATACTCTGTTTAGTAGATGCACGATTATAAATGTTGCTTCTATCCAAAATCTTGCGTGAAACTTGGATTCTAGTAGTAGAGTTCTCGCCATTTCAACCACAGCTCTATTTTTCCTCTCTACCACTACGTTCTGTTGAGGTGTTCTTGCTGCTGCCATTTGATGATGAATTCTATGCTTCTCAAGATAATCTTCAAAAGCTTTATTTATAAATTCAGTGCCTTAATCTGACCTCAATACTTTGATCTTCCTTCCATTCTCATTTTCAACCAATCTTCTGTATCTCTTGAAGCAATGTCAAGCACTGCTTGAGAACTGAACTCTTTGGTCTTATACTGCTTTTTGGCATGTTTTCCTTTAGAGCATGCTGAGCAAACATACTCTCTCTCTCTCCTGAGGTCGGAAATGTCTCTGATTGCATGAGTAGTGGTTAGCTTCCTTATGTTCTTCTATGATAAGTGTCCTAGCCTCCTATGCCAGAGTTGATTTTCTTCTTCTTTAGTGAGTAAACAGCTGTTTGTTTTGTCCTCATCAATTACGTACAAATTTCTAGCTATTCTTTTCCCGACTGCAACAGTATTGCCTTCTTTACTCTTTACTTGGCAACTTATTTTTGTGAATATCACTTTGTGGTCATTGTTGCATAGTTGGCTGATAGATGCTAGATTATATCTGAGTCCTTCAACGTGCGGAACATCTTTTAGCTTTCCTTTTCCAAGATTCACTGTTCCCTGACCACTGATGTTGAGTGAATCATTATTGCCAAACTTGACTTTACCTTCTCTTGATTTGTTTAGCTTTGATAATTTACTCTTATCTCCTGTTATGTGCGAAGTGCATCCACTATCAAGGATCCACTACTTACCCTTGTAATCAGCCTTTAATGTAATTTCAACTATATTAGCCACCTCCCTTTTAGCTTTATATTCCTTCCTTTGAACTGGTTAGAAGATAGCTTTCTCCTTTTTCTCAGCTTTGACTGCATCGCTTGTTTTCACTATGCCATTGAGTGCCTTCTCTTGCTCAGGGAGAAGTGTCATGCATCTTTTGGCATTATGGCCATCTTGCCCGTACCTTTCACACTGTTCCAAGTTTGCCAATATAGCAAACTTATTCTTTGAAGCTACTAGTTTGGGCTTCCACCCACAATCCTCATCAGTGTGTCCTTGCCTTTTACAGTATGTGCAAGAACTCACAACAGGTGTTCTCCTCTGAGTTTTGTATTGTTTCCCCCCGTATGCAGCATCGTATCTTCTCAAGTTGGAGACATATACTAGCCTTCTCCACTAGTAGTTACTCGCCTTATGACCCCAAACTCCACAATAAAAATAGTGACATTGAAACTGCCTCTTCTTGGGTCTACTCACAGCTTGTTTTCTTCTATTCATTACTTGCTATGTAAGCAAAGTTACTGGCTTTTTTGCTTGTGTGGCTTTCATTTCAGCTACCTTCTTCTGTTCAACTATTGCCCTTGGCTGGTTAACTTCTTTTTCTTTTTGAGACGTAGCAGCTATAGGCTGCTGCTCTTTAACCATATACATCCTTTTTGGCCCTGACTTTGGTTTGATAACTGTCTTCTCATCTTCAGTTATCTTCACCTGAGTCACAACCTTCTCTTTCAACTTCTGTGGCAAAGTCTCATTCTTCTTTTCTCTTGCAGAGTTTGTTTCTCCTACCACATTAAACTCTACAAGTTCTCCTCACTCTTTTTGAGTTGTTGCTGAAGTCTCAGCAACTTTATCTCCATTCTTCAATTGTTGAAGTCCTTGAGCCAAGCTCTATAGTAAGGTCTTCACATATTTTGATTTATTCTTCAAATCTTCTCTTTAAGTCAATATGTTTAGCCCTTATTTCATCCTTTTGACTTTCAGCTTCCTCAGACTTTGCTTTAACTTGTTTTATATGAGTCTTCAACCTTTTTATGGTTCTGCCCCTTTTGATTATCTCCTTTAAAGCTGCTTCTAGTTCAGCTTCAAGATCTGGCTCTTTTTCATCAACCTCCTCTTCCTCTTCAGAGGTTGAGCTACCACTTTGTGTTGATGCCATTAAAACATGCTCATCTGATGAGTCTTCATCTTCCTCTTCATCAGCTTTTTTTGTCTGATTCACATAACTCTTGAATGAGCCTCTCTTCTTCCTCTGTGGGTTAGCAATCTTCTTACTGAATTTCTTTGATTTGAATGATGATCTTCTCCATCTTGAATTCTGCTTATCATCACTATCCTCATCTTCATCATCAAGTTTCACTTTGCACTGAAAAGCAAAGTGTCTAGTCTGCCCATAATGATAACATCTCAAGGACAACTGTCCTTTTCCCTTCTTAGACCCCTTTTTGAATTTCCTTGTAAAGTAAGCCAATACTTCACCTTCACTTTCTTCCTCATCATCATCATTATCATCCTCACCGGATGATTCTTCCTCTTCTTTTATCTTCAAGTGCTTCATAGCAATGAAAGCTGCCTCCTTTGATACCTTCGTTGTTGTAGAGCTTTCAGCTGACTTTATCCTCATCTCATATGCAATGAGATTGCACTGAAGATCATGCAGAGACATAGAATTGAGATCTTTACTCTCCTCTATGGTTGCTACCATTGAGGCAAAGCTCTTAGGCAGAATTCTCACAATAAATGAGTCCTTCTTGTTCTTCCCATGACTTCTCAGATCGTTTACAGCATCAATAACTCTAGTAAAGAACTCTTGGATTGTCTCATTTTTCTGCATTTTGAGAAATTCATATCTCTCCTTGAACACTTGAAGCTTAGCCTCCTTCATTCTGCCATTACCTTTATAGACTTTCTGTAATCTGTCTTATATCTCCTTGGCAGATTTGCAGTCCATAACTTTAGCATACTTAACATCTATCAATGCTAAAATGATGACATTTGAGGCCTTCCCATTTATCTCAAACTGCCTTAACTCCTCTGGGGTTAGGTCTTTACCTTCTTCTGGAGCCACAAAACCCTCCTGTACGCATTTCACCATATTCATACCCATGGTTGCAAATACCATTTGCATTCTTTCTCTCCACATATGGTAGTTGGTTTTGTTGAAGATTGGAACCTTCTTGCTGTAAGTAGTGCTGGTGCTGGTACCAACTTCCATTTCTCAGTATGTTGAACAAGTCAAACTTCTAGATCCCTTCAAACTAGTACACCAAGCTGTTAAGCTTCAAACTGGTGAACATGTGCTTTGATACCAATTAAAGTTCCCGACTTCTCCCTAGGATTTACTAGTTTGTGATACTTAGAGGGGAGCTGAATCAATATCACCACAATTCGCAATTCGCAGGAAAGTGAACAACTTCAACATCTTCTTAAAAGCGAACTCTTTCTCAGACTCAACTAAGGTAGATCTATTGCTACCTATTAATCACAATAGTCCCCAAAGTCACCTTTCAGACACCTTGCCTAATAGACAATTTGGATGTTCTTGTTTAGGTCTTTGTTAGGTTATGGGTTGGCTGATACTTTAGTTGCGTTCACAACTCAATTCAAAACACAGAACGTAAAGCAAATTAAGGACACACGAGATTTACGTGGTTCCGTCAATGTGACGTACATCCACGGTGGTAGGGACTCTCCCTTACCGAGATTATTCACTATACTTGAGAATTCTAGTTACAATGGATGTCTTAATCCTCTACTCCTTTCACTATTACAATTACTAAGCAAGTACAATACAAAAAGTGTCACTTACTGTGTTTACCATTCTTCTAACTTGTCTTGCCTCTGTTGAATTGAAAGGCTGCTCCATTGCCGCTTAAAAGTTCACCGCAACGCTCTCTAACCTCTCTTGAAGAAATCTAGAAAT
This sequence comes from Ceriops tagal, assembly GCA_021533255.1. NCBI lineage: Eukaryota > Viridiplantae > Streptophyta > Magnoliopsida > Malpighiales > Rhizophoraceae > Ceriops > Ceriops tagal. Next base: position 11,351,566 of record CM038595.1, on the reverse strand, counting down.
ACGTTGAGTTCTTCAATGCTTTGCCAAAGTTCTTCTCTACGTTGTATCACACAACTCCTGCTTTCACTGTCTCACGGTCTTATCCGTCTCCTTGTCCCACAATCTCACTGTCTCACGGCTCGCCTGTATGTTTCTCTCTCTCTTGCTATCCAGTCGGATTTCTCTCTCTTACCGCCAAATTTCTCTCTCTTACCGTCCAACTGGATTTCTCTCTCACCGTCCAGCTGGATTTCCTCAGTTTTGTCGTGTACCCCTTTTGGTTGGCCAAATCGGGTTTTTTCGTTCACCTCTTTTTCACTTGGCTGTTCTTCATTCTGATTTTTTTTTGGTTGTTTGGGTCTTTCTCAGTCTTCCAACGGCTGTGTTTTCTCTCTCTTCCAACGTCTAGCAGCCAAATCTCTCTCACTCATTCCCGATTTGGTCTCATCTTACCCGTTCTAGTTCGGATCTGGTCTCACCCGTTCTTGATCTGGTCTATTTGTTCTGTCTTTGTTTTTGGCTGTTCCTTTTTCTCTCCTTCCTCAGTGGTCTTTTTTTGGCCTTGTCAGGTTTTTCCTCTCCTTCGTCGTCACTCTGATTTGGCCGCATATTTCTTTGCCGTCCACTCTCCTCTTTGGTCGTGTCAGATTTTCTCTCCTATCTCTGACGATGGTTGTTCTTCGTTCAACCCGGCCATTGACTATCTCCTTTTTCTCTCTCTTGCGATGGTTACATTGTTCAAGATGGCTACTGTTCACTCAACGGCTACTCTTTTCTTTTGCAGTCCCCTATTCTACCGTTCACTTGTCGTCGATGTGCTTTGGCCGTATTTTGTATTTTTCTGTTTTCTCTATTTAACTGTCCACACACTTTTGTGTTTTACTGTGTATTCAATTGTGTTGGCCTTACCTTAGCTTTGTCTTCCAAGGTCTTTATATACTCTCTTCCATGAAACCTTAATAGGGCTTACCCGGGGGATTTACGTTCTTGCCCCTGCAGGGCTTACACGGCAGATTTACGTTCTTGCCTTCTCCATGTGGATTTACCTTCTTACCCTTCCATGTGGCTTTACTTTCTTGCACACTTAAACCTAGTTGACAATAATTACAACCTATACAGGACTGTGGGAACAACAGTTAGTTTATTTCTAAAATTGGAAGTAGTTTTATGTAAGTTTAAGAATGCATTTTACATTAACAACCTTAGCAGTAAGGTATTTGAAGTTCTTGACTTCTCCCTAGCATCTACTAGTTTGTGATAGTAACAGGGGGGTGAATCAATATCACCACAATTTGTAATTCGTAGGTAAGTGAACAACTTCAACCTCTTCTTAAAAGCGAACTCTTTCTCAGACTCAACTAAGGTAGATCTATTGCTACTTACTAATCACAATAGTCCCCAAAGTCACCTTTTAGACACCTTGCCTAATAGACAGTTCGAATATTCTTGTTTAGGTCTTCATTAGGTTATGGGTTGGTTGATATTTTAGTTGCATTTACAACTCAATTCAAAATACAGAACGTAAAGCAAATTAAGGACACACGAGATTTACGTGGTTCCGTCAACGTGACATACATCCACGATGGTAGGGACTCTCCCTTACCGAGATCATTCATTATACTTGAGAATTCTAGTTACAATGAATGTCTTAATCCTCTGCTCCTTTCACTATTACAATTACTAAGTACAATACAAAGAGTGTCACTTACTGTGTTTACCCTTCTTCTAACTTGTTTTGCCTCTGTTGAATTGAAAGGCTGTTCCATTGCTGCTTAAAAGTTCATTGCAACGCTTTCTAACCTCTCTTGAAGAAATCTGGAAATACATTGAGTTCTTTCCAATGCTTCGCCGAATTTCTTCTCTACGTTGTCTCACACAACTCCTACTTTCACCGTCTCACGGTCTCACCCATCTCCTTGTTCCACGATCTCACTATCTCACGACTTGCCTCACGTTTCTGGTTTGTCATTCCATGTCTTACGGCCTGCCTCACGTTTCTGGTTTGGCATTACACGTCTCACACACGTTTCTGATTTGCACCCTTTGCTGGTCACACGCCTCACGCATGCTTCTAGTTTGGTGTTTCATGTCCCACGTATGTTTCTGGTTTGCACGTCTTGCTAGTCACACGCCTCACCACTGTTTCTGGTTTGCACTTGTCCGTTTCACACCTCCAGATAGCTTGGTTTGCTCTCCTGGTGGTCTCCTCTTTCAAGGTTTCTCCTCTCTTCCCTTACAGATGGTGTGTTGTCTTCTCTCTTACGTGAGTCACACGGTTTTCTCTAACTATCACATGGTTTCCCTTGCTGTCCAAGGTATCCCTTGGTGTTATCTCCTTTTTCCGTGTGTTGTCTCCTTGTCGTGCTGTCTCCTAGCCGTCCACCTTGCTTTGGCTATCCACTCTTGGTTGGTCGTTCTCCTCCTTGCTATCCACACCTATTTGGCCGTTCACCTCTTTACTTGGCCATGTAGGTTGGTTGGCCGAATAGGGTTTTCTCTCTTACAAGGTTGTGTTTGCCATTGGTTGCACTTGGTTTGCCGAGAGTTCTCCTTTGGCTGTGTAGGGTTATTTAGCCGGTTGTCTCCTTGGACAGTTTCCCTCATGTGTTGGCTGAATACCCTAGTTGTTTGGATGGTTTTTTCTCTTCTCTCTTCTCTCTTTTCTCTTACCGTGTACCACTCTTTGTGTTTTTGCCGTGTAGAGTTTGCTGAGTGATCCTCCCAACGTTTTTGCATTTTTCCGATTGTCTCTTGTGTTAGCTTCCATTTCTCAGTATGTTGAACAAGTCAAACTTCTAGATCCCTTCAAACTAGTATACCAAGCTATTAAGTTTCAAATTGGTGAATTTGTGCTTTGATACCAATTGAAGTTCCCAATTTTTCTCTTGTGCTATCTCTTGCCTCTGTTGAATTGAAAGGCTACTCCACTGCCACTTAAAAGTTCACCGCAACGCTCTCTAACCTCTCTTGAAGAAATTTGGAAATACATTGAGTTCTTTCTGATGCTTCGTCGAATTTCTTCTCTATGTTGTCTAACACAACTCCTGCTTTCACTGTCTCATCTCCTTGTTCCATGATCTCACTGTCTCACGGCTCGCCTCACATTTCTGGTTTGCCATTCCACGTCTCACGGCCTGCCTCACGTTTCTGGTTTGGCGTTACACGTCTCACGCACGTTTCTGGTTTGCACCTTTTGCTAGTCACACGCATCACGCACGCTTCTGGTTTGGCATTTCACGTCTCACGTACATTTCTGGTTTGCATGCCTTGCTGGTCACATGCCTCACCACTGTTTCGGGTTTGCACTTGTCTGTTTCACAGCTCCGGACAGCTTGGTTTGCTCTCCCGGTGGTCTCCTCTTTCAAGGTTTCTCCTCTCGTCCCTTACAGACGGTATGTTGTCTTCTCTCTTACGTGAGTCACACGGTTTTCTCCAGTTGTCACACGGTTTCCCTTGCTGTCCAAGGTATCCCTTGGTGTTATCTCTTTTTACTGTGTGTTGTCTCCTTGTCGTGCTGTCTTCTAGCCGTCCACCTTGCTTTGGCTGTCCACTCTTGGTTGGCCGTTCTCCTCCTTACTGTCCATACCTATTTGGCCGTTTACCTCTTTGCTTGGCCGTGTAGGTTAGTTGGCCAAATAGGGTTTTCTCTCTTGCAAGGTTGTGTTTGCTGTTGGTTGCACTTGGTTTGCCGAGAGTTCTCCTTTGGTCGTGTAGGGTTGTTTGGCTGGTTGTCTCCTTGGATGGTTTCCCTCTTGTGTTGGCCGAATACCCTACTTTTTTGGACAGTTTTCTCTCTTCTCTCTTCTCTTTTGTCGTGTACCACTCTTCGTGTTTTTGCTGTGTAAAGTTTTGCCAAGTGATCCTCCCAATGTTTTTGTGTTTTTCCGATTGTCTCTTGTGTTCGACGGACGCTTTGTGTTTTGACCGGCTCTCTTTGGCTTTGAACGGTTTCTCTAGGTTTTGGCCGACTCCTCTTTATCGTCCACCCTAGTTTTGCCATCTTCCCTTTCTCTCTCTCTCGACCTCTTGATTTCTTTTTCCAACCCAACCATCTCTCATCTTTCTCTCTCTCACGCCCTTTGTTCTTCATTTAACCCAACCGTCTCTTCTTTCTCTATTTTTGCCAACTAACTTTTGTTTAGCTGTCCACCTTCAGCTGTCTCATATTCTCTCTCCTTTTTCCCCTGTTCTACCGACGGTGGTCTTCCTCCCTTTTTGCCGTGTACTACTTTGGCCGGTTCCTTTGCTTAGCTTTGTCTTCTTTCTTTGGCTGACCCTCTCCTTTGCTGTTTTGGGTTTTGTGTTTCTGCCGTGCTTTTTTGTGTTTGTTGGTGGTGTGTGTTGTGTTTTCTCTCTTTGCCATGCCACACCCTTGCTATCCAGCCAAGGTCTTGGTTTATATAGTCATTATGAAAACCTAAGTAGGGCTTACTTGTAGCGAATTTACTTTTTTGCCCTTCCATGTGACTTTTACTTTCTTGTCCCTCCATGTGGCTTCACTTTGTTGCACACTTAAACCTAATTGACAACAATTACAACCTATACAAGGCTTTGGGAACAATAGTATTGTAACCATATTGAGCAAGTTTAGACAATATGTCAATTCATTTTTTACATTGAAAATAGTCCTTTATAAGTTTAAAAATGTGTTCTACATTTGCAATTTGAGCAATAAGGGGATGTAACTATCTTGAGCAAGTTTAGACAACATGTTGATGCAAGTTTAAAAATGTGTTCTACATTTACAACCTAAGCAATAAGGAAATGTAGTCATCTTAAGTAAATTTAGATAATAACTTAAGTAATAAGGCAATGCAATCATCTTAAGCAAATATGTATTAGTTAGTTGTAGAGTTTTCAATCAAGAATAGTGATTGAAAAACCTTATTAGCTCATTTTAAAGTCCTTATAAAATAGCCTAACTATTAATTGAACATCAATGAATTCCATAAAGTTTGAATCCTACCAAAAATTCCTTAATAGAGAGCATTTTAGTTTCCTATAATGTCATAAATCCCTAAATAGGGCTTTAACCTAATCCTTAGCCTTAACATACAAGTAGCAAACAATTGCCTTAAGCTAACCTTTCATACATCACGACCTTACTCCTTAGAACAAGCTCACTCAAAATAAAGGCACTACTACTTCACAAGCATTTGAAAGGGAGGTGAAATAGGGATCTAAAAAAGTTTTTGCCCATTCCTTTATTCTAAAGCAACTAACAAATAGGGATAGCTTTTGCATCCTTATTTTGTCCAATCTAAGGCAAATTTTAGTGTTTAAAAGGTTGTTAGACTTAGGGCCCTATTTTATTCATTCATTTAAAAAAATAAATAACAATATTAATAAAAGTCTATTTACATTATTAAGTGGCATTTGGACCTGATACAATTCATCTAATAATACAATGGACTAACTTGCTTTAGTAATAAATTTTTCTATTCCTTTTAGGCCCTGTCAAGACCCTATACCAATGGCCCACTATTCCCATAAGCCTTCAAGTCCATCTTCTAAAAGGCCTTACTAGGTTCTTAAGTCTTTTAACCCTATAATCCTTAATGAATGCCAACAATAAGTTAGGATAAAACTAAATCAAATCAAATATTTGTTTACACTATCTTTATCTAACAAAAATAATCATTACCCTTTTTCAAGCAACCAACAATAAGAAAGTAATGATAAAAGAATATATGTCTAATTAGCTAATCACATGATAGTTCTTAACCATTAAAAAGCTTATAAAAAAATGTCACTTTCTTAATGCAAAAGACTAGAAAAAAAATACAAAAAAAAAGATTTATGAAAAGGCACTAATAAAACAGAAAAAAAAAAAAACTTTTGAGATTCACTAATCCATATAGCTCAAAAGAAAAAAATTTAAACACATTCATAAATTGCTGAGAACTCATAAATGAGTTGGTAAGTAATCATCATAACAAAATTAAAGAGAAAAGCAACTAAAAAGTAAAGGTCAAAAAATCACTCATCTTGTTGAAATAGTGGTCATTGCTCCGTAATGATTAAACTTAGACTTATTGGTGCACCATAACCTCACAAAATAATAAAAAAATAAATTGAAAGAAATAGTTTAGTGTTAAATCCCAAGTATTAAGTTAATTTTAAATCAATGCATTTCAATATTGTGTTTTTGTTAGATATATATGTGTATGGTTAAACTTGAATCAACTCAGTCAAACCTAGTCAAGTTGGATTAATTTGTCCTAGTATTCTTAGATTCAAATTAACTTAAATCCAAAAATACTAGCTTGTCCAAGATATGATTTTATTTCAAATCAAACCCACTTAAACATAAAAAAAAAAAAAAGAGAGAAGAATAAAAAAAAAAACAAAATTTGAACAATTCTAAAAACTTAAAAGTAAAGATGAGGCATAAAGGAGTTCTAAATTTTCATCAAGAAACTTTACATTAAACAAAGGATAAATTTTGACACCTAAAGAATAAAAATAAAAAATAATAAAAAATAAAACCTAAACTTTATAAAATCCAAAACAAAACGCAGTGAGAGAGAGAGAGAGAGGGAGAGATTGATTCACCAAAAGCTTATAATCAAAGCCATTGATTCTTTCCAAACAATTTGGTGGATACTAACTGTGCAAATTCGGCACTCATGTTTCTCTTTTTGGTTCTCTCTTACAAAATTCAATGTTCATTTAGTGCCTTGTTATATTCAAAAAGGGTTTATATAAGCTTTACTTTTATAAATTTATGAGAATGCATAAATGAAACAGAATACATATATTACCTTACCGCCCTTTCCTACGCATATGTTGATTTTGGTGGCCATCCCAACTTTGATCGATCAACTCCTTTTTGATTGATATATGTATTTATATGTACCATACACTTATTTGAGGTTGAAAAACCTCACTATGGGCAAGAATTAAGATAGAGAAAGAGAGAGAGAGAGAGAGAGAGAGAGAGGGTCAAGAGGCTCTCTAAGATCTCTATAGTATCCAAAAAGAAAAAAGAAAAAAAATGGAAAGACCGAGACCGCCGAGCCTTTCATCTTTACTTTCCTTTTTTTTTTTTTAAGTTAGTCAAACAAGTTTTAATTGGCCTTAACTTCTATTAACTAGCTTGATTAGCTATGGCTTCTATTGACTAACTTAATTGGCTTAAAGGTTTCTATTGATTAGCTTGACTAGTTTAAAGATTTCCATTAATTAGTTTAACCAACTTTGACTTTTGTTAACTGACTTATACGACTTTAACCAAATTTGACCCATTTTGACCAACCTTAACTAGTTTTAACCAGTTTTAACTAATTTGGTTAATTTTGAATAACATTGACCACTTTTAAAAAAATTGCTATTTTCAAATGACGATAATAATTATGATAGAAATAATCATAACAATAATGATAAAAATTAAATAATCTTTTGAAATTTTAAGTCATTATTTTTAAGATTACTTGGTGTAAGCAATTACCATAAAAAGCATTCCAAATTTTTCTAAAATTGCCTTTAGCAATGAACTTTAAGTATGATTATTTAATAAATCTTTATAAATTTTAATCTCATTCCAATTACATTGTCATATCTAAAACTACAATAAATGCTCGTGACAAAAATTGTTTAACTATGTATCTTAAAGAAATATAAGCAAATAAAGTATTAAAATAGTAACAAGTGTATATATATATATATATATATATATATAATGTTAAAGTTGTAATATCATCATTCATAATAGACATTTAGGTTAGTCTCAACTTTTACTAGGTTAGTCTATACTCTTGAACCTTAACAAATCCTAGTAAAGCAAATGAAGTCACTATGGTTTTCCAATCACACTTAAAATGATTGGTAATAACTCCAAAATCCATCGATGGATGTTTTAATGCCTTTTTACCTTAACACATCACATTCTTCATAAACGCAAGAAAAAGTAAGGCCCTATATTATACACCAAATTTCTTATCGTCCCAAGTCATAACAACGAGTGCTACAATTGTGGCATGAAGGACACTTTGTAAATGATTGCTAGTCAAAAAAGAAAATGGTATAAAGGAATGTCATAACCTCTAGCAAAAATTGTAAGGCACCTTATAATGAAAAAAGTGGGATTTGGAAGCATAATTTGTGGTGAAGGAACCCACAAAAGATGTCTCAATGATGATCACCAAAAAAAAAGAAAAGATTGTCTTGAATGTTATAATGTAGGAGGAATTTAGAGGAATCTAAGTTATAGCATAAAAGTCAAACATGGTGGACAATTGCAAGAATTGAATTTTTTATTTTTGATGCTTGAATCATATGATTAGTTACAAACAAAAGTTATAAACGAAGTTCCCGACTTCTCCCTAGGATCTACTAGTTTGTGATACTGAGAGGGGAGGTGAATCAGTATCACCACAATTCACAATTTACAGGTAAGTGAACAACTTCAACCTCTTCTTAAAAGCAAACTCTTTCTCAAACTCGACTAAAATAGATCTATTGCTACCTACTAATCACAATAGTCCCCAAAGTCACCTTTCAGACACCTTACCTAATAGACAATATGGATGTTCTTCTTTAGGTCTTCGTTAGGTTATGAGTTGGCTGATACTTTAACTGCGTTCACAACTCAATTCAAAACACAGAACGTAAAGCAAATTAAGGACACACGAGATTTACGTGATTCCGTCAACGTGACGTACATCCACGATGGTAGGGACTCTCCCTCTACTGAGACTATCCACTATACTTGTGAATATAGGTTACAATGGATGTCTTTAATTCTCTATTCCTTTCACTATTGCAATTACTAAGCAAGTATAATACAAAAAGTGTCACTTACTATGTCTATCCTTCTTCTAACTTGTCTTGCCTCTGTTGAATTGAAAGGCTGCTCCACTGTTGCTTAGAAGTTCACCGCAACGCTCTCTAACCTCTCTTGAAGAAATCTGGAAATACGTTGAGTTCTTTTCGATGCTTCGCCAAATTCCTTTTGTAGGTTGTCTCACACAACTCCTGCTTTCACCGTCTTACGGTCTCACTCATCTCCTATTTCACGATCTCACTGTTTCACGGCTCGCCTCACGTTTCTGGTTTGCCATTCCACGTCTCACGCCGCACGACTCACCTGTCTGTTTCTCTCTCACCGTCCAGCCAGATTTCGTCTCCTTGCCCCACGATCTCACTGTCTCACGACTAGCTTGTCTGTTTCTCTCTCTCTTGCTGTCTAGCCGGATTTCTCTCTCTTATCGCTGGATTTCTCTTTTTCGTTCACCCACTTGGCCGTCACGGATTTCCTCCCTTTTCTACTGATGGTTTGCTTTTCTTCGTCTTGTCGTTTAGCCTCATTTAGTCGTTACTCTTCTTCCCATCGACTCCTCTATTCTAGTCGTATACCTCTTTTCTCTCTCTTCCAATGGCTGTCTCCAGTGGTGTCTCTCTCTTTGTCTTTTTCACGGTTCTCTCCTTGCCGTATCGTTCATTTGTCTCACGCCGTCACAGATTTGCTGTCTGCTATTCCGATGGTGTCTCTCTCTTCGTCCGTCGGCTTTGTTTTCTCTCTCTTCGTCCGTCAGCTTTGTTTTCTCTTTCTTCATCTAACTGCTGGTGTGCTGGTAGTGTGTCGTTCCTCACAGGTTTCTCTCTCTTGTCGTCACACGGTTTGCTCCGATTTGCTCAATTTGGCCATTCTTTGTTCTGTTCAATTTCCGATGATACTATTCAATTTTTTACGACGACTACGTTTTTGCTTTAGGTTTTTGTCCATTTTGCTCAATTGCCAACTCCCTTTGGACATTTTTCTCTCTTCTCCCTTGCCGGTGGTGTTCTTCTATATAAGGTTTGGTATTCTCTTTGGTTGGTCGGTTGTCAAGGTTTGCGGAATGCTCAATATTACCGACACCCTCTAGCTTTGTCTTCCAAGACCATTATATACTCTTTTCCATGAAACCCTAATAGGTCTTACGCGGCAATTTTACGTTCTTGCCCTTCCATGTGGCTTTTACTTTCTTGTCCTTCCATATGGCTTTACTTTACAGCATACTTAAATCTAGTTGATAACAATTATAACTTATACAAGGCTGTGGGAACAACAATCTCCCCCTTTGTAATTGTTGACAACACTCATAACAAAAACCATTATACAGCAGTTTCAACTCCCCCTAAATATTGCCTACACCCTCTAGCTTTGTCTTCCAAGACCATTATATACTCTTCCCCATGAAACCTTAATAGGGTTTACGTGGTGATTTTACGTTCTTGCCCTTCCATATGGCTTTTACTTTCTTGCCCTTCCATATGGCTTTACTTTCTTACACACTTAAATCTAGTTAATAACAATTACAACCCATACAAAGCTGTGGGAACAACAAATCTCCCCCTTTATAATTGTTGGCAATACTCATAACAAAAGCTACTATACAGCAGTTTCAACTCCCTCTAAATATGCACTCCCTCTATCTTAACAGCTCCCCCTTTGCCAACCAATTACAAATCTGAAAAACTCACAAAGTAGAGATGGAGGATTCACTTGAACTTTAGGCTTGAGGAGGCATTTACACAGATAGACTTAATCTGTGTTTTTCAAACAGCTCTATGGACAGAGATTTAGTTAGATCTTGTGTAGCCTCTTCAACAGATTTAGGTTCAACTTGTGAGAATAAAGCAGTAGCTCTCACAATTCTTCTTCTTATTGTAACTCCTGCTAATGGGTCACCTATGATCTGATATTCTTGATGAGCACTAGTCCACATTTTCTTTGGCTTTCTTTCTTGCACCGTCTTAGTTGCAAAAGGATCTCTTTCTTCATCTTCAGACTCACTCTTCTTCGAGTCTGAACTTACTTCTTGTTCCTTTTCTTCAGGTTGGTCTGATTCTTTATCTACATTGAAGTCATCTTCTTCATTGTCCTCAGCTTCTCCATTCTGCATTGTTTTCCAGCTCTTATCTATTCTCACATCACTGGAAGTGATCACTTTTCCCAGCTTATGTAGGAAAACTCTATAACCTTTTGTCTTTTCTGAGTATCCCACAAAGATGCCTTCATTAGACCTAGCGTTGAATTTTCCCAAGTTTTGCTTCTTGTTCTTCACAAAACATGGGCTACCAAAGACTCTGAGATACTTGGCTTTTGTCTTTTTTCCAATCCATAGCTCATATGGAGTCTTATCAGTATTAGACCTTAGTAATACTCTGTTTAGTAAATGTATGGCTGTAAATGTTACTTGTATCCAAAATCTTGTGTGAAGCTTGGATTCCAACAATAGAGTTCTTGCCATTTCAACCATAGCTCTATTCTTCCTCTCTACTACCCCGTTCTGTTGAGGTGTTCTTGCTGTTGCCATCTGATGATAAATACCATGCTTCTTAAGGTAATCTTCAAAAGCTTTATTTGTAAATTCAGTGTCTTGATCTGACCTCAATACTTTGATCTTCCTTCCACTCTTATTTTCAACCAATCTTCTGTATCTCTTGAAGCAATTCAAAACTTCTGACTTGTGTTTGAGGTGCATGAGGCAGGTCCTTCTCGAATAATCATCAACAAACAAAATGAAGTACCTTTCACCTTTCAACCCTTTTGTCCTCATCGGTCCACACAAATCAGTATGCACAACGTCAAGCACTACTTTAGAATTGAACTCTTTGGTCTTATACTGTTTTCTGACATGTTTTCCTTTAAAGCATGCTAAGCAAACATACTCTCTCTCTCTCCTGAGGTCGGGAATGTCTCTGATTACATGAGTAGTGGTCAGCTTCCTCATGTTCTTCTGTGATAAGTGTCTAGCCTCCTATGCCATAATTGATTTTCTTTTTCTTTTGTAAGTAAACAGCTGTTTGTCTTGTCCTCATCAATCACATACAAATTTTCAGCTGTTCTCTTCCCGATTGCAACAGTATTGCCTTCTTTACTTTTTACTTGGCAACCTATTTTTGTGAATATCACTTTGTGGTTGTCGTTGCATAGTTGGCTGACAGATGCTAGATTATATCTGAGTCCTTCAACGTGCAAAACATCTTTCAGCTTTCCTTTTCCAATATTCACTGACCCCTGACCACTGATGTTAAGTGAATCATCATTACTAAACTTGACTCTGTCTTCTCTTGATTTGTTTAGCTTTGATAATTTACTCTTGTCTTCCGTCATGTGCGAAGTGTATCCACTATTAAGAATCCACTGCTTATCTGTGCAATCAGCCTTTAGTGCAATTTTAGCTATATTAGCCACCTCCCTTTTTTCTCTATATTCCTTCTTTTGAACTAGCTGGAAGATAACTTTCTCCTTTTTCTCAGCTTTGAATACACCGCTTGATTTCACTGTGCCATTAAGTGCCTTCTTTTGCTCAGGGAGAAGTGTCATGCATCTCTTGGCATTATGGTCATCTTGCCCGCACCTTTCACACTGTTCCAAGTTTGCCAATACAACAAACTTGTTCTTTGAACCTACTGGTTTGGGCTTCCACCAACAATCCTTGTTAGTGTGTCCTTGCCTTTTACAGTATATGCAAGAACTCACAACAGGTGTTCTCCTTTGAGTTTTGTATTGTCTTCCCATGTATGCAGCATCGTATCTTCTCAAGTTGGAGACATATACTGGCCTTCTCCACCAGCAGTTACTCGCCTTATAACCCCAAACTCCATAATAAAGGCAATGACCTTGAAACTGCCTTTTCTTGGGTTTGATCACAGCTTGTCTTCTTCTGTTCATCACTTGCTTGTAGGCAAAGTAGCTGACTTCTTTGCTTGTGTGATTTTCATTTCAGTCACCTTCTTCTCCTTCTTCTGTTCATTACTTTCATAGACCTTTTACAATCTGTCCCATATCTCCTTAACAGATTTGCAGTCCATCACTTTAGCATACTCAGCATCTATCAATGCTGAAATGATGAATTTTGAGGCCTTCACATTTATCTCAAACTGCCTTAACTCCTTTGGAGTTGGGTCTTTACCTTCTTCTAGAGCCACAAAACCCTCTTATACGCATTTCACCACGTTCATACCCATGGTTGCAAATACCACTTGCATTCTCGCTCTCCACATATGGTAGTTGGTTCCGTTGAAGATTGGAACCTTCTTGTTATATGTAGTGCTGGTGCTGGTACCGGCTTCCATTTCTTAGTATGCTAAACAAGTCAAAACTTCTGTAACCCTTCAAACTAGTACACCAAGTTGTTAAGTTTCAAACTGGTGAATCTGGCTCTGATACCAATTGAAGTTCCTGACTTCTCCCTAGAATCTACTAGTTTGTGATACTGAGAGGGGGGTGAATCAATATCACCATAATTCGCAATTCACAGGTAAGTGAACAACTTCAACCTCTTCTTAAAAGCGAACTCTTTCTCAGACTTGACTAAGGTAGATCTATTGCTACCTACTAATCACAATAGTCCCCAAAGTCACCTTTCAAACACCTTACATAATAGACAATACGAATGTTCTTGTTTAGGTCTTCGTTAGGTTATGGTTGGCTGATACTTTAGTTGCATTCACAACTCAATTCAAAACACAAAACGTAAAGCAAATTAAGGACACATGAGATTTACGTGGTTCCGTTAACGTGACGTACATCCACGGTGGTAGGGACTCTCCCTCTACCGAGACTATCCACTTTACTTATGAATACAGGTTACAATGGATGTCTTTAATTTTCTGCTCCTTTCACTATTGTAATTACTAAGCAAATACAATACAAAGAGTGTCACTTACTATATCTACCCTTCTTCTAGCTTGTCTTGCCTCTGTTGAATTGAAAGGTTACTCCACTACTGCTTAGAAGTTCACTGCAACGCTCTCTAACCTCTCTTAAAGAAAGCTGGAAATACATTGAGTTCTTTTCGATGCTTTGCCAAATTCCTTCTGTAGGTTGTCTCACACAGCTCCTGCTTTCACCGTCTTACAATTTCACTTATCTCCTGTTTCACGACTCGCCTCACGTTTCTGATTTGTCATTCCACGTCTCACGCTGCACGACTCACCTGTCCGTTTCTCTCTCACCGTCCAGCCAGATTTCGTTTCCTTGCCCCACGATCTTACTGTCTCACGGCTTGCCTGTCCATTTCTCTCTCTCTTACTGTCTAGCCAGATTTCTCTCTCTTATTGCCGTATTTCTCTTTTCCATTCACCCATTTGGCGGTCACGGATTTCCTCCCTTTTTTGCCGGTGGTCTGCTTTTCTTCGTCCTGCCGTCCAACCCCGTCTAGTCGTCATTCTTCTTCCCATCGACTCCTCTGTTCTGGCCGTATACCTCTTTTCTCTCTCTTCCAATGGCCGTCTTCAATGGTGTCTCTCTTTTCATCCGTTTCATGGTTCTCTCCTTACCGTATAATTCGTTTGTCTCACACCGTCGCAAATTTACTGTCTGCTCTTTAGGTGGCGTCTCTCTCTTCGTCTGTCGGCTGCATTTTCTATCTCTTCATTCGTTGGCTATGTTTTCTCTCTCTTCGTCCAATCGCTAGTGTGTCGGTGGTGTGCCATTCCTCACGGGTTTCTCTCTCTTACCGTCACACGGTTTGCTCCAATTTGCTCAATTTAGTCGTTCTTCATTCTGTTTAATTTCCGACCACACTATTCAATTTTCGACGACACTGTTCAATTCTCTGATGATACTGTTCAATTTCCAACGATGACTATGTTTTTGCTTTAGGTTTTTTCCATTTTGCTCAATTGCCGACTCCCTTTGGACGGTTTTCTCTCTTCTCCCTTGCCAGTGGTGTTCTTCCGTGTAGGGTTTGATGTTCTCTTTGGTTGGTCGGTTGTTAAGGTTTGATGAATGCTTAATATTGCTGACACCCTCTAGCTTTGTCTTCCAAGACCATTATATGCTCTTCTCCATGAAACCCTAATAGGGCTTACGCGACAGTTTTACGTTTTTGCTCTTCCATATAGCTTTTACTTTCTTGCACACTTAAATCTAGTTGACAACAATTACAACCCATACAAGGCTGTGGGAACAACAATAAAAGATATCAAAATACAAGGAATGAGGTGTTGTGGTAACTGCAAATAACTCAAGCTTGTCATTATGTTAACAAGACAAAGATCATATTGTACCATTGATTTAATGAAGTCCAATTACAAGATGTCATAAGAGAAAAATCTTTTGTCAATTAAACTAACTCGTTACTCTAAGAATTTTTGTAGCATTTTGCTCAAATGATGTTAAACTTTATAAAAATATAAAGGTAATTGGAAAATCATTCTTAAGGGAAAGAATTAAAATTCTATTTGCATGATGCCTATCAAATTAGTATATGTTAGCATGTATGCTTAAGACAAGTGAGTTATCACAAATTAAAATTCATAATGAGAATATCTATGCTCAAAGGTCTTCCTCACCATGATGTCAAAAATGAAACTATTAATGTAAGATGTCAAATAGAAAGGTGTATTAGCCATTATATGAAAACTCAAAATTTAAAATTACAAAACCTTTAAAGCTTGTTCACTCAAATATATTTGGCTGAGTGAAATATTCATCTATTAATTAATTCTAATGTATAGTGACATTTATAGATGATTACTTTAGGTATGTCTAGTTGTTCTTTATGAAAGAAGAATCAACAATATTAAATAAGTTCAAAATTTAAAGGAAAAAAATGAAAAGAAAGTAAAAATAAAAAACTATAATGTCTACATATGGATAAGGAAGAGTTAAGGGATTTTATAAAGTATTTAAATGAGTACAAAGTTTAATAACTAGTGTATCTTAATAAGCTATAACAAAATGATATGACCAAAAGAAATAAAAGCATCTAACAAAAGTACGTAAGAGCATGCTTCATATTAAGAATGTATCAAGAAAATTTTAAGTTTAATGTATAAGAACTATAGCCTATGTAATCAACAAGCTTCCCTAGGCAATCTTGAGGTTTAACTTACCCTTCAAGAAACTTTGGTAAATAAAACCTACAGTAAGTCATTTCAATGTATTTAAAATTATTTGCTATGTATTTTGTGTGGTCACCTCTATAATAAGTTTGATAAGAAAGCAATATGTTGCCTTTTTGTGGGTTATGATAACAAAAGGAAGGGAAGGATATATTAACCAAACAAATTTGTATGTCTCAGAATGTTGTATATGATGAAGCATCATTTTGGTGGTCATCTTAATAAGTGTCACTACTTGAATCAAATGAAATTGAAGAAAACATATGAGAAAAGAAAAAACATAATCAAATGGTTTTAGCACAATCAAATCCTAATGGCAGAGAGAATAAGGAATTGAAGTAGAATCAATAGCAAATTAGTGTCCATAAGAGTCCTTCAATGAACAAAGAAAAGCCTACAAAAGCGAAAATAAGACAAGCAGCTCTAAAGATAAAGAGATCAAACTAAATATGAAGGCCAAATCCAAAATTCATGAATGAAACTTTGACTATAAAAGATGTTATGAAAGAGCCATTATCATTTGAGGAAATTGTTCAAAGTAACAAATGGATAAAGGTGATGAAAGAAAAAACTTAAGCATTACAAGATAATTAGACCTGAGATTTGGTACTAAAATCTAAAGATGTAAAATATATATCTTGCAAATGAGTTTATAAAATAAAAACAAGGCCAAATGGATCAGTTGAAAGCTTAAAAGCCCATTTGGTTGCTCATGAATTTTCACAAGTTCATGGAATGGACTATTATGAAATGTTTTATCTAGTGAAAAAATTATGATTGTACGAGTATTACTTACCTTTACAACATTCAAGTTTTAAATGTTATGGTAGATAGACTTAAAGAATGCTTTCCTTCATGGAAAATCAAAAGATTTATTTGCATTAATCACAAAGGTTCAAAAATTACAGAATCTTTAATTAATATGGATATTTGGTGTCGTATGTAAACTCAAACTTATTTATCAAAGTTTGAGAAAAAAGATTGGTCATAACATTGGTGTACTTAACAATCTGGTCATCACTAAAGATGATGAAGTCGAGGTTCATCAAATTAAGGAAAATCTTTTTTTCTGCTTCCAAAGGAAAAAGCTTGGTGAGTTAAAGCAATTTCTTGGATTAGAAATGGATCAAAAGAGTATTCCTATGCAGTAAAAATATGCAAAAGATTTACTCAACAGATATAGGATGCTCGAGTGTAAGCCAATCTAAACTCTCATGAAAGTTAATGCCAAGTTTTATGTATCAAATAGCAAGGAGTTATAGGATCTGACCATACATCAATAATTGGTTGGAAGCATGATTCATTTAATTTTAATATGACCTGATATAGCCCATGTAGTTAAAATTACAAGTTGATACGTGCAAAAACCAAGGACGCCTCACTTAGAAGCAGTGCAAGAAATTTTTAGGTATGTTAAAGGAACATTAAATTATAGTGTTCTTTATGGGAAAGAAGGAAAATGCAAGATAATTGGCTATTATAATGTTGATTATGATGATGATCACAATACTTAATAATCAACTTCTAAGTACATATTTAAACTAAGCTTAAAGTCTATGTCATGGTGCGTCAAAAGATAACTAACCATCTTATTATCAACTATTGAAGTGAAGTACAAAGTAGCAATAGTAGCAACATAAGAAAATCCATTATCACTTTATTAGAGATAAAGTCTTACTAGGCAAGATCGAGGTGAAGCAGATGAATAATAATGACCAAATGGCTAATATCTTTACCAAAGGAATCAGTGGAGGCAAATTTGAAGAATTTTGCTTACAACTCGAAATGACTACAAGAAAAACAACTTGTATTGAGGGGGAGAATTAATAATCAACACAAGCACTCTCTATTGAAAAGATCCTGAAGCTTATGAAAATAATGTTTTTAATTCCAATTCTTGAAGCTTTTAATCAACATTAGCCCTTTAATCCTAAAGCTTCCACTAACACTAATATTTCCAATCGCATCTTCACTTAATCCTAAAGCTTCCACTAACACTAATATTTCCAATCGCATCTTCACTAACTTAGAATTGGTATAAATAAGTGTAATGTGTGTTGTGTAATAGCAACAAAAGAAAGTTAAACAAGCCAAGTGAATAAAGTGTCCTGGTGCTATATAAGGTGAATGATAAAATTGAGTGTTATAAGGTGTTTAAGTTATGTAAGAGTTAGTGTAATAGCCACGTATAAGCTTGTATTATTGTTTGGGTTGGTATAACCACAAAAGTGTCTATCTAATATATGTGTTAAATAAATTTTCTAATATATTAAGTAGTATTAATATATAAAAATAACTTTAATTTTGCATTTTGAAAGAAATCTAATACCAACTTTAAAATATAATGACTTATAAATTATTTTTGTAACAAAATAAGCATACCATTAAATGATTAAGACAAAAGCTATTAGTTGTGCACACATGGTGTCCTAATGTAAATTTGTAGATAACGTGTTGGGGTAACATGCAACATCACTCTTAATTGGACCTCTTGGGCCTTACAAATACATAACCTAAATTTTTTTTTTTTAGATTTACAATTAATTAATCAAAATAAGTAATAATATATGAATATCAATAATAAAAATAGAAGGACAAAACTCTTAATTATTATAATCTAAACATATATAGTTTCACAAGAACATTCTCTCAAAAAAAAAAAAATTACAAGAACATTACACCGATCTTTAAAGCGAATTGTGACGGGTGTATCAAAGCAATGGGTAGGTCCTTAGGTACGACCCGACTCCTACATCGGATAGGAAAAAGGGGATCTTGAGCCATATAAACATGGACAATGCACACCCCAATAGGTTGCCTTTTGGGGAGAAGGTAATGACCCCATGACAAAGTGGTATCAGAGTCAACCTAACCCCGACTACGATGTTTGTTGCCAAGTGTTTCACGTGAAAGAAGTAGGCAGGGGAGACCCTGATGGATTCAGTGGGGAAGAATGTGATGAGTGTATCAAAGCAATGGGTAGGTCCGTAGGTATAACCCGATTCCCACATCGGATAGGAAAGAGGAGATTTGAGGCCATATAACTGTAGGTACTGCACACTCCAACAGGTTACCTTTTGGAGAGAAAGTAATAGTCTCGTGACAGAATGCCCCAAACTGCAATCTAGCCTTCAACAGTTTTATAGTCCCACCACTTTACACACTTAATTGCCTATTTTGGCAACAATAAAAATGGAGAAAAATTGTAAGAAAATTTTGAAATCATTCACTCACTTTTCTTTTCTTTGTTTTTAAAAGCTCTCTTTACCCTCACACACACTCTTTCACATAGAATAATAATAATAATAAAATTAAACGAAAAAAAGAAGAATAACAGTCAGTCGAGTGAAAGAACAAACATTCTAATGAGTTATGAAACTATACTTTCTCATTGTTTCTTGGCAAACTAACAAGGCACAAGTTTTCCGGTCAAAATTGGATCAAATTAAATATTAAAAAAGTAATATCTCCTAACTCTATAAAAGGAGAGAGAAAGAGAGGGTTCAAATCAAAATAAAGAGAAAAGGTATTCCTCGTAATAAAAGAACATAAATAATTGAACATCATTTTGTCCGCAAAAAGCAAGTTAAAGAAATCGCAGATTTGCTTCCGGGCTTCAAAGGGGTGGTAATCGACCTTAAGCTTGGCATCCTAATGATCTTTCGGATAGGTATACTATCATTTTCAATTTTCTTCTTGGCAGTGTCTTTAAAGATGTCAGACTTAGAGCCTGTCATCAATAATCAAATAAAGTTAGAGCATTGTTATCCGAAGGGTCAACAAGTGGGCGGCGGAGTGAGAGTGCGATTGACTTTGCCTCCTTGGATTGGATCTTATTGAGGGTTAGGTACACTCCCTCTAAATATTAAGGCTTAGGGTTTTGTTTTGTTTTGTTTTTTTATTATTGATATTTAATTATTATTGTTTAATTTGATTGATTACTTGTAAATCTTTAACTAAAAAAATGGCGGGGTTGTGTATTTATAAGACTTAATAAGCCTAATTAGTAATGATATGGCATGTTTATTCCGATACGTCATCTACTAATTCATGTTAGAACATCACATTTGTACAACTAACGATTTTCATTTTGGCCAACTAAACAGCGTGCTATTTAAGGCATAATTGGTTTTAATTTAAAAATTATGTTGAATTTGTTGCAAAATGTAAAATTGCAGTTATTTATTTTTATTAACCCTATTAAATATTTTTAAGTTATAATTTATAAAATTGCCATGTTATTTTATATTATATTTATTATTTTGTTATGAATTTTAAATATCATGTACTAATAGTATGATATTTAACAAATAATAAAATAAAATATCTAAGATAATTACAAAAAGAAAAGATATTAATTGATTATATTGTTTTTCATCAAAAATTATTATGTGTAGGATATTTAAATATTTCTATATTATTTTTATATATTTTTTATTTCTATCCAATACATTAATGTTTTTTTTTTAATCAATGAATTAATGTTTATGTATTCATATTCGGCTTTGTTCTGCTGGCAAAATAAATTCCTAAAAATATATGCTCCCATCGGATTTACCATTCTATGAGTACATGGTGCCAGCACCAATCATGGCCTCATCTGTCATCTTGTGAAGCTGTAAAATCCCAAAGCCATTCCAATATGCATATAAAACCACAACCACAGCCCTTTCAGCATGGGTAGCTTAATAATATCTTCGACAACAAATAAAGGTAAGCAAGACACGCCGGAGAAATTACCATCAATTCAGGCCTGAAAAGATGGGCAGCATGGAAGAGGAGAGACTGGTTCAAATGGTACATGATTTTATTGAATCAGAATCATCACCACCCATGTTTTCTCCTTCCTCAAAGCGCCTTTCTTTTGACCATCAAGCCAAATATTCCAATTTGCTGGTACCTTTGTCTGATATCTTTCCAGCCTCTATTTATTGCTTTTGTTGTTTTTGTTGTGTGTTAAGTACTTAATACTTAAAAAGGGCTGTTGTGATTGTATTATTATTCAATTTTCACCCCGCGATTCTGGAGCTGTTCAGGAGATACTTGGGGCAATGACAGAAGTAGAGGCTAGAGTTCTTCAAAGTGTGTTAAAGCACATGAGGAGCAAAAGGGATGCTGGGAAAACAACTAACCTAAGGCGGTGGCTTGTCATGAAGCTGGAACTGGACGGCTTTAATGCATCTATTCAACACACTTCCTGTGTCACTTCCTCGGGATGCCCTGCTGGTGATTCTCTCCCTCTCTCTCCATGTTAATTAAAACTCTATTTTTCTTTTCCACTCTACCTGTCCACCTTGAAATTTTAAATCTGTTTTGGCCTGAAGTGTTTTAGAATTAGTATCCAAAGGAGGATTATGGATTATGTATATTTCCTTGAAAAAGCTTTGTGCCCAAGGAAAACAATGTAGTCTTCAATAAGCAGTTCAGACATAGATTTTCTTTTCATTATTACACACCTTGTAGGAAGTAATGGACAGCATTTATACTTTGAAGTTCTTGACAAAAGCAATCACCTTGCTTTCACTGTGGATTCTAATGATTCTTTTCCGAATACTTGAACCAGGAAATTTTAGGGAATCATTTATTTTCTTTGTATTTGGTGGATATTAACTGTATTGTTTAACATGTTTAACAGGCGATTATGAGTACATAACCATCATAGCGAATGATCGGAATGGGAAGACACAAAGACAGATAGTGGACATAGACTTCAGGTCTCAATTTGAATTAGCTAGACCGACCCCATCTTACAAAGAGCTTACAGACACACTCCCCTCAGTTTTTGTTGGAAGTGAAGACAAGTTAATGAAGATAATCTCCCTGCTTTGCTCTGCTGCTGAACAATCCCTGAGAGACAGAGGCCTCCATGTGCCCCCATGGAGGACCAACACTTACATGCAATCCAAATGGCTGTCTGGGTGTAGCAAAGGGACTGCCAAGGGTATTGGTTACAGCAGAGAAAATAGGAAAGCTAAAAATGCTGCACATGGTTTTGGTACGTGGGAAACTCTCGTGAATAAGCCCAACAGAAAGGATTTAGGTAGTGGGTCTGGCTTGTCTAATCAGTTTTCAGATGTGGGTATAAATTGTTGCTGAAAATTTTGCAGTAGGCTCTAATTTTGGCGCAGAGATGATTTGAGTGGGTGTCAGTGAGTGAACAAGGGACAGAGAACCTCCAACTGTGGCCCTTTTTAAATTGGAAGTCTATGTATCAAAGATTCTGAATTTCAGCCGCTTTGTTGCACCGACACGGTGACAAAATGCAAAATAATGCGTTGATTTGATTCATTTTCTTTGCCACATTCAAGCTTTTGTTGCAACAGTGACAAATATTGTTGCTATAATTAGGAGTACAACAGTCTACAGAAAGGGAGTCTGAATTGCGTTGAAAAGAATGAGTATAGTTCATGGCGGAAATAAAAAGGAAAATGTCATTGACATGGCCCTTTCATCTTTTATGTCCACTTACGCAGACAAGTAATGCTTTTGTAGACCAATTACATCCTCTTTTGATGCTACATTATGTTGAAACAAGGCACGAGAGTTCTTAGTCACTGGCGAATTATGAAAAGTTTGGCTCCCGATGGAGCCATAATCTATTTATTTTACGGAGCCAAGACGACAAGAAGGGATAATTGCATGCAACCATGTTATCGCCAAAAATTGATCTCATTTTGCTTGAGTTTCTTGCACTGAATATGTAAATTACATTCAACCTCGTGCTTTTGGTTACATTGCTTTCTTTTGGTTACAAAAGCAAAGAAACCAGAAGAAAAAAAACAAATAAAAGAAAAGGTAAAAACCAAAAAGAAAACAAAGTGCAACAAGGAGGGTTGGAAGTAAATGGACCCTGGAAGCATATTCGATAACTATTTTGTAAACTCTAATCTGGAAGGGGCACAGAATTGGAAAAAAAAAAAAAAGGGTTTATCCTGTACAACTGTAGGTGGTGGTGGGTGTGCCTTATAAGGTAGATTTTGTCCACTTGCAGATAAAAATATATAAAATTCAGATGCCCATCAAACTAATAATTCGCAGCCAGATAGGAAGGCCACCCATCGCATAATTTGAAGACGTGGTTTTGACATATGCGAGCATATCCACAAGCCAGGTAGGGGGAAAGGGCTGTGCAATGAAAAGACACCTGTACGGCTTTAGTAAAAGAAAGGATATGAAACCAGTGGCTACCTTAAAAAACCAGTGGCAGAAAAGGAGGGAAAGCAGGACTGTCGGCTTACGTAATAGAACAGACCCGGAGTGAATGGAGTAGAATTGTTTTGTCCAGGTTCCATTCTTCGACCTGTCCACGTCTCATTGTATTTGTCGATATATATATATTTTTTTTCCTTCTTTCTTTTTGGTGCCTTTTCATTTTTGTTATAAAATACTTTTCCTCTTTTTTTTTTTTATTATTTTTTTAAAAATAATAGACAATGAAATACGGACTTTTGCTATGTACCTTTTTCTTTTGTTTTTTTTTTTTAAGATTTTAAACTAAACACTCTTAATCTCATAAATCACTAAATTAAACCCATTTACCATAATATTTATGTATTAACTTATAATATATGTTTTGTTTGCATGTCTTATAAAATTATTATTATATATACATAAAATTTTATAATTTTGTCAAATGGAGTTATTGAAATTTGAATATATAACATATATTGATTATTTTTAGTCATTTCATATTAAAAGATGAAACAATTTCATTTGAATTATGTAGAACAAAATATATTCGATTATAATTAAGTACCTAAATTTATATATATTTTTGTTTCAATGTAATAGATTGATAAAAATAACTTATTGGAGGAATTATAAGAAACATAACAACTTTACAACAATTTGTACTAATGGAAAATTTTTTGTTTGTTAATCCAACAATTTTAAATTTAAGTGGAGGTAAGAAAAACTTTTGCTTGGTATAATACTTCTAACTTCATCTACATTCTATACAAAACTTATTTTTGAATGGAAGCATTTGTTCGGGCTACTATTCAAGTAAATCCATCCCTTATATTAATCAAAGTTTTAAAAATCAAACTCATCTGGTAATTAAATTAATAAACTGATAACTAAAATTTGTGTTAGTCTAGTTCTCTTATTTAGTTGGATAAGAAAATGACTCAAAAAACCTGTTTGACCTAATTGACTTAAATGATCCAAATAGTAAAACCAATCAACTAGATATAATTTTTCTAAAAAATTTCTTTTAATAAAATTATATATAATTATAATAATTTGTTAAAAATACTTGTAAATGTATACTTAAATTTTATTTTAATAATATTTTATTTACTTTTATGTAATTTATAGTAACAACAACAAAGTATCAATCATAAATTTAATTAGAATCATTTATATGATTTTTTTTTTCATTGTCTTACTCTATCATATGCAAGATCAACTATAAAACTTGATTGTTTTATTTCTTTTCTAATTAAAAAACTTTCAAGTTAACATAGGTTTACTTCTTCCTTTGCTTATACAATTAACTTGAGTTTGGTCACCCCACTTGATAAGAGCATTTAGTAGTTTATGTTGGCATACTTAAAGCAATGCAAGCGTCAATTTCTCAATTTATTTCTAATAAGTACTACACTTACTTTGTTATAAATATCCTTATTCTTAATTCAATCATTTTTAAAGTGCCCATGCATCTATATAAGCATTCTCATTTCTATTATACTCTTTTTTCTTTTGGTCAATGTTGCTTTTTTAAATTATAACACTCACTATTATAGAGTATTATTAACTTAATCATCACTTAGTAAAATTTACTTATTTTTATATAATATAAATATATTATTTTTTAGAAATAGAAATTGACTCATTAGTTTGATTGTCAAATCAGCAATCGGACTAATAATTCATCAAATTGAATCCTAAACTAAATAAGATTCCATTTAGATTTAAAAATTATTATAATAATAAATCATTATTGTTAAATCTTCTTTGGTTAGTTCTTAAAAGATAGGATAATTTGTTATTTAAGAGATCAATTTCCTAACAATGATAATGTAACATTGATTGTGGTATTTATTACTTTTGCATGGAAGTGTTGGATTTGGAGAAATAAAACCCTTTTTGGTGAAGATTTTGAATATCCTTTAAATTCGAATTTATTAGGTAGTCTATTAACAAAACTGTTTCCTGACCATTTCTTGTGGGCACTATCATTACTCATTAATATCTTAGAAAAATGATAAGACTTGATGGTGCTACAAAAGGTAATTCTAGTGACAGGAGTTGGCAAATACACTTAAACTTTATTTAGGGCAATGAATAACAAGTTTTATTAGTTATATAGGTTATACTTTGTCAGGAAAGGATGATTTATAAGCAATTATTGAAGGACTCTAACTTATATGAGATTATGAATTTTAAAAGGTTATATTGGAAATGGGTAAAACTAAGGTGATTCAATTGATCAAGAGAAAAGAAGTGCCAAATAACGAGAATCACACTTTGACATGAGAATTACATCAGCTTTTGCGAAGAGATTGGATTGTCTAGTGTATTCATATGTATGAAAAGGCTTACTAGTGTGCAGATCAACTTACAAAGATGGAGATAGCAACCAACTTTAGTTTCTAAGAATTACAGAGCCAATAATGGAAATACCAAAAGTCTCGACTATAGATATGCATGGATTTGTTATTGCACGCTTAGTGTAATAGATACTAGTTTATTATAGTTTTTTTTTTTAATTTTCATATATATCAAACAAAAAAAAACATGAGATCCTAAAATTTGGTGTGATAGTCAAAAAAATGATATACATGTTTGGTTGAAGGTAAAGAAAAGGTCATGGAGTTCATCTAAGTGTTTGTGTGTGTGTGTGTAAAGATAATTCTTTTTTTTTTTTTTTTTTTTTGTGGGTGAAAAAAGGAGGCTTAAAGCCTGAAAACTAACATTAAGCAGACGTCCCATCGAGCCAAGTAGCCCCAGTCATACATTGGTATAATAAAGGTTACATGTTCGTCGAGCGCTTCGATAGGAAGTGAAAGCCTTGATTGAGAGAGAGAGAGAGAGAGAGAGAGAGAGAGAGAGAGAGAGAGAGCGCATATTATGGTTGTTCAAGAGCTGCTCTCTATTTCCTCTCTTCTCCCACTTGAAAAACTTATGAACTCAAGTTTTTGCAAAAGATAAAATTCATTTTATTACCTAAAAAGTATACTTTATCAATTGTATCCAAGCGACCTCAGTTGCTTTATGGTTTTTTTTTTTTTATAAATCAATTAATTGAATTTTATTGAGTTTATAATGGTATGAGTAAATCTAAATGTATTTATATATATATATATATATATATATATATATATATAAATTTATTACTTACAATTTATAAGCTTTAAGACTACAAAGTAGTCACAAAACCTAAGTAATGACCCTACTCAAATGTACTTAATTGAAAATATTTGTTGGAGATTAAGGTGATGAACATAATTAATCGTAATTAATAAAATAATATAAATATTATTATTATTATTATTATTATTCAAAAAATTGAATTAAACAAAGAGAGATAATATTGAATAAAAAGTAATATTATTTATTTGACGAGGATAATAACGAGGATGATGATAATAATAATAAACAATAACCAATCAATTGAAGTTAGTTTGATGGACATTGTATTATTAATTTAGATTAAAAATTTGAAACTAAAGGAAAGTGAAAGGAAAAATTCAATATCACTCTAATTATTGTATTGCCATTTTCTTTAATATTTGTTTTTGCCTGTGATGAATGATCATTATATATATATCTATAGACCTACAACAAGAATTTAACAGAAACCAACTAAATCGAACATTGGGCCGCAAAACTCAGGGTCTTTTAGGCCCAATTTCAGTAACTGCTGCATTTTGTTACGGCCTTTTTCTGTGAAGAAGTCCTACTAATCAAACCGCTTTCTAGGGTTCTGGAAAGGGTTTGGCATCTTTCTCCTTCCTCCCGTGTGACAATGACGAAATTCAGGAAGCTAGGTCGACCTACGGGTCACCGCATGTCCATGCTCAGGTAATTTAATCCTTTTTTTTTGTTTTTTTTTTCCTTCTATGGATTATGTAAGATAAAATGTGTGTGACGTAATGTGACGTGTGTAATTGTAGGACAATGGTCTCGCAGCTGGTGAAGCACGATCGCATTGAGACCACTGTTGCCAAGGTACATGCTTTCTTCTTCTTCTTCTTCTTCTGTTCCTCATTTCCATGGATTTTCCAGGATTTTATTTGCTTGATATTTTTTTTTTCAATCTCTACAAGCTACTAAATTTGAAGTTTTGATTCCTTTTTTTTTTTGGGTGCAATAGCGTAATTTTTTAATGGATTTTTTTTCTTCTTTTGTCTTCAATTCTGTGCTGATGTAGAAATTTTGATGTAAAGATGTGAGTACAGTGCAGAAAATGTCAGCTCGTTGGATTTCTTGGAACTGGTTTTTGTGCCTTTGTTTTTGGTTTAAAGATTCGATGCTGAAATGTCATTTTATGCTCTTTAATTTTCAGGCTAAGGAAATTCGGCGGCTTGCTGATAACATGGTTCAGCTGGGTAAAGAGGTGGGCATGGGTATCAATTTTCTTGTTTTTATCTCTAGTAAGCTGTGTTTCTGGTGGTGAAAATTGGGTCTAAATTACAAATAGAAAATTACAAGTAGCCTGATTTATAAGCACTAATATCATTGTGGTTTGAATTTCTGATTATGCCAAAATTTAGGGGAAATTAAGTGATTTAAGTGCAATGTTCAAAACTTGCCAATGCAAGATTTAGTGGCAAAATAATGATTTTATTTCGCATTAATAAATACAGCATCTCCTGAAAGTTATGAAGTCTTTGTGTGGTGCATACCATGATTTGATTTGCTTGGGGCTTTCTGTGATATCTGTTGGACTTAAAATGTTTGTTCTTGGTGCCATTTTCATAGAGTATGCAATTTCTGCTTAATTTGAATCAATGATCTTGGTACAATTAACTCTTTTTTTCAGCTTATGTTTGTTTTCTTTGTTGTCTCTGAATGTGATGAAAACTATTTAAAAATTTTCCCTTCTATAGGTAGAAAATTTATACCCATCCAGGCCCTGCTTGTTTCATATAGAATGACATGCTGTGAATTACTCTACTGTTTTTGCTATTGAGAGAAACTCTAAAAGGACAAAACATTGATCTTTAAAAGTTGTCTTTCTTTCATGCAACAAGAGTGCAATTTAAGATTTGGGCTTATGTTGACAATCATTGTAGTCCATTCTCACTAACCATTTTACCACCAACTGTCAACCATTCATGGTGATGCTTATTATTAGGAGTGTGTCACTGTTAAGTTTATTCCATCGTGACTTGTGGTCATAGTTTTGTGTTGCAGAAATAGCCTTTCTGCCCTTTTTCATTGTTACCATAAACCAAACAAGGACTTTTAATAATCCTGATCAAGTTGCCAAATGGGTGAGAATGATCCATTGCCATTTTGCATGTAGTTGACCATCACTGACAGCTACTGCTGACTGCTCTGTTGTCATTGCTTATCTTGTTTAGTTGCTGCTGACTGCAACTGGTTGCCATTGAAGCACTGCCTCACATCCAAAGTTGACAAACATGAATTCTGCATTGTGCATATCTGATTTGCAAGCACATGATACTTGTTTTAAAAGTCTTTTTTTTTTTAAAAACAAATGAATTTTTAGTTGATGATGTTGCTCCTTTGTATATTTCTCTTCCTTCATGATCAATGTATCTTACATTGAGAGAGTTGCAGGGCAGCCTTTGTGCTGCAAGGCGTGCTGCAGGTTTTGTTAGAGGGGATGATGTCCTTCACAAGCTATTTACAGAATTGGCTTATCGTTACAAGTAAATACTTAAACTCTCGCTCATTACATTATGTTGATAATTTTGACTTTTGGTCTTGTTATTTGTGACAGGGACAGAGCTGGTGGCTACACCAGACTTCTTCGGACTCGGATAAGAGTCGGTGATGCTGCACCAATGGCCTATATTGAGTAAGGCATTTATCTCAATTAGGCTCTCAGATTTTGCTATTTGTTTAAATCAGAGACTTAGATCTCATCTTCACACCACATTTTGCCGAAGCCTTGTTTTTCTCATTTAGTGAACTCTCTGATGGTATCATGTCGGATATCAATCATGTGTGGTAATGACAGATTTCGAGTTTTACTACCTAGGCTTTGTGTGAGACCAAGAAAACATGCGACATTGGATAACTAGATTGCTTTGCTTAACAAAAAGAAGAACAATTATTTTGACAAACTCTATCATCCCAGGGGATAGATACACTCTACATGACTCTTTAAGAACAATGTTGTCATAATCACACGACCTTGCTGCCTTGCCATTTGGAAACAGCCACTGTGAAATTCTTTAACCTTTCAATGTGGAGTCCATTTATGAAATTCTATATATCTTCAAGAAACAAGTGATTAAAGAGATAAAAAAATGCAGTTGATGGCAAGGTTGTCAGGGTTGAGATCCTAGCAAGGATCCATTGTGGTTCGGATTGGGGATCTAAGATTCTACTAAAAATTAAAAATAAAAGTTAACTAACAATTGATACATATTTTTATAAATAAGCTTCAATTACGTGCAATTAATGACACATATTTAAGAAAATGTAATGGGAGTCGACAGTACTTTGAGTTAATAATAAATATGTACTATAGTTTTATTTGTTATTTAATAATGTAAATTTGAAAAAGGAATTAAGCATCATGTTACACGATGTAAGGTATACTTCATGCTTGTGGAGACTATTGAATTAGAAAAATAAAATAGTAGTTTTTCAAATTATTTGTACTTAAAAATTACTGCAAATTAATATCTTTATATTCATGTGTCATATAAAAATATAAGTAAATGAATGTCAATTTCAATTGTGTTAAATATGTAAAAGCAGTTGAGTAGATTTTCATGCTTAGACAAAAATAAGAAGTTAATTTGCTATTTTTGAAGTAAAAACTAATTAGTGATAATGAACAAATACAACCAAATCTACAAGATTAATTTTCAATTAATCTATGTGTATTATAGATTTTAATTAATATATTAATCTATGACAGTTGTTGACCAGATGGTATCATGGAATATAGAATGTCTTGGTTTGAGTAACAGCTAAGGCATGTAGTGTGACTTTTTGGCTTCAACACTTCAACTTTTCCATGATCACAAAATCGCATATAAAATCTGCATCCCATGCAATTCTATGCATTGGATTGCAATTCTAGGATGATCCTACACAAATAGGTTTCTGAGTGCAATTCGAATCCTTGGACATACCAAGGATCATAGGATTGTATGATTCTGATGATGATTTTGATAACCTTAGTTGATGCTGATTTATGGATTATTTTCCTTACTGTTGTTGAGATCCATGTTGACATTCATCTATAGATCACTACGACACTTTCGCTACTTAAAACTGATGTAAAAGTAGTTCAAATTAAGCAGATGTTGAGATGGATAGCAGATACCGCCTCAAGACTCTAGTTGAAGAGGATAGTCTAGGGCTGGAAGTGATGGAGTTCACTATAAAATATTGAACCTTTGTTTAAGGGTTGCTAACATTGCCACTATGAGAAGAAGGAAGTTAGATAACTGTTAGTCTACTCTTACCCGTGTTAAAATTAAACCCTTTGGAATTTTGTAAGGTAGGCTGTTTGTGAGAATGCTTCTGTTTTACCTATTTGAACCCACTTGTTCCATCACTTTTCCTGTATAGAATCACTATCATAATTGAACGGGCAAATCTCCTCTTACAAAGAAAACTCCAAATCATCTAAATATTTACATAGAGGCTTTCTCACCACCAACATGGGGGCAGGAGAAGGGCATTTTATCAGTGACCGTCTTACATGGAAGCTATGAACCTGGTACTTTGAGGATAATTAACTAGTGCATTACTGGTGTTCAAATCTGACCACTTGGTGGTTGGTAGCATGAATTGCTGGGAGCTCATATTCTCTTCAGAGTCTGGTTGCAAGTCTTTTTCAGTGATGATAATTATGCAATCCAGCATCTGCAAAAGAAAATGCCTCGTAACACTAGCACACAACAGATACAATTGTATCATAATGATGATGGGATTTGCACTTTATTGCTTTCTGTTGAAGCTTGCCTGGTATTATTTACTGATGTAATTTTTGGCTCGTGCGAGCAGGTTTATTGACAGAGAAAATGAGCTTAGACAATCAAAGCCACCAATGCCTCAACCACCACAAAGAGCTCCTTTGGATCCTTGGACAAAATCCCGACTTAGCAAGCAGTTTGCACCCCCAAAAGAGGAAAAGGCATCTGAGCCTGAGATATGATGTAGCAGTTGTGGAGCTCTTCTTTCAATATTGTGTTGCAACTGGTTTGTATCTTGTAAGCATGCGGCCTTCAGCTTCTCATGCAGAATGTTTCAAGGGTTACTGGCATCGGGAATTATATCAGTGAATGCCTCATTAGGCGTGTCATTTTTCCAGAGCACAGATAAGAGGGCCCAAGCAGGGATCAAAACTCTCACTATTCTTTCTACCGTTGGACTTCTACTTCTATTTGGCGGGTAGGAGGGGAAATTGGTTTTCCTCACCTCCATTTTCCTACCGAAAACATTATCAAACACATTCTCCCTTTTCTATCCATTTTCCTCGCCCTCTCTTATTTTCCCTTCCCAAAAACAATGTTAATCTAGAACATTCGAGCCCAAAGGTCACTTTTATTAAGATGAGCATGTTACATTTTGAACCAGGGTTGAAGATTTGCTTTTACATTTGAAGAATGGGGATTTATTTACACATTTGAGATCTTATTTCTGAAGTCTAATCTTCAAAAAGACCAGTTTTCGTGTAGAACGGTTATTACATCTATTCCTCAAACTCAAATGGACATTTTTTTTCTTTTTGAAAAATTTGAAAAGGAGGGTAGCGAAATTTTGCTTTTACGTTTGACTCTCTGTGTTAATTAAACTTGAACTTGTCTAGTATGTGGTACGGACCATCTAGTACGTGGTATTACTGAATAATTTGCTTTTAAGTTTGACTCTATGTGTTAATTAAAAGCATTCCATCCACATTATAGTCATATCAATAGGAATTTGGACTAATTTTAATAATGCAGACCAGGCCTAAGGCCTTAAGAAGTCCCAATATTTGTCTTTAATATTTAAAACTCATTATAGAAGCATATATAAATGACAAAATACTCTTTATTATGCAAACTTGTGCTACTACTATAGTACACATACTTTTACAAGGAGATATCTCTCATTTTTTTTCAAAATTGCTCCTATGCATATTGACTTAAGTATTAAAATGCTAATGCTAAAATGTACCTTTGGAATAAATCCTCTTCTTTTATAAAACTACTTGTGAAGTCCGTATCATTTGTTAATCTTTTAATTAGAGATGTCATCATTTGACATCATCTTGTGAGAAAGACACATAATGTGTCTCTCCTTTTCCTTTTCATAAAAAATGTAGCAGCATTTAGTAACTTACCACTAATAGTAAGTCATATTAATGGAGCATCCCACACTCTTATTATTTTTATCCTTTGCATAGTGACTCTAGAATGCATCTAACTCAACACCACTTACTATAAGATAGAGATGCATATTTCTCATTTTTGTTTACTTGTATAACAACTTTTCACCGTTAAATGTTAAACTGAATAAGATCTTTATAAGCCATCTCTTAGAGTCAATAACCAATGATTGACTTACTACTCTCAAAAGTCATATGGAGGCGTTGTATGCCACCTTTAATGTATTTCTTGCAATGTAAGAAACTCTTGTTCTAAGAGTGCCAAAGAGTCCCTTAATAGTTGAGGAATGTCAACACTATGAGGAGTTACTATTGAAAACCATGAAAATCTTAACGAACCACCTTATCCACCAATAATAAAAATGTAGGACACAATAAGAGCCCCTCTTGCAAGAAACCAAGAAGGAAATGCTCAATGTCCACAACACATTAAAAAGTCTTTCCTTAAGCATAAGGACAAAATTAATCAATGCTTTTGCCATAAAACTTTAATAATTCTTCATCAAGATCTTCTTGAGGACTATGATATCATTGGCGCACACCTAAAAGCCTCTTAGCTATGTCTTAACAAAGCCTTGAGAGATACTAGCAAGAGAGGGTAGTGGAGTCATAACACATTACCTTACCCAAATAAAAAGGGACTAAGTGACAAAGTAGTTAAAAGACAACTAGGCATAAATTGTAACCTTAAAGGATTTGAGACATGCCTTATATAAGGATTTTTGGAAAAGTCTCAAACTTTCCTTATTGAAGGTTATACGAGAAGTGCTAGTGCTTAAGAAGTTTAAACTTCCTACACTAGATGCCCATTAAAACACAAAAGGCCTTATGCAATATTAAAGTTGATTATGAACCCTTATGTCATTATCGGTAGCTTCAGATATTACCATATACAAAGCCTTCTCCAGAACCTTGAAGGATGCTACGTAATACAGGTACCTTAAGCTCTCAGCTTATTCCATTAATAGCTTGAAACTATTGTGTAAGCTATTTTTAGTAAGATTTATTACAAGCAATACATCAAAGAACTCTTCAACTCTCATCTCCATTTAATAACGATTTAATGAGTCACTATAAGAGTACAAGACCCAAGTCAACACCTCAATGCTTGACATTAAGGATCTAAAACCAAAATAGGATAATGACTATATTCACGAAGAGCTTATGGAGGTTAAAGTTCATATGGTCATGTAGCAAGAACACCTCTTGAGATTTTATTGACCTTAAGTTAAGGGTAAAGTGATTTATCAATAAGGAAGAAGTAAGTAATGCCCAAATTAGCTAAATAAGTCCTAGGTGACTTAAGACCACTTTGATTGGGGCTTGAAAATGTGTTTTATGAAGTATAAATGTAAAAGGACTTATAGTCTAACTCCTAAGTGCAATGCTTGAGATAAGGCTTTAAAGGGATGTAAGTACTCCAACTATACAAAGCTTACATCTCCTTTTAACTAGTTTTGCTCAAGATACAAGAAAAGAGTATGTTAGCTTTATATCATTACATGAAAGCACCTTTTAGTTGTCACAATACAAAAAAACATTATCATTTCCATAAGAATTATAGTTCAAAAAATTGATGAGCATTATAAGCTTCGTAATAAGGTGGAGACACTTATCAAGTAAAGTTATTTTTGATAGTTTGTCCAAAAACCTCCTTAAGGAGATTAGGTACAACATGAAAATGAGCCTTATGTAGAAAATTATGGTCATGAGAGACCATATGAGTCTCGTTGATAAGTTGGTCAAACCTAAAAGTAGAAAAACTTACCATTAGCACAAGTATCAAAACAAAGCATAATTTAAATAATAGTAGGTAAGCCATCCTTAAACAATAGGATAACCACCTTGGGGAAGTCATGTACCCAATATGTACTTAATGATTAAGGCATAAAGAGATGTGAGGATGAGGAGGACTACCTTGTCATCTTTATAGATGCTAACATGGAAGGTGTCAACTACCTTCATAATGATCCTCTAATTATCTCATTAAATATAGATAGTTTTGTGTTAAAAGAATCATGGTAAATATAAGTAGCTTGATGGACATACTATACTTAAGTTCTTTTGAGTAGATGAAGTTTAGATTAAACAAGTTGAAGCTTATAATTTTTCCTTAATATGGATTCTAGTGGGAACCTTTTGACCTACAATAATGTGTTGAACTCCTTGTTACCATTAGATTTGTGCCAATGACTAGTATAACCACATTGCAACTAGTGGTGGTGGATCTTCCATTTTCATATAATGTTATCCTAGGACAACCTTTCTTTTGAATCTTTAAATAGCTTAAAGTTGACATATTCTTAAAAGGATTAATGTAATCCAAAAACTTCTATCCTCACCTTACTGTCTAATTCGGGAATTAAAGCTAACCCTAAAAAGATTGATGTAATCCAAAACTTCCATCCTTATGGTGTGCTAGATATGTGTAAATACTCGTTAAGATTACAATCTTCCTTAGTAAGTTTATATCTTAGTTTGGAGACAAGTAACTCCTTTTCTTTTGAATCCTTAAATAGCTCATAGACTTTGAATGGATTTAAAAGTTTAAGCAGGCTTTGAAACAATTAAAGCAATACCTATAAACTCTCATACTACTTAATAAGTCAACATATAAAGAAACTCATTACTTGTACCTGACAATAACTTAGTTTGTAATGAGCTCAGTTATTCTTCATGACAAATATGGTTTATAAAAACCAATTTAGTATGTTAGCAAAGTTTTTAAGGGAGCAAAAGTTTAATATCCTTAGTTTGATAAATTGACATTTGTCTTGATGGTTATAAAGTTAAAACTAGAGTTTTACTTTCAAGCGAACAAGATAATTGTTCTTATAAGCTAACTTTTGAGGTTGGCCTTGTATTGACATGAAGTGGTTAAAAGCCTTTTGTAGTATTCCACCAAGTTATGGGGGTTTGACATCTAAATTCCATCCCCACATGGTGATTAAGGCTTAATGCCTTACCAACTTTATAAATTAATGCATAGGTTTTAACACAAATAAGCTAAAGAAAACCTAACTAGAGAGTTGAACACTAGTATAGTATTATAGCTAAAAGAGATAACCTTAAAATATACATTCCAATTTTTACTCTTATTTTAAATGATAAAGCGAAATATAAGGCTTTTATCATAAGGATAAAGATTATAAGAGCTTAAAAAATAAAACAACTATAAATTTTCAATGACTTCAAACTCATCATTAGCAAAATGAAAGGCAAATTTAAGGCCAAAGGAGAATCATGATCAAGTATTTGTTTAAGGTTTGATTGATAATGTTAAATACCAAGCAAGAGCACACCACATTCACAATTAAACATATCCCTTGAGCTAAAAAGTCCAAGACAAACATTATATCAAAACTTTAACCCAAACTTAGTCTTAGAGTTAATTAGGTTATATTCATAAAAATGCTCAAAAAGCCGAGTTATGAGGTCGCTTCAAAAGAAGTCATGCTTATAAACCAAAAGTCCTTATGGATAGACCTTATCATCAAGTATATGCAAACTAGAGATCTCATATAAGATGGGACAAAGGCTAGATGAATGCAATATAAGGAAACAACATATATTATGTATAAGGATTGACTATATAAGTAAGCTTACTCCTTAACTCTACTTAAATGTCTTACTTAATTAGGGCAAAATATGTGATGACAGAAATTCATAAGGGAATCTAAGGAAACCATAAAGGTACACATATACTAGCAATTAAAGCTTATGTTCAAAGATTTTATTAGCCTATAATGAAAAGAGGATTCTAAAGCATTTATTAGAAAGTGTGACAAATGCCTATATTTTAGTAATATTCCTTAACTATCGGCAATGTAGCTTACTTCAATTTCAGCCCCTTGGTCATTTGCCCAATAGGGGATTGACTTGATTGACCTATTTCTAAAGGCTAAGACGGCAAGAAAGTATGCAATTGTCATAGCCTTTTTATGGCTAATGAACTAGTCTTAATAATGGCCCAAAAAAAAAATGAAAACTTTGTATGGAAAAATTATTTATCATTTTAGTATCCTTAGAATTTTTATCACATATAATGACAAGTAACTTGACAATGAGAGGTTCAAAGCCTTTTCCCTAACTTGCAAATTATTCTAAAATTCATAGTAATCAAGCATCTACAAACTAATTGTTAGGTAGAAATGACCAACTAAAGTATAATCCATGGTCTTAAGAAATGACTAGGAAGAAAGAAGAAAGAAAGGATTATAGACAAATGAATTATTGAGGAGTTGTAAGATTATTGCACAACCTTGAGAAACACCATAAGGTAAACCTCTTTTTCCTTAGCTTTTGGAATGAAGGTCATGGTTCTAAACTAAATTAGTGTAATGAGCAACAATAAGCTTTGCTTTGACAAAGAAAAATTAGATTCATTAAAGAAGAAGAAAAAATAAGTCCTTATCCAAGTTATAATTTGCCAAATAAAGATGGTTCAATATCACAACAAAAGGATAAAAGAGCTTTTTTGGCTAAAGGCAACCTTGTGCTTTGATAATGGGAACCAATTACAAGTGACGTGGAAACTAGTAACCTTACAACAAATTATAACAGGCCTACCATATAAATGAAGAAATTGTCCTTAAAAGCTACATAGTTGAGCAGATGGATGGAATCCTTATGCTAAAGGTATGAAATTCTGCTAACTTAAGGGTATAGTTCCATTAAGGAAGGCTTCATTGAGTGTCTTATAAATAAACTGTAATCTCTTTTATAATATGTAAGCATTTTTTGAAGCAATGAAAAGAATCTGTACTTTTACTTGTCTGAATACACCCTAGTTCAAGAAGTTTATGTGAGTAAGCCTAACTTATAAAGCCAGCTTGCTTTAAAGGGCAAGCTTGCTTAAAAGTAGACTAGGCCCTATAAACCCTAACAACCAATCAACATATAAGAGTTATGCATATTAGGTTAACCTTAAAGGGTATTGATATAACAAGTTTTTTCAAAGAATGTTACATGAGATGAAATTGCATAAATGGTGAGTCTTCTAGAAAACAATCCTATAAGACCACCTATTTACTTGCTTAGATAGCCAACCTACACAAAAAAAAAAGTTATCTATTATAAAATGACCATATCTTCACATAAAGCATGTGGCACTGATTAGGTGGCTTGGGCAAGAGCTTAGCTTGCCCTTACAAGCACATCATGATAATACTAAGAAAGCATACGCCATTAAGTAGGCAATTTGAGCAAGAATCTAACTTGCCCTTATAAGCCTTAAGCATTGATATTAAGAGGGCAACTATAAACTATTAGGTTGTATTATTTTCATATGAAGGATATGACATGTAAATGAGCACACATAAAGTTTGCCTAAAAAAGACATGAGAGATCTTACAGATAATGAATATTTGATAAACACACTCTAACAATATTAGGATGTTAAACATGCCCTTTAGCCAAAATGTGGGAAAACAAAATAAAGAAATAAAGTGTAAAAAGGAGAAGTGAAAAAGAAAATAAAACAATTCAAGTATGAAACTAGTTTTTCTTCATTAAAGTGAAGTACAAATACAAGAAATATAAATTATAAGGAACATCAAGGTTAAAAAAATTGGGGAACTATAAGTTAAAATCAGCCCTAGCCACTAAAGAATATTCTTGTTGGTACAATAAGTGCATAAAAGTAATGAGCAAAAAGAAATGAAACTAGTAAGAAAATGTGAAGTAAAGGAAAAACATCTATTTAATGTCTTATCAAGCTACTGCCTTAAAGACCTATCACCTAATATAGTTAAACTAGGAGACCGACCCTCTTCGTTTATCACACACCTTTTCCTTGTTATATAAGGGAAAAGGATGTTGCAATGAAAGGTGATGAAAAGTAAGAAAATTAGTTATTGCCCTTTAGCATTAGTTTAACTCGACACATAATAGGGTGTAATATATCTCACAATGACCATTATAGGGAGAAATCTATTTTAATAATGTATTAACAATATGCAAGGAATCTAAAAGAAGGACTCCAAAAGAAAAGCATCATTAAAACTCAAGAGTTCTATCAACAAAGATTTAGGCCCAAGACATGACAAGTTTATAAAGAAATATTTTTAAAGGTTACAAAGATGTTTTACAAGTAGTAGAAATAAAACTTTATTTATAAATGATTTCTCTCAATTAAAGGGTCATATAAGAACTTCATCTAGAAACATTTCAATTGTTGTCAATTACAAGGGAAGCATCATACATGATTTTAAAGGCAATATTAAATCTTGTAGTTAAAAGTATAAAACTACTTTAACCATAAAATCCAACAAACATAATTATTAAATTGATAAAATCCAAGCATTTACACAATCAATGTCTGTAAGGTGGGTAATATATTATGTTAAGATACTGTAGAGAAAAAATCCAAAAGGTGTAGCACAAGAACTGGTGTGATCATTAGATAAACTAACAACACAAATAAAGAGGATTGATTAGCGATATATCAAAAACATAGGTGAGCTTAGCTAAAGGCTCATAAAGTTAAGGTGACAAGCTTGTCTCAAGAGTGAGTAACCTTAAATAGTACTTGACAACCATTACAAGGCATAAGGAAACATAAGTCAAAATCAAGTACTAATACATGAAATGAAAGTTATGAAGTAAAAATTTTCATGACTTCATTGTGTGAAAACTTAATAAAAGGAAAACATTCACTAAGTTCATTATGTGATCAAAAGTCTTCACAACTCTAAAAGTTACATACAAAAGGAATTAAAGAGCTTAGGATAAAAATAGTGCACTCTTAGAATAATAAATAAAAAATCTTTGATATCATTTACATTATAGGGCCTTTAAGAGTTTTTGGGAGATGATTCTTTCATGTAAACTATGAAAGCCATGGCTTAAAAGAGGTTATAATTAAACCTATGCCAATAAAAGATCCCACAAAAATAATTCCATAAAGTTTAAATTATGAAAAACACCTTTTAACTCTAACTAATTTTTGACGTAAAGTATCCATTCATTATAACCTAATGGGTAATAAAAGGCTCACACGCTTAGTAAAAATCTACTAGTTTCTATTTCTCTTTCAAACTTTGTTTAACTTGATGTTCAAGGTCACCTACCTTAGTCCAATGCTCAACCTCCATCTTAGATAAGCCTACTTCCAAATTAACACCAACTTTATACATAGCCTCCAAAAGCTCCACTGAAACTACTTCTTGTAAGTTAAGGCAAAATTGTGTGGTCGACTCTTTGGCAAGTTTTTCCTTTAGTTGGTAATAAAGTGTAAAAGTCTTTTTCCTCCCTTTATCCATGCTTTTACATAAGAAATGTGAAGTTCCCGATTTCTCCCTAGGATCTACTAGTTTGTGATACTGAGAGAGGGGGTGAATTAGTATCACCACAATTCGCAATTCACAGGTAAGTGAATAACTTCAACTTCTTCTTAAAAGCGAACTCTTTCTCAGACTCGACTAAGGTAGATCTATTGCTACCTACTAATCACAATAGTCCCCAAAGTCACCTTTCAGACACCTTACCTAATAGACAATTCAGATGTTCTTGTTTAGATCTTCGTTAGGTTATAGGTTGGCTGATACTCTAGCTGCGTTCACAACTCAATTCAAAACACAGAACGTAAAGCAAATTAAGGACACACAAGATTTACGTGGTTCCGTCAACGTGACGTACATCCACGGGGGTAGGGACTCTCTTTTACCGAGACTATATACTATACTTGATACAATGGATGTCTTAATCCTCTGCTCCTTTCACTATTGCAATTACTAAGCAAGTACAATACAAAGAGTGTCACTTACTGTGTCTACCCTTCTTCCAGTTTGTCTTGCCTCTGTTGAATTGAAAGGCTCCTCCACTGCTGCTTAGAAGTTCACCGCAACACTT
Source organism: Ceriops tagal (assembly GCA_021533255.1). Taxonomy (NCBI): domain Eukaryota; kingdom Viridiplantae; phylum Streptophyta; class Magnoliopsida; order Malpighiales; family Rhizophoraceae; genus Ceriops; species Ceriops tagal. The sequence goes on along the minus strand of CM038595.1, from coordinate 11,311,362 downwards.
TTTAACCTCTCTTAAAGAAATCTGGAAATACGTTGAGTTCTTTCCGATGCTTCGTTGAATTCCTTCTCTAGGTTGTCTCACACAGCTCTTGCTTTCACCGTCTCACGGTCTTACCTGTCTCCTTGTCTCACGGCTCGCCTTACGTTTCTGGTTTGTCGTTCCATGTCTCATGGCCTGCCTTACGGTTCTGGTTTGGCGTAACATGTCTCACGCACGTTTATGGTTTGCACCCTTTGCTGGTCACACGCCTCACGCACGCTTCTGGTTTGGCATTTCACGTCTCACGTACGTTTCTGGTTTGCATTTCTTGTTGGTCACACGCCTTACCACCGTTTCTAGTTTGCACTTGTCTGTTTCACACCTCTAAACAGCTTGGTTTGCTATCTTGGTGGTCTCTTCTTTCACGGTTTCTCCTCTCTTCCCTTACGGACGGTGTGCTGTCTTCTCTCTTATGTGAGTTACACGGTTTTCTCCAGTCGTCACACAGTTTCCCTTGCTGTCCAAGGTATCACTTTGTGTTATCTCCTTTTGCCATGTGTTGTCTCCTTACTATGCTGTCTCCTAGCCGTCCACCTTGCTTTGGCTGTCCACTCTTGGTTGGCCGTTCTCCTCCTTGCTGTCTATACCTATTTGGCTGTTCACCTCTTTGCTTGGCCGTGTAGGTTAGTTAGACGCCCTCTCTCTTTCAGCCAGTGGTGGTTTTGCTGTCTAGCACTTGCTGTCCAGCTGTTCCTCCCTTGTTTTTCTCTTTTTGGCTGGTCACACACTAGGTTTTCCTTTTTTTGGACGGTTTTCCTTTTTGGCTTTGGACGGTTGCTCTAGGTTTTGGCCGACTCCTCTTACTTTGCTTTGTCTTTTTGGTCAACCAGCACCTGTTTTCTGCCGTGTATACTCTTTTGGCAGGTCACACTAGGTTTTCTGTTCACCTTTGGTTGTTGTCCAGCCGTGTCTTCTCTCTTTGGTGTAGGGTTTTGCTTTCTTTTTGGTCAGCCGATTGCTCCCTCTTCTTGTTTGTCGAATGGTTTTGCTTTAGGTTTAGCCATTTTTGCTTAATTGCCGACCTCTTGGTGTTTTTCCGTCCAACACCTTCTGATTTGTGATTTGCCATTCACCTTTGGTTGCTGTCCAGCCGTGTCTTCTCCTTTGCGGGTGGTGGATTGGCGTTTGCTCCCTTGGTTGAATGGTTTCTCTTTTGTGTTTGGATGGTTCCTTCCTCTCTTTCAGTCGGTTGCTCTCTGTTGTATTTTGCCGTGTATTCAATTGTATTGGCTTTACCCTAGTTTTGTCTTCCAAGATCTTTATATACTCTCTTCCCTAAAACCCTAATAGGGCTTACGTGGTGGATTTACATTCTTGCCCTTACGTGGTGGATTTACTTTCTTGCCCTTCCATGTGGCTTTAATTTCTTGCCCCTCTATGTAGCTTTTACCTTCTTGCCCTTCCATGTGGCTTTACTTTCTTGCACACTTAAACCTAGTTGACAACAATTACAACCCATACAAGGCTGTGGAAACAACAATCTCCCTCTTTGTAATTGTTGGCAACGCTGATAACAAAAGCCATTATGTAGCAGTTTTAACTCCCCCTAAATATGCACTCCCCCTTTCTTAACAGCTCCCCCTGCACTATTGCTTCTCTCCCCCTTTGCCAACCAATTACAAATCTAAAAAACTCACAAAGTAGAGATGAAGGATTCACCTGATTTTCAGGCTTGAGGAGGCATTTGCACAGACAAACTCATTCTGTGCTTTTCAAATAGCTTTGTGGACAGAAATTTAGTTAGATCTTGTGTAGCCTCTTCAACAGATTTAGGTTCAACTTGTGAGAGTATAGCTCCCACAATTCTTCTTCTTGTTGTAATTCCTACTGATAGGTCACCTATGATCTGATTTTTTTGATAAGCACTGGTCCACATTTTCTTTGGCTTTCTTTCTTACACAGTCTTAGTTGCAAGAAGATCTCTTTCTTCATCAATCACATACAAATTTCTAACTGTTCTCTTCCCAGCTGCAACAGTATTGCCTTCTTTACTCTTTACTTGGCAACCTGTTTTTGTGAATATTACCTTATGGTCTTCATTGTATAGTTTGCTGACAGATACTAGATTATATCTAAGTCCTTCAACGTGCAGAACATCTTTCAGCTTTCCTCTTCCAATGTTTATTGACCCCTGACCATTGATGTTGAGTGAATCATCATTGCCAAACTTGACTCTGCCTTCTCTTGACTTGTTTAGCTTTGACAATTTACTCTTGTCTCCCGTCATATGTGAAGTGCATCCACTGTCAAGGATCCACTGCTTATCCTTGTAGTCAGCTTTGAGTGCAATTTCAGCTATATTAGCCACCTCCCTTTTAGCTTTATATTCCTTCTTTTGAACTGGCTGGAAGATAGCTTTCTCCTTTTTTCTCAGCTTTGACTCCACCGCTTGTTTTCACTGTGCCAATGAGTGCTTTCTCTTACTCAGGGAGAAATGTCATGCATCTTTTGGCATTATGACCATCCTGTCCGCACCTTTCACACTGCTTCAAGTCTGCCAATACAGCAAACGTGTTCTTTGAAACCACTGGTTTGGACTTCCACCAACACTCCTTGTCAGTGTGTCCTTGCTTTTTACAGTATGTGCAAGAACTCACGATAGGTGTTCTCCTCTGAATTTTGTATTGTCTCCCTCTATATGCAGCATCGTATCTTCTCAAGTTGGAGACATATACTGGCCTTCTTCACCAGCAGTTACTCGCCTTATGACCCCAAACTTCACAATAAAGATAGTGACCTTGAAACTACCTCTTCTTGGGTTTAATCACAACTTGTTTTCTTTTGTTCATTACTTGTTGTGTAGGCAACGTAGCTGGCTTCTTTGCTTGTGTGACTTTCATTTCAGTCACTTTCTTCTCCTTCTTCTGTTCAGCCGTAGCCCTTTGCTGGTTGACCTTTTTTTCTTCATTTTTGTTTGCCACCCTAGGTTGCTTCTTCAAATTCTCTTTATTCTCAGCTATCTTCTCCTGAATCACAACTTTCTCTTTCAACTTCTGTGGTACATTCTTATTATCTTTAGGCAATGCAGCCTCAGATTGCTACACTTTCTCTTCATTTTTCTTTTTTCTTACAGAACTTGTTTCTCCTATCATTTCAAGCTTTTACACATTCTCTTCACTCCTTTTGAGTTGTTGCTGAAGTCTCAGCAACTCTTTCTCCATTCCTTCAATTTTTGAAGTCCTTGAGCCAAGCTCTATTGTAAGGTCTTCACATATTTTGATCTGTTCTTCAAATCTTCTCTTCAAGTCAATATGTTCAACCCTTATTTCATCCTTTTGACTTTCTGCTTTCTCAATCTTTGCTTCAACTTGTTTTATATGGGCCTCCAACCTTTTTATGGTTCTGCCCCTTTTGATTATCTCCTTTGAAGCTGCTTCCAACTCAGCTTCAAGATCTGGTTTTTCTTCATCAACCTCCTCTTCCTTTTCAGAGGTTGAACTACCACCTCGAGTTGATGCCATAAAGGCATGCTTATCTGATGAGTCTTCATCTTCCTTCTCATTAGCTTCTTTTGTCTGACTCACATAACTCTTAAATAAGCCTCTCTTCTTCTTCTGCGGGTTGACAGTCTTCTTGCTGGACTTCTTTGATTTGAACGATGGTCTTATCCATTTTGAATTCTGCTCATCATCACCATCCTCATCTTCATCATCAAGTTTCACTTTACACTGAGAAGCAAAGTGTCCAGTCTGCCCACAACGATAACATCTCAAGGACAACTATCCTTTTCCCTTCTTAGACCCCTTCTTGAATTTTCTTGTGAAGTAAGCCAACACTTCACCTTCACTTCTTCCTTATCATCATCATCATCCTCATTGGATGATTCTTCCTCTTTTTTTTTTTATTATCTTTGAAGTGTTTCATAACTTTAAAAGCTGCCTCCTTTGATACCTTTGACGTTGAGGAGCTCTCAGTTGACTTTATTCTCATCTCATATGTAATGAGATTGCACTGGAGATCATGCAGAAACATAGAATTGAGATCTCTACTCTTCTCTATGGCTGCCACCTTTGAGGCAAACCTCTCAGGCAGAATTCTCAGAATTTTCTTCACAATAGATGAGTCCTTCTTATTCTTCCCTTGACTTCTAAGATCATTTACAGCATCAATAACCTTGGTGAAGAACTCTTGGACTGTCTCATTTTTCTACATCCTGAGAGATTCATATCTCTCCTTGAAAACTTGAAGTTTAGCCTCCTTCATTCTGCCATCACCTTCATAGACTTTCTGCAATCTGTCCCATATCTCCTTGGCAGATTTGCAGTCCATAACTTTAGCATACTTAGCATCTGTCAATGCTGAAATGATGACATTTGAGGCCTTCCCATTTATCTCAAACTGCCTTAACTCCTCTGGGGTTGGGTCTTTACCTTCTTTCGGAGCCACAAAACCCTCTTGTATGTATTTCACCACGTTCATGCCCATGGTTACAAATACCACTTGCATTCTTGTTCTCCATATATGGTAGTTGGTTCCGTTGAAGATTGGAACCTTCTTGCTGTAAGTAGTGCTAGTGCTGGTACTGGCTTCCATTTCTCAGTATGCTGAACAAGTTAAAACTTTTGAAATCCTTCAAACTAGTACACCAAGCTGTTAAGCTTCAAACCGGTGAACCAGTGCTTTGATACCAATTGAAGTTCCTGACTTCTCCCTAGGATCTATTAGTTTGTGATACTGAGAGGGGGGGTGAATCAGTATCACCACAATTCGCAATTCACAAGTAAGTGAACAACTTCAACCTCTTCTTAAAAGTGAACTCTTTCTTAGACTCGACTAAGGTAGATTTATTGCTACTTACTAATCACAATGGTCCCCAAAGTCACCTTTCAAACACCTTGCCTAATAGACAATACGGATGTTCTTGTTTAGGTCTTCGTTAGGTTATGGGTTGGCTGATACTCTAACTGCGTCCACAACTCAATTCAAAACACAAAACATAAAGCAAATTGAGGACACACGAGATTTACGTGGTTTCGTCAACGTGACGCACATCCACGGTGGTAGGGACTCTCCCTTACCGAGACTATCCATTATACTTGATACAATGGATGTCTTAATCCTCTACTTCTTTCACTATTGCAATTACTAAGCAAGTACAATACAAAGAGTGTTACTTACTGTGTCTACCCTTCTTCTAGCTTGTCTTGCCTCTGTTGGATTGAAAGGCTGCTCCATTGCTACTTAGAAGTTCACCATAACGCTCTCTAACCTCTCTTGAAGAAATTTGGAAATACGTTGAGTTCTTTTCAATGCTTCGCCGAATTCCTTCTCTAGGTTGTCTCATACAGCTTCTGCTTTCACTGTCTCACGGTCTCACCCGTCTCTTTGTCTCACGGCTTGCCTCACGTTTTTGGTTTGGCGTTACACGTCTTACGCACGTTTTTGGTTTGCACCCTTTGCTGGTCACACGCCTCATGCACGCTTCTGGTTTGGCGTTTTACGTCCCACATACGTTTCTGGTTTGCACGCCTTGCTGGTCACACGCCTTACCACTGTTTCTGGTTTGCACTTGTCTGTTTCACACCTCTGGACAGCTTGGTTTGCTCTCTCAGTGGTCTCCTCTTTCACGGTTTCTCCTCTCTTCCCTTACAAACGGTGTGCTGTCTTCTCTCTTACATGAGTCACACGGTTTTCTCAAGCCGTCACATGGTTTCCCTTGCTGTCCAAGGCATCCCTTGGTGTTATCTCCTTTTGCCGTGTGTTGTCTCCTTGTCATGCTGTCTCCTAGCCGTCTACCTTGCTTTGGCTGTCCACTCTTGGTTGGCCGTTCTCCTCTTTACTGTCCACACCTATTTGGCCGTTCACCTCTTTGCTTGGCTGTGTAAGTTGGTTGGACGTCCTCTCTCTTTCAGCCGGTGGTGGTTTTGCCGTCCAGCACTTGCTGTCCAGCCATTCCTCCCTTGTTTTTCTCTCTTTGGCCAGTCACACACTAGGTTTTCCTCTCTTTGGATGATTTTCCTCTTTGGCTTTGGACAGTTGCTCTAGGTTTTGGCCGACTCCTCTTGCTTTGCTTTGTCTCTTTGGCTGACCAGCACCTGTTTTTAGTCATGTATACTGTTACACTAGGTTTTCTGTTCACCTTTGGTTGCTGTCCAACCGTGTCTTCTCTCTTTGGTGTAGGGTTTTGCTTTCTCTTTGGTCGACCGATTGCTCCCTCTTCTTGTTTGCCGAATGGTTTTGCTTTAGGTTTAGCCGTTTTTGCTCAATTGCCGACCTCTTGGTGTTTTTCCGTCCAGTACCTTTTGATTTGTGATTTGCTGTTCATCTTTGGTTGCTTTCCAGCCGTGTCTTCTCCTTTACGGGTGGTGGTTTACCGTTTGCTCCCTTGGTTGAACGGTTTCTCTTTTGTGTTTGGACGGTTCCTTCCTCTCTTTTAGTCAATTGCTTTTTCTTATGTTTTGTCGTGTATTCAATTGTGTTGGTCTTACCTTAATTTTGTCTTCCAAGGTCTTTATATACTATTTTCCATGAAACCCTAATAGGGCTTACGTGGCGAATTTACATTCTTGCCCTTACGCGGTGGATTTACTTTCTTGCCCCTCTATATGGCTTTACTTTCTTGCTCCTCCATGTGGCTTTACTTTTACTTTCTTGCCCTTCTATGTGGCTTTACTTTCTTGCCCCTCCATGTGGCTTTTACCTTGTTGCCCTTCCATGTGGCTTTACTTTCTTACACACTTAAACCTAGTTGACAACAATTACAAACCATACAAGGTTGTGAGAACAACAAAATGGAAATTGATTTGCTTTCTAAGTTGATATAGCTCAAAATTAAGGGATAGATTGGATTTAGGGAGCTTTAACACTTTCTTTTTCATCTCTTTTAATGACTAAATCTTCCCATCAAACATGAATTTGATCTCCTTATAAGTGTTTTCAATAGATATAAAATCTTTCTTAGGTGAATAACTTGAGTAAGGGAATAAGAGCTCTTTTTATAGTATTAGTACAATGAGCAAATTGGTTGTTCTTGTTAAAAGGACTACCAAAGGGATTAAACTCCCTTTTGGTCAAGTGAGTGAGAGTATTATCAATTTAAGACCTTTTCTTAAGTGAAACTTCACCCATTTAGGAGTTTGAATAAAGGGACTTTGCAAAATTAAGAGGAAGGTTGTACCTAATTTTCTTATACAAAAGAACTTTTTACTATTGGTCAAACTTAGGAGCCTTTCCTTGACTATTGATAGAGTGCTTATCCTTGTAAGCCTCAAGAGATGATTTCTTTTTGTAACTTTTAGTAGGAGTTAACTTCTTAACCTTAACAACAGCTTGACTACTAACTTTACATTTTTTTTCTAAAGAGTTATTTGCTAAAAATTTACTTATAAAAAATGTGTCCAATAAAAAAAAATCTCAATTAGCCCATTCCACATCAATAATAAGATCCTTAAGAACCTAAGTTGATGGAGTGTCCACAACTTTTATGCCAACCATCTCTCAACTATATTATCTAATGATGAGGACTGTTTTAGATCTTACACTGAGAGAGGGGTGAATCAGTGTGAGATATGCGTTTTTTACAAATTGATCTAGATTTAACCTCTGTGACTTGTTAGAGCTAATGGTCCAATTTTTATTTTTCTCCTTTATGTGAGTGCGACTGTACAACTAAAAAATCAATGCGCAAGCACCAAAAAATACACAATAATTTTTACGTGGTTCACTCATAATGTATAAGCTATGTCTACGATGTGATAGGATTTCTCCTAAATCACACAATCCACTCTTACTATCAAGGGATACAATAATGTCATGGAAGGATCACTCCTTTACCACTAGTGGAAGGACATCTCCTTAACCACTTATAACGATCTACCGGTTAAGGAGTTGATCTCTCAATCACTTTAAGGATATCCCGCCCTGTTTTTTAACAAATTTATCAAGAGTTTATGGTAAAACCTTTCCTGGAGAACAATCACTTAATGTGTACAGACTGCTAGAGCATAATATGGATCTTCTCCTTCCTTCACTACCAGTGTTGTCTCACCCACTGCCGGTACTGCCTATACATGATGTTAATGCTATCTGTATGCGGTTTCGTTGTTGTCTGCACATACTGCTAATGCTGTCTGCACACGCTGCCCTGTTGTTCATGTGCGTTGCTCCTACTGTCTGTGCGCACAGTTAATGCTATTTGCACGCGCTATTACTACTGTCTGCACGTGCTGTCAATACTGCTTGCACACGTTATTGCTGCTATTTGCACGCACTCCACACACGCTGCTCTTGTTGTTCGTATGCATAACTACTGTTGTCCACTTGTGTTGTTGCCACTGTCTGCACACACTTTACACGTGCTACTGCTGCTATTCACAGGCGCTGCTCCTACTATCCGTATGTTGTTGCTTTTGTCTGCATGCATTGCAACTATTGTCCATATGTGTTATTCTTGTTATCTAAACATGTTACTGCTATCTACTCGTGCCGCTGCTATTATTCGCCCGCGTTGCTGTTGTCCGCGCATGCTGCTCTTGTTGTTTACTCGTATTGCTACTGTCCATGCATTGCTACTTCTATCCGCATGTATTGTGGCTACTGTCCATATGCGTTGTTCCTACTATCTGAGTGCACTACTGCTGTCTACTCCTGCCGCTGCTGCTATCCACCTATGTTGCTATTGTCTACTCGCCCCATTACTGCTATTTGCGCACATTATAGGTGTCTTCTCTCATCGTTGTTGCTATCCTCACGTGCTGCAGTTGTCTTATCGCACCATTGCTGCTCTCTTCAGGCATTGCAGCTATCTCCTCGTGTCGCTGCTGCTATCCCCGCGTGTTGCAGCTGTCTTTACATGTTACTGCTGTTTGTATGTTGGTCGACTGCACCTTGTTGCTTCTCCTTGGTGGCTACTGCACTCTCCTTGGTCGGCTGCCTTACTGCCTCTCCTTATCTTTAGGTTTGTTGTTCTCTCTCTTTTGGCTGGCTCTTTTAAAATTCTGTAGCACACACCTCTCTTGTAAGACGCATAAGGGTATTTATAGAGCCTTGAGATTAGGACTACACAATCATCGTTAATTCCCACATGTTGCTCTACAATTAACGGCTAGATTTAAGTCCTAAAATTTAAGGTCAATGGTCAACAGTCAATAGTTAATCTTGACCCCTAAAATTTAGGGTCATAGTCAACATTGATTCCTCAACACCAGGGTTAACCTATCATCATTGGTTTCTCTCAGTGACCTCACTACATCTCAATGGCATTCATAACATAAAATCAACACATATAATAGTGTAAGATGGTGTTGACAATAAATCCAACATTAGCCATCAAAGATGGACTCAACAATTTTCCCCTTTGGATTTGTTGGCAATACATTAAATCTAACAATGCATATATAACAATTGTTGACACGTACAACTCCCTTTGTATATTGTCATTCACAGTTCCCCCTAAAACATGCATCACCTTTAACTGGGTTTAACTCCCCCTTTTTACTTCTCTCCCTTGATACGTTCTCCCCTTTTATTCATCAAATTGCTTCCCCTTTTTATCAATATATACTCTCTTTGGATTTATGCAAAATATCTCCCCCTTTGACAACAAATCCAAAGAATAATAGAAGAGGGAAGAGGAGAGGGGTTAGAGAATACCTCAACCTCTAGGGCTTGGCTGAATACTTAAGTTCAGCCTCTTTTGTTCAAGATGTTATAGTTTCCTATACTAAAGTTCCCGACTTTTCCTTAAGATCTACTAGTTTATGATACTAAGAGGGGGGGTGAATCAGTATCACCACAATTCACAATTCGCAGGTAAGTGAACAATTTCAACCTCTTCTTAAAAGCGAACTCTTTCTTAGACTCGACTAAGTTAGATCTATTGCTACCTACTAATCACAATAGTCTCCAAAGTCACTTTTCAGACACCTTGCCTAATAGACAATACGGATGTTCTTGTTTAGGTCTTTGTTAAGTTATGGGTTAACTGATACTTTAGCTACGTTCACAACTTAATTCAAAACATAGAATGTAAAGCAAATTAAGGACACACGAGATTTATGTGGTTCCGTCAACGCGACGTACATCCACGGTGGTAGGGACTCTCCTTTACTGAGATTATCCACTACACTTGTGAATACAAGTTACAATGGATGTCTTTAATTCTCTGCTCCTTTCACTATTGCAATTACTAAGCAAGTACAATACAAAGAGTGTCACTTACTGTGTCTACCCTTCTTTTAACTTGTCTTGCCTTTATTGGATTGAAAGGCTGCTCCATTGCTGCTTAGAAGTTCACCGCAATGCTCTCTAACCTCTCTTGAAGAAGTCTGGAAATACGTTGAGTTTAATGCTTCGCCAAATTCCTTCTCTACATTGTTTCACATAATTCCTGCTTTCACTGTTTTACGGTCTCACCCGTCTCCTTGTCTCACGATCTCACTATCTCACGGTTCACTTGTCCGTTTCTCTCTCTCTTGATGTCCAGCCAGATTTCTCTCTCTTACCGCCGGATTTCTCTTTTCCGTTCACCCATTTGGCCGTCACGGATTTCCTCCCTTTTCTACCGGTGATCTGCTTTTCTTCGTTCTGTCGTCCAGCCCTATCTAGCCGTCACTCTTCTTCCCGTCAACTCCTCTGTTCTAGTTGTATACCTCTTTTCTCTCTCTTCCAACGGCCGTCTTCGATGGTGTCTCTCTTTTCGTCCGTTTCACGGTTCTCTCCTTACCGTGTTGTTCGTTTCTCTCACGCCATCGTAGATTTGTTGTCTACTCTTCCGGTGGCATCTCTTTCTTCATCCATTGGCTGTGTTTTCTCTCTCTTCATCCGTCGGTTATATTTTCTCTCTCTTCGTCCAACCGCCGGTGTGTCGATGGTGTGCCGTTCCTCACGGGTTTCTCTCTCTTGTCGTCACACGGTTTGCTCCGATTTGCTCAATTTAGCCTTTCTTCGTTCTGTTCAATTTCTGACAACACTGTTCAATTTTTCGACGATACTGTTCAATTTTTTACGATTACACTGTTCATGACGGCTGCATTGTTCACTCAACGGCTACTCTTTTCTTTTGTAGGTGGTGTTCTTCTGCGTAGGGTTTGGTGTTTTGTCGTGTATTCAATTGTGTTGGTCTTACCCTAGTTTTGTCTTCCAAGGTCTTTATATATTCTCTTCCGTGAAACCTTAATAAGGCTTACGCGGCGGATTTACGTTTTTGCCCTTACACGGCGAATTTACTATTTTGCCCTTCCATATGGCTTTTATGTTCTTGCCCCTCCACGTGGCTTTTACCTTCTTGCCCTTCCATGTGGCTTTACTTTCTTGCACACTTAAACCTAGTTCACAACAATTACAACCCATACAAAGCTGTGGGAACAATATATACCATAACAAATTCTCATCTTTCGTGCTCATGCAACATATGTTCTTGCTTTTGAAAACTTGGTATAAGTTTTCATTTGTTCTTTCACCTTTAGTAAGGACAATGCTATCTCTTAGTCTCTTTACTGTAAACTTCATGTACATCATCACAAAGCTGGCTAAAATTGATGACATTGTGTTTTAACCCTTCAACATAAAGCACTTTTTTTGATTTTAACTTTTTTGTACCAATTTTAGTAGCACCAATACCTTTAATCTTTGAGGCACCATCATTACCAAATTTAACTAATCTTTCATCATATTTTACTACTTCCTTGAACATCTTAGAGTCTCTTATCATATGTGAAGAGTAGACACTATCTAGGATTCATGGTTTTTTTTTTCTTAGAAGCTTTTAAGGCTACTTCCACAACCATAGATGTTTCTCTTCCTTTTCTTTTTCTTTGGTCGAATGTGGGAGCATGTGTAAGTGTTTTTCCTTTGCATTTTTTGACCAGGCAGCAATGTTTGACCGAATGTGGGAGCATGTATGGGTGTTTTCCTTTGCACTCTTTAACCGAGCAGTAATGTCAAGCAATTTTTAGTAATATATCTAACCCTTTCAAATTTTTCACAGAACTTTCCCAGAAAATCAAACTTGTTTCTCCGTGAAATATGACTTCTTTTCGCCTAAGACTGCCTCCTATCTTGATAGAGTCTCCCCTTAGACTCTTGCCTCACACTCCAACAAGCATTAGCTTTGTATCCATACTTATCACAGCTCTAGCAAAAACTTATGAACTTAGATTTACTTCTTTTATCAAGTTCATGTCTTTTTTCTTTAGCAATTGGTGTGGCAGCCTTCTCACAATCTTTAACAACCTGCTTCCTTTGGATAGGAGTCTCTGTCGTATCTTTCCTAACCCATTTTAACTTGGGTTGATCTCTCTTTTCCATCACGTCATTGTGCTTGCTTTCGAGAACCAATATAATTTTCTTCTTTTTTTTTACCTTCTCACTCGGCTTTTCAATGTAGCTAAGTCCTTTTTTCCTTATAGAATGAGGTCTTTGATTACTTAGACACTCATTCAACTTTCTGGTAACATCCTCCTTGATGGCATTTGCTAATGATGACTCTCTTTTCACTTCCATGGCCTACATAAAGTTTTTTCATGCTTCTTTAGCTCAGACTCGGTCTTATGGAGCTTGGCTTGTAAAATCAGTACCTCTTGCTCTTATGCAATCACCTTAGTGCCAAGATCTTCGTGTATCTTGCCTTGCTCTGCCTCAAGTACAATCAGCTCCTTAATCCTCTTCAAGTACTCATTCTCTTTTACTTCAAACTCCTTTTCTTTCACTTAGAGATTATATTCACTAACAGCAGAATTTTCATACTGCTTCTTGAGATGTTTTACCTCTTTTTCCAACTTGTTGTTTTTGTGTAAACAAGCTCTTAATTCATTCTTAAGTTGTTGTACTAACTCATCCTCATCCTCTTCTGTTGATTCCTCATCATTTGAAGAGTCTTGATTATCATTTGCTTGAGCAACCAACACATTCTTTGCAGCATCATCATTGGAATCATCATTAACTTCTTTTTCAGAATTCTTTTCATCTAGCTTGCTCAGAAAATTCCTTCTTTTGGATATAAAAAGTTGCTTTTTCCCTTTGGCACTTAAATTTCTAGCCTTAGAATAACTGGATTTCTTTGTTCTCCTCTTTAGGGTCGGCTCATCATCATCATCATCATTGTCTACTTTTACTCTTTTTGGGAAGTCCACAACAGAGTGCCTTATGTCTCCACAGCTAAAGCATTTCAACAATAATTTTTCCTTATACTTCCCTTTTCCTTTCCTCATATTTTTGGTGATGTATGCCATGACTTCATCCAATTCAATATCACCATCTTTTTCTTCAGAGCTGCTATCAAATTTCTCTTCTTGGTTTTTAATCTTTAATTTCCTTAATGCCTTGAAAGTCAGCTCCTTTTCCACCTTAGACTTCATTTTTTTCTTCATTGGGACTATTTTTATTTCATAAGCCATCAATATGTTATATAGGTCATTTAAAAGCAGCCTATTCAGATCTTTATCTTTTATGGAAGAGACTTTGGCATTATAAGCTTTCGACAAGGTTCTAAGTATTTTCCTTACCATAGTGGCGTCGTGGATCTCCTCTCCATAGCCTCTAATGGAGCACACAATTTCATTAACTCTTCAGAGCTGTTGTGAAGAACACATTCATAATCTCATTATGCTGTATCTTTATGTTTTTGATCTGCTCCTCCAGATTTGTAGTTTAGCTTCCTTCAGGACCTTGTCTCCTTTATAAATGTTCTTCAATTTGTCTTAGATTTGCTTAATTGTGTTGCACTCCATCACCTTGGTGAATTCTTTATCTGACAGGGAGGCATATAAGGCATTTTTCACCTTTCCATCATACTTCAAGTTTTTCTTATTAGTTGGCATCATAGGATCACCTTCAGTAATAGCGATGAAGCCATTAACAGCAAATTTAAACACATTAAGACTAAAGGACATTAGATATGGGAGCATTCTATTATTCCATAACTGACAATTCTGTCCATCAAATGTAGGGATGCCCTTGCTATTAACATTGTTCATGCTATTCATGATCTCAAGTAGCAGTAGAGATAAAAACTCACACAGCAATGCACAACTTCACTTCAAAGCAGAAAAATTAGATCAACAGAGGAACGTAATTCTGATACCACTTATTGAGGACCGTTTTAGGTCTTATACTGAGAGAGGGGTGAATTAGTGTAAGATATGTACTTTTTACAAATTGATCAGGATTTAAACTTTGTGGCTTGTTAGAGCTGATGATCTAATTTTTATTTTTCTCCTTTATGTGAGTACGACCATATGACTAAAAAATCAATGCGCAAGCACCCAAGAACACACGGTAATTTTTACGTGGTTCACCCACAATGTGTGAGCTACGTCCACAGTGTGATGGGCTCTCTCCTAAATCACACAATCCACTCTTGCTATTAAGGGATACAATAATGTTGTGGAAGGATCACTTTTTTACCATTTGTGGAAGGACTACTCCTTAACCACTTACAACGATCTCCCAATCACTCCAAGGGTATCCCACCTTGTTTTTCAACAAATTTATCAAGAGTTTATGATAAAACCATTCTTGGAGAATGATCACTCAATGTGTACAGACTACTAGAGCATAATATGGATCTTTTCCTTTCTTCGCTGTCAGTTTTGTCTTACCCACTATTGGTGCTGCCTGCACGCGATGTTAATGTTGTCTGTACATGTTGCCGTTGCTGTCCACGCGTGCTGTTAATGTTGTTCGCACACACTACCATTACTGTTCGTGTGCGCTACTCCTACTATCTGTATGTGGTGCTGCTACTATCTATACGCACTGCTAATGCTGTCCACATTCGTTGTTACTGCTGTCTGTGTATGGTGCTAATGTTGTTTGCGCATGCTATTAATGATGTTCACACGCGTTATTGCTGCTGTTTGCACGCACTTCGCATACATTGCTTCTACTGTTCGCACACACAGTTACTGCTGTCCACTTGTGCTGCTGTTACTATTTGTATGCACTCTATATGTGATGCTTCTGCTGTTTGCATTCACTACAACTGCTTCCCTCACACATTGTTCCTATTATTCGCGCGCGCTGCTTCTTTTGTCCATATGCATTGCTGCTATTTGCACTCATTGCAGCTATTGTCCGCACGTGCTATTCCTACTATCTAAGTGCACTGTTGCTATCTACTCATGCTATTGTTGCTATTTTCCTGCACTACTGCTATCTACTTGTGCTACTACTGCTATTTGCATGCGCTGCAGTTGTCTTCTCACACTGCTATTGCTATCTCTGCGCACAACAGTTGTTTTCTTGCGTTACTACTGCTATCCTCGTGCACTGCAGTTGTCTTCTCACACTATTGCTGCTCTCTCCACACATTGCAGTTGTCTTCTAGTGCCGCTGCTACTATCCTTACGTGCTCCAATTGTCTTCGCATGTCACTACTATCTGCATGTTAGTTGTTAGTGTAGAACCCTTTTGCTGCTGCTCCACCTCCTGTTAGCTACTGCTTTGGTCGTTTGTTAGTGCAAGTGGTTGCCTTGGTGGTGTTTACTGATGTGGGTGGTTGGTTACCTTGCTTTCTTTCTTTCCTCCTTGCTGGCTACACCTTACTACTTTTCCTTGGTGGCTGTTGCACTCTCTTTGGCCGACTGCCTCGTTGCCTCTCCTTGCCTTTAGGTTTATTGTTCTTTCCCTTTTGGCCAGCTCTCTCACAATTCTACAATACACCCTTTTTGCAAGACACATAGGGGTATTTATGGAGCCTTAAGATTAAAGCTACACGATTATCGTTAATTCCCACATATTGCCCTATAATTAACGACCAAATTTGAATCCTAAAATTTAGGATAAATGGTCAACATTAACTTCCTAAATTTTAGAGTCAATGGTCAACAGTAAACGGTCAATCTTGATCCCTAAAATTTAGGGTCACAGTCAACGTTAACTCCTTAACATTAGGGTTGACCTATTATTACTAGTTTCTCCCAATGACCTCACTACATTTCAACGGCATTAATAACATCAAATCAATATATATAATCGTATGAGATGGTGTTGATAACAAATTCAACATTAGCCATTAAAGATGGGCTCAACATTTTGGATTTTTCACCTATATTTAAAGGAAAAGTTAAGATTAATGATGTAAACTTTTTGGAACCAATAAGTATGATAAACTATGGGCCCTAAGTTTTAAGAATTCATAAGGACTTAAAGAAATATTAAACACCTTATCCCCCTTTAATTATAACTACTTAACAAGTGTCATCATAACTTATGACACCTTTTAATATTTGCTTTTATATTTTAAAAAAATTAAAGGGTCGGGCTTTACCTCTCTTCTAGAGTAATTAAGTTACAATCTATATAAATCTCTTTAATCATTAGATTCTTAAAATGTTATGACCCTTTAACTTTGGTAGCAACAAATCTCAAAAGTATCTTAAAAGTGTCAAAGATCCCAAATTATTAAGTTTAATGTAATTAATCAATGAAAGGTCTTCGGTATTATAGAAAATATAAGAATTCTAATCCATCCAAAATTTAATTTCATATAAAATTTCCATAAAAAAGAAATCTTCAAGGGATAATATAAAAGTTAGAGACTACCCTTCTAACTTTTTTAATATAAGAGTAAGTTTTTTATCAAAAGATAGTTAATGCAAATTTATCTTTAGGAGAAGACAGAATAAGAAAACCAAAAGTGCTTAATGAATATGACTTCAACATCCTTAAAAAAGCCTTAATGCATAAAACTAATAATTAATTCAAGTGGTGCCAACTTATGGTTGACAATTATGCAAATGTAAGACCATAATACATAAAAAATAAAAAAAAAAACTTCTATATAGTCTAATACATTGATAAAGACAGCCCCACTTTGATTAATCCATTTAAAATGTTGTATACCTAACGGAAAAATAACTTGTTCTATGCATTCATGAGCAAACTAATAACCAATACCTCCTAAAGATGCAATATTTACTTATAAACCTCCTTTCAAGGTTAACTAAGTCAAGATATGAGAGAAAAGGGTTTACAAAGCAATTGAGGTGGTCGTAGATTGCATTAATAAGTGAATGAGTGGACATCCTTAAAGCATTAAAAACAAAATTCAAATGATTGAAACCATATGGTAAAGGATTAGACTTTTGTAGGGGGACCTACCACATAAACTAGATGTAAAAGAAAAAGATTGTCTTGTACCCATTTACTCTCCACTCCTATTAGTTATTTCCTTGAACTCTCACAATAATGAAGTTTTAAAGAATTGTAGAAATACTTTTTTCTATCAACAGGAACTTAAAAGAAAAGTGAATAAGCAAACTTGGGTAAAAACCTTTGATGAAACAAATAAAGGTTAAAAAGTCCTTAGTATTTTTAGGGAAATACATTTCAAAAAAGAAGTATAAGTGATTGAGGACATGTGGAATAAGTATAATTATTGGTTTCAAAGATGCCACTTTTTTCTTCCCTATGATTTACCATAATATTTTAAAACTGTGTCATGTCATAAAAACAATCATTAATGCTTGGCTTAAAAACAAACTAGCTTAGATTCTTTTTGAAAACCAAAGTTTAGTTTGGCTTAACATAAGGAAAAACCAACTCAATCTCTTTTCAAAGTTTAAATCCAGCTTAGCCTAAGTTTGCATAGGGTGGATGAAGTAAAGTATACATATTAATTCCTTAAAGCTAGCTTAAACTAATGTACCCTTACATCATTAAATTTAACAAGTTAGCATTTTCATTCTAACAATTGAAAATTTATAATATTATAAATGAAAGAAAAAAGAAATAAAGTTACAAACATATATAAAGAGAAACACAAAAGGGATATCCTTAAAACCATTTCCTACTTTCTAAATTCAAGAGTGTGGGATTAAATATATGAACTAATGTACTGATCCTTTTTCTTATCTCATTTATAACCATGTTTAAGTGATTAGCACATCAAATCCTTAACTTTTCCCTAAAACTCTTGCCTAACTTTGTCCTAAGCCCTTTTTTTTGTATTTCAAATAGCTTGCTTATAAGAGACAAGTAGCATTATCTTTTGTTAGATCTTGAGTTTGATTGTCTTAGTTGGCAATTGACCCTTCAAGTCGACCTCCCTCTCTTTGTGAACTCTTATGTTCTTAACTAGTTTAAAGTTCTTCCTAAGGCATATCTCTTCAACCTCTCATTCTTAACACCATGTGTGCCTTTATTTAGACATTGTTAGGATATAAAGAAGAGAACTCTTATGAATCCTACCTTTTTTCTTAGATATTATTGCTTGCAACTTTAAGTTTTATTTCTTGGTTTCTCTCTTCCAAGCTTAAAGATCACCCCTTTTTAGAGATAAGTCCTTTATGACATTAACATTCTTGTAAACCAAGTTAGTTATATAAATGGCTATGAGATGTATCTAGTTAACCATATCAAACCTATTGAGCTAGAATGATATGTTATGCATGAGCAAATGATAAATCAAGCATGTTAAATTTTTCATGTAGAAGCCTTCTAGCTTTATTCCTTTAAGCACTAGAAATTTAAGATCTAGGACGATGTTCATTAGAGTTACCCTTTGATGTAATGGCTATAAGTAATAATGGCTAGGGGATTTCCAAGATTAATAGGAAACTTGATAAAAACAAGTGTGGCAAAATAACTCCTTGCACCATGTAAACATTAAGGACAAAGCTAAAGAAGAAAACACATTAGCCAAACCCCGAGAACTTGAAGGAACAAGAGGCCATGAGCTCCTGATAACAACCTTTTTAGATCTATAAGCTCTTTTGAATTTTGCAAAATAAAATAAATGCTCTCAACCTTTTTCTCCCTTTTATTCAACTTATCCACCTTTGCTCCGTCACCACCAGCATCATCATCTAGCTTAGGTAAAGCCATTGCATTCCCAAACATAATCTCCAATGCTTAAGATTTTCTAGGTGTAACAATTTTGCCTTATAGTTCCCACTCAACCGTTTCATTTCTTATCTCTTCTCCTTAAAGGTAACTCATAAGTGACACCAAGTTTTAGCAAGCTTGTTCCTTTTCAACACTAAGAATAGGAGGCGTGACAACTTACTTTTCTAATGAAAATTACGCAGGGCAATTTAGAGAAGGATCAACTTGAATGAAGAAGAAGCCTAACTTTTAGTTTTCAACATTATATGAAAGCTCTTTCTTCATTTTCTCCTTGGATACATGGCCACCTTTTTGAACAAATAGGCAAAACCTTTTTTGCCATCCCAATAAATTATCATGACATTTATGGCATCAAAAAGAACAATGTTAGTAAAGGTAAAATTCACCCAATTACATAAAACGACAAATCCTTTAAGGATTTGTCACTTGTTAGGAGTGATTCCCCCTAGAGCTAGATTGTGGTGCTACAAAAGAAAAAAAATGGGCTAAAGCAAAGGAATTCTCATGCCAACTAAAACATTATTTTAGTAGAAGGAAAAACAATTCTCCAAAAGATGGTAGGCCCTTTCCAACTTCAAGAAAATGATAATGTGATACTTCAAAGGAAAAGTAGTCCTAACATTTTCAATCAAAAGTAGATCAACTTGTGGAAAAAGTTATTCAATGGTACAGTTCATCTCCCCACAAGAAGAACAAGTTTGTAGTGAAAAGTCGGTTCGTGGTCAAAAACGAGTTCGTTGTCAAATGTTTGCTTTATTCTTGCCATCAGTAGAAAATAATAAGGGGGAAAGTTAAAATTTTAAAAGCGGTATAAAAGAGACTCAACAAAAATGAATACATTGCAAAAGCCTAGGACCAATAAGCATGCAACTCCTTGTAAACTGTGGAAACATGAATAACAACAATCGTTGCTAGTGAGAACTACCAACAGTCTGGCCTTGATTTAAAGCTTCTTTGTAATGGACTTCTTTTTCCAAAAAAGGACAAATAATAAGGATTTGAGTTAATTCTAACTATGAGAATGGGCCTACTTGTGAGAAGGCCTAATATTGACCTCGCACCCTTAGCTATGTCTTAGTAACGAGCTTGCTTCTTGATACATGGGCCACTTTGCCACATGAGCTAACTCCCAGAGGTCCCAACAGTTGTCTTTCAAACATTCAAAATCTACCGTGGAAATGTATGAAGAAGATAGACTACCCTCGCCATGATACGTAAGAACATCTGTTGTACTATTATCAATGTACACATACTTTGCATAGAGATCTCCCTCCTAAGTAAAATCATTTCCATATATACTAATTTTAAGTGTCAGAGTATTAATCCTAAAAAGCACCTTCAATCCAAACTTTTCCTTATTTTGCATATCTACTCACGAAAGCCAAATCATTTCTTGAGCTCTCAGTTGGAAACAACATCACCTATCAAACAAAAATGTGCAAGAAATTATTCAGCATTTTTCCACTTCTAAGAATTGGACTGATTTAGTGAACAACACGGAGAGGATATTCAATTTGACTTATGGAGTTGCAATACTGTCTTATTGATGACCAATAAATTTCTCGACTTAACTTCAACTTGTTTTTCACGTCTGCCGACCATACTTGAGATCCATTGCAGCTTTTGGTAGGGAATGTGAATTTTAGGAACCATTTGTGCGGTGGTTGTTGGTGCACTTTCCCAATTCATGAATGCTTCGCCGTCTTGGCTATAATTACAAAGTGGTGTTGCCGCTATGGTTTTCACATGTAGATAGTGGGGTGGCCACGGGTAGACCATTTTGTTCTTCTGGAAGATTGGGCACAAACTGCTGGCATGGACCAACTAATTAATATCTTATCGTTATTTCCCAAGCTCGTATTGATTATTGTTAAATCTCAGCCATCATGGAAGTTGACAAAGATGGAAACTTGAAGCAACGATAAGTTATCATTAAATTGAACTTCATTTTTTTAATCATTTACCCTACAATTTACTTGCAAAGCCGGATTCATAATTACCCAAAATTATAATACGCCGCTAAGATATTAAGTGCATCAGAACTAATCTTGCCTCGTAAAAGACACTGATTTTTGTGTTGGAGGGTGGCATCCTATGATATATATATATATAATCAGTAGAAAATATCTTGTCTTGCAAATTAGTTAATTGTCTTCTGCCTTAATTACCAGGGTAAACTGGGCGGAAATGAATTTGACGATTCTGTATATGGACTAGCTTCAAAAGTACCAAGTGATCTTGAACACGACGTGCAGAATGGATCACTTGATGATGGCACTGAATTTCTTTCCAAGACCATTAAGAAAATGATGAAAAACAACAAACACATAAAACAAGGCTTTTATTCCTCTTTTGTGAATTCACTCTTCGTGCCTAAATGAACCTCAAGTGAAATTGAGCACAGCATACAATGCAACTTTAAAAAACAAAAGAGCAGCCCAGGAGAAAATTTCTGAGTTACTTTTACATTAGCATATAAGTGAATCATTCTCTTAGAAATCTGAAGGCAACCTCAGGAAATCTTTATTTAGTCAATTTGTCCTAGTAACATATCAGAAACGTTGTCAAAACAAGTAGACAGATATAGCGTGGTATTGCATCAGGGATAACAATTTTATGTTCACGACTGCGGTTGAAACAGCCATGCTGGCAATTGGCAAAGCTGGGACCAAGCTGCCCATAATGCAATCATAACGTGCCAGTTCATTCTCGTTTCCTTCCTTATATTCAACGCATGCTTCTCCGCAACTCGAAGCCCAAAAGGAAGAAAAGGCACAGTGCTAATGTCACTCCCACGTGGAATAAGAAAAAGAAATCTTAGATTTTACAAATAAAGGCTACGCGCTTTAACAGACATCTTTGAAAAGAGGGTAATAACCCCTAACAAGTAATCAAAAATAGGCAAGGAAGCCTCGTTCGCGACGAGAACGTCGCTAGATCCTCTAAGGAGAATTTTATGTCTACTACCAATCCCTCTAATCAAGGAGATTAGGCAGGAGAGTCCAATCGGTAACAGGTCAAGGAGACTTCGATGTCCAGTAACATGCTGAATTCATCCCATATTGAATAAGAAAAGAACATTTTGAATTTTATAAACCCTACCTGTGCCACCCCGCACTTTCTAAAGCCTTGAAGAGAATATATTTAAGGATCAGGTCAGATTCACTCATGTGCATACATGCACAAGCAGCTGCACAACAGGGCCTAGAACACCTCCACTGCTCTCTGTGCTGCAACTTATTAATGGCCTGCAAATCAATGACATATGCGCTTGTTTGACAGTCGTCTCTGGAGAAACGAATACCAAAAAAGGCAAAAGAAGAGTTCCAAAAAATAGAAAAGGTAAAACATTTCTAAGTTATGCAAGCATGATAGAAAGTAAAGAACGCGCAACAGCTGTCTCCCAAAGGACCAATTTCCTTGTCAACACAGGCATTGTCAAGAACTTCGAACCACATTATTCTACTCTTAACTCTTTAACAAGGAATTCATCCCCACTCATTAATGTCTGATTATACTATTTCTGCTGACTAGCATAAAAGTAATAATAATATATCAAGACTTTGGGAGCCACTCATCTCCTTGGATGAAATTCTGCACCGAATAAGTGTTTACATGCTCTGCAGGAATCTGACTGCTCCAGGTCACCCTCTGGGACACATCAGACCCAGGTCCAGAGTTCCCAAATTCTCCATAGTAAAGAGTCTTCAGAGCAAAGTCACCCCGGAAGGGTAACCACCCTTTTGGTGTTACAAGAGATTCCAGAGTACAGTGTATGAAAACGACTCGGGAGTATTCCTTCCAAGGCCTTCCTAAGAAATTCTTGTGTACACTAGGTTTGGAATGGTACAAAGCCATATATTCCTCAGTCCCATTGATCAAGCAGTTTTGGAAAACGAAACCTGTTGATTGGGCAGGATCTGTCCTGCCTTGTGCTGTCACAGCATTGTTTTCACCTTTTTCTGGATTTTGTTGCCTGGGTTTCAGAAGGATTGTGCAATCTTCGAAAATTGCAGCCGAGTTTCCAAAAATGAAGTCTACATTGCCCTCGATACGGCATGACTTGTAATATTGCCGAAGTGAGTGTGCGTATAGGGTGTCCTGATTTCCTAGGAATTCACAGTTCTCAACAACAGATAAATCACTGTCTAATCTTAAGGCTACTGCCTGGTGGGTAGGGGCTCCTGCTGTGTTCTGGAATGTGAGACCACTAGCCATGAATCCATCACCGAGAACTCCTATAGCAGAATGATGATATCATCACAATAAAGATTACCAAAAAAAAAAAAAAAAGGGAAAGGCTGGAACAAGAAGAGTCCTCGCATAATTCTTAGCCAACGAAAAACCAAATATGAGAATAAACTGCCAAACTAAAGATAAATATTGGGAGAAATCAAGACAAGCCTTCTCAGCATAGAAGGATGTACAAGTAAGCTTTCAAAGTAAACAAAATAAAAAAAAAAAAAGCAGAGAGAGAGAGAGAGAGAATAAAATGGTGAAACTCACATCATTCAATTTCACTCCCCTGTAAAATGAAGACATTTCGATTGTTGGGAAACAGACCATGTGATCTAACGTACAAAATGTCAAGTTTGGCTAATAAAACTATATCAATTTCTCCCAGAGGACTCCTTAACTATATAAACACATACAAATAAACTAGTAGATTATAATAACATCACGAATGTCAGACCGGTTGTTCTGCATGTACAGTCAATAAGAATCATAGTAAGAAATCAGTGTTAGATGGGGTCCACTCACATGTAAGGTATGGGAAGTTTGCTCTGTTTTGTTTTATTTTTTAACATCATTCATCATCAGATAATCCACAGAACCTCGTGGGTAAAATGAAGCCAAAATATACCAACTGTAGCAGATTCATAAGTAGTAACTCCAGGTTGACTGACACTTTGTCAGCCCGTACTAACTGTTTTACCCATCCCATCACCCAGAAACACCACATCTTTCTTCTCAAACGGAACCCTAACGATCTCCTCATAAACCGCTCTTTTATACGGACCTAAAACCTATCATCACCTGCATTTTCTGGTGCCGCATTAACAGCTTCCTGGACTGTTTTGTAACAGCCAGTACTCCCATCTTTACACACTGTTACGCCTGCAGTTAAAAATGATGGAAAATGACACCTAGGTCTTATTGCATGGCTTAGTCCAGACCCCTCCCAAAACCCATCCTGTTCGGTTAGGGGCAGCCGCCAGAGTTGGGTTGCATTACCGAATAAATTATAAGATACGATCATGTTTAATGCATTGCCGGTATAACTGATCAAAGTGTCAAAAAATGATGCAGTTGCATTGACTGAAGATATATTTCCAGCATGGTACTTCAATCCACCATAACAGTTATTCTGGTAAGCGAAAGCCGCACTCATCCAAGCACGAGCCGTGCAGGAATGTGTCATTGGACAGTGAAATGCGGTACCGCGAGTGCTCCAGTACCTCTAAACAAATTTTAGTGACTGGGGTCAGGTTTTGATTTCCTTTGGAAGATCTGAGGGCAGACTCTAACATAGAACCTGCAGTTTTGATGTTTTCATAGGAGACCCACAAAGCAGGTTGGATGATTTGAAGTGGGATTGGGTTTTTGAAAGCTGCAGAATCCCTGGTATGGGCTGGGTTTTTGAATCCCATGTGGTCATTGAGCCGGACCAACGGGTTTTTTAAGAATAAAAAAAAAAGAAAAAAATTTGTTTGTCTTACGATTTTTGGTTCAAGTTCCAAACTTTGGAAATGCAGAGTTTTAGCGGCCACAAAGCCATATATGATCTCAATAATTGAATCTAGGAGAAGCAAGAAACAATTGCTTGGATTGTAAGGTGCTGTATCTAGCAAAGCAACATATACTGTTGTATCTTCTATTCTAATATTGCAAACAAAGAATAATCATATCTAGCGATACACACACACCCCCGCCCCCCCCCCCCCCCACCAAAAAAAAAAGGAAAAAGAAATGGTCTCCCTGGGCTACAAAAAAAACATTGATAAGATTTTGTTCATGTAAATGAATAATAGTATTATATATCTATATAATAATGAAAAAAAAAAAAAAAGAAAAGGGGGTGGTGAATTAATTTTTCAAAAGCACCTTTAACCAAATAAATTGAAACACACGCGCACACGCATTGATAGTTTGAGCGTTACCTACTGTAGCCGTGTCGTAAGTGGCAACGCCAGGCCGACCGGCATTTAATGACCCGGTAATGACCGTTTTGCCCATCCCATCCCCTAAAAACACCACGCCCTTCTTCTCTAACGGAACTCTAACGATCTCCTCGTAAACCCCTTCCTTTATGTGAATCACGAACCTGCGTCCCCACTTGTTATCCGGCGCCGCGTTAACAGCTTCCTGCACCGTTTTGTAGCACCCGTGACTGGGCCCGTCCTTGCACACCGTCACGTCCGCCTTTAGATTCGACGGGACACCGCCCCCGAACGTCACGTTCCCTGACGCGGGCGGGCCCCAGAACCCGTCTCGCTCCGTCCTCGGTGGACCCCACGAGGCGATTTTGTCTCCGGAGATATCGTAAGAGACGATCATGCTCAAGGCGTTACTGGTAAGCGTCATCAAGGAGGACAAGAACGACATCGTTTGGTCCGTCTGCGTCGTGTCGTTGGCGTACGAGAGCGCGTTCCAGCAGTCGTATTGGTACAGCAGTGCGGCGCTTATCCAGGCCCTCGCCTCCTTGGTTCTGCCACGCGGCAAGGCAGGGCCCGTCGATGAGATGCGGTACATGGAATTGCCGAGCACTTCGATGCAGTTCTTGGCCGCGTCGGTGCGGTTAACACTCCCCGCGGACGAGGCCAGAATGGACTTGACCATGGATTGGGCAGCTTTGAGTTTGTCAGAGGAGACGGAAAGAGCCGACTGGATGACCTGGAGAGGGGTTGGGTTTTGAGGGACTCGACCGGAATCGGATAGAGATGACTGACAGATGTCAGGGAACCTGGTGGCTTTGCAGGCTTGGAGGATCTCGGGCGGCTTTGATCTGGGTTTTGGGTTGATCTGGTGGGATGGCGGCTGTGTCCTATGGTTGCGGGGATGCGAGGAGGCGGAGGAGGGAGAGAGGTAGCAGATGAGACAGAGAAGGGAAAGGGAGAGAAGGGAGGCCATGAAAATGTACTTGGTAAGTGGGAGTGGCAGACTACGAGTGAGCTTCCTGCGCTGCGTTGGTGGTGCTGTAGTCATTATCGTTAAAGTGGGTTTTATAGTGGAATTGGGGAGTTAGTGATCCCGCGTGAGTGAGAGAGGGAGGAAAGTGGAAATAAATGACAAAATAAGACAAATAAATAAATAAATAAATAAATAAATAATCAGGAAAACTATAAAGCAGCTAAATTGGATGAGAGGTATACATGGTAAAGTAAAATTAGAGTATTTTTCTGTCTGTCAAATCTCGACAGGGTGCGGCCCCACCGAGAAGAATCACGAGAGTTGGATTGGATTCCGCAAAGGCAAAGGCGCTTTTTTATTTTTTTTGTTTTTATTGTTTGGCCATATTTAAACCATTTTTGTTTCCCGGAGGGAGACTGCGGTTTTCGACGGCTCAGAGAGAGAGAGAGAGGGGGAGGGAGAGAGGAGGAGGAGGGGTTGAGTGGTTGGTTGGTTATTGCATGACTTCTGGGTTTGAAAATTGGGTTTTTCTTTCTTATTTGCAATAATAATGAGCACTTCGCTTTCATTCTTCCCCCTCCAGTCACGGGCTCCTCCCTCCTTTTTCGCCGATGAAATACAAAAAGGGACCCGCGTCCTCGCTTTTGAAATTTTGGATGCCTCCGCATTACCGCTAGTTCTCCTGATTACCTAGAAATTTTTTTATTTAATTTATTTAAATTTAATTGTTAAATTTTTAATAAAAATATTATAATTCAATATTAATTTTTAAGATTTTAAAATCAAATATTACACATAAAAATTATATATATATGTGTGTGTGTGTGTAATTTAAATCAAATATTTTTATTAATGATCAAATTAAATTTAATATTATAATTTTTAATAATATAATAATATACAAAATTATTTTTTACTAATTAAATCACATTATAATTGTGTTCTTAATAAATTATTATTTTAAAATATTCTAATATTATTATTTAAAAATTTCTATTTTTTTTTCATTCGATTAAATTTAAATTTATTACATTAATCGTTGTGTATAAATAACATTACATATTTAAGTTGTTCGCAAAAAATTATATTTGTCGCTCAACAAAAATAATAATTCAAAGGGACAATCACAATCCATTCGCTGCAAGTGCTTGGCCTATAACACGCGTCTTTGAAAGCCATAAGATTATATCAATGTTTTATAATTTTAGTATAATGTTATAGTATGATTAACTGTTTAATGTCAATTATAATAGTTATATTCTACTTATTTTGAACACTCATTTTTATATATCCTAATACTTAGAAACTACTATACAAAATTTATAAAATATATATAATTTTATAATGATCTACAATAATATTTCATACAAACTTTTTTATTAATTTAAAAATATTAATGTGTATATAATTATAAAATAATATGAAATATATAGTATATATCAAACTCAAAGCATCATTATATTATATATCATCAGTCTATTTTGAGAATAAGTTTAATTGTAAACTTTCATATTGATGTATTATTATGAAATCAATTAATACTTTATAAATACTTTTTGTTTTAAAACTTTCTTCATGATGACAAAATACTTCAATTTTTATTAAGTTTGATACTTTTAGGTATTTGTCAATCTTTGAGAAGAATATTTTTGTAAAATTATCATATAAAATTTCAATGATTTGATAATGACATTAGTAACTTTAAGTCTTGATATAAAATTTTTTAATTATAATTTTAAATTATACCATAAACTCTACTTTTATAATAGATAAAGTAATGATAAATATTTTTACAACTTTATAATGATTCATTATAAGATAACTCTTATACTTGCCTAACATTTTAATTACAAAACTAATATTCAATATAGTACAGGCTAATGAATACATTCAGTTAATAACAACATAAGCATATAGAATTGATTATATTTTCTTATGTATCATTTCATCTTTAGAACATTACATAAAACTAAATTTGTTACCTTTATGTATAAGAATAACTCAAGTGAATACTTTTGAAATTTCTCAGAAATTTTCTTATTATAATTATTCTAAGACAATTATCATGCATTATGATTTGTTATAAAATATTTTTATTTTTATCACATAGAATGTCTCTATCATATCTTTCATTATAAAATTTTTTAATCTCAAGTAATTTACTTAAAACATTAGCATAACAAGTAATATATCATTAACTTATAGGACTACAAAACAAATTTTCTTTTACTAGTCTTTTGATATACACACCAATCAATGATATTCTTTCTTCAATTTAAAAGATATCATAATATTATTAAACTTAATATATCATTGTAAGGAAACTTGTTTTAATTTATATACTAACTTTTTTTATCTATACACTATTTATTTCTTACCTTTTATGAAAAAAAAAAACCTTTAGGTTAATCCATACAAATTTTCTTATTAAGAATTCTATTAAGAAAGCCAATTTCCATGTACATTTGGTAAAACTCTAAATCATACTAAGTGATTAATATTATAATTATTTTTAATAAATACTTTCTATGATATGTGAGAATGAAATTGACCTTTTAGTGATTCCAATATCAAAATATTAATTCTTGCCAATAAATCAGATAATTATCCAAAACATTTGATCTTCTTTCTCTTGAGATATTCTTAATAATACCTTTTATGGTTTATTTACACTAGTTAGTTGTGAGCTAGTTTCTTCAAGAAATATCTCTTTATCCAAATATTCTTTAATTTTTGAAATAATATTAAGTATCATAGTGGACAAATAAACTATTATGGGTAAAAAACTATTTACTCTAATTTCTTTTATATCTACATTTTGACATTCATTACTCTAATTACTTTCATTATTTTTAATGAATCTTATATTACTAGTTTGTATAGTTTTTAGAGTATAATGATATACCATTTAAGCTTATTTAGGTAACCAATAAAGTAACTATTAATTGTTCAAAAGTTTAATTTCTTTTCATGTAAATTGTTGCTTTTACTAAGTAACTCTAAACATCTGAGTGTCTTAAATTAGGTTTTCTTATTATTCATAATTCAATATTAGTTCTTTGAATTATCTTACTAGAAATCCTATTTAATAAATAATTTGCAGTTTTGATTGTATACATTTACA
The DNA here is from genome assembly GCA_021533255.1 of Ceriops tagal. Taxonomy (NCBI): domain Eukaryota; kingdom Viridiplantae; phylum Streptophyta; class Magnoliopsida; order Malpighiales; family Rhizophoraceae; genus Ceriops; species Ceriops tagal. Next base: position 11,282,282 of record CM038595.1, on the reverse strand, counting down.
AAAATTTAGGTAAGAAAGAGTTACTCATTACACTTTTGACCATATTTAATAATATCTAATTATGCCTTTCTATCACACTTTTTGCTAAGATGTGTCAACATAATTTACTATACAAATATGTTATAACTTTTAAGAAATTTCATAAATAGACTTGGTAATTGCCTTAAATCATTATATTTTTTATAATATTCACCATTACTATAAGATCTTACCATTTTTATCTTTTATCCAATTGTGTCTAACTTCCATTATATATACCTTAAAGATATCTAATAATTGAGATTTTTATGAAGAAAATAGATATAGATATAATGTAAAAAAGAAAAAAAGAAAAAATACACATAAAGGTGATAAAATATAATTCTTCATTAAGGATTAGAGTGTTGAAAGATCTATAAATATTGATGTGTATAATTTTAAGAAATTATATGCTTTTTATGACTTCTTTTAGATTATTTAGTTTACTTATACTTAATATAATCAAGACACATTATGGAATTAATAAAGTTTAGATTCAAAAAAATTACATTACTAACCAATCTCATTAATCTTTCTTAGTATATAAATTTCAAACATTATGTTATAATTAAGTAGAATATTTATTTTTCATACTACACTTAATTCCAATATTATGAGATACAGAAGTAAGATTCTTTTAAACTTTATCAATAAGAATACATTAAAAAATGTTCATTTCTTATATCAATTAAAATAATCAGATCATAACAAATTCTTGTATCATTATAGATGCATGAATAGTAGCACTAAAATCAAACCAATAAGTATTATGAAGGAATTTTAATTAATTTGATTTGAAACATACTAAGGTATGAATTTACCCTTTTTTTTTTTTTAACTAAACCTTACATTTTAAGTAATTTTTTATAGTGTCTAACCTTTTTAATAGAAGTGAACTTATTACCTTTTATTCCTTCTTTTTAGTCCAAGTAATATAAATAGGTTTTTACTTTTCTTAAATTGGTTAATTTTCACTTTCATTTCTTTCCTATATTTCTTATATATGAAATTAATGAAATAACTTACTAAATTTTTCTTTCTTGTTTCTTTCTAAATGAGCATATTAGCTAATTCATTAACATTTTACTTTTCTTTTATTAATATTATAATTTGAAATGACTTATACTTTAAAGGTAAATAGTTTAAAATGAGCTACATAAAAAAAGAGTTTTGTACTATTAATCTTATAGTCTCATGTCTTACCACAAAATTAATCATCTCAATAATATACTCTTATATAATTCTCGACCTAGTAAATTTCATAGTCGTAAGTTTATTATAAAAGTACTAATGAATGACTTATCTATAAAATAACATTATCTTTCCATAAATTACAAATATTCTTTTGTATTTTTTGTTTATGAAATAGTTTTTTCCTAATATTGTTAACAATAATCACTTTTATAAACATAAGGTTTAACTTATTGCTTTATTTTTACATTTATGATGACAACAATCACTTTTATAAACATAATAACAATGAATTTATTCATTAATAGTACAAGTTAACATTTATAACACATAAGTAAATATTGACTTGTTCATGTCATTTTGAAAAATTTAATTCTTAAATATTAATAATCAAAACATACAAGTAAATTATAGCAGCTTTATAATTGTAAAAGCTTATAATTAATAATAAATTCAATTTAATTATAATACAAATGATCTCTTATTTTTTATTAAATGATCCAACAACGTATATATTATTGATTTACACATATAATCAAAATGTTAAATTTATTGCCATTATTAATGAAAAATCGTAAATATGACATAAAAAGTTAGCATGTAAGCATAAAGTTTAACCAACACAACCTTATAAAGGGACTTCAAAAGCTTAAGTTTGAAAAAGACAAGTTATTTGATGCATGTCAAATGGATAAGTAAAATAAAAGCTTTTTTAAAAGCAAAAGGTGATGACTTTTACTAGATTCATATGGTTATTACATAAGGACTTGTTTGGTTCTATTATAGTTTCATCTTTAGGTGCTTATGTCATATGCATATATCATTATAGATGATTACAATAGATTTGAATGAGTTATATCTTAACTCACAAGAATGAGTGGTTAAAGTCCTTTGAGAGGTTTTGCAAGTAAGTCTAATATGAAAGAAGTACTATTTCACTTTAATTAGAAATGTTTATAGAAAGTTTGAAAATAAGGAGTTTAAGGAATTTTGTAATTTTTAAGTTATCTCTCATAATTTTCAACTCTAAAAGTTTTTTAACAAAATAGAATATCTAAAAGGAAAAATAAAACTTTACAAAAGATAAGTAAAACCATGTTAAAAGAATTTAACATTCTTTAATATTTTTGGATAAAACGATCCATATTATTTGTTATGTGTCTAATAAAGTCTTTATTCATATAATTATCATCTGCTCTTGTTTGTTTTGATGATTTTTTAATGTACTCTATTATTTTAAATTTAGTATTGATTCCCATCTTACATTTTCAAGTGTAACGAAAAATATACTTACATTTAAAACTAATAACAATTAATATACCTAGCTAAACATTTGTGAAAAGGTTTTGATATAATTACAAAAATAACATTATAATTATTTTAAAAGATTAAATTATTGTTAATTTATTAAGAGAAGAAAAAGAATGTTTTTTTTTAGGTTGAATTTGGGATTAGATGATTTGTTGCACTTACCTTTTTATTTGAATAATTTTTTTATATTTATTCTTTCTTGTAATTTATTAATTATTAGAACTACATTTATGGAATATTATAAATTTTGGTAAAAGAAATGGGCATATACATCTTTTCTCTATTTCAATTACATTTGACAAAGTCATAATATGTTTTATTTTATTTCAAAATATTAGAAGTGAGTTCTCAATCTATTTAAAATCAAAAATAGGGATTTTTTAATTTAACAGAGGATAAAACTTTTAATTTTGGTATTTTAGTTTTTTTTTATTTAATTTTTTCTCCCTACCCTTTATGGTGACTCTCTCTTCTTCTCTCTTCCATTTGACATTTTCGATCAAGTAAAACATATTGATCTTGTCCTTGGCAAACAAAATCCAAAGAAAAGAAGCAAACTTAAACTAGGGTAGGAGGATAGAAGGGGAGATAAGTGAATAAAGAAAATGGGCAAGTGACTTATATCCTCCATCTTGGGCATAACCTTAAAGTGACAATAAAGGCTACTAATGTCATGGTATTTTAAGGCTTGCTAATAAAGGAGATAAAAAGGGGAGTCATGCAAGTAGCTAAGAACTTGGAAGGACCAAGGATAATGAAGGAGTTGTGGCTGTCAATAAGCAATTAGAGCTGTTAAAAAGAAGTTTACAGTAAAAATTCTTTTTTATTTGTTTAAATTAAAGTCTACAATTCACATCGCTTGGACCATCTAACAAATCCATTGGTCTCTATCAGTGGCATGTTAGATTTAGAAGCAAATTTTAAAAAACAAATCATGTGAAATTTTAAAAAATTTGAAAATTATATATATATATATATTGTGATAATTAATCCTTGGCTTCGTTTTTCATCTCTAACAATATTAGGCCAAGTGCAAGAGGGGCTTTTCTCTTATTTGTAAAGTTGCCTCTTATCAAGTGGAGGAGAGGAAAATGGATCGATTTGTCTTTTGTGGTTCATAAAATACTTTCCCTCTAAAATCACGATAAAAGTAACCAATCTCTTTAAGGCTCTATTTAAAAGTTACTAGTAGACCCAAATTGCTTGAAATACTTAAAACACTTAAAACAAGCAAAAAGCTTTACCAAACCTTAGGATAAGGATAAAGAAAAAAAATTATTAAACTATTAAAAGAAAAGCTAAAAACAACGTCATCTAGGTAGTAACAACAACTTTGTTTGTCATTTTTTATTAAGCCTTTTTCATTTGTTTCAAGCTCAATAACTTTTTGCCATACAAGGCTTTCCTATACCATTAATGATTGGGCTTTATCCTTCACTCTATTTTAAAATTAATAGATTATGAAACTATGATATGTGTACTCTATACAACAAGGAATCCTAATAAAAAGGAAGCAAAAATAGAATTATACCATGAAAAACAATGACATTTGTACTCTTCGTTTAACTATTTATCACTTCAACCTAATTAAAATATTTTGATTTTTTTTATTTTGTTTCTCTATTTTATTTTTAATTTTTTTTTAGCTTTTCAAATGATTTAAATTTTTATGTCATTAAAAATATATATCTAGAATAGTCATCAATGAATATAATAAAATAAAAAAAATTGTACCTTACATGAATTATTATTTAACTTGATACATTTGAATGTATTAATTTCAACAATTAATTAGCAAATTTTCTTTTGTCTTAAAGGGAGATTTAAGCATCTTACCTAATAAACAAAATTTTCATGTTATATATGATTTATAACTAAGTAGATTTAAATAATTATTTTGTATAATTTGTTGACTCTTATTTCATTGATGTGACCCAATTGACAATGTTATACAAAAGACGTAATTTGGTTATTCACTTTAAGTCTTTTATTAATTATGTTGAGAATAGATCTATTTAGATTAAGCAAATAAAGAAAATTTATATAAAATAAAAAAATAATAAATATCATTCTTATAAAAGGAACTACCTTAATCATTAAAATTAAAATTGAATCATCCATTTGATGCTAAACATGAAATGGAAATATTGTTTCTTGAAACATAATAACAATTATTAAGTTCTAATACTATGCTTGAAGGCAAAGGTAAATAACAAATTCTAATAGCTAATACAACAACTTTTGCTTTATTTGTAACTTATAAATCCACCTTGTATTTCTACAATGATCTACTATTCCTTAGTGTTTGTACATTTTTACAAATATGAAAACTATATGGTATTAAATACCTGAGATGAATGATAAAAGTTGATAGATTAATCTCAATAATAGTCATACCTAAACTTGAAGCTTTTAAAAGCTTTTTGTCCTTTAAGCTTGTAAGGAACTTTATAAAGATTCTCTTCCAAGGGCCTTTCTTACCACAATGATAGCTTATTGTCACAACCTGTCCCAAAGTATTGCCAAACTAGGCCCGTTGGATGCCTAGCCCGATTGTTGCCCCAAAGACTTGGCCAAAATATTTTGAATAGATCCTTATGTGTCAAGTCTCTAGAATTCTCTCTTGCAAATATCTAAACTACTCTAGAATAGTCTTGATCTAGAGGGTTCCATAGAAATATGGAACAAGCAATTGTAGCCATACATTGAGGAGGTGGAACCACTATAAATACCCCATTCCTTTCATTTGTAAGGCACATCATTGAATTGAAAGTTCTCTTCTTTGCAAAGCTCTTTCTTGTGCCTTCAGTTTCCTAACTTCTCTCGACTCCAAGTCAATTCACCCAAACTCTCTAAGGCTTACTTAGTTCATCTTTTCTCACAAGGTGTCTAAATGCCACGCGGGTTAGCACGATTCAAGTCTAACTCCGTGACAGGTGGTATCAGAACCAAGTTAAATCCTAGTTTCAACTTGGTTCTTGCATGAGTTGAGTATGGTAAGTGAGGAAGGAATTGTTGCTACTGCCATTGAGGAGTAATAGATCGAACTTCAAGCTTATGGGCGAGAGGAGCAGCGTGCTTCAGCTAAATGTGGGAAGTCCAAGGCTACAACAAAGGAGCCTGTGGAGTCTCATGTGGCTATCTTAGAAAGGAGTATCACGAATGTGAGCTCCTTAATGGGAGAACTAAGTGATTAAATCGACAATTTGATCCATGAGAATATTGAAATCACTAGGGCTGTCAATTCCATAATCGAAGAATTCAGCTATGCATTTAAGGGAGAACTAAGCTCCCTTAGCCAAGAATTGTCTAACCTATAGAAGTTCGTTGAAGGAGAGATTCACAACTTTTGTAAAGAGATGAGTTCACTTCATTGAAGCAATCCACCTTCGACAAGTACTGCTGGTAGAAGTAGCATTACCATTAGGCACGGTTTAAAAGTTCCCAAGCCTACTGTGTATAATGGCATTTGTAATAACACCGCTATGGAAAACTTTTTCTTTGGCCTTGAATAATACTTTGAGGCCATGGGAGTTGTTGAGGATATTGCTAGGATAAGCAATATCCCAATCTTCTTCAGGGATGTTGCTCAACTATGGTAGAAAATGAAGCATTTCGAACAGGAAAAAGGCCTGTGTGTGATCAACACATGGGAGCAATTCAAGGTTGAATTACGCAAACACTTCATCCCTTACAATGCGGACAACAAAGCTAGAGGGAAGCTATTTCACCTCAGTCAAATAGGTAGTGTTTTTTACTACATTAAAGAATTCACTACTCTCATGCTTGAAGTTGATGATTTATCCAATAAGGACTTCCTCTTTCACTTTTAAGATGGCTTGAAGGATTGGGTAAGAGTAGAACTAGATAGGCGTAATGTGTAGACTTTAGACGATGTCATTACTGCTGCCGAAACGCTGATCAACTACTTTGCCCATTCCAAGAGTAAAAAACCTAACTTTAACAAAAGTGGGGGAGAGAAGGGCGGACAGAAAAGAGAAGCAAGCCATAAGGAGGGAGGATATCAAAAATCCTCAAGTGGCAAGCCCAGGAACTCTTCGAGCAAGTGTGATTTCGGTGGACCTCTGAAGCCTTGCTTCATTTGTAACGGACAACATTGGGTTAGGAATTACCCTAATTGCAAGGCAATGAATGCCATTATGGTAGAACTCAATAAGGAGAGGTCTAAAGAAGAGTTTCAAGCTAATCTAGGAGCTATCCAACACTTGGGTACTCTCTCTAAGCTTTTCTCTCCAACTAATCCTAAGGAAAAAGGCTTATTATACGTTAATATGTCTATTGAAAGTAAAGTTGTGTGTGCTATGTTAGACACAGGAGCCACACATAACTTCATAGATGTACAAGAGGCCAAACGTCTAGGCCTTAAACTTACAAAGGGAGTTGGCATTATTAAGGCAGTTAACTCCGAGGCAAAGCCAATTCATGGGATAACAAAGGGAGTAGTCATCAAAATTGGTGATTGGCATAATAAGTTAGACTTAATCATTGTTCTTATGGACAATTTTAAAATAGTTTTAGATCTTACTTTCTTCTACAAAGCTTTAACTTGTCCTATTCCTGCATCAAATTCTATCGTCATTCTTGACAACCATAAGATCCGAGTGATTCCTTTGAAAAGCATGGAGAAATCTAGAACATCAATGATTTCTGCCTTGTAATTCAAATGGGGTCTTAAGGTGGATTAAAGTTATGTTGCAATAATAAGGGAATTAAAGGATGAGGAAGACATGGCGAAGCCTACTTTTTCACTGCTGTAACCCATGTTGTCTTTGAGGAGTTTAAGGATATAATGCCTTCGAAGTTGCCCCAGAAACTTCCTCTTAGGTAAGACGTGAATCATCACATTGAGCTGGAACTTAGTGCCAAGCCTCTTGCCATGACCCTTTACCACATGACACCTTTTGAACTTGCAGAATTGAGGAAGGAACTTTAAGATTTGCTTAATTCAGGCTACATCTAGTCACTAGAAGCCCCTTATGGTGCTTCAGTCCTATTCCAAAAGAAAAAGGATGGATTACTATGAATGTGCATCGATTACTAAGCCTTGAACAAGGTAACCATTAAGAACAAGTACCTAATTCCATTAATAATTGACCTTTTTGATCAATTGGGGAAGGTGAGGTACTTCACAAAGTTAGACCTAAGGTTGAGGTATTATCAAGTTCATGTAGCACCTGGTGATGAATTGAAGATTGCGTGCGTGATGCGTTATGAAGCTTTCAAGTTCCTAGTTGTGCCCTTTGGTCTCACCAACGCCCCTGCTACCTTTTGCATGTTAATGAATAAGGTACTTTATCCCTTCTTTAACAAATTTGTGGTAGTTTACTTGGATGATATAGTGATCTATAGTGATACTCTCGAGGAGCACAAAGATCATCTTAAACAATTCTTTCAAGTTCTCCACAAAAATGAGCTATATGTCAAGAAGGAGAAGTGCTCTTTTGTAGAGCAAGAGGTGGATTTCCTTGGTCACAAGATCAAAATGGCAAACTTATGATAGATCGAGAAAAGGTTCATGCCATTTCAGAGTGGGAACCTCCAAGAAAGGTCCCTGAATTGCGATCATTCTTAGGACTGGTCAACTATTATCAGCGATTTATCAAGGGATATTATGCCATAGTCGCACCATTAACGAATCTAGTCAAGAAGAACATCACATGGCATTGGTCGAAGGAATGCCAATTTTCCTTTGAGAGATTGAAACATTCAATCTTTAAAGAACCTGTTATGGCGGTACCCAACTATCAAAAGGCTTTCAAAGTTCATATGGGTGCATATGACTTTACCATTAGGGGAGTCTTGATGCAAGATGAGCATCCCATTGCCTATGAAAGTCGCAAACTATTCAATACAGAGTGGTGGTACAGCATCCAAGACAAGGAGATTACTACCATCATCCATTGCCTACGCACATGAAGGCATTACTTACTTGGAAGTCAATTTATGATTATGACCAATAATGTCGCCATAAGCTACTTCCAATCATAAAAGAAGCTTAGCCTTAAGCAAGCTTATTGGCAAGATTTCTTGGCCGAATTTGACTACAAACTTCAATATAAGCTAGGTAAGGCTAATGTTATTGTCAATGTATTAAGTCGAAGGGCGGAACTAGTAGCACTATCCGCTAACACACAAAAGAGTGACTTCCTTGAATGAATCAAGAAAGGCACGTTGCAAGATAACTTGGTTAAGAATCTACTAGGGATGGCTAGTGAAGGGAAGACTCGACAATTTTGGCTAAACAACAGGATTCTCATGACGGTTGGCAATCGAGTCTTCGTGCCTAAGTGGGGAAATTTACAGAGAGACGTTCTCAAGGAGTGCCATGATTCCTTATGGGCTGGTCACCCAGGTATGGCACGAACTCTTGCCTTTGTTCAACAAAGTTATTACTGGCTATAAATGCAGGACAACATTGAGGCCTATATGCAAACTTGTCTTGTTTATTAACAAGACGAGGTGGAACAACAACATCCAGCTGGTCTACTTAAATCACTACTAATTGCTAAAAGACCTTAGGAAAGTGTCTTAATGGACTTCATCTTGGCTTTACCCAAGTCCAATGGGTTTGGAAGCATCATGGTGATTGTTGATAGATTCAGCAAGTACGCCAACTTCATTCTAGTCCCTGCTGACTACAAAGTCGATGAAATAGCTCGCCTATTTTTCAAGAATGTGGTGAAGTTGTGGGGAGTACCTAAAAGCATTATAAGCGATAGAGATCCCTGCTTTACAGGCAAGTTTTGGTGCGAGTTATTCAAGTTGTTGGGGACTAATTTGAACTTCTCAACTAACTTCCATCCCTAAAGCGATGGGTAAACTGAGCGCATCAATACTTTATTGGAACAATACTTAAGGCATTATGTTAATGCCTATCTGTGAGATTGGGCAAAGCTGCTTGATGTTGCCCAATTCTCCTACAACCTTCAAAAGAGCAAAACAATAGGCAAAAGTCTCTTCGAAATTGTCATGAGACAATAGTCTCTAACCCCAAGTGTTGTTGCCTCTTCTTACACTAGAAATAACCTTGTTGCCTACAAGTTTACAAAGGAATAGCACGAGGAGGTAGACATCACAAGAGCTTGCCTTGACAAAGCTGCCAAACAGATGAAAAAGTGGGCTGATGCCAAGTGACGTTTAAAGGAATATGCAGAGGGAGATTTGGTGATGGTAAGGTTGCTACCTAACTAGTTTAAGTCCCTGCACAAAGTGCATAAGGGCTTGGTAAGGAAATACGAAGGGTCATTTCCTATAGTCAAGTAAGTAGGGAAGGCTGCCTACCAAGTCCAACTTTCCCTAAGACTCAAAATTCATAACGTCTTCTATGTAAGTCTTCTAAAGACCTTTCATAAAGATACAAAAGATCCAAGTCATGGGGAATCCAAGCGTGCACCAACTGTTGTCATCACCGAATTCAACAAGGAAGTGGAATGCATCCTTGTCGATAGGATGATATGAAAAAGGGAGTTCTTAATTACACTGAATACTTAGTCAAGTGGAAACATTTACCAGACCATCAGTTAGTAAGGAACGAGAAGATTTACTTTGGCAATTTGCTGACTATATTCAATGTTACAAGGACAAAGGCGTGACAAGGACGTCACGAGATTAAATGGGGAAGGATGTCATGACCCTTCCCAAAAGCATTGCCAAACTAGGCCCATTGGATGCCTAGCTCGATTGTTGCCCTAAAGACTTGGTCAGAACATTTTGGATGGATGCTTATGTGTCAAGTCTCTAGAATTCTCTCTTGTAAATATCTAAATTATTTTATAATAGTCTTAATCTAAAGGGTTCCATAGAAATCTGGAACAAGTAATTGTAGTCATACATTGAGGAGGTGGAACCACTATAAATACCCTACTCCTCTCATCTATAAGGCACACCATTGAATTGAAAGTTCTTTTCTTTACAAAGCTCTCTCTTGTACCTTCAATTTCTTAGCATCTTTCTAGCCTCTCTCGACTCCAAGTTGATTCACTCAAATTCTCTAAGGCTTACTTAGTTCATCTTTTCTCACAAGGTGTCTAAGGGTCGTGCGGGTCCGCACGATCCGAGTCTAACTCCGTGACATTATGCTCTTACTATTACCCTTTTTGACACTACCTTTAGGATTTACTACCTTGCATTTTTTTGTTTAGGGCCTTCTTCTTCTTGAACTTAACTTTCTTACTTTTGAAGAATCAATAAGAAAAATATTCAACTTTTCTTCCTTAAAAGACCCTTTAACAAATTTAAACGTATTCAACAATTCTAGTTGTTTAGCTTCTAAATGGTTTATATGGAAGTTCATTATGAACTATGAATGGCTTAATGGTGATGATTGCAAAATCAAATCTACATGTAGATCACAATATATGAAAAAACCTAATTGACCCAATTTCTCTTCACAGCCAATCATTTTTTATACATGAATATTTAGTAAAGATCTTGAGGTCATCTTATAAAGGAATAATTTTTTCAAAGTCTCATACCTCTTAGTTCTAGATTGTACATTAAACAACTCATTGAGACATATAATAATAGAGTATGCATTAGATACATCATAAGAGACATATTAGATAACATCACATATATAACCTAGTCATCATGATCTTTATGTTAATTATATGCATTCACTTCTTCCTTATTAACATCTTTAGTCAAAGGATTTAGAACAAATCATTAAGGATGTACAATTTCTTTTCTTACTTGAGAACAATTTTCAAGTTTCCATACTAGTTCAAGTATGGTCCAAAAAGTTTGTTAACATCAAGTATGCTATGTAAGGATAGGTTATTACTCCTTTTTCTTGTGTTATATATATATAAAGAAAGCAATTATTAGTTTCATGCATACATACTAAATTAACAAAATAAATTAGGTAAGTAATATAGCTTAACAATTATATCTAATGTAACACCTAGATCAAAATATATCAATATGTTTCACCTAATTATTGCTTCTATCTAAATTTACATGATCATGAGGAACTTATCCAATCATATAAATTTAGTTAAGTAGGATCCATCAATCATAATATTAAACATATTCATCTTAATGTGGTTATGTGTGACTTAACAAATTAATCATTGAACAAAAATTTGGTTTTATAGTGTAAGTATGAATGGTAATTTACTATGATAGGAGCATATACTTAATATTTAATTTAAGGGTTTTATTAATTAATGTCCATCTTATGCATTAGTATCACAATTGTAATATATAATGTAGATATAACATACAATCCTAGTATAACATTTTAATTTGAATGATTACGGACTTTATTAACTTTATCAAGCAATAAAAGTAACTTAAGGGAGTTTAAATGAAAAACAATTATAAAAAAGAATACAAGAAATGCAATCTTTATACATTCAAAATAAAATATCCATTCAACCATAAATACAATTACATTAGTTTATTAAGTCTATAACCATTCATTATGCCATCATAATCTTAATTTGTGTAATCGTTAATACTTAATCAAGTATAAGCAATTTAGATACACTTTTATTAATCAACTTGACCTACATAATTTTCTCCCATCTTTCCATTTGGGTCAATATAAAGGCTAATTATATCTTTTGTAAATACAGTATATATATAATTATAAGGATGATCATAAGACTGATTATAAGACTTGATTATAGGAGAAATTGATTTTTTGTTTATACATATATTAACATGTTGTATTATGAACAAATATACTATAAGAGTTTTTCATCTTACATAATATTAGAGTTAGTTTAAAGAGATTCCCTTAAAGAAATGAAAGTCTCCTAAAAGAGATAAAAAAATCCTTTAAAGAGAAGTTTTCCCAAAGAGAGAGAAATTCTACCTGTGATATAATATTATACTACAATGTTGTGTTATTATGTTAAGTTACAGTATTGCACTAAAGTAACAATATTTGTCACTCTTCTTTATTTCTCTAGTCTAATTCATTAGTTGTGTGGTCTTGTTGAGCCATCTTTTTCTCCATTGACATTTTTTATTTTAATTACAAGGGTTGACAATAAAATGACTAAGAGCATCAATGTAAAAGTTATAATTTCAAATGTTATTCATATGACAACAAAAATCATAAAATACAAACTTTATGCCTAAAACTATTTGAATTGGACCAAAATGGTATAAGCATACCTCTAAAGTATTATTAAGAATGATCATCTAACCATGACATATAAAAAAAAAAGTTTGGTTGAGAGAAGATGTCATGATACTTTGCAAATTTGCAATTTTATTTATACTAAGATAATTGGATTGATTAATCATTATAAGTTTGTTAAAGAACTTATGAATTATTTGACATTTTTATATTCTAGCAAAGGTAACTAGTTATATATATACACCACAATAAAAAAATATTGATTAAACATAAAATAAAACAAACAAACAATAAAAGAATAGCAAAAATGAATAAAACAAAACTTAATTAATATGTTAATACCAATGTTATACTATAAGGTATTGTTATACTAGAGGTTGCTTAGGCATTATGGTTTTAAAGAGTAGTTAATGGTTAACTAATATACTATACTAGTTTTGGATATAAAACAAAAGTACAATAGATAGAAAACTTATAGAGAATTTCAAAAACTGTGGATAAGAATTACACTTGGAGGACTTTTTTAAGGAAGTAAGGAAGGAAAACGAATATTTAAGTAGTTAGGAGAGGTGTCTAAGATGTTGTAAGTGGATTGACGCCTTTTTTTGAGAGTGAAGTTCCTATTTATAGATTAAAGAAAAGTCTTCTAAAGTCCATGCTTTAGGCTAGTTTGAGTTCACCAAAAGTTATTTTGTTGTTTTACAAAACTAATAGTCATGAGCATTTGTCTATTTGCACTAAAAGTTAGTTTGTTGCTTTGTAAAGCTAGTAATTACTTTTTTTTTTTTGATCTAATTGGACAAAAGATACCAAAATAGTTATCCTCATTTTCATTAAAGTTAATTGTTGGACTTTTTAAGCTTGAGGATTTTTAAAAGTTTGTAAGAGGCCTTAAGCTAATTTGAATTTGGGCTGAAAGAGATTAAGTTTGCAATAAGTGTTTCGTGATTCCAAAATACTCTTCTTCAGTTTAGGTCCTTACTAACATGTGAATTTTGGGTTAAAGAGATCGTATTTAGGGGTTTTGTATTTATTAGGTTTTGGAATTGAGGTTAGAGCTAATTTAACAAAGTTTGGATTTTTATTTTATATAAGGATTTTGAAAATTGGAAAGAATCTTAACATTTAATCTTGAACCTTTTAATGATAATCTAAATGTTTTCTTGAATTTGATATCAAAAGTTTCAAGTCATTAACCAAGGTACAAAAAATTTTATATAAAAAAGGAATAAATTAGGAAATCTTTTTCAAAATTTGTAGTGAGATATTGTTATTATATCTTTCTTAAACTTTGGAAGGAAAGATATCTTTAATGGGTCCAAGAAAATTCCATCGTTGCTTGAACTAGTTTAGAGTTTAAGAGTAACCATTTTGATGGTTAAAATAAATTAACTATGAATAACTACTTCTTTAGTTTTGTAAAAGAAAGGTGAAGTTCCCGACTTCTCCCTAGGATCTACTAGTTTGTGATACTGAGAGGGGGGTGAATCAATATCATCACAATTCGCAATTCGCAAGTAAGTGAACAACTTCAATCTCTTCTTAAAAGCGAACTCTTTCTCAGACTCGATTAAGATAGATCTATTGCTACCTACTAATCACAATAGTCCCCAAAGTCACCTTTCAGACACTTTGCCTAATAGACAATACGGATGTTCTTGTTTAGGTCTTTGTTAGGTTATGGGTTGGCTGATACTTTCGCTGCATTCACAACTCAATTCAAAACACAGAACGTAAAGCAAATTAAGGACATACAAGATTTACGTGGTTCCGTCAACGTGACGTACATCCACGGTGGTAGGGTCTCTCCTTCTACCGAGACTATCCACTATACTTGTAAATACAGGTTACAATGGATGTCTTTAATTCTTTGCTCCTTTCAATATTGCAATTACTAAGTAAATACAATACAAAGAGTGTCACTTACTGTGTCTACCCTTCTTCCAGCTTGTCTTGCCTCTGTTGAATTGAAAGGTTGCTCCACTGCCACTTAGAAGTTCACCGCAATGCTCTCTAACCTCTCTTGAAGAAGTCTGGAAATACGTTGAATTCAATGTTTTGTTGAATTCCTTCTCTACGTTGTTTCACACAACTCCTGCTTTTAACGTCTTACGGTCTCACCCGTCTTCTTGCTGTTCGTTTCTCTCTCTCTTGCTGTCTAGTCAGATTTCTCTCTCTTCTCATTGGATTTCTCTCTCTTACCGCCAGATTTCTCTCTCTTCACCGGATTTCTCTTTGTCGTTCACTCACTTGGCCGGATTTCCTCTCTTTTCTGCCGGTGGTTTGCTTTTCTTTGTCCTGTCGTCCAGCCTTCTTCGACCATTCCCGGTTTTCTCTTCCGTCGACCAGTTTCTCTGTTTTTTCCAATCCGAATCTCTCTCACCTGTTCCAAATCTGGTCTTGTCTCACGGTTTTGCTACACAGCTTCGCTCCCTTTCTCTCCTTCCCGTCGACTCCTTTGTTCTGGCCATCGGCTTTCTCTTTCTTTCCTTCCGATCTGGCCGTATAGGTCTTTGTCGTCGCCCCCTTCACCAGCCGTTTCAATCGTCTCTCTTTTCTACCGATGATGTAGGGTTGTCGTGTGCCGTGTTGTCTCCTCGTCGATCGTCTCGTCGTTATATCTGTTTCTCTCCTATCTCCGACGACGGGTTCACTGTGCGATTACTGTTCACTCGACGGCACTGTTCACGACGGATACTGTTCATGACTGCACTGTTCACTCTCTTCGTCCTTATTGGTGGTGTTCTTCCGCGTAGGGTTTGGTGTTCTCTTTGGTTGGTCAGTTGTCTAAGTTTTGCTGAATGCTCAATATTACCGACTCCCTGTTTTTTGTCTTCCAAGACCATTATATATTATACTCCATGAAATCCTAATAGGGCTTACGTGGCAATTTTACGTTCTTGCCCTTCCGTGTGGTTTTACCTTTTTGCCCTTCCATGTGGCTTTACTTTCTTACACATGTAAACCTAGTTGACAACAATTACAACCTATACAAGGCTGTGGGAACAAAAATTTTCCCCTTTGTAATTGTTGGCAACACTCATAACAAAAGTCATCATGTAGCAATTTCAACTCCCCCTAAATATGCACTCCCCCTTTCTTAAAAGCTCCCTCTGCACTATTTCTTCTCTTCCTCTTTGCCAACCAATTACAAATCTGAAAAACTCGCAAAGTAAAGATGGAGGATTCACCTGAACTTCAGGCTTGAGGAGGCATTTGCACAGATAGACTTAATTTGTGCTTTTCAAATAGCTTTGTGAACTGAGGTTTAGTTAGATCTTGTATAGCCTCTTCAATAGATTTAGATTCAACTTGTGAGAGTAAAGCAGTAGCTCCCACAATTCTTCTTCTTGTTGTGACTCCTGTTGATGGGTCACCTATGATCTGATTTTCTTGATGAGTACTGGTCCACGCTTTCTTTGGCTTTCTTTCTTGCACAGTCTTAGTTGCAAGAGGATCTCTTTCTTCATCAATCACATACAAATTTCTAGTTGTTCTCTTCCCAGCTACAACAGTATTGCCTTCTTTACTCTTTACCTGGCAACCTGTTTTTGTGAATATTACCTTATGGTCTTCATTGCATAGTTTGCTGACAGATGCTAGATTATATCTGAGTCCTTCAACGTGCAGAACATCTTTCAGCTTTCCTCTTCCAATGTTTACTGACCCCTGACCACTGATGTTGAGTGAATCATCATTGTCAAACTTGACTCTGCCTTCTCTTAACTTATTTATCTTTGACAATTTACTCTTGTCTCCTATCATGTGTGAAGTGTAGCCACTGTCAAGGATCCACTGCTTATCCTTGCAATCAGCCTTTAGTGCAATTTCAGCTATATTAGCTACCTCCTTTTTTTCTTTGTATTCCTTCTTCTAAACTGGTTGGAAGATAGCTTTCTCCTTTTTCACAGCTTTGACTACACCGTTTGTTTTCATTGTGCCATTGAGTGTCTTCTCTTGTTCAGGGAGAAGTGTTATGCATCTCTTGGCATTATGACCATCCTGCCCGCACCTTTCACGCTGTTCCAAGTCTGCCAATACAACAAACTTGTTCTTTGAAACCATTGGTTTGGGCTTCCACCAACACTCCTTGTCAGTATGTCCTTGCTTTTTACAATATGTGCAAGAACTCACGACAGGTGTTCTCCTATGAATTTTGTATTGTCTCCCCCTGTATGTAGCATCATATCTTCTCAAGTTGGGGACATATACTGGCCTTCTCCACCAGCAGTTATTCGCCTTATGACCTCAGACTCCACAATAAAGGTAATGACCTTGAAACTGCCTCTTCTTGGGTCTGATCACAGCTTGTCTTTTTCTATTCATCACTTGCTGTATAGGCAAAGTAGTTGGCTTCTTTACTTGTGTGACTTTCATTTCAACCACCTTCTTCTCCTTTTTCTGTTCAGCCGTAGCCCTCTGCTAGCTGACTTTCTTTTCTTTCTGAGACGTAGCAGCTATGGGCTGCTGCTCTTTAACCACATCCATCATTTTTGGCCTTAGCTTTGGTTTGATAACTGTCTTCTCTTCTTCAATTATCTTCACCTGAGTCACAGCCTTCTCTTTCAACTTCTGTGGCACATTCTTATTTTCTTTAGCCAATGCAGCTTCAAATTACTGCACTTTCTCTACATTCTTGTCTCCTTCTACAGAACTTGTTTCTGTTATCATTTTAAGCTTCTACAAGCACTCTTTGTTACTTTTGAGTTGTTGCTGAAGTCTTAGCAACTTTTTCTCCATTTCTTCAATTTGTTAAGCCCTTGAGCCAAGCTTTACTGTAAGGTCTTCATATATTTTGATCTGTTCTTCAAATCTTTTCTTCAAGTTAATATGTTCAGCCCTTATTTCATCCTTTTGACTTTCAGCTTCCTCAGACTTTGCTTCAACTTGTTTTATATGGGCCTCCAACCTCTTTATGGTTATGCCCCTTTTGATTATCTCTTTTGAAGCTGCTTGCAGCTCAGCTTCAAGATCTGGCTCTTCTTCATCAACCTCCTCTTCCTCTTTAGAGGTTGAACTACCACCTTTAGTTGATGCCATAAAGGCATGGTCATCTAATGATTCTTCATCTTCCTCCTCATCAGCTTCTTTTATCCGACTCACATAACTCTTAATTGAGGCTCTCTTCTTCTTCTGTGGGTTGGCAGTCTTCTTGTTGGAATTTTTTGATTTGAATGATGATCTTCTCCATCTTGAATTCTGCTCATCATCACCATCCTCATCTTCATCATCAAGTTTCACTCTGCATTGAGAAGCAAAGTGTCCAGTCTGCCCACAACGATAACATCTTAAGGCTAGTTGTCCTTTTTCTTTCTTAAACCCCTTTTTGAATTTCTTTGTGAAGTAATCCAATACTTCACCTTCACTTTCTTCCTCATCATCATCATCATCATCCTCATTGGATGATTCTTCCTCTTCTTTTATCTTTAAGTGCTTCATAACTTTGAAAGCTGCCTCCTTTGATACCTTTGTTGTTGCAGAGCTTTTAGCTGACTTTATCCTCATCTCATATGCAATAAGATTGCACTGGAGATCATGTAGAGACATAGAATTGAGATCTCTACTCTCCTCTATGGCTGCTACCTTTGAGGCAAACCTCTCAGGCATAATTCTCAGAATCTTCTTCATACCGGATGAGTCCTTCTTGTTCTTTCCATGACTTCTCAAGTCGTTCACAGCATCAATAACCCTGGTGAAGAACTCTTGGACTGTCTCATTTTTCTAAATTCTAAGAGATTCATATCTCTCCTTGAACACTTGAAGTTTAACCTCCTTCATTCTGCCATCACCTTTATAGATTTTCTGCAATCTATCCCATATCTCCTTGGCAGATTTGCAGTCCATCACTTTAGCATACTCAGCATCTATCAATGCTAAAATGATGACGTTTGAGGCCTTCCCATTTATCTCAAACTGCCTTAACTTCTCTAGGGTTGGGTCTTTACCTTCTTCTGAAGCCATAAAACCCTCCTGTACACATTTCACTATATTCATGCCCATGGTTGCAAATACCATTTACATTCTTTTTCTCCACATATGATAATTAGTTCCGTCGAAGATTGGAACCTTCTTACTGTACGTGATGCTAGTGTTGGTACCAGCTTCCATTTCTCAGTATGCTAAACAAGTCAAACTTCTAGATCCCTTCAAACTAGTACACCAAGCTGTTAAGTTTCAAACTGGTGAACCAGGCTCTGATACCAATTGAAGTTCCCGACTTCTCCCTAGGATCTATTAGTTTGTGATACTGAGAGGGAGGTGAATCAGTATCACCACAATTCGCAATTCGCAGGTAAGTGAACAACTTCAATCTCTTCTTAAAAGTGAACTCTTTTTCAGACTCGACTAAAGTAGATCTATTGCTACCTACTAATCACAATAGTCCCCAAAGTCACCTTTCAGACACCTTGCCTAATAGACAATACGGATGTTCTTGTTTAGGTCTTCGTTAAGTTATGGGTTGGCTGATACTTTAACTATGTTCACAATTCAATTCAAAACATAAAACGTAAGGCAAATTAAGGACACACGAGATTTACGTGGTTCTGTCAATGTGACGTATATCCACGGTGGTAGGGTCTCTCCCTCTACTGAGACTATCCACTATACTTGTGAATACAGGTTACAATGGATGTCTTTAATTCTCTACTCCTTTCAATATTGCAATTACTAAGCAAGTACAATACAAAGAGTGTCGCTTACTGTGTCTACCCTTCTTCTAACTTGTCTTGCCTCTGTTGAATTGAAAGGCTGCTCCACTGCCGCTTAGAAGTTCACCGCAACGCTCTCTAACCTCTTTTGAAGAAGTCTGGAAATACGTTGAGTTCAATGCTTCACTGAATTCCTTCTCTACGTTGTTTCACACAACTCCTGCTTTCACCGTCTTACGGTCTCACCTGTCTCCTTGCTGTCCGTTTCTCTCTTTCTTGCTGTCCAGCCGGATTTCTCTCTCTTACTGCCGGATTTCTCTTTTTTGTTCACTCATTTGGCCGGATTTCCTCCCTTTTCTGTCGGTGGTCTGCTTTTCTTCGTCCTGCCGTCTAGCCTTCTTCGGCTGTTCCAGATTTTCTCTCCCGTCAACCGGTTTCTCTGTTTTTTCTGACCATCTATTTCTCTCTTTTCCAACGTTTAGCCACTGGATCTCTCTCACCCGTTCCCGATCTGGTCTCGTCTCACGGTTTTGCTGCACAACTTCGCTCCCTTTCTCTCCTTCTCATCGACTCCTCTATTCTGGTCGTCGGGTTTCTCTTTCTCTCCTTCCGATCTAGCCGTATAGGTCTTTGCCGTCGCCCCCCTTCACCAGCCGTTTCGATCGTTTCTCTTTTCTACCAATGGTGTAGGGTTGTCGTGTGCCGTGTTGTCTCCTCGTCGATCGTCTCGCTGTTATATCTGTTTCTCTCTTATCTCCGACGACGACTTCACTGTGCAATTATTGTTCACTCGATGGCACTGTTCACGACGAATACTGTTCACGACTGCACTGTTCACTCTCTTTGTCCTTACCGGTGGTGTTCTTTCGCGTAGGGTTTGATGTTCTCTTTGGTTGGTTGATTGTTTAGGTTTTGCTGAATGCTCAATATTGCCGACTCCCTGTTCTTTGTCTTCCAAGACCATTATATATTATACTTCATGAAACCCTAATATGGCTTACACGACGATTTTACGTTCTTGCCCTTCCGTGTAGTTTTACCTTTTTGCCCTTCCATGTGACTTTACTTTCTTGCACACGTAAACCTAGTTGACAACAATTACAACCCATACAAGACTGTGGGAATAACAAAAAGTATTATACCAAATTTGTTGATAATCCTAATAATTGAAGAATAAGCAGTGAGTTATGAAGGTTTTGAAATTTGGTGGAAAAGTTTTTAATTTTGCTAGATCTTGTCCCATTGATAAGGACTTAGGATTTTTTGTATGTAGCAAGTCGAATAAGCAGGGTCTTTATGAGTTTTGTCAAAGTAGAAGTATTTGAATTTTACAAATTTAATTATTTCAAGGATTATCATATAATAGGATTAAATTTTGTAATATCTAATAGTAAATAGTAACATTCAAGAGTAAAAATTTTGGAAATGGCTATAACCAAATTTGGGTAAAAAAATCCATGTTCTATAAGCAGAACATTTTGGAAATTAGATTTTTCAAAATATTTATAAGAGGGTTTTGGGGTATGTGGTTATGTTAAAATGACTTAAGAAAAATTTGTTTGGCTTTGAGAAAAAGTTTGAGATGAAGTTCTTATTTCAAGAGCTTAAGAGGTCTTACCTTCTAAAACTCCTTTTGCTTTTTCTAGGATCATGAGGGGGTCCTAAGTGGTGAGAGATCCTTTATCTATTTTTGAATTTGTAATTATTTGAAATAATTTTGGCTTCTTTTTCTTATAAGTGAGTAATATGTTATTGGATTTGGAGTTTTTTTTCTTTATGCTTCTTGAGCAAATCAACCCAAGTTTTTATAGGTTTAGCATAAATGAACTGGTGTTGTAGGTTAGGGTTTTAGAGAAAAATCTTCCTTTTTGGATTTAGGGACAGGGGCTTTGCCTTTATCCTTAGACTTCTTTGGCATGTTATGGTCTTGAAGGAATTCTTTTGTTAGGAAATCTAAAATGGAATTATTTTTTCCTTTTATATACTCAATATCAAAATCAAAAATAGATAAAATAGCTTGTCAGCAAGCAAATACATGTTTTGAACCTATATTTTAAAAATCCTTTTATAAAACTTCTTTGACATATTTACAATCAATGCATAAAAGAAATTTTTGATTCAATAAGTCATATTGAAATTTTATAATACACAAAATAATAAAAAGAATTTCACTTTTGATAGTAAAATAATTTCTTTAAGAATTATTCTAATGAGCTAAAGTAAACTAGATTATTTACTCTTTTTCATGGGAAATTTGTTTAAGAATATCTTCGTATCTAATATTAGAGTTATCAATTTTTACTATTTTTGAAAGAGAGAGATTTACAATATGTAAGCAAGGAATGATTTTGTCTAAAGATCTGACTTTCTAAACTAGTACAGTATGTTAAAGAGTCCAAAAAGTTAGGTTTTTCTTAGACCTATCATAGAGTGGTTTGGTCATTTTATTAATGTTTGAAATAAAGTGTAAGACATAATTAAAACTTCTTAGGAATCTTTTGAGTTGTGTTTTGTCCAGGATTTTCTCAAGAAATTTCTCAACAAATACAAGGGATATTTCTAACTTTGATTTTGAATAAGGAGATCTTTGACTATGAAATTACAAGGCCATTTTGTTTGACAATAGAAATGAATTTTTGTAAATGTTTGAAGTGTTGATTAATCGATTTAGAAAAAATAAAGACATCATCTATGTAAAAATACAAAATTCAAAATATAGTTAAACAATATCATTCATAATTCTTTGGAATTCAAAAGGGATATTTTTCAAATTAAATGGCATTACATTCCATTCATATTTTTCAAATGGAACAGTAAATGTATTTTTGTAACGATCATTTAGATGAATTTAAATTTGCCCAAATCTTGATTTCATGTCAAATTTTGAAAAAAATG
Source organism: Ceriops tagal (assembly GCA_021533255.1). Taxonomy (NCBI): domain Eukaryota; kingdom Viridiplantae; phylum Streptophyta; class Magnoliopsida; order Malpighiales; family Rhizophoraceae; genus Ceriops; species Ceriops tagal. The sequence continues at coordinate 11,260,106 of CM038595.1, read as the reverse complement.
AATAATGAATGCAATCTTTGTAATAAGTCCTTTTTATTGGGTATTAAATATGTAATCCATTTTAAGGCTTGATTTAAAGGTTTATAATTAATCATGAGTTTAGGTATATCTCTTTCTATTTTAGAATTTTTATTAACATAAAAGGTTACATAAGAATAAGGTGATATAGATTTTGAAATAAAGTTTTTTTCTTCTAAATTTTTAATTTTATTTTTGTAATGCTGCTCAAATTTTGTAGACATTTGGAAAGGTTAGGCTTTTGTAGGAATTTGTCTTTCACCAAAATTAGTTTCATATGGCAAGTCAACCATGATGTTTTTTATGCCAAAAAATATTTGGAAAATCAAAACAACATTCTTGTTGAATTTGGTTTTGGATAACAAAAATTTTTTGTTAAATTGAAAAATTTTATAGTTAGTTTTGAATTCACTAAAAAGAAAGATCTTTTTATAAATAGGATAATGAAAATCCTTTTAAAGAAATCAAGGTATGAATTATGTTTTCATTTATTAAATGAGCTTTTACAAGTTCTTTACTGTGAAGTGAATGTCTCACTTCGCCTTCTGTCGGGTTTTTCTTTCCTCTCATGTGGCAACTAAGTTTGTCTCTAAGCTGTGCTTCTGATCTGTCACTGGCAATCTATCTTCTCTCTCTCTTTCCGACCAGAGACCGATGCATTTTATGGGATCGAAAGACCAAGCCAATCTGACTTCACTTCTTCCTTTTCGTACTGGCCAGTGGAAAGAAGGAACTTCAACACCATTGGCAAGTACGGATTCCTCTTACAATCTTTGCTTGATTGAGATTTTTGATTTTTGGCTTTTCTATAAATGAAAAAAAATAATTTTTGTACTTTTGTTTTGAAATAAATGCCTTTAGAGCTAATAATGTAAGGAGTGATTAGATTAACAAATGGAATTCCTAAAATAACAATATGATGTATATTTTTAATAAGAATAAATCAAGTTTTTATTTAAAAATTTTACACTTGAACAAAAGTTATGGTTTTATTTGTGATGTTCATTTTTGAATGATCAAAATTTTTTTTCTAAAGTTTGTTTTTGAAATTTGTATGGTATAACATCTAGTTTAATGCAGTTTAAATCTGCACTAATGTCAAACAAGGCTTTGGCATTTATTTTGAAATCATTTGAAAAAAGAAAGGTTATTTTTATCAAATATTTTTTAGATTTTACTTGTTCTAAAACAAAAAGGAAATATTTGGGAATTTTTTAAGGTTTTGTAATTCTTATAGTTTAGGCATTTCTTTAAGTTCATCAAAATTTGTTTCATCTTCAAGGTATTTGACATAGGGTAATTAGAAAGTTTGACTGTCAATTTGTTATGCTTTTTAATTTTTGAAGTTCTATCTTAGGAGTTTTGATTTTTTAGAGGTTTAAATTGGTTAAAGTGACTTTCTTAGTGTTTTGTTTTGAAAGAATAGTAGTAAAATCATAAAAGAGTTTGAAAGTTGAAGGATTGTTTAGAGGGATTGGCTTTGGATTTTCAAGAATCCTGAGGAGTTTATTAATATATTTTGTTTGCAAGTTTAGGTTTTGGAAGTGCTTTATAGTATCAATAAGGAGTTTTTAGTTTCTGATGATAATATTGATTTGTTTTTAATCAATCTAAATATGTGAAGAAGTATTTTGAATTTCATCAATTTGTAAAAAATCAACTTCTTCCGAAAAAAATTTAAAAGAGTATTTTCAGAATCAAACCTTACAATGGATTAGATATCTAATACCTAATAAAAAAATCTTATTACAAAGATTGCATTTATAATTCATTTTTTCAAAATTTAACATGAAATCAAAATTTTGGCAAATTCAAATTTATCTAAAAGATCGTTACAAAATTGCATTCACTATTCCATTTTAATAATATGAATGGAATGTAAAGCTATTTGTTTTGAAAAATGTCCCTTTTGAATTTTAAAGAATTGTGAATGATATTTTTCAACTATATTTTGAATTTGCATTATTTACATAGATGATGTTCTTATTTTTTATAAATCCATTAATCAACATTTCAAATATTTACAAAATTCATTTCTATTATCAAACAAATTGGCATTGTAGATTTATAGTCAAAGATCTCTTTATTTCAAACTAGAGTTAGATTTCTTGGCTATTATATCTCATAAGAAACTATACTCTTATAAAAAAATTCCTTATATTCACTAAAAATTTTCCTAACAAATTCCTAAGCAAAACACAACTTCAAAAATTCCTAGGAAGTTTTAATTATGTCTTGGACTTTATTTCAAACACCAATAAAATGATCAAACCACTCCATGATAGGCTTAAGAAATACTCAATTCTTTTAATTCCTTAACATACCATATTAGTTTAGAAAGTCAAATCTTTAGTCAAAATCATTCCTTACATATTATAAATCCCTCTTTTCCAAAAGTAGTAAAAATTAATGCCTCTGATATTGGATACAAAGGTATTGTTAAACAAATCTCCCATGAAAAAGAGCAAATAGTCTAGTTCACTTTAACTCACTAGAATAATTCCCAAAGAAAATATTCTACTATCAAAAAGAAAATTCCTTTTATTGTTTTGTGCATAGTAAAATTCCAAAGTAACTTATTGAAACAAAAATTTCTTTTACATATTAATTGCAAATCTACCAAAGTTTTACAAAAGGATATTCAAAATATAGTCTCAAAACATATATTTGTTTGATGACAAGTTATTTTATCTATTTTTGATTTAATATTAAGTACATAAAAAGGGAAAAGAATTTCGTTTCATATTTCCTAACAAGAGAATTCCTTCAAGACAAACCATAACATGCCAAAGAAGTCTAAGGATAAAGGCCAAGTCCTTGTCGCTAAATCCCAAAAAGAAGATGCTTTTTTAAAATCCCCACCTACAACATCAGTCTAAATAATTTATGCTAAGCCTATAAAAACTTGGACTGAAGCATGAAGAAAAAGAACTCCAAAACCAACAATGTATTACTCACTTAAAGGAAAAAGAAGCCAAATCCATTTCAAAAAAATTACAAATTCAAAAACTAATAAAAGATCTCTCCACTACTTAGGATACCCTCATTATCTTGGAAAAAGCAAAATGAGTTTTAGAAGGTAAAACCTCTTAAACTCTTGAAATGGAAACTTTATCCTAAACTTTTTCTCAAATCTAAACAAAATTTTCTCATGTCATTTTAACACAATTACATACCTCAAAACCCTTTTCCAAATATTTTGAACAATCTAATTTCCAAAATGTTCTACCTATAGAATATGGATTTTTTTGACCTAAATCTAGTTATAGCAATTTCCAAAATTTTTACTTTTGAATGGTACTACAAACTAGTAAATATTACAAAATCTTATTCTTATTATATAAAAATTCTTGAAATAACTAAATATGCCAAATTCAAACAATTCTACTTTGACAAAACTCATAAAGATCCTAGCTATTTGACTTGCTAGATACATGAAACCTTAAGTCCTTATCAATGAGATAAAACCTAGCAAAACTAAGAAATTTTCCACCAAATTTCAAAATCTTCATAATCTACTGCTTGTTCTTCAATTATTGGTATTATCAATAAACTTAGTATAATACCTTCCTTTTACAAAACAAAGAGCTAGTCATTTATGGTTAGTTTATTTTAACCATAACAATGATTACTCTTAAACTGCAAGTTGGTTTAAGTAATGGTAGACCTTTCTTAAACTTGTTGAAGATATTCTTCCTTACAAAGTTAAAGAAGGATATAATATATTCAAAGAACAATATCTCATTACAAACCTTGAAAAAGGATTTCCTATTTTATTTCTTTTTCACATAAAATTTTTTGCGCCTTAGGTGATGACTTGAAACTTTGAATATCAAATTTAAGAAAACATATAGATTATCATTAAAATGTTCAAGGTTAAATGGTAGGATTTTTTCAAATTCTTGAAATCCTTATATAAAATAAAAATCTAAATTTGGTTAAATTAGCTTTAACCCTAATTCCAAAACCCAATAAATACAAAGCCCTAAAGTATGACCTCTATGACCTCTTTAACCCAAAAATCACATGCTAGTGCTATGCTAGTAAAGACCTAAACTAAAGAAGAGTATTTTGAAATAATGAAACACTTATTGCAAACTCAATCTCTTTTAGCCCAAATTCAAATCGGCTCAAAGCCTCCCACAATTTATAAAAAATCCTCAAGTTCAAAAAGTCTAACTATCAACCTTGATGAAAATGAGGATGACTATTTTGGTATCTTTTTTCCCATCAGATCAAAAATAGAAAAGAAAAGTAATTACTAACTCTGCAGAGCAACAAACCAACTTTCGGTGCAGACAAATAGATGTTAATCATATACTAATCACATTGATTAGTTTGTTATTGTGCTTTTCATTCTTTAAATTCTATTTTAAGAGTTTTGATTTCTTTTTAGAGGTCTTGAATGGTTAGATTAGTTTTCTTGGTGTTTTGTTTTGAAAGGATAGTAATAAGATTATAAAAGAGTTTGAAAGTTTAAGGATTGTGTAGAGGGATTGGCTCTGGATTTTCAAGAGTCTTTAAGAGTGTATCAATTTATTCTTTTTGTAAGTTTAGGTTTTGGATGTGTTTTATGGTATCAAGGAGGAGTTTCTAGTCTCTAATGAGAATATTGATTCGTTTTAAATCAGTTTGAATACATGAAGAAGTATTTTGAATTTCATCAATTTGTAAATAATCATCTTCTTCCAAAAAAATGGAAAGAGTATTTTCAAAATCTAAGCTTTGTAAAAGATGGCTAATTTTTGAAAAAAATTTCTTCTTTTAATTGTAACTCTTATAGTCTCTTATTTATTTTGCAATATTTTGAAATATATCCCTTTTTACCATAGTAGTAACAAGTAATATCTTTTAATTATGTTTTGAGCTTAGAAGATTTTGAAACAGAAGTCTTTTTTTGAAATTTTTTGGGCTTCTAATAAAATGGTTGAACAAGTTTTAAAATTTTTTTGGGCTTTTGAAAATGTTTGGACTTGGGTTTTAAATTTGACTTTATTTTTGGTATGTCAAAATCAAATTATTGATAAAAAAGTTCTAGCCTCAAAATAGGATTATCTAAATTCCCATTTTAATTGGTTTTAGAGTTTCATATCTTAACAAATTTTAAAACCTTTTTTTTAAAGTAAAACTAATCAATTGACCATAAGTTAATTGATCATATAAAATCAAATTTCTAAAAGTTGTTTGATAGTATTGCAATTCTTTTCCCCAAAAAGGTTAGAAGTCCAACCAAACATTTTTCTTTCCAAAATGGTTGACGAGAATCTTCTCATAGCATGACTATGGTTAAAAAAATGATTTTGTAATTTTGAATATTATCATGTTTCCTACAACAAAAAGTACTTAGTAACTCAACATTTTTATCTCTTAAATGAGTTGAACTCCTATAAAATGCAAAGAAATTGTAAGAATGAGACAAGCTACTACATCTTCAATAGTATTTTCTAATAAATCAAGAATAGGTACTTAATCTTCAGTAGTTTTGATTGATTGAAAAAATTCAAGTTTTTGAGTTTCTATAAGGTAATAATCCTACCATCCATTAAGTTAACTAGACAATCTTGCAATGAGGTATTCTACTACAATTTTATCAGAAGTTTGATTTTGAGTTTTTCAAGTATTAGCAGCCATAGTCATTTGTTAGAATAAATTAAGAATATTGCATTCATACATGCTATCCAAATTCTAGTCATAAATGAAAAAGGCATTAAATTTGTATTGGACAAGGTTATTGGGTTTGTTTTAGATATCTAAATTTAGAGCTATGGTTCAAAAGTAGATTTAGATCAAGCAGTTTAGTTTAATTCTTGAGTTTTAGATTGAAAGGCATCTTCTTGAGAATCTTGGCCTAAGGTGTGTATAATTTTGGATGTTGAAGGTTTAATGCAAGGAAGTTAGACTTTTAAGGCCCAAACAAATTTATTATTTTGGACTCGAGTATTTTGAATAGGTTTGTGTGTATAGAATAGTTTAAAAATAGGATTTTTAATAATTGGAAAGATATTTTAGAGGGTTTTGAAAGGGTTGTAATTCTAACTTTAGTTTTTTGAAATTATTTTTCTACTTTAGATAGCTGGATTTTCAGAGTATGAAGGTGAGCATTTGTAAAGTTGCTTTAATGAATTAGCATTTTGGAAATAAAGCATAATTTTCTTGGAAAATTTTATATGGAGTTAATTCAATAATAGCTTGTTAATGTTTAAACTTTAAATGACTAATACCACAATAAAGATGTTTTATTATGATTCTGACTACAAACTCCAAGCCTTATTTCAAACACCTTTTGCTTTTAAACCCTAATTTTTTAACCAAAAAATCACATGTTAATACTATGCTAGCAAAGACCCCAACTAAAGAATATTTTACAATAATAAAACACTTATTGCGAACTCAATTTCCTTCGGTCCAAGGTCATCCCAACTTCACCACAACAATAAGATTTTTCTGTGGCTTTCATATTTGGTTTTGGAGTTGAACTATCATAACTACAAATCTTCAAAATTCCTTCACCACTCTTTGAGACAGTTAAAGGTAAAACATCAACAAACTATTGTTAAATTAGCTCTATATAAAATTCCCTAAGAAGAAGTGATGCTCCTTTTTGGTCGCAAGTTGCTACCTTTTTGTTGTAGCGTGTTTGGGCTACCAGGTGCACCAGTGTCACGCATTTTATGCTGGCTTATGCAACGGGAAATGTGCTTGTGGAGTGTTCCACTATAAAAACCAACTGTCTGGTGTCCTGATTTGTCCTTTTGCATCACCAGATTGTTTTGAAATTACTCCTAACTATTCAGGAAATTTTGGAGGCATTCAAAATTTGGTTATATAATTTGATTGAATTATTTTATTTGGGAATATGGAATTTTCAATTATATTGAAAATTTTTAATTAAGAAGATTTAATTTTATTCTTAAAAAGGGAGGTTGTTACATGCAGCTTTTTTGGCACTTGGATTGCCTTCTAGCTAACTTATTGGGTATACTATGCGTAGGACAACAATATCTTTTGTGTTGTCTCCTTCAATCTTATTAGCTTGCTTTGTAAGCTGTTTCTACAATGTGGAAATTGGAATTTGTTGAATTCGATGAATAATTTTGTTTGACTAACCAAAATAGCATAATTAGGATATGCAAAGGTTAATAGGGTAGATTTTGTCTCATCAAAATTTATCAATATTTGCTTTTTCCTTCCTACAGACTTTGCTGCATTTGAGTGAGAGAAAGCTGTGTTGCTTGCAGTGCAATGAGTATGAATGCTAGAAAACACAGTTCTAAGTGGGATTTGAAGGAAGAGTCTCTTAATTCATTTGAAAATTTAAGAGATCATGCTTGGACGGGGAAAGTAGGTGTATTTCTTTTCGATAAAGAATCATGCGATGGCTGGGGTCTCCTGTCTCCTCTGTGGATCACCACAAGTGGTCTGTGATGGAACCTTTATCTGGTAGAAGAAACTTGTGTAGGGATGACAGTCTTGATGAAGACCATAACAGAGCTCTGAAAGCAATCAGTACTTGGGATGAAGACGAGCTACGGCAAAAGAATGTCTCCTGGTCTTGATGATTGGAGACAGCAAATCCGTCACCTCTCTCCCAAAACTGAATGGAAAAGACCAAGAAGGTTTGTTTATCTAGTTAGCGCAGGCTACCTTGTGATCTTGCAACTGACTTTTTGTGATCCAGTTTTTTGTTGTGTACATAGTCAGGCATGATACTCTTGTATTGTAACCCGTTCTTCTAGACCTGCAATGTTTACCAAATTTCTCAATTCTGGATTTTACCTAGAACTTTAATGGTTTGCTGTAGCTTGCCACGTTTAGTATTCTGCCCATACACATGTAACCATTGTACAAGTTATTTCTGCTTCCCTTGAAGCTAATTTTATATTTTAAATGGCAGAGCAATAATTTTGTTGTGATGATGTAATATCCAGTTTCTGGTTGCTTTGCAGAACCAGAAGCCAGAGCTGCAGTAAGTGTAAGAGTCCAGTCCATGGCTTTAGGAGAGAATCAGCAGCATATGACAGATGTATAAGCAGATCAGGATTGTCAACTCAATTATGCAAGGATTTGCCATTGAGAGATTCAGGAGAGGCAATCATTGCGAGTTTCTTCATCTTAGTTATGAGGATGGTTGGGAAAGACGCAGAAAAACTGTAACTTAAAGATATTCGAGTCCCCATGATTCCCGGGATTACCCTGTGGTGGGGTGGAAGACAAGCTGATCGTTGCAATCAATTCCTTCTGTTGGACGGGTGCTCCCAGCAGATTTTCCCACAATGAGACTCCTCATATCTCGGGCAGATGGCCCACAAATGGGGTAGTCAGAGACAGAGACAATGACAGAAGTGCTGAAGTTGCATCTCCTGCCAGAGATAGTGAGCATTGGACCTGCAGAGCAGTTGATGTTCACTGAAAATTCTATGCTGCAGGTAATTGTCAAAATGGAAAATACTGCAGGTTTTCTCATAATGTCAAGACACGTGAAAGTCCTGACAGCTCATGGAATGATTGGTGGGTCGTGGGCCAAGATTCAGATGATGTGGAGAAATTGTGGAATGGCCCAAAATGAAGTGATACAATGACTTCTTATGCTGCGGATATACATGACAAAAAAACTGAACAAATGGGTGGCTCTGACCCAAGGCCTGATGCAAGGTCTATGGATGATAAAGCAGTTGAAAATGACAAAAGGGAGCCCTTCAATGGAAGATGGACAAAGCTGGTGATAACATGAATCCTTCTAAAGCAGAGAGCTTCAAAGGATTGGCTTGGTGATATGGAAATGTCTCCTGTACGGAATCCTGGATTGCAACCTTCTGATCACAGCAGCATGCCTCTATACCTGCTTGTGAACCAGGAATAACTCGATATGCTTCTAGTGGAGTGGATGATGCTGTTGCAGTTGTACAACCAAAGATGAAGGAAAAATTGTTCTCTCAGCAGGATTACAATTTAACGGAGGCTGATGCGGTTGTCTTGCCACATGACGAGAAAACTGTGACTGGAAAAACAACTAGTTATATAAACATTTCTTCAAATTCCCTGGCATCAAAAAGCCCTGAACAAACCGGCCCGAGTTCAAATACTGTGTCTCTTCCAAGCTTAAATGTGATTGGATGAAATCACATAGCAAACTCCACTAGCTTATCAAAATATGGAAATATGGTAAATGCGTCACACCAGTCACTGTTTCAGGATGAATTGGCTAATAAGCCGGGCCCTGGGCCAGCAAATGTCAATGATTTGAGTTCTGGAATTCCAATGGCCCCAAACGTGGTAAGTGGTGACCAGCTGGATCAACTTACCAGCAACATTCAAGCTTCTCTGGTTCCATTACTTGCAAATAAACAGCAGCTTCCTCAAATTTCTGCTGCTCATAGTTCCCACAATTGTGCAGATGCACCTTCTCGGTCTCTGCTTTGGGGCCTGTTAAACAAGATTCTGCAGAGGCAGTTCAGCCAAATCAGCCCGATGGACCTCAGAAGCAGTATGATCCTAAATTTGATAGCACCGAGCCTGAGCCTGTTGGACATAACAGCATTGCTGATGGAAAGCGTGAAATGCTATCCAAAAACTTACCTGCTTTGTCTTCTTCTAGTGCACCTAATGGCAGTGATTGTTATGTTCTCTGTGTTGATGGCAATGAGAGGAAGACGAAAAATTTTCCAATGCTTGATTTTTTTTATTATTTCACTTCATATATATATATCCACATCACAAAATACGATAAAACTTAAAATTTACAATATTTAAAAACTACACTTAATAAACTTTAAAAATGTTTGTTTGTCTTCCTAACACGTCTATTTATGTTCCTAATACGTCTGTTTGTCTTCATTTTACCCACTTCAGAAGACGAGGAGTCTCGTTGTGGAAGACGAGAAGTCCAATTTATTTTTTTGAAAAAGTCTCAACACTTCCCCTAAACTTGACTTTTTCACAATTTCAACCATCTCTTTAAGTTACTGAAATCTATCTTTCTCGAGAAGTTTTGTAAATATATCAGCTATTTGATCAAGAGTTTTGATATACTCCACCTCAACTTCTTTGTTGGTAATGCAATTCTGAATAAAATGAAACCTTGCACCTATATGCTTACTCCGATCGTGAAACACTGGATTTTTCGTAAAAACAATGATCGATTTGTTGTCCACCATAATTCTAGTCGCCCCTATTTGTACAAAATGAAGTTCATATAGCAATTTCCTTAGCCATATCGCATGACATGCATCGGTAATTGTAGCAATATACTTTAATTCATATGTTAAGGGTGTTACAACTAGTTGTTTCTTTGAACACTATGAAATTGCATTTTCTCTTAAGAAAAATATAAACCCGATAGTACTCTTTCGATCATCAATATCACTGGTATAATCACTATTACAATATCTTTTTAAGTGAACCTTATCCGAAAAAGTATAAAAAATTCCATAATCAAGAGTACATTTTAAATATTAAAGAATTCTCTTTGTAACTCGCATGTGTTTTTCACTTGGATTCTCTATAAACCAACTCATTGATCCCACGACAAATAATATGTCAGGTCTAGTTTATGTCAACTACCTTAGGCTTCCCATAAGGCTTCGAAATGCAATTGAATCGACTTTCTTTAATCCATCCTCCTTGGAGAGTTTTACCCTATACTTTATCAGGATATTCATGGGATTGTAATTTATCATCTTAAACTTCTTCAGAATCTCTCTTGTATACCCCTTTTGAGAGATAAATATTTCATCACTCCATTGTTTTACTTCTATCCCCAAATAATATGACATAAGCCCCATATTACTCATTTCAAATTCTCGTGTCATTGCTTTCTTAAAATCTTCATAAACTTGTAGACCATATAAATACACACAAACAAAATATCATTTTTCTCTTTTTTAACATAAAGTGCATATTTATGGACATACCTTGAAAAACCATTCTTATGAAGATATTTATCGAGGTGACTATACCAAGCCCATGGTGCTTATTTAAGGTCATACAACACCTTCTTCAATTTTAACACCTTATCTTGATGACCTTCAACCGTAAATCCTTTTAGTTGTTCCACATATACTTCTTGTTCAAGAGCACCATTTAGAAAGGTTAACTTCATATCCATTTGATGAATTGTTCACCGATTTTGCAAAGCAAGAGTAACTAATAACTGTTTTATCTCTAAGCGAGCAACGAAAGCAAATACTTCTTTATAATCCATGCTATGCTTTGTTTTTTATATCCCTTTACAACTAATCTCGACTTATACCTCTCAATTTCTCCTTTCGCATTTTTCTTTAGCTTATTAACCCATTTAACTCCAATTGCTTAATGACCATTTGGTAATGTGGCAAACTTCCAAGTGTCATTTTTCTTAATGGAATGAATTTCTTCCTCCATAGTTTAGACCCATTTTTTGTCTTTAATAACCTCTTTAAAACTTAAAGGTTCATCATTTGCAAATAAATACAAAAGATTCTCACTGTTTATTCTTTCAATAGCATCATAGAGATCTCTTATACCTCGAAATCATTAAGGTTATTCGCTTAAGCTTGTTGAGGAAAGGGTTGAACTTTTTCCTTCAGTCTTTTGGTCCTCATTCTCGTCTTCTTCCAAATAAGTAAGAAAACTATCTGTCTTTTTTATGAAAGCCATATTGTACCAGCTTAAATCAACAAAGGAGTTGATACTTTGCAATACTTTGGAGGACCAATGACAAGGGCAAGGTCAAAGAAAATAATCGAAGTTCGTATCACTTTTCTTCTTGAACACTCCAATCCCATGAAGCATCTTTCTCAAATTCTACATCTCTACTAATCACAACTTTTTTGGAAACAGGGTCGAAACATTTGTACCCTTTAAAGTTCTTGGCATAGCCAATAAACACCATCTTCTTGCTCCTATCATCAAGTTTTATCCTTTCATGTTTAGATATATGAACATAGCCAATAGATTTGAAAACTCTTAAATTCCTCACATTTGGTTTCCATCCACTCCATATTTCTTGAGGAGTTATTTTCTCAAAACTCCTCGTAAATGAATGATTTGAGAGATAAACGACATATGCAACAACCTCAGCCTAAAACTCCTCAAGCATATTCTTACTTTTTAGTATCAACTTCGTCATGTTAAGAATTGTTCTATTCTTTCTCTCTGTGACCCTATTTTGTTGTGGTGCTCTCGAAACTATCATAAGACATCGAATACCATTTTCCTCATAAAAGACCTTGAATTCATTAAAAGTGAATTCTCCACCTCTATCAGTTCTTAGAACTTTAATATTGTACCTACTTCCCTTTTCAATAAGAAGTTTGAATTTTTTAAATGTCTCAAAAACTTCACTCTTGTTCTTTAAAAAATAAACTCATGTCTTCCTTATGTAATCATTGATGAAGAGCAAAAAATATGAGCATTTATTGAAAGACTATAGCTTAATAGGATTGCATACATCTGCAAGCACAAGTTGTAAAGGCTTAGTTGTTCATGAAAGTGACACCTTTGGAAAGCTTTTTCTTGTACGTTTTCCAAATATACACACCTTGTATAATTGATTCAGATGAGTGAATTCAGGAACTCCTTTGACCATATTCTTTTCTTTTAGCATTTTAAGCCCTTCAAAGTTGAGATGCCTGAATCTCATATGCCAAATCCATGAAGGATCTTTAACACAAGCCTGTAAACACTTCGCTTTCGCCATTTTCACATTTAACATGAACATTTAGTTTTTTGTCATGGCAACTTTAGCAACAAGTCTATCATTTTGATTTCAAAGCCACAAATAATTGTTCTCCATCTTCACTTTGTGCCTATTCTCTAAAAGTTGACCAATACTCAAAATATTACTCTTCATTTTTGGAATGTAGTAAACATTATGAAGAATTTTATGGTCTCCATCCTTTGTGGCCAAGAGCATCGAGCCTTTTCCCTTAATCTCTACCTTTGTATCATCTCCAAAATGAACATTCTCAGTCAATTTTGTATTTAACTTTACAAATTTGCTTCTATCTTTGGTCATGTGGTTGCTTACGCCATTGTCGAAATACCATGTGACATCTTTGTCTACGGAGCTTTCCCTTTGAGAAAGCAAAAGAGTATCACCTTTCAGCTCCTTATGCTCAATAAAGTTTGTCTCCTCATTATAACTCTTAGTTTGACATTCCTAAGAATAATGACATTTCTTCCTATATGTATAGCACTTTACTTGATTTTTATCCTTTCTCTAATTATTATTTCTTCCTCATCCACAGCCTCTTTAAAAACTCTTATTTCCACCTTCTTGAAATAAATTTTGCTCCTTTTTTCCTTGACTGTGACCACGACTAAATGAATTTTGTTTGCCTCTTCCTTGATTGTGACCATGGCCTCATTCATAACTTCGACCTCTACCACAACCTCGACCTCTTCCTCCTCAGTCATTTCCCTTAAGATTAAAGGAAAATTTTGCTTGTAGAACTTGCTCCACAGGTTCTTGTTAGGTTATCTTCATTCTCTCTTCATAAGCTAACAACAATCCATTTAACTCGCTGATGGTTATGGACTCTATGTCTTTCAATTCTTCACTTACCACCACTACATAATTGAATTTCGCGTTGAAAGAATGTAAAATCTTCTCTACTATTCTTACACCTTCAATCATTTCATCGAGCTGCTTCATTTGATTCACCACTACCAATACTCGAGTAAAATAATATACTATGAACTTATTCTCCTTCATCAAAATCATCTCAAACTCAACCCTTAGAATTTGGAACCGCACCTTCTTCACTCTATCAACTCCGATTATGAAATTCTTTAGGATTTCCCATGCATCCTTTGCTCTTGTCACATTGGTTATCTTCTCAAACATGTCATCATTTAACCCTTAATGAATAATTAAGAGTGCACTTTGATCTCTCTTCTTTGCTTACTGTCGTACTTCTAGTTCAATCACTATTGCAATATCCTCGTCAGTAGGATCTTTATATCCCTTCTTAACAGTATCCTATAAGCCATCAGACCCAAGTATGGCCTTCATGTGTAGTGCCTATCAATCATAGTTTGTTTTGGTTAGTTGTGGGTATTGGAAGGTGATATTTGTTTTGGTCGTCATTGTGCTTCTAATCCGACTCCGAATCAGAAGCCTTTGCTTTCTGACATGGCAAAGGGTGAACCGGGAGAAAAAGGAATCGAGAGATGGAGCTCTTACTAGCACGTGGGCCGAACTGAATCCATTCGCCTGTAAAGAGCCACAAAGATTAGAGCTTGAAGGAAAACAACACCCGATGGTTTCTTTAGATCGCGTTTCACAATCCATAGGATGTGTCGTTTTGGTCCTTTTCCTCAATGATAACTAAGCTGCTCTTACTAGCACTGTTGTTTATCAAGCGAGAGATAGAGAGATTCAGCGCAGAGGCAAGAAAGAGAGGGAAACCACCGATTCTGGCGAGGGGTAAGAGAGAGAAACCTCCGATTCTAGCTTTGATACCACTTTGTTGATGGCAACGAAAGAAAGATGAAAAATTTGCTAAGATTTGATCTTTTTTATTATTTCACTTCATATATATATCTACCCCATAAAATATAATAAAATTTAAAATTTATAATATTTAAAAATTACACTTAATAAATTTTAAAAATAACATTTGTTTATTTTTCTAACATGTCTGTTTGTCTTCGTTTTACCTCCTATAAAATACGAGGAGTTGTACTACAAAAGACGAGGAATACGGTTTTTTTTTTTTTTTTTTTTTGAAAAAGTCTCAACACTCTGCAATTCATAAAGAGAACATCACAATAAGGGCTACCCATCCAATCAGCAGGAACCAGAAACAAAATCTGAAATTATGAAGGAAAGCAATGAGATGCGCACGGTGACCAGCACAGAAGTGGAAAAGGAGCGTATGAATGCACAAGGGACTGATCTGTTAGATAAAATTGATGGAGATGGCAAGTCTGATGAGAGCAAGAAAAATAAGAATGTGAAAGGTATTCATGCCTTCAAGTTTGTGCTTGCTGAGTTTGTTAAGGAGCTTTTGAAGCCAAAGTGAAAGGGCAAATGAGCAAAGATGCCTACATAAATGTAGCGAAGAAAGTTGTTGGCAAAGTTACAAGCGTGATGCAAGGTTCTAATGTTCCCAAACCACAAGGGGGAATTGAACAATATCTGTCTGTGTCAAAGCCAAAGCTGACAAAACTTGTACAGGTCAGATATGATGTGCTAGTTTCCATCATATTTGATTGCAGAGAGGATGTGAATATTTAATGTCCTGGCTTTTTTTATTAATAATTTGTTCATGTTTAACTTTCCTTGCTAGCTTTTAGCTATTATTCCTTGTTTACTTATTTGTCTATTTCTTAATGTTTGGTGCAGGCATATGTGGATAAATTTCAGATGGAAAAACGAAATAAGTAGCTTCCATTGCATTCGGTTCTTCTTTCCAGTAGCAAGCACATAATATATTAGATTTTACTATGCCATTGCATTTTCTATCATAATATATATAGTTTTCACCTGTTTTATGGTCTTAGTCGTTAGATGTAAGTTTAAGCTAATCTTCCAATTTAAGCTTCTAGATTTTAGTGCAGTTTTTTGTTTTTTGTTTTTTTTTTGGGAGTTTATGTTTGTCATCCTGTGTCATCTAATTGTGTATAAAATATAGGCATCAGGACAAAGGCGGTATATTTTTTGAATGTCCCAAGTTTTTGGCAAATATCCTTTTGTGCTACATTGTGCATTCTGAGAGTGTACCTGGTCCTGTCTGGGCTTGTTTGATTTGACGTCAGGCATCAGAAGTTTTATCAGTCAGGAAGAGCTAAGCATGTGTACTTCTTAGTCAACAGTCGTTTTTTGTGCAAAGTAGTTCTATAGAAGGCAGTCCTAGCCACCCTTTATTTTTCATCAATGCTTTTATGTCTGGCAATTTCTCGGGGAAGTTGTTATTGGCCTCCTTGTGGCCATGATTTGAGCTGCTGTTCCCTCGCCCCTTTTACAGCCGTTAAAACATGCACCCTTCATAACAACTTTCTGGGGACTCTTACTGCTGCTCTCTTTACAGGTTGCAATCTATTGTTCAGGTGTAGGTCTGCTTTCTTATTAAGCCACTTTCGAGTTGGGTTTTATTTTTGCATTGTTTTCCGTGGCCGATGTATGCATTAGTGAATGTACACTTTTACAATAGAAAGGACAGGGCTTTCTCATCATGCAGGATACCAACAGGGTTTCTTTCTATCGTTTGTATCTCTGTGTGCCTGTGCGTACTCCTTTTTGGGTTGACGGGGTTGTGTTTGGCCGCAGAAGGAATGTGATGGAAGCATGGTGATCCTTCTGGTTCTTGGATGATTGCAGCGCTTCGGCCGCCTCAACGTCTCGCATTGTTTCAATAGCCACAGGGTGGTTTCTGACTTTCTATTCCTCCGGGCGAGGCCTTTGAGTGCAGTAAGCTTTGCAGTCTTGCGACAGGGTTTTATCACTGTCCGTTGGAAGAGACATCCTTTGTCGTAATTTATGAGTTGCAGCTAGCTAAGTCCTGGCTAGCATACACGCAACGCAATGTTCTGGCAAGATCTTTATAGAAGTTTAAAAATCGAATTGACCAGTTCATCTATCACTACGTAATATCAACACCTATTTTTATTTTGTTCTTCTTCAACAAGTCAGTTATTTTATCTAGAAGTTCAAAATTTTCAATGAGACGCTAGAATAGTTTCAGTCTTTTTCTTTCTCTCTTTTTTTTTGTTGTTTTTTTTTTATTTGGGAGTGCAAAGAAACAATTCTAATCGTCTTCAAAGTTCTTACAAAAGTAAAGTAGGGGACGCATGCATAATTGAGCAAAAGCTCCGCCGGTCTACGAGGGGTTTCCTTTACCCAGTCACTTCAACTACTTTAGCGGCTTTTGCCACCCAATCCGCTGCACCATTGATCGTCGTTAAGACTAATTGGATCTCGGCTGTTAACTTGTCCGCTGACTGTACTGTTTCCGGACGTCCCTGACCAGAGATTTAACCTCTCACAGACAAGCATGTTGTCCGTATAGCTATACAGGCCTAGTACATTACTTAACAGTTTTTTTTTTTTTTTTTTGTTTTTTCCAATGAGTTGTATTAATAAATAAGAATAATTATTCCATTGTATTAAATCAATAAACAAAATGACTTTTTATGCAAAAAAAATATAAAAATTCTTATGTAAACCAATATAAATTGTAAAATTAGATGTTTATATTTATACTAATAAATTTATATGATAAGTTCTTTTTTATTTAATAAAAATATTAGTGAATTGATTACTCTAGAAAATACAAATAAAAGTCAATTTTTGATTCTATATAAATATCATGAACTATTGACAAAAGCTCTTAAGATCTTCTTTCCTTATATTTTATTTATACAATTGCAACTTAAGAGTTACTTATTATGATTAATGGAGTCTGTACATATATTATTATTAATTTTAAAGATTAACTACCTCTTTCACTGTAAATAGCTCAACCTTATTAATATTAGTAGCCCCAATTACTTTAAAGAATATGCAAACCACCTTTTTATTGTATTGTACAACACACATTTTATATTTGTCATCTTATCCATATTAGTTACCGTGGCATATGTGATGAACATGTATATACCCTTCAGCAGTGATTATCAACTTATGTCTCATGGGCTTTTTTTTTTCTTTTTAATGGGCAAAAACTTTTAAGATTCATTATGAATGCATCGAGTGTGAAGTTACATTGGAGTCACTTTGCCCTTGACCACCATTATAACTTGAACCAAATTATAAATTCCATCAATCAAAAATGGTTTCCAAAAATGTTTTCATTTCTCATTAGCCAGATAAACTAAATTGTGTCATAAAATCCCATTAACCATGGTACAATTCGCACCATGTCTCTTATATGTCTTTGGTAGAGCTATTACAAAAGGTTCTCATTGAGAACTTCGCATCCATCTCCCTTTGTCATATAAATTTATTCGGCTCATCTATTATTGGTTGATAGGCTTAAGGTTCATGAACTCATTGTGTATGCTTTTTTTTTTTTCTAATCAAGCAAACTCCACCTTCAACAAAAATTCCATATCTAACAATTATGCTCCTATCTATTGAAGTTGTTTACTGAGCTCTTTTTCTTTACTAACAATGAAAAAAGTCTCAAAAATTTGATAACTGGTGATATCTCATCTATCCAAACTTAAATCCACTTTCCTATTGTGATCCACCAAATAGCCATAGTGAGACTTAATCACTTTCATGTTCCTATCCTCTTTTTGCCATAGTAAGTATATACCTTTTCATGCTAAAGACACTTGAAAACATTGCAATGACCACTCCCACAGCCACAAACAATGTTTCCTATATCTAGCTTCAAAGACTTTGACCCAAAATGAGTTATCAATAGTCTCTACCCTCTAAAGCCACTTTAATAGCAACCTAGTATTAGTGTCTTAAAGGTTGCAAACACCTAGTCCACCTTGACTTTTCTATTAGCATATAAGGCCCCAACTAACTTGGCACATCTACTTTCTACTGTCTTCCTCACTCTAAAGGAAGGATTACTGGATCTTTTTTATTTGCTCACCCACACTCCTCGACATCTTAAATAATGACAAAAAGTATATGGGCAACATCTTAAGTAGGATTTTTAGAAGTACCACCCATCTAGCCTTAAAAAAAAATCACACTTTTTACTTTGTTAGTCGATTCTCTATTTTTTGAATTACCAAATTTTATAGGCCTTTATCCCACGAGTTTATGCCTAATGGATGTTCAAGATATTTTAATGGCAATGAATTACCACTACAACCCTAAAAGTTAACCCACCGCTATATCTTCATCTCACAAACCTTAACCTCATACATGATTATCTTTACGAGGTTGATTTTTAATCTTATGTAACAATGAAAGCATTAAAGGATCCTCTAGCAATTCCATATCAACTCATCCCTCACTTTAGTAAAAATAATAATATCATTGGCAAATTGTAAGTATGTCAATCTAATGTCATTTTTGAGTGATATACCTTTAATGAATCCCAACTCTGTAACCCTTTTAAAAAGTGAGTTAAGGCCCTTAACTACTAGGATGAATAAGAATGGTGATATGGGATCCCCTTTCCATAGTCTTTTTGCTATCAAGAATTGTTGTGGTAAGCTACTATTGATAAGAATAAATAATATAGATGTGGAGAGGCACTCCCATATCTAGTGCCTTTATCAGCTCTTAAAGCCTATGCATTTCATTGCCTTGGCTAGTAATGTCTATTCGATAGAATCATATACTTTCTTAAAATCAATTTTGATGATTATACTCCCAGTAATCTGTCTCTTTATCACCTTAATGATTTCATTTATCATTAGAACACTATCAAGGATATTGTGCCTTTTCACAAAGGTTGTCTAAGACTCCCTCATAACCCTCACAATCACGATATTGAGTCTTTAAGTTAAGACTTTAAAAAGTATTTTATAGACATAACCAACTAATGAAATTAGTGGAAATTGGTCAATCTCTACATTGCCATCAACCTTTAGAATTAACACAATGAACGTAAATGTAAGTGTATTACATAATCTACCATTTTCATAAAAATTATTTAGAAACTTCATCACATTCTGCTTCATCATTATCCAATGATACTTGATGAAGTTTAGATTGAAACCATTTAAGCTCAGAGCTTTATTATTGTCACGATTTTTGATAACTTCTCATACTTCCTCCTTTATAAAAGGACTTTCCAAAATCAAATTATCAGCCCTATCCACCTTATGGAAAAAGCTTGAATTCATCTTTATACTTGGCTTAACAAATACTCCTAGTAGGTTTTTAAATTTAGCAAAGATAGCTTTCTTCACCTTTGCAAGGTTGGAAACAATTTTATCACCTATGTCAATGGATTCAATCACATTTTTCCTTTTCTTGTTTAACATCTAGATATGAAAGAACTTTGAATTCCTATTATTGTCTCTCAACCATTGAAATTAAGATTTTTTTATACCACTTTTACTCCTTTTTATTTTTTATAGTAATTTAGTAATCAATTCTAGTCCTTCCTAACTCTACCTATTTATCTTTGATAATCATTATGTCTTTTGTTTCATTGTTAACTACTCTATTTATAGCTTAATTTCCCTTACATTCTTCTGACAATTTGATCTCTCATTCTTATACCCAAACCAATGAAATTGGTTGATCTTTGTAACGACATCAACTTTTGAAATTAACACAATAAAGGTATATGTAAGTGCATTACATAATTTACCATTTTCATAAAAATCATTAAGAAACTTCATCACATCCTGCTCCATTATTGTTCAATGATGCTTGATAAAGTTAAGATTGAAGCCATTTGATCCTAGAGCTTTATTATCATCATAGTCTTTTATAACTCCCCACACTTTCTCCTTTGTAAAGAGACCTTAAAAACAAATTATCCACCCTTTCCACCTTATAAAAAAAGCTTAAATTCATTTTCATACTTAGCTTAACAGATACGCCTAATAGGTTCTTAAATTAGTGAAGATAGCTTCCTTCACCTTCGCAAAGTTAGAAATAATTTCATCGCTTATATCAATGGATTTAATCATGTTTTTCCTTTGCTTATTTAACATCTAGATGTGAAAGAACTTTTAAATTCCTATTACTGTCTCTCAACCATTGAAATTGGAATTTCTAATACCACTCATACTCATCTTTTTTCATAATAGTCCACTAGTCAGCTTTAACCCTCATTAACTTTACCCATTTTATCTTTGATAATCATTGCCCCTTTTGCTTTATTGTTAACTTTTGATTTTTATCTTCACTTCCATTACATTCTTTTAACAATATGATCTCTCCTTCTTGTACTAAAACTAAAGAAAACTCTTCATAGCTTATAACTTACCTCTTAAAGTATACCTTGAGATGGTTGAGTATTAATTCTTATAACCATATAGCCTCCACTATCTTTTGTAACCCTTTATTACTCATCCTATTGTTAAAATACTAAAATGAGGTAATAACCCAATTGCAAACTTAGGTCCCTAAATAGACTCCTATATGTTCAAAAAAGAAGTATTATACACCTCACTATATCAAATTTAATACAACCTTCAGCTATCTAGAAATCTATCTACTTGACTCATAGAAAGAACATTCTAAAAATTGCTTTAAGTGTACCTACACCTTTGTATGGGTAAGCTTCACAAGTTTTATATCATAAAAAAAATTGTTAAAGTCTTGGATTGTTTACTTGTTATCAGTCTACCTCATTCATTGATCTTCTATCAACACCGTATTAAAACTACCCTTATACACCACCACCCAATAGATTTATTTTTCAACCTTCTTAACTCCTCCCAAAAGTCATGTTATTCAATATGGCAATTAAATGCATACACATTAACCAACATAATAGTTCAGCCTAATAATCCTAACTTTCCATCCATCACCAAAAATTGACTTGTTAATAACTTATACTGTAATTGAAAAACTAACTTGTCTTAATAGATGGCCAACCCCCCTGCTACCCTTATAAAGTCAATAGCTAACACATTTATACCTTAATCCCTATATTTGTTATAAAATAGCCTCCATCAAGTTTTATAGTTTGGTTTTTAAGATAACTAAAATGCTTCATTTTAGGTGACAAACTCATTTAAACATTGCCCTACACTTAGTAGACTCCCTTAATCCTTTAACATTAATTATGCAAATTATTATAATTAATCAAATGAACCCATAATTGATTTGAATGTTATACGTTACTTTAACAACCTACTACCCTTTTCGTCTTCATCAACCTTTGAATCACCACCTTATTACCTCTTTTTGTTATCAATTAAAAAGTCTTCATCAACTCTTGCTCTTATAATACCTCCCTTCAAGTGATTGCATGACATGCTAGAATGTGCTTGTCAAAAACTTACCCATCCTTAAATTAGATCTCCTTTATCGATGATGAACCACCTTGATCTTGTTTTTTGAATGGTTAATGACTAGCACTAGTGTGTCTCCCTTTGCCTCTTGTTGTTTGGACCTAATTGTCCAACCCTTGCCTTTTATAAAAGACATTACCAACAAGGAATGAACCGCTACTTTTGTATCTTTAAAATTGGGAATGAATCAAGTTAGGTTCCACTCACCTTGATGGCCCACATCATTGCCTTTCCTTGCCACACACAGCTACATTTTGCATTTATAAGATAAACCACACCCTCCATTAGCACCACTAAATAGGTCTTTAAGCTCTTTGAAGCATTACTAGCACTCCTATTTCTTCAATTACCCCATTTGAGCTCCTTTCTAACGCACATTTTATTGACCAATCCCTTGGGCTATTAATACCATTACTGTCACTGTCTAATTAGTCATCAACACCCCTTAACATAAGTCCTCCCTTCTCCACTCTAGGCCTACCTTAATTATTGCCCAAATCTATATGAGTTAACCTAGTAGTTTCAAACCTATCCAAATAACACACCAAGCCCCTATGACTCAGTAGTTCAGATTCATCACAGCTTACTTAATAGTCCATCAACTTAGCTTCACTAAGCCCATGAAATATGGGCTCTACTATTTTAGGCCTCCCCCCAGGGCATAAATCACTCTCTTGAATAGCTTTATCAACTTATTTGACATTTTGGGCTTATAAGCTACTTATTAGCTTAACACTACTTGCTTAAACTGCCATTAGTTGGGCTAAGCTGAGCACTACCCTTAACCCTACCTAAGTAGATCTGGTCTCTCTTTTACCCCTTAACCTTCTCCTTACTCCTTGCTTAACCAATCTAGTTCCTTATACCACTGTTTAAGGCAATATAGTTGCCTTAATGCTCTACCGACTAGGCCTTTCACTCACTACCAATTGTTAATTATTGTTAACAACTAATATAAGACTAGTTACCACTTCGAGCCCTCCTTCTGTTGCCCAACCACCTAAGTGATCCACTACTTCAATCTTAATGTCCCTTTTTATCCACCTCTACCACCACCAAAGCCATAATTATAGTCTCTACCCTCATTGCCATTAGAATCCTACACACATTCAGTCTCCACTTTTACTTTAAAGTCATGCCCATGTTGAGATAGTACCCCATGCTCCATCTAACCAAGACAAAAATCTATTTGACTACTCTTGTAAGGAAAGCCCTTTAATTGCCACCCAAACCTACCAACTAACCCTTGCCTCTATAAGAAAACATGAGAATAGCTGTTGGAACAACTAGCATTGGCAATCACCTTCTCTATCTAGCTCATCAAGCATGGCTTTTTTAGAATTAAAAGTAAGCAAAATCTTTAAGTTCTCTATTTCCATTATTTTAAGAAAATGCTATTTTTCCCATCCTTAATTGATCTGCAAATAACCCATCGATTTAACATCACATGTCGTTCCCACCATATTATAAAATAGCCATTTTGTCTCATATGCTATTATGTTGTAGGCCAATAAGGCTAGTAACTTGGCTTCTCATAACCCCTTTTTGGTGGCATCATATAAGGGTTATACCATAAGGATGGTGACATCTATAAGGTGTCTTTTGGTACTTTAACTATTTGATGAATTTATTAATCTAACAAATATTCACATATTTATTTATGTTAATATATAAGAATAACTACATTCTTCATAAGAAAAAAAAGAACACATGTTACACTTGTAAGTTCATCAATGTCTTACTTTTGTAGCAAATCAACTCTATGTATTTATTAGTAATGCTTAGATGTAATTAATTTCTTGTACTTATGAACTCTTCATGATTATTTTTATAAAATATATTTTATTCTATAAATTTTAATTTTAGAGTTTAGAAAAACACTTAACAAGCACAAAAATGATAAAAATTGTTAAATATAATTAATAAAATAAAATAATATATATATATAATATAATGTAAAAAGTGAATTAAAATAAAAAAATACAAATTTGTATTATTTTATCAATTATATGTAATTGCCTTAATCACTTATATATTTGTGAAGTTATTTTTTAAAATTTAATGATGATCCCACCATATATATATATATATATATATATATATATATATATATATATATAAGAGCATGCATAAATAATATTTATTAATTACATACAAAATATAATTAATATGAAAAAAATGTTAATGTATTGTACTCTATTCAATTATTCTTAATTACCTTAAAAATTATATTTTGATATTAAATTACTATTTATTGTGGTTTGATAATTTAAAAATTTATTTGTACTTTGCAGGTTATAAATTTAATTATTTATTAAATTATTTAGTGAAATTAATGTATGTCTGACTCCATATTTTTTTAAAAAAATTATTAATTCTATCTGAATATTATAAAATTTACTTATTCTTAATAAAAGGGTAAAATATCATCCCTAATTTTTTTTTACTTCAAAAAATTTTGTCAAATCAAAATGCACTTTTTCTAAGCGGTCATTTGTAGACCCAACAAAGGCGATTTTCACCTTTTTATCTTTTTACCGATCTGGGAAGCTTGAAATTTCTACCTAGGCAAGTCACCATGGTCCGGACTCTGAGGAGCATTGAATTTCATGACCCCTTTTGCTTTCTTCTCTCTCTCTCTCTCTCTCTCTTGCCCTTGTATGGAGGAAAGAATTGTCGGTGTCAATTCTGTTCTAATCCTTCTCGTAAGATTTTTTTCTTTAGTTGCCAACTACTGACAATGAGATTCACCACTTGTGATAAGGTCATTTCCAACCATTTTCGTGGACGTTATAGATATTGGTTGGACTTGGACAACTATTGTAGGCTGGTCTGTTTTATATCTATAGATATAAGTTAATATTCCTTGAGCTAATTATCTGTATCAACTTCGGAACATTTTCTTCCCTGCACGTATATATAACTAACGAAAAATTGGTCTTTGTCAGTGTGAATTGAACCCAGCTGGGCAGGTTCCTTGGTGAGTCATGTTAAACTTCGACCGTTTGCATAATGGAATCCTATATGTGTCGCCCTGGTAAAGTGTAAATTTACCACACTCTCCTTATTTATATACACGGCAGGATGGAGTTTCTTAGCCTACTAGACCTAGCTACGGCATAAATTAGAGATTTCATATATACATGCACATGATGTCATTAATGACATGAATCAAGACCCATCCAAGAGATTAAACAAGGACAATAATATTCCCGAAATGAATCCAATTCTCAATGATTTAAATACTAGTCAGTTGCAATTTCTATATTTAGAAAACTTCAGTGCTACTTTTAAATCATAACCAACTTTACTTCTTTTCAAATTTCACCCGTTTGCTCTTTCCCTTATTACCAAAGCAAACAAAAATGTGTGCGCTCTTCCTCTCTCTCGTAATAATGGTTTCCCATGTCAATCCCCAAGAAATATATACACACACACACACACACATACATACATACATACATATACATATATACACACACATATACATATATACATATATGTAGATATTATTTTGAACCATGCAAAGATTCAACTCCCAAGTTATTGCCGAGATGCTGGCTGGGGTGGGACGGTTTTTGAGATATTCAATTAATGTTAATGCATCTTATCTTTGCAGTGACTTCATGCGCTTTTTGTGGAAGACCCCCAAGTGAAACCCTAGAATGATTACATTGTCCATGCGCAAGTTTACTGTATCAAGATTTATGATACAGAAGCTACAGAAAGTGAGGAGGGTGTTAGGTTAGCAGTTTTATGACAAAATGTGACCCAAGAAACTTGCTTCACCGTCTGATCCAGATATTGGAGGGTGATGATCATGAGACAAAGTCCCACGCCTTTCGTGAAAGTGTTTTGTGATTTATGGCACCTCATGCACCAAGATCAAAAAAATGACTGATTACTAAGAAAGCAAGATACAAGGGAACTTTCCACCTCATGATGCTAGCAACTTGATTGCAAGTTTTCTTGATAATAGAACAAACTCCCTCTCCTCCCTCTCTCTCTCTCTCTCTTTCGCTCGCCCTTCTCAATAGGTGAGCTAGGTCCAGTAGGCATTGGCGTAGTATGAAATTATACTAGTTTCTTCTTACGTGTTTTCACATGTCTAGCTCTCGGGATTCCAATGATGCAGAAGTTATGACTATTGCTAAAGCTTTTGATATGGTCACATTGAGTCCAGCCTTTAAATATTGCAGCTTGGTAGTTGAATTTGATTCTTTTAATGCAATACCATCGATAACTAATGAAATGTTGAGATCATAGAGGCTAAGAGATACTTTTCTAATGATTAGGATATTCTTTTGTTCTTTAACAGCTTGTACATCTACTCATATTGATCAGTCAATAAAGCCCGT
Organism: Ceriops tagal; assembly: GCA_021533255.1. Classification (NCBI taxonomy): domain Eukaryota; kingdom Viridiplantae; phylum Streptophyta; class Magnoliopsida; order Malpighiales; family Rhizophoraceae; genus Ceriops; species Ceriops tagal. Next base: position 11,233,860 of record CM038595.1, on the reverse strand, counting down.
CGTTGACACTCTAGCCAAACGAGAAGTTATATCTAAGGAATCTGATTTCATAGCTTGGACGTGAGAATTTGATGTACTCTTCCTTGTTATTGAGGCTTCTTTTGCTACCCTTTTGCTGTGATTGTTATTCCCATTAATATATATGAACTGCTTACTGAAAAAAGAAAAAAATCTTCGACCGAAAAAGTAATTCAAGGAAAAAGAAAAAAACAAACAAAAGCAAAGAGAGTAAATTTAGTATTTAAAGGCTATTATGAATAAAACCGGCTGCTTTGTTCGATGATAAATTGAGAATTTAGTGTTTCTGCTTTTTCAATTGATCATGACTGAGATCAAACTCGAAGCTGCGAAAGTATCACTGAATGAAAAGCTCATTGAAAAAGTTAGTTTTATTCTCTGTAAAATTCAAACCCAAGTTCCAATTGCAAAGAAAAAAAGGGGAAAAAGGAAAAAAAAAAAAAAAAAAAAAGCTTACAGTTGTAAATGCTTCCACAGATATACAATTACATCTAGTTTCCCTCTTCCATGAATAACTTGAATTATGTACGAGTTGGTGCTACTAAAATAATGAGCACGGGACATCAAGTCAACTTTGATTTTTAGTAAAAGCGTAAACTTACTTTTTCCAATACTTCTGTTATACATTGTTCTTTTCTGATGCTTGCAATGACCTGCACCCAATCATTTACCCTGTATAAAACTAAACAAATACGGTTCACAATTAGCTCGGCTAGCTAGCCAGTATCCATGTTCTATTTGGTTTATTGACATTAATCTCATGATCTTACAAACTGCTTTTTTCTTTTTGGGCAAGTATTCTATTCTTAATTTCTTACTTAATCAAATCATTTACCATAATGGGTTTCAGATAGCTTTCACACAAACATAAAAATTTGATAAATGTATAAAAACCATTGTTTATATGAAGCGAACCGTGTGTGTACTTCCACTTACAGCTAGAGGGCGAAACCAGTAAAATCCAAAAGGAAATTCAAATACAGAAAAATATGCAAATACGATTGCTGTAAATGCAACAAGCTAGCTCACAAACATTCTTCCTTTCTTGATTAACAAAACATTCTTTCCTCTCTATTCTTCAACTTCAATGAGTTTCGATTTGGCAAATTGACATGGAATCTCTGATAAAATCCAAAAAAAAAAAAAAAAGAAAAAGAAAAAGAAAAATCAGGCATGCAACCTTTTTCCAGGACTCGTTAGATAAATTTACCCGGTACTACTTCAATTATGAGACGAAATATCAATTTCTCAACACGGGAGATTACTTGTTAGACAGTGATATAACAAGCACTTTTCAAATTGAAATGTATCGAACACCAATGGCGATGATGCCATTTTTTTTTTTTTTAAGAATTGTTAGATATAGTGAAGTATTCCAAAACTTCGTCACTTGCATTCTTTTTACCGGACTTTAAGGAAGAGCACTAACCCACAAATTAGCCGCAAAGAAAAAAAAAAAGCCCAACTATCATGAGCCAATCTTTGACGTTGACCTAAATTTCTGATGTCTTACTTCAAAACTATTAGCTCTAAGATCAACATCTAAACAGGCAAGTAATTGCGTAACATCTGAATATAGTTTATGTATGCATTTGAAATTTCTACGTCAAACTGCAACATAGTATTTGCAAACAGCCTTCGCCAAAGAAATCTTTCATTTCTTACAAAACAATTTTGTGTCCTCCTACAGAAAGGATATATGTATGTGTATATATATATATATATTTGTAATTGTATACCAGGCTGTCATTTATGAGTCAGAAAACACCAGAAGAAACCTTTACATAGAATTGTCCTCTCTTTTTAGTTTTTGAAGCTCCTGCATAATTAAACTCCTCTTTGGCAATGGATGTCAATCAAAACGAGTTTACAAATCACACATGGAGTCTTGAAATGTCCCTGGAAAATCAAATCCCCCATGACCAAAATCCCTTTAGCAGCTCTCTTTGGCCTGGCTACACTCTCCAGTGGCAAACACCATCCTCTTCTATCAAAATACCTATATCAAGCTCAAGCCTTCCTGGAGATTATGTGAGAAACCATAAGGAGGAAGAAGATGAACCAGAAGAAGAGTTAGGGGCTGTGAAAGAAATGATGTACAAAATGGCAGCGATGCAGCCGGTAGACATAGATCCAGCCACAATTCACAAGCCCAAAAGACGGAATGTCAGGATCAGCGAGGACCCCCAAAGCGTGGCGGCACGCCACCGGCGAGAGAGGATAAGCGAAAAGATGAGGATCCTGCAAAGGCTAGTTCCTGGGGGAACAAAGATGGACACAGCCTCAATGCTAGACGAAGCGATTCGTTATGTCAAGTTCTTGAAAAGGCAAATTCGTTTACTTCAGTCAAGCCAACACCAACCTTGCACTGGAGATTGGCTGGTTGCATACACCAGGCCTCTTGATCCTACCATCAATTCATCCACCCTTGACATCCCGCCCGGCGGCCCCACATACACCTCTAGCGGTGGCAACGGCTTCGAGGCCCTCATCTCCTCAAATTATGAGGTAATTAATGATTAGTATGGAAAAAAAGTGAGTGCTCAATTAGTAGGCGATTAATGTGTTAACCACCCGCGGTTGTCCCCATGATTACAAGGACAAGGTTGATGATATGACATATATATATATAAGTGGAAAGCGATTATTGTTGTAATTGTTGTCAAACGATGTAGGTTTGTTCTGGGGGTGGGGCGAGGCGTCATGTGGGGTAAAAGAGTTGTTAGGATTTTGTTGACTAAAGGGCATATGTGACCTGTAGAACAATCATAACGGTCTGCTTGATTAACATTCAGATACAATCATATGTATCTCTGTGTGTATGTGTGTGTATGTAAGTCATATTTTATATTAGAATAAGGTTGCTGAAGTGTGTTGGTTTGGCCGGCTATCCCTTCCGGAAATAAAACAGCCATGACGTTAGTAATCCAGTTTTTGAAAACGTGTGTGTATAAAATATTATGAACGATGACATCTTTTTGTTAAGAATATGTATGTATGCTGTCTGTACACGTTACATATATGTATAAACGTCTACTAATTTCATTATATGGATGTAGACTATCTTAAATTATGAATTATGAAAGATGAAAGTAATATCATTATAATTATTTATTACATATTAATAATTGTTACTATTAATTATAGTTTAATTAATTAATGGTGACATGACTTCTATAGAGATTCAGGGCGGAGAAAGACTAAGGTTTTCAAAATCCAATCAAACATTGAACTAAAAAAAATTAAAATTTTAAAATTTAATTAGTTTAACTGATTAAATTTACAATTAAATCATAAAATTGATATGTAATATTAAGTAAATAGAATTTAATATCTATCTATATGATATGTATAATATTAATACATAAAATGTAATATATATATATACACACACACACACACACACAAACACACACACACACACACACACACACACATACACACACATTAAAAATATTATATTTAATAAATTAAATTATATGTAATTTATAATTCCATGGAAGAAAATACTTCAAAATTAGTTTTTGTAATTTATTAAAGGAAACAAATAATTTAAGTCAAAAACAAAAGGCATAGTTGGCATATATAAGCATATTAAGGACAAGATAAAATGATTTTTGAAATTTGTAATCGTAATGTATTAATTATCTTGTAAAACAAAAAAGAAAGACAGGCTACATTCTATTTATAAAAAAAAAAAAAAAAAAAGGAAAGAGATATTAGTATCGATGGTTGGTAATCGCAATGTATAAATGATTATTAGGATAAAAAGATTCTTTTTTTGGTAAACATGCAAGCACTAATTTTTAATTGCGTTGCAGTTGACAAATATTAGTGGCCATTTTAAGGACCGCCGGTTCATCTCGGCACCCCGCACAAGTTAACAATACGGAAAAGAAAAGAAAAGAAAAGAAAAGAAAAGAAATAAAACCACACAAAAGAATCTGGGCACCACCCATCCTCTCTGCGTAAATCCTTCATGATGTTTTTGGCAATTCCTGAACAGAACACGTCTATGGACAATCATATGCGGACACATTCAGTACAAACAAATCATGGATGCACGAGGCTTAAGTTACTAATTTAGTTTTTATTGCCCTGAATACAACTCAGTGCATCTGTATGTATGACTCCTGTCATACTAGTAAGCTTACGATTGTGTTTAAGATGTAGCTGAGGGATTAATATTTTCCGTTTAAGTATTTTTTTATTGACGTGTTTTACTTAATGAGCTAGTCAATTATCGTTATTAAAAATTGTACTTGCAGTAACAGTTTAAAATCGTTGTTTAAGTAATAAAAATCATAGTATAAAATCTAATATAACAGTTATTAATCCGTTATATTTGCAAACATTGCAATAAACTTTATACAACAGTTTGATATTTTAGCCAACAACTATGAATTATTATTGTAACACTTTTGATTTTTTTATACAACAATTACAAAATATATCTAAGGTAGTCTTTTTTGTTTTCAAAAATAATTTTAAAAGCATCGAAAGGGTTTTGGATACCTGATTTTTCCTTTTAAGATTGAAGCTCCTCTATTTGAGTCCAAATCCAAAGCAAGTCAAATTTTGGATGAAAAACAAAGTAGAAAAAAAATTAAACGCTTACAATTTGTTGGTATATTATCTCATCTAAAAGCTTGCATTTTTTGTTGGATCTTCTTCTGCGCGTAACCTTAAAAACTTAAGGTAAGAAAGAGCATTTTTACCATGACCTAGGTTTTTCTAATACAATTGGAAAGAGCATTTTTACCATAATCCAGATTTTTCTTATACAATTGCTAACAATAAAATTAAAAATTGGTAGCACATTGTTTAACAAGCATTTTAATTCACAAGTCTAATTTACAATCAAGAGATTTACAAGAAATTTCTTCTCGTAAAACTCAAAATATGGTGCTTTCCCTGTACTTATTTTACAGTTCAAATCCTATTCTACTTCAAAAGGATGTAATTTATCCACGTAATACAAATAAATTAAACAATTTTGTAAAATATACCCCGATCAAAAGTGTTCTTTCTTAACTCCAAAAGATGTTATAATATCATTGAACTTAATATATCATTATAAGGAAACTTGATGTGGTCTATATTTTAACCTCCTTAATTTACACTTTATTTAATCCTCACCGTATATGAAAAAACATAAACCTTTAATTCAAGTAAATTTCCTCTTTAAAACTTTTATTAAGAAAGATAGTTTTCACATATATTTTTTGTATAACTTTAAATCATAATAAGTTATCAATATTATAATTATTTTTAATTAATAATTTTTATGATATATGAAAATAAAACTAGATTCTTCTTAATTTCATTATCAAAATTTTAATTCTTACAAATAAATCATATAATTATTTAAAATAATTGACCTTTTTATCTCTTTGAAATCTTTTTAATACTATCTCCTGTGGTTTATTTATATTAGTTAGTTGTTTATTTGTTCTTTTGAAAAATATCTCTTCATCCAAATGTTTTTTATTTTTCTTAAACAACATTTGAAGTTGAACAAATAAAGAAACTATTATGCATAAAAAAAGTATTTATGTTAATTTCTTTTATATCCACATTTTAATATTCATTATTCTTACTAACTTCATCATTATTAATAAATCTTTTATTACTAGTTCTTACAATTCTCAAACTGTGGTTATATACCCTTTAAACTTCTTTGAGTAACCAATAATGAAACCATAAATTGTTTGAAAGTCTAATTTTCTTTCATGTGAATTATCACATTTGTTGGGTAACCTCATAATTAGGTGTTTTCAATTAGATTTTCTTCCTATCCATAGTTCAATAAGAATATTTTAATCCGCCTCACTTGAAATCATATTTAAAAATAGTTTATAGTTTCAAGTAATACATTCATAAAAATTTAGATAAAGATGAGTTATATATTTGCTTCTAACTATATTTATTAATGTCTAATTACATCTTTTATCACACCTTTTGTTAAAATGTAGTTGACATAGTTTATTGTATATATATTTCATAACTTTCAAGGAATTTTATAAATGGATTAAAACACTGCCTCAAATCTTTATATTTTTTTATAATATTTATTATCTTTATCATATGTTACAAATTTCACCTTTTATCTAATTGCTTATAACCTTTTTCATATATATCTCAATTTATATATATATATATTAAGGGTATTCGATAAATGAGATTTTCATAAAACAAATAGACATAATTGTAATATAAAAAAATTATAAATGTGTTGAAATATAATTTTAATAAGTTAGGTACTTTTATGACTTTTTTCATGTTATATTTGCTTTACTCATACTTAGTGCAATCTATACATATTATGAGATTAGCAAAATTTAGATTCAAAAGAATATTATTTTAAACCAATCTTACTAACTTTCTTTAGATATATATAATCCTAACATTTATACCACAAGTAAGCAAATTTCCATTCATCATGTTATACTTAATTCTAATATTATGATGTACAATAAGTAAGGATTCTTATAAACTTTATTAGGATTTAATTAACATAAAATATTAATAAAAATATTTGTATTCTTATATCAATTGAAGCACTCAAATTATAATAAATCCTTATATCATATAGATGCATGAATAGCAACAAGCGTACTCATTAATAATACAAGTTAACATTTATAACACATGTAAACATTGCAATATTCATGTTATTTTGAGAAGTTTAATCATTGAACAAAACTATAATTGAAACATGTAAATGAATTATAATAGTTATTAATCATAATTTTTTATAATTAATTATAATTTGGATAAAACAATCAAAATATATTGTAGTTTTTCTTTAAAAAATCTTATGATATACTATTATAAATAATATCATTAACTTCAATTAGTAATTAAATATTTTTCAATTAAATATATTTAATATCTTTGGATAAATAAATATGTTTAATTAAAATATTAATTTACCTCAATTATGTTACTAATCATGGAATAATAATTTACTTATGGGTAATCTTAAAGTTTTAATGATTAATAATATCAATTTATTCAATCATTTTTTATTTATAGGTATTTCATTAAAATTATAAATAAATGAATTGTTTATGTGCCCATTAAATATACTAGTTTGATCACTTTGGTGACTAACAAACTATTAATAATAATGCTTGCATGTTGATTCAAACATTCTAGTTTAGTTATTTTAGTGATGATCAAATTATAAGTAGAATATATGCATGATGTTAAATATAAGAGTTTAGTCACTTTGGTAATTAACAAATTATAATTTTAATACATGCATATAAAAATATAGTGTAATATTTATTAATAATAAAGATCACATCATATGGGTCCACAAGTTTGTTGCCAAACATACACTTTATATTTTATTTAAATTGGAATTAAAATCATGTAACATAAGAGTATAATAACATTAATGAAAGATACTTGTACATACTTAGACATAAATTAAATGAAATAAAAAGATGATTAGACTAATGCAGTAAATTAATACACTTTTATCTATTTAAATTGACATAAAAATATAGTAAATTAATAGTTAAAGATAAGTTTTATATATCATGATAAAGAATATTAAATAGTATAAAAACTTTTGTTGTCCTATAGATAAGATCTCTTCTTGATAATAATTTAATTAAGAATTTACATAACATTATATAGCCAATGGATTATTTAGTACCTATTACTTAGTATCTTTTAATCTTTATTTTCTCTCATTGTTTTGTTTTAAATTTTGTATAATTAGATTTTATTTTTTTTTACCTTTCAAATATTTGTAGTTGATCCTCTAAATAAAATTAATAATTGTTTTAGTACTTATTTGTTTTTAATCTTGATGGGATGATACTCTATTCACTATTTATATTATTTAAGTGACTAATGAATTTGTTAGTAATTATTCACACACATTAAGTTTTAGACATTATTGTTAAGAATTGTAAATATGAACAACATTGAAACCTTTTGATTTTAATTTTAATTTTTTTATTTTTGTTTTGCAAAGTTCTTAATGGTATATGGAATGATCTAATGATAAAGATCTTGCATTATTTGATTCTAAAATTAAAAAAAAAGTTCACTAATTAAAGAAAAGCAAATGAGTAGATATGATGAATAAATAAAGAGATAAGGCTAACCAATCCTTGTTAGAGTATACAAAACCTTTAGTCACAAGAATAACATCTAGTATTAAAAGGTCAATCATATAAGCAAATAATTTTGAAATCAAGCTAGTCATCATTCAAATGATTTAGACTTGGATTCAATTTGGTAATTTATCTAGTGGTGATCTAAATACTTTTATTCTAATTTTCTAGATATTTGTAATACTTTAAAACATAATGATGTATCAGTTAATGTTATTAAATTGACATTATTTTCATTTTCTTTATAAAGCAAAGCAAAAGGTTGGCTTAACTCTTTACCTACTTAATCCATTACTACTTAAGACACAATGGCTCAGTCCTTTTTAACCAAGTTTTTCTTATCTTTTAAAACTACTAAAATGCATAATGATATCACTACTTTTTATGCACTTAACAAGGAAGTGCTAATATCTTGGTTTGCTTAATTGGTGTTATATATAAATTTTTTATAATGGTTTATATTCTTTTAATCATTTTATAATTGATGCAACAATAAGTGGCATTACCGTAAGAAAGACATTATAAAAGGTATATAATATATTAAAGGTGATGATGTCTAACAATTATCAATGATAGTTAAAAAAAATCAATAGTTAGGAGAGTTATAGGTGTTTATAGAATAAATACCTTTACTTCCTTTTTTCACTTAAATTGAAGTATTAAACAAGAAGATTTATAACATGAATGCATTAATCATGCATATGCAAAGTACAAATTATGAATTATGTGGAGGAGGACATATTAATACTGAATACCAAATAGGTAATCCTTATTCATAATTGTCAAAGCATGTTAATTTTGTTAATAATTTTAATAGGCAATAGGAAAGTAATTCTTATTTTCATACCTATAATTTTGATTGGCAAAACCATCCAATTTTTTCATAAAAAAAAACAACCCAATGAGGTTATCACCTCTAAGATTTTCACCTTAGGAAAAGAATTCCAACAAAAAGGATTTAATGATGATATTCTTATCAACTACTAAATTAAGTTCCAAAACCAAAAAGTTTCTATTAAAATCTTGAAGTCATAATAAAACAATTATCACTCTTTGAAAAGACACATGGGTCTTTACCTAATATTATAAAGAAAAATTCTAAAAAAATAGGTAAAAGCCATAACCTTGATAAATGGAAAGAAACTTGAACTAAAGGAAAAAGAGCAAGATAGAGTTATAGAGGAAGAAACACAGTGATGATAATAAGAAATAATTAAAAGGGCATTTTCATGACTTAAAAAGAAAAAAAAAATTAAGATGTTTAGTCACTTTCTCATTGAAATTCATTGTGTTTAATGCAATTCAATATGACACTTTATGCTTTCTAAGCTCATCAGTTTCCAATATAAAAACCTTTAAGATATCAACATTATTAGAACTCTAATCAAAGACAAAAATATGTGACAAAGAATAAACACCTTTTTCACTTACATGGGTATCAATACTTGATTTAATATCACAAAATACAATTATGCTAAAAAAAAGTCTTAATAATTCTTTCATATGGAAAATAAAAACATGTTATCTCATTAAAATAGAGAGGATGTAAATTCTTTCAAATGCATTAAGAGTATAATTGGTTATAACTATTAGATCATGTGCTTGAATTAGAATATTTTGATTTATCAACATGATTATAATGATTATAAAATTTATGTTGATTATTATCTTATTTTTTTAATGTACTTGAAAGTTTAATGATTATGGACTATTGGTTATATTTATAGTTTAATCATATACATGGTAGATTATGTGAAACAACCTTATGAGTTGTGTTTTTCCAATTTATAAGCCATGATTAGTGATAATAAGGTGAAAGATTTTATAGGTTATTAATCTTTAATGTTAGTATTGCTTATAGTAAGTGCATAATTTATTTAATATCAATCATAAATCTTTTATTTGAATTTATATGTTACTAAATTTGTATTTGAGATTCTATACAAATTCTTTAATCTCTTAAAAGAAGATTATGCTATAAACTACAAGGCACCATCATTAAAATGAAATGCTTCAAAATTCTAAGAATAAAAAGTTTCATTAACATCAATTAGATTTTATAAAAGGAAGATTCATTGGCATAAACCAATTTTTATTAAAAGGAGTTATTGGCACAAATCAAACAATCCTTACATGGAAAGATTTCATGGAAGAACATTTATTTTTTCTTAAAAAGAAGGATATAACTAGTAAGTCCTAAAAACTTAGTAAATTTTTTTGAAATTTCTCATTGGTGAAATTTATTTTTTGACAAGGGTTTAAAAGCTCTAGCAAAATATATGAAGATTAGAACTATTGTACATTTAATGGATAAAGTTACTAAATGGCATAATTGACCAAACAAATAACTTTAATAGTCAAACAATACCTTAATAACAACATTTTTAAAAGCTTACCAAATTTTAGCTAATGCTATAGATGGAAACTTTTTAAAATATCCAATTACTAAAAAGACTACCTCTGTATAAAATCACTTTTATATAGTAGTCTAATACACCTTGAACATTCTTAACAAAAAATCATTTATATTTAGAGAGCAAAATGTGACAAAAATCAAAGTTGTAAAGCAAGGGTGCTCAAGGAGAGAAAGAGAAAGCTAGAGTGCTCTAAATGATTGTAAAGTCAACTTAATTGAATTGTGAAACATTGTAATCAAGGTCATGAGATTTTTATGTATCAGGGATTATTGTCCTTCTAATTCAAGGAGATCTATAGTGGATTGAACTCTCGATGCCTGAAAAACTTTACAAAGAGAACATAGAATCAAAGTGGGATCAAACCTCTATAAGTTGTTATGCTAAATTTTATAATTTTATAATTTTAAAGCTTTTTAATATTTGCCTTTTGCTTTACACACACATGACAACAAAGTTTGATCTTATTGTGTTTAATTAAATTTTATTTACTAACATTTTCTCTTTTAGGTATGTGTCTTTGTCTTTCTTAATTCTCCTCCACCCTTCGCTCTTGGATAGTTTTAGGACCAACAATTGGTATCCAAGTAAGTCTTTTTGATAAAGGTCTAGCCACCTAAAATCAAGCCATGCTTTTCCCTCCTCCCTTGTATCATTTCAAGGATGATAACATTCTTATGCCTTTTATCGTCAATGGAACTAATTATAATATTGGAAAACAAAATGATTATACTTCTTCAATCTCATGATTTTGAATTACAACAAGTTATTGCTAATAGCCCTAAGAGGCCCACCAAAATTAAAAAGAGAAGTGTGGTTAACAAACTCAAAAGTGAGTATATCATATAAGATAATAGAGTTCAAACCCTTAATTTCAAAGCATGTTATATGTTTTATTATTCCTTAAACATTAATAAGTATAATAAAACTCTCTCTTACAATTTAGCAAAAGAAATATATGACAAACTCATAGTAACACATAAAGGAACCACCTAAATTAAGGATATTAAGATTAATGTTCTTATGCTTTATTATGAATTATTTGAATTAAAAATTGATGAATATATTTCTAAAATGCATATAAGGTTTACTAACATTGTTAATGCTCTTAGAAATCTTAAAAAAAGATATTGATAATACAAGCTTCATCTTAATCATGAAACCCAAAGGCCATTGTAATTATAAAGTCACAAGATCTAAATACCTTAGATTTAGATGAGTTTGTGGGCTCTTTGCTAAAATATGAAATGACTTTCACCAAGAAAGTTAATAACAAAAAAATAAAGGTAAGGCATTCAAATCTTCCACATTAATAAACAAAGAAATTAATGATAAGGATGAGGAAGAAAAGGATAGAAACTTATTTCATAAGGAAGAGGAAAGTAATGTGGAAGGAGACCATTCAAACATCTTATTAAAGAAAATGTCCAACCAAAAAAAATAGAGAGAGATAGTTTGTTATGAATGTAAAAAACCTGGTCATATTACAATTAATTGCCTAAATAAAAAAGTGTTATTCCCATAGTCTTGTATGAGTTGTAATTGTTATCAACTAGATTTAAGTGTGCAAGTAATTTGAAGTCATATAGAGGGGCAAGAAAGTAAAGCTATATGGAAGGGCAATAAAGTAAATCTGCCGCAGTAAGCCCTACTAGGATTTTCATGGAAGGGAGTATATAAACCCAAACCCTTGGAAGAAAAGGGGATATACGGTATAATAGAGTGAGCACGGCAAAATACAAAAAAAAAATGGAAAAACACCACCTGCAAAAGAAAGGAGACCCAGCTGGACGGTGGGAGAGAAAACCCGTGAGAGACGTACAACCACCAGAAGAGAAACGGACGACACGGCAAGAAGAAAACTGTGTGATGGCAAGAGAGAGAAAACCCGTGAGAGACGTACAACCATCGGGAGAGAAATAGACGACACGACAAGGAGAAAACCGTGTGATAGCAAGAGAGAGAAACTTGTGAGAAACGTACAACCACCGACAAGAGAAAAAATGACAACACGACAAAAGAACACATGGCAAAAGGAAACCCGTAAGAGACGATACACCACCAGGAGAGAAGACGACACACTAACGGCAAAACTAGAAATGCACCACCCCTGGAAGAGAAGAAAACCAGAAACGTGAGGTAAGGGCAAAAACTAGAAACGGGAGACTAGCAGAATCGTGAAACGGACGAGAAGAGCAGACCTGGTATCCGTGAGGCTTGAGAACAGCGAAGTGGGTGCAAACCTGAAACGTAAGACTAGAACGTGCGTCGGCGTGAGACCAGAACATGCGTCGGCGTGAGACCAGAATGTGCGACGACGTAAGACCAGAACGTGCAACAACGTGACTGATTAGAAGTGTGGGGCAGGTCGTGAGACGTGAAATGGTAGACCAGAAGTGTGAGTGTAAGCTGTGAAACCGTGAGACAATGAAAGCAGAAGTTGTGTGAAACAACCTAGAGAAGGAATTCGGTAAAGCATTGGAAAGAACTCAATGTATTTCCAGATTTCTTCAAGAGAGGTTAGAGAGTGTTGTGGTGGACTTCTAAGCAGCAGTGAAGCAGCCTATTCAATTCAATAGAGGCAAGACAAGTTAGAAAAAGGGTAGACACAGTAAATGACACTCTTTGTATTGTACTTGCTTTGTATTTGCAATAGTGAAAGGAACAGAGGATTAAGACATCCATTGTAACTACATTGTGAACATCGGGAGTACCACACTGGTATTCTCAAATATAGTGGATTGTCTCGGTAGAAGAAGAGTCCCTACCACCGTGGACATACGTTACATTAATGGAACCACGTAAATCTCTTGTGTCCTTACTTTGATTTACATTCTGTGTTTTGAATTGAGTTGTGAACGCAGCTAAATTATCATCGAACCCATAACCTAAAGAAGACCTAATCAAGAACATCCAATCTGTCTAATAGGCAAGGTGTCTGAAAGGTGACTTTGGGGACTATTGTGATTAGTAGGTAACAATAGATCTACCTTAGTCGAATCTGAGAAAGAGTTCGCTTTTAAGAAGAGGTTGAAGTTGTTCACATACCTGCGTATTGACGATAGCGAAAGTATTAAAGAAGTAAAATACTTTGGCTTAAGTTATCAAAGTTTTAAGGGGTGTGATACTGATTCACCCCTCCCTCTCAATATCACAAACTAGTAGATCCTAAGGTGAAGTTGGGAACTTCAAAAAGACATGTAATAAGCTTGCCAAAAAAGCCTATAAGAATAAATGGGACCAATTTCAGTGACTTTGACAGCAAATTATTCAATGACAAAATGACAAAATTATGTTTCATGGCCGAAGATAAAAACAAACAATCTAATTATGATTCTTGTAATGATACTTTAATTAAGAAGTTGTATAGCTTTCTTGAATGTATGAATAACAAACTGCACAAGATGGTAGCCAAAAATAAGAGTCTTAATGCTCAAGTTAAGTCCTTAAAGCAAGAGAATGATTCTTTGACGGATGAAAATAAGTCACTTACTCGAAAGAGTGATAACTTACAAAAGGCACATAATGAAATGGTAGTGCAAGCGGCAAACAAGCAAAAAGAGGAGAACCTTCTATTTAACAAGGAGGACTTAACTCTTGAAACTTCTCTTTTTTATGTCAAGCTTAATTCATTACTTAGTCATCAAAAGCCCCTAAATGATAAGAGTAATTTGGGTTACACTTTTACATGTCACTCACAATAATCTAAAACTGTGGCTACCCACACATATACACTTGCATCTATATCACATCATAAGCCTTTGGATAAAAGAAAATCCCATGTTTATGCTTATGCATCATAACCATACAAGACCACCTTTGTTAGAGCATCTCACAGCCATTCTTATCTTTATCATAGATATCATATTAAATATTATTATTGTATTGACTAGACCTATAACATATTCATGTAATATTAAAGAGAGCAGTAATAGTATGATAAATTTTTATGATGAAACAAACGATTCCAAAATTGACCTCTAAGGATCTAAGAAAATATAAACACCAAAGTTAATTGATTTATATGCAAATTTGCTTGAAAGAGAGCATGAAAAAGAACAAATGTTACTTGGATAGTGAGTGTTCAAGTTATATGACCAATAATCCAAGACAAAAAAAAAAAGCAATATTCAATGAAATTGCTAAAAGTAAAATCATGACATTGGCAAAATTGATCAAAGTAATTGTCTTGCTATTGATATTGTGTTTTTAATTAAAGATCTTAAAATTAATTTACTTAGTATTAGTGGTTACAAAGTCTCTTTTTAACTCAATATATGTCATATGGCCAATTTTAAAACAAATAAGACTTTGTTTGATGTAAATAGGATTAATAATATTTATATCACTGATCTTTATTTGTTAACTAACCAACTTATCAAACACTTTGCTTTGTTGAATGAAGGGTCTTGGATATGGCATAAGTGATTAGGATACATTAGTTGAAATTGCTATTCAAGCTAAGACATCATAATCCTGTAAAAGGGCTATTAAAGATCAAGTATGAGAAAAGCAAGGTTTATGACACTTGTCAAATAAGAAAACAAGTGAAAATATCTTTTAAGAGCAAAAATATATTATCTACTTTAAGACCTTTATAATTATTACATATAGATTTATTTGGTCTATCTAAATTATCTACATTAAGTTACAAACATTATACATTTGACATTATATATAAACTTACTAGGTTTGGGTCTTGTTCCTTCCTCATAAGGATTGTTGGAACGGACTTCCTTATGTAAAGGGAGCCTTGGTATATGTGAAGACAAGGCAAGATGTCGGCACCTTCCAATTATGTGACATGGTCTTTATGTCATCAAGAATTGAAGGGCAATAAGGTGTATTAGAATGTATGTATATCGACTTCAAAGTTATCATTAATCATTTTAGGTGTGATTGAAATATCATAAGTGACTTTGTTTGCTTTACCAAAATTTTTCAATTCTAGAAAGGTAGTTGTGTTTAGCAAAAGTCGTAACTAACCTAAATGCTCATTGTATATGACAATAGTACCATTGTTCACATATTTTTATTTTTATACTTTCTTTACCAATATTTTATTCATTTTCTTTCTCTCTCTTTTTGACTTACCATAAAAATATAAACACCAAAATATTAAATAGTAGATGTAAATTTTTTTTAAACTACTTAGAATGTTTTTTTATGTTGTCTAGTAAACCAAAATAAAAACAAAATTTTGGAAATGATTATTTTGTCTTCATGAGCTTACTTAAAATATCCCAAAATGGTACTACTGTTAGGAACATTATATCTTTTTTTATTTTTTCTTTTTCTTTTCTTTTTGTTAGTTTTTCCTTTTTTTTTTCCTTTTTTTCTTTTTCCAATTTTCCTTCCTTTTCTTTTTCATTTTTCTTTTTTCTCTCTTTCCCCATCATAAAACACCTCCTTTTTAGTTTTGTGTCCTAAAAAATTCAAACTTTCTGCTCTCTTTCAAGGTAATCATTTTCATGGTCCTTTTTTCACATTTGTAACTTGTCAATACCTCAATGATAAGTCTTAGGTAAGATTTTTGGCATAAAAAGCCAAGATTTAACTTTAAAACCTTTTTTTTTTAATTTTTGGACTAGGTATGGATAAGGGGAAAGTGTTGCCACTAGTAATGAGTTGTCATTGGTGTCCAATTAACACATAAAAGACACCAATAAATAGATCGTTACTTGTTAAGTCCACTAATGTCATATGATGATGGTAGTTAAAGTGGCAAATATAAGGGTTAAAACAAGCAAAGGCATACAACTTTAAGTTACTAATCAGTGCAATCCAAAGCTCTATTTAGCACTTGAATGGAACCATTAGACAAGGTTGAGAATGGCATGTTAATAGCCATTTAGGTTAAAATGCCATTGGCCAATGTGAGTACAACAATGGAATGGTGACCAAAGTTAGGCCTTTGCTTGATTAGGATGTTTCTCTACCTCTTTTTATTACATAGCTTTTAAGGATGCATAAATCAACTTATGAAAATTCTATGGATATGGCCAAGGATATTTTCTAGTGGCTGATAACTTTCTAATAGCCATTAGTCGCTACCAACAACTTTTCCAATAACTCTTCAATAATTTTTTTATAACAGGATAAATATTTTTTCCCTTTTTTTGTTACTTATTTTTTATTGATATTTACACTTTTTTTCTTTTACTTTCCAATATGTATATGGATGTGAAATAAAAAAAAGAAAGAAAAAGACAACAGAATATATTGATTTATATCTTTATTAGTATATAGAGATCCTAACTAAAGGAAAAGATTACCAGTACCACTTAAAATAAGTCTCTTTTTTTGTTTTACTACTTCATTTTTTGGGTGATTGTAATTTCCTTCTTCATTGATTCTATTAGTTTAAGTTAATTGTGATCCTACTTAACTAATACTTCTAGATAGCTAGAATAGTAGACTTGATAAGACTTTGCCTTATTATTAACAAACTTTAATTTATTTTCTTGGTCTAATTATCATTTGGGACTCAATTGAGGTTGGTTATATGTGATTATATCTTAAAAAATGCAAAAAGAATGGATGCAAAATGTAAAAATTTCATAATCCAGTTATAAGAACTTCGTTCTTAACTTCATTTACCATAAGAAAAAATTTCTCCAATTTGATCACTACCTGTACATGTTTCAATACTTAGAGATGTTATGCCTCTTCATTCTTTTACCTTAAATGCTCTCTCTATATATTTTTTTTTCATATCAGTGATATCTCACTTAAATAATGCTTTCTTGGTTATCCTAAATAAGATGGCTCAAAATAACTTTCTATCTATTCTCTATGTTTTTTATTGCCAAAAGAATATTTCAAAAAAAAAAAATCTCTTAATGTTTCCAAAAAAAAAAAAAACAACAGATGTCTCTCTTTGCTCCCTATTAACCTAAGTGGTCATCTCTAAAAAATTTTAAAAAAAAGGGCTTTTCCCCATATTATCATTAATGCTAGGTCTTTTTATAAAAAATTTAATCTGATTTCAACCATTGATCTATGATTATTTTTTCCTAGATGGTTCAGATTGATTTATCCTTTTGTTGAATAAACAATTATTTTCAAAGATATTTACTATTTTGAAGGTTTTTAACTCACAATATTTACATTAAATCGAGCTAATAGACCTTAAAAAAAAGGGCAAAACTAATACTTCTACACTTAGATACTTCGTTTAAGGCCTTTGAAAAAGGAAGGACCTCTTTTTTGGCTCGATGATGTGATTGACATCAAAAGGTAATTTTATAACTTTAAGTTTAATTTGAGGATTAAAAAGGGCATGACTCTTCTTTTTGTAATAATAAGACATATTTTACATTTTAAAATGTAATTCTATATTAAATATTAATTTGTAGTAATTTAATTTATATTATTTCTTCTTTTTGTTTTTTATGCTTTATTTTTTTATGTCCAAATAAATTGTTTACAATCTAATTAACTTATCAAAATTAACGTTTGGCGAAAGTAAGTAAATATAGAATAGAAAAAAAAGTACAATAAGAATGAATCCTTAAAAGCCTTCTAAAAGCTTTGGAAGTAATTGTAAAGTGAAATGTAATACCTTATCACTTCAACTATAAGAGATCATAAAGGTGAATTTAAGAATGAAGGTTTTAAAAAATTTTATGAAACCTAAAGAAATTTCACATTTTTTCAATTTTTAGAACTTCACAACTATTGAACTCATCTTTGATAACTGATGTTAGATTTATTGTCAACAGCATATCACATGGTTATTTGTATTAATTTGATATTTTGAATGTCGTTGAAATACAAAGAAGTCATTGGTCAAAACCATTGATGACAAGTCAACTATAAAGTCAACGAGTCAATGTTGACCGTTAACCCTAAATTTTAAGGGGTCAAAGTTGACTGTTGACTATTGACTGTTGACTCTTAACTATTGACCTTAAATTTTAGGAAGTCAATGTTGACTATTGACCATAAAATTTAGGAATTAAATCTAGCTATTGATTATAGGGCAACATTTGGGAATCAATGCTAACCATTAATGAGTATATAACCATAATTTCAAGGCTCTATAAATACCTTTTACATCTTGCAAGATTGATGTGTAGACTGTAAAAAAATTGAAAGAATGGCAGCAAGGGCTGCAAAGAGAGAATGGCATGTGTGCTACAAAAAATTGAGAGAGAACGTGTAGCAGCCACACCAAGGAGAGAAAAACATGCAGCAGCCACCCTAAGAAGAGAGAACATGCAGCAGCCACCCCAAAGAGAGAAGGACATGCAGTAACCACCAAAAAGGGATCTTGCAGCATAACCAGCAACTTTCAGCACATCTAGCAGCTTGTAGCAATTGGTAATAAGTGAATCACAACTAGCAATTATAGCAGGTGAAGCACAACCAGTAATTGCAGCAGCAATCACAACCAATAATAACAGAAAAGGTGTGCAGTAATAGCAACAAGGGTAGCCAGCAATAGTAGCAAAGGCGTGCAACAGTAGCAGTAAGGGCAGCCAATAAAACTAGTAAGTGCAGGCACAACCAGTAGCTTATAATAGAAGGCAGCAAGTGCAAGCACTAATAGTGGAGGAGAAAACTTACCTTAGTAATAGGGCAGGTAGCACCAGTAGCAGGAGGAAAAAATGTGCCCCAGTAACACATCCAATAGCTTGTAGCAGCAGAGAAAATGTTCCCCAGCAATAAGTCTGTCAGCTTGCAGCAACAGAGAAGAAAACGTGCCCCAGCAACAAAGCAAGCAGCACCAGTAGCAGAAGAAGAGAACCTGCCAAGGCAATAGATGAGGTAGCACCAACAACAGGAAAAGGAACCTGCCAAGGTAGTAAGGGAGTCAGCACCGACAGCAAAGGAGAAATCCTACTAAGGCAGCAAGTAAGACAATATCAGCAGTAGGGGGAGAGAACCTATAGTGGAGATAACCAACAGCGGAGATAACCTGAAAGAAGAGAGAACTTACAGTAAAGATAACTTACAGCGGAGATAACCTGAAAGAAGAGACCAGCAAAGTCTGAGCAAAGACCAATAATAAGGAAGGAGAAGATCCTCGTTTTCTGTAACAACAGCCAATGCACATTGAATGATCCTTCTTAGGAAAGTTTTAGTTACTAACCTTTTGATAAACTTGTTAAAAAAGGGTGAGAGACCCTTAGAATGATCAAGAGATCAGTCCTTTGAGTGATTGGGAGATCAAACCTTAGAGTGATCGAGAGATCAACTTTTTTAGTGATCGGGAGATTATTATAAGTGGTTAAAGTGATCTTATCACACTATGGATGTAGCTCACACATTGTGAGTGAACCATATAAAAATTGTCGTGTGTTATTAAATGCTTGCGTTTGATTGATATCCGTACGACCACTCTCATGTAAAGAAGAAAGATAAAAATTAGATTATCGACTCTAACAAGTCACAGAGGTTAATCCAAAAAGATTTATAAAAGGCAAAAATCTCACTCTAATTTATCCCTTCCCCTCTTAGTGTGAGACCTAAGAAGGTCCTCATTAAATAGTATCAAAGCCAGTTTCCTCTATTGATCCAATTTGTCTACTTTGATCTGAAATTGTTTATTGCTGTTATGAGTCTTTACATCTACTGTTAATTGATATCATGGATAACATAAACAGTGTTAATAGTAAGAGCATTCCTACTTTTGATGGACAGAATTATTAGTTATAGAAGAATAGAATGCTCCCATATCTAATGTCACTTAATCTGGGTATATTTAAATCTGTTGTTAATGGCTTCATCCCTATTACTGAAGGTGTTGTTATAACACCTACTGATAAGAAAAATTTAGAGTATAATGAAAAGGTAAGAAATGCTTTATGTGCTTCCTTATTAGATAAAGAATTCCTCAAAGTGATGAGGTGCAACACAGCCAAGCAAATTTGGGACAAGTTGAAGAACATTTATGAAGGAGACAAGGTTGTGATGGAAGCTAAGTTACAAATCTGAAGGAGCAAATTTAAAGACATAAAGATGCAGAATGATGAATCTATAGATGCCTTCTTCACAAGAGTATACGAAATTATGTGCTCTATTAGAGGCTATGGAGAGATCAATGATGCTATTGTGGTAAGGAAGATACTTAGAACAATGTTAAGGTTTCCTCCATAGAAGATAAAGATTTGGATAGGCTACCCTTAAATGATTTGCACAACATATTCATGACTTATGAAATGAGAATAGCCCCAATGAAGAAAGAAAAGAAATTTAAGACAGAGAAGGAGTTAGTTTTCAAGGTAATAAAGATCTTAAAGATTAAAGACCAAGAAGAAGAATCTGACAGCAGCTCTGAAAAAAAAGATGATGATACTGAACTGAATGAAATCATAACATATATCACCAACAATATGAGGAAAGGAAAAGGGAAGTATAAGGGAAAATTACCCTTAAAATGCTTTAATTGTGGAGACATAAGGCACTTTGCCGTGGACTGCCCAAAGATAAGAGAAGCAAATAGTGATAATGATGATGAGCCGATCCCATGAAGGAGAACAAAAAAATCTAACTATTTTAAAGCTAGAAATTCAAGTGCCAAAAGGAAAAAGCAATTCTTCATATCTAAAAGAAGAAATTATTTAAGCAAGTTGGATGAAAATAATTATGAAGAAAAAGTTAATGATGCTCCAAGGAATGTGATGGTTGCTAAAGTAAATGATGTTCAAGAATCTTCAAGTGATGAGGAATCAACAGAAGATGAAGAGGATGAGTTGGTTCAACAACTTGAGAATGAACTAAGAGCTTGTTTTTACAAAAATAACAAACTAGAAAAAAAGTAAAGTATTTCAAGAAGCTGTATGAAAATTCTGCTGTTGATGAATTTGATTTCCAACTGAAAGAAAAGGAGTTTAAAAGAAAAGAGAAGGAGTACTTAAAGAGAATTAAGGAGTTAATTGTACTTAAGGCAGAGCAAGGCAAGATACATGAAGATCTTGGTGCTAAGGTGATTGCATAAGAGCAAGAGGTACTGATTTTGCAAGCCAAGCCCCACAAGGTTGAGTCCAAATTGAGGAAGCATAAAGAAAGCTTTATGTAGGCCATGGAAGTGAGAGGAAAGTCATCTTCAGCAAATGTCATCAAAGAGGATGCTACCAAAAAATTAGATAAGTGTCTAAGCAAATAAAGACCTCATTCTATAGGGAAGAAAGACCTTAACTATATCAAAAAGCCAAATGAGAAGGTAGCAGAAAAGAAGAAAATTGTGTTTGTACCTAAAAGCAAGCACAATGATGTTATGGAGAAGAGAAACCAACTTAAGCTAAAATAGGTTAGGAAAGATGTGGTAAAGACTCCTATCCAAAAGAGACAAGTTATCAAAGATGAAAAGGAGGTTGCCACAACAATTGCTAAAGATGGAAGTTATGAACTTAGTGAAAGAAAAATGTCTAGATTTGAAGAATTTTACTATAACTGTGGTAAGTATGAGCACAAGGCTAATGTGTGCTGGAGCAATGAGCCTATAATAAAGAGGAATGTGAGGCAAAAGTCTAGAGGGACACTCTATCAAGAAAGGAGACTGTCTCAAGTGAAAAGAAGTCATATTCCACTAAGAAACAGATTTGATTTGCTAGGAGAAATTTGTGGAAAATGCGAAAAGTTAGACACACTGCTGAGGATTACTTGACATTGCTACCCAATCAAAGAGTGCAAAGAAGAACATCTACACATGCTTTTATATTCGACTAAAGAAGAATAAGAGGAAGAAAAATGACTATGGTCATAGAAGTAGCCTTAAAAGCTTCTAAGAAAGAAAAGTCATGGATCCTGGACAGTGGCTACTCTTCCCACATAACAAGAGACTCCAAGATGTTGAAGGGAGTAGCAAAATATGATGGAGGGACAATCACATTTGGCAATGATAGTACCTTAAAGATTAAAGGTATCAATGCTGCTGAAATTAGTGTAGAAAAGCTGAAATCGAAGGAAGTGTTTTATGTTGAAGGGCTAAAACACAATTTTATTAATGTTAGCCAACTGTGTGATGATGGACATGAAGTTACTTTCGGCAAGAATGTTGTACAGTAAAGGACTTAAGTAATGATGCTGTTCTTACTAAGGGAGAAAGAACAAATGGAAACTTATACCAAGTTTCCAGAAGCAAAAACACATGCTATATGAGTACCAAAAATGAGAATTTGTTGTGGCATAGGAGATTGGGATATCTTATGATCCCCTTGGCAAAAGCTAAGGTATGCCTCTAAGCCCTATCCCCTTCCCTCTTTTATTATTCTTTGGATTTGTTGCCAAGTGTAGAGATATTTTGCATAAATCTAAAGAGAGTATATATTGATTAAAAGGGGGAGAAGCAAAAAAAAGGGGGAGTTAAAGGTATAGGTATATACAAAAGAGAGGTGCACATTTTTAGAGGAGTTGTATATGTCAAAGGTTGTTATTTGTGCTTAATTATTAATTATTGGATTTACTATATTGTCAACAAATTCAAAGGGGGAGATTGTTAAGCCCCTCTTTGATGACTAATGTTGGATTTGCTATAAATAGCATCTCACATAATTGTTCTTGTTAATTTGATGTTATGAATGCCATTGAAATGCATAGAGGTCGTTCGACAAAATTGTTGATGGTAGGTCAACTCTAAAGTCAATGAGTCAATGTTATCGTTAACTTTAAATTTTAGGGGTTAAGGCTAACTGTTGACCCTTGGCCATTAACCATTGACCATTGATCCTAAATTTTAGAAATGAAATCTGGCTGTTGATTGTAGGCTAACCTTTGGGAATCAATGCTGACCATTGATGAGTATACAACCCTAATTTCAAGGCTCTATAAATACCTTCATACATCTTACAAGACCGATGTGTGGGATGTAGAAAAATTGAAAGAATGGCAACAAGGGCTGCAAAAAGAGAACAACATGTGTGCTACAAAAAATTGAGAGAGAACGTTAAAAAAGAGTAACCAGCCAAGACAAAAGAGGTAGCAGCCACCAAAAAAGGAGGTAACCACATTAATCAAAGAAGGAGTTGCAGCAGCCAGTAGCCACACCAAAGGAAGAAAAAGGCAGCAGCCGGCCAAACCAATCAAGGAAGAAGTTACAACAATCACACCAAATTAAAGAAGACGTGTAGCAACCACACTAAGGAGAGAAAAATGTTCAATAGCCACAATAAGGAGAGAAAAACGTGTAACAGCCACACCAAGGAGAGAAAAATGTGCAACAGCCACACCAAGAAGAGAAAAACATGTAGCAGCCACACTAAGAAGAGAAGGACGTGTAGCAGCAACCAAAAAGGGATCTTGTAGCACAACCAGCAACTTGCAACATATCTAGCAACTTGTAGCAACTGGCAACAAGTGAATCACAACCAGCAATTATAACTGGTAAAGCATAACTAGTAATCATAGCCAATAATAACAGTAAGGGCATGCAGTAATAGCAACAAGCGCATAGCAATAGTAGCAAAGGTAGCCAACAAAACTAGTAAATGTAGGCACAACCAGCAGCTTGCACCAGCAGGCAACAAGTACAGGCACAACCAACAGAAGCAACAAGTGCAAGCACCAATAGTAGAGGTGAAAACTTACCCCAACAGTAGGGCAGGTAGCACCAACAACAATCTAGTAGCTTACAACAACAGAGGAGAAAACGTGCTTGAGTAGCAAATCCGATAACTTACAGCAACAAAGAAGAAAACATGCCCCAACAACAAGTCTAGCAGCTTGTAGTAGCAAAGAAGAAAATGTGCCCTAATAGCAAGGCAAGCAGCATCAACAATAGGTGAAGTAACTTGCCAAGGCAACAAGAAAGGCAGCATTGGTAGCTAAGGAAGAGAACCTGCTAAGGCAGCAGGTAAGGTAGCATCAGGGGAAGCATCACCGACAGCAGAGAAGAAATCCTGTCGAGGCAGTAAGTGAGGCAACACCGACAACAGGGGGAGAGAACTTGCAACAGAGAGAACCAGTAAGGGGAGAGAATTTGCAGCAAAAAGAACCAGTAGGGGGAGAGAACCTGTAGCAAAGATAACTTGCAACGGAAATAACTTGTAGAGAAGAGATCAGCAAAACCTGAGTAAAGACTGATAATGAGGAAAGAGAAGATCCGCGTTTTCTACAATAACAAACTGTGCACATTGAGTGATCCTTCTTAAGAAAGTGTTAGTCACAAACCTTTTGATAAACTTATTAAAAAAGGGTGGGAGACCTTTGGAGTGATCCTTCTCAAGAAAGTGTTAGTCATTAATCTTTTGATAAACTTGTTGAAAAAGGGTAGACACCCTTGAAGTGATCTGGAGATCAACTTTTCTAGTGATCAGGAGATCAAACTTTTGAGTGATCAAGAGATCAACTCATCAAGTGATTGGGAGATCATTATAAGTGGTTAAGGAGTGATTCTTTCACAACATAACTGTATCCCATGATAATAAGAGTGGAATATGTGATTTAGAAGTGATCCTATCACACCGTGGACATAGCTCACACATTGTGGGTGAACCACATAAAAATTGTCATGTGTTATTAGGTGCTTACGTTTGATTAATATCCATATAGCTACTTTCACATAAAGAAAAAAAATAAAAATTAGATCATTGATTCTAACAAGTCACAAAGGTTAATTTAAAAAGATTTATAAAAAGCGAACATCTCACATTAATTCACCCCTCCCCTTCTTAATGTAAGAATTAAAAAGGTCCTTATCGCCGATCAAGGAAAAAAAGGCAATCACCAAGGAGAGGTGCAGTCGGCCAAGAGGTGATAGCAGCCACTAAAGAAGGAGGCAGCTACACCAACTAAAGGAGAAGTTGCAGCAACCAATAGGCACACCAAAGGAAAAAGGCAGTAGTTGGCCAAACTAATCAAGGAAGAAGTTGCAATAACCACACCAAACCAAAGGAGACATGCAACAGCCACACTAAGGAGAGAGGAACGTGTAGCAACCACACTAAGGAGAAAAGAACATGTAACAGCCACACCAAGGAGAGAGGAACATGCAGCAACCATACCAAAGAGAGAAAAATGTGCAGCAGCCACACTGAGGAGAGAAAATTGTACAACAGCCACCCTAAAGAGAGAAGGACATGTAGCAGGCACCAAAAAGGGATCTTGTAACACAACCAGTAACTTGCAACAACTGGCAATAGGTAAATCATAACTAGCGATTGCAACAGGCGAAGCACAACTAGCAATTGCAACAACAATCACAGCTAGCAATAATAACAAGGGCATGCAACAATAGCAGTAAGGGCAGCCAGCAATAGTAGCAAGCGCATGCAGCAATAACAATAAGGGCAACTAGTAATACCAGTAAGTGTAGGCACAACCAGCAAAAGCAAGCACAATGATGTTTTAGAGAAAAGAAACCAAGCCAAGCTAAAATGGGTTAGGGAAGATGTGGTGAAGACTCCCATCTAAAGAAGACAAGTTATCAAAGATGGAGAGGAGGTTGTCATAATAGTTTATGAAGATAGAAGACTTGAACATAATGAAAGAAGAAAATTTGGATTTGAAGGGTTTTGCTTGAGCTATGGTAAGTATGGGCACAAGGCTAATGTATGCTGAAGTATTGAGTCTATAATGAAGAGGAATGTGAGACAAGAGTTTAAGGGAAGACTCTATCAAGTAAAGAGACAGTTTCAAGTGAAAAAAAAGTCATATTCCACTAAGAAATAGATTTGATTTGCTAGGAGAAATCTGTGGAAGATGCGAAAAGGCTAGACATATTGCTGAAGATTGCTTGACATTGCTGCTTGGTCAAAGAATGCAAAGGAAAACACTTACACATGCTTCTATATTCGGCTAAACATTACTGCTCTATCAAAGAGTGCAAAGGAAAACACCTACACATACTCTTACATTCGATCAAAGAAGAAGAAGAGGAAGAGAAATGACTATGGTTGTGGAAGTAACCTTAAAAGCTTCCAAGAAAGAAAAGCCATGGATCTTGGATAGTGGCTACTCTTTACACATGACAAAAGACTCCAAGATGTTAAAGGGAGTAGCAAAATATAATAAAGGGACAATCACATTTGGTAATAATGATGCCTTAAAAATTAAAGGTATCAGTGTTACTGAAATTGGTACAAAAAAGCTAAAATCGAAGGAAGTGCTTTATGTTGAAGGGCTAAAATACAATCTTATCAATGTTAGCCAACTATGTAATGATAGACATAAAGTTACTTTTAATAAGAGTGACTACACAGTAAAAAGATCAAGTGATGATGTTGTTCTTACTAAGGGAGAAAAAACAAATGTAAACTTATACCAAGTTTTAAACAGCAAAAACAAATGCTATATGAGAACCAAAGATGAGAATTTATTGTGGCATAAAAGATTGGGACATCTTGGATAAAAGAGATTGAACAAATTATCCAAAAATAAAGTTATGAAAGATATACCCAAGCTAAGGAGAGATAGAAATGCAATTTGCAGCATTTATCAAAAAGGAAAAATGATGGATGCTACCCACAAAAATATAGAGAGTCAAACAAAAAATCTATTAAAGTTCATTCATTCAAATATATTCACCAAACTTCTGACAAGAGAGATGTTCTAAAAGTTAAGGCTGAGGTATGCCTTTAACACCCCTCCCCTTCCCTCTTCTATTATTCTTTGGATTTATTGTCAAATAGGGAGATATTTTGCATAAATTCAAAAAGAGTATATACTAATCAAATGAAGGAGTAACTTGAGACATAAAAGGGGAGCAATAATCAAGAGGGAGAAGCAGCAAAAAGGGGGAGTTAAAGGTTATTTCAAATTAGAATCATGTTTATATATAAAAAGGGAGATACATGTTTCAAGGGGAGCTGTGAATGTCAAAAGCTGTGCTTGTACTTAATTATTGATTTGTGGATTTAATGTATTGCCAACAAATCCAAAGGGAAAGATTATTGAACTCATTTTTGATAGTTAATGTTGGATTTGTTGTCAACAGCATCTCACATGCTTGTTCATGTTGATTTGATGTTTTAAATGTCATTGAGATACAAAGAAGTCATTAGTCAAAATTGTTGATAGCAGGTCAACCATAAAGTCAATGAGTCAATGTTAACCATTGACCCTAAATTTTAAGAGTCAAAGTTGATCGTTGACCTTAAATTTTAGGAAGTCAATGTTAATCATTGATCATAAAATTTAAGAATCAAATCTAACCATTAATTGTAAGGCAACCTTTGGGAATCAATGCTGACCGTTGATAAGTATACAAACCTAATCTCAAGGCTTTATAAATACCTCCATGCATCTTGCAAGACTGATGTGTAAGCTATAGAAAAATTGAGAGAACAACAGCGAGGGCTGCAAAGAGAGAATGGCATGTGTGTTGCAGAAAATTAAGAAACATAAAGAGAAAGTGACTAGCCAAGGCAAAGGAGGCAGCCATTAGGGAGAGAGTGACCAGTCAAGGCAAAGAAGGCAACTACTAAAGAGAGGTGCAACCATCCAAGAGGTGACAGTAGCCATTAAAGAAGGAGACAACCATACCAACTGAAGAAGGAGTTACAACAACCAGCAACCGCACCAAAGGAAAAAGAAGGTAGCAGCTAGCCAAACCAATTAAGGAAAAAGTTGAAGTAGCCACACCAATGAGAGAAAAACATGCAGCAACCACACCAAGGAGAGAAAATTGTATAACAGCCACACCAAGGAGAGAAAAATATATAACAACTACCCTAAGGAGAGAAGGACGTGCAACAACCACCAAAGAGGGATCATGCAGCACAACCAACAACTTGCAACAACCAACAGCAAGTAAAGCATAACCAGTAATTGCAATAGCAATCACAACTAGTAATAATAACAAAGGCGTGCAGTAATAACAGTAAGGGCAACCAATAATAATAGTGAGGGCGTGCAGCAATACTAACAAGGGTAACCAACAATAGCAGCAAGTGTGTGCAACAATAATAGCAATGGTAACCAACAATACCAGCAAATACAGGTATGACCAACAGTAGGCACAACTAGTAAGTGCAGGCACAACTAATAGCTTACAGCAATAAGAAGCAAGTGCAAACATAATCAGCAAATGGCAGCAAGTGCAAGCACTAATAGTGAAAGAGAAAACTTTCCCTGGCAACAAGGCAGACAACACCAACAACAAAAGGAAAAAATATGCCCCAACAGCAAGTCCAGCAACTTGCAACAGCAGAGGAGAAAACGTGCCCTAATAGCAAGTCCAGCAGCTTGTAATAGCAAAGGAGAAAACATGCCCCAACAGCAAGTTCAACAACTTATAGTAACAAAGGAAAAAACATGCCTTAACAGCAGGGCAAGCAGCACTAGCATTAAGTGAAGCAACTTGCTGAGGCAACACTAACAATAGGGGAAAAGAACTTGCAAAGGCAGTAAGTGAGACAACCTACCAAGGTAGCAGGTGAGGTAGCATCAACATCAGGGAAAGGAACCTGCCAAGGTGGAAGCAGGTAGCCCTAGCAGTAAAGGAGAAACCTACCAAGGCTGAAGGAGGTAGCACTAGCAACAAAGGGAGAGAACGTACAACAGAGATAACTTGTAATAGAGATAACCTGTAGAGAAAAGACTGACAAAACCTAAGCAAAAACTAGCAGTGAAGAAAAAGAAGATCCATTTTTTATAACAGTAACCTGTGCATATTGAGTGATCCATCTTAAGAAAGTGTTAGTCACTAACCTTTTAATAAACTTGTTGAAAAAGGGTGGGAGACCCTTAAAGTGATTGGGAGATCAATCCTTTGAGTGATCGAGAGATCAACTCATCTAGTGATTAAGAAATCAAACCTTAAAGTGATCGAGAGATCAAACCTTCAAATGATCAGGAGATCAACTCGTTAAGTGATCGAGAGATCATTGTAAATAATTAAGGAGTGATCCTTCCACGAGTGTTAAAGAGTGATCCTTCCACAACATAACTATATCTCTTGATAACAAAAGTGAATTATGTGATTTAGGAGTAATCCTATCACACTGTGGACGTAACTTACACATTATGGGTGAACCATATAAAAATTGTCATGTGTTCTTGAGTGCTTACGTTTGATTGATATCCGTACGGCCGCTTTCACGTAAAGAAGAAAGATAAAAATTGGATCATCGACTCTAACAAGTCATAGAGGTTAATCCAAAAAGATTTATAAAATGCAAGCATCTAACATTGATTCACCCCTTCCCCCTCTCAATGTGAGACCTAAGAAGGTCCTCATTAACAACGAAATAAAGCAACTAGACACAAAAATTAGAACCTTGTAAGAATTGACCTAGTTTAAATTACCTTAATATTTTTACACCAAATTTATCTTTACAACTTGTTATGTCTTTAATTAGTTTCTTATATATCTCTTATTCAAATTATAAGTTATGGAATGAAAGAAAGTCTAAAATTAGTTACTTTAAAGTATTTTCTTGTAAGTATTTTATTTTAAACTTCAAAGACAACTTTAGAAAATTTGATTTACAGGTATACAAAGGTATTTATTTTTAAATAGTCTTTAATTAGCGAAGCTTGTAAAATTTTAAATAAAAAATCATTAATAATTAAAGAGTCATTTAACTATATTGAGGTTAACCTATTTAATCCAAAAAAAAAAGACATTAATAATGATACATGTGTAGGAAACAAGTTAAAAATATGAGTCAAATTGATAAAGACAGGGAGCAAGCACAAAACAATGATATAAATGCCATAAAGAAGCTACTTGATGTAAATAAGTCAAATCTACCAAAGGTGGACAACATACAAAATATGACTTAATGGGTGCAAAGGGAGTAAAAACCTGTTAGAAAATTCTTCTAAGATCAAATTATTGGTAACATTTCTAATCTTTAAAGACTAAATCCTCATCTAGGAACATTAGCACCATACTAAGGTCATTTCTCAAGTTAAGCCTAAACATATAAATGATGCATTGTTTAATAAGCATTAGGTTCATGATATGAAGATAAGCTAAACCAATTAGAGAGAAACAAAGTTGAGACTTTATTTCCTAGACCTAAAGATCATTTTATCATAAAAAACAATAAGCATTCCATAATAAACTAAACAACTTCTAAGTTTTCAAAGTATTAAATATTAAAACTATATCTTTAAGTTTTCTAAAATTTTGTATGGTTTAAAGTAAGCTCTAAGAGCTTGGAATGAATGGCTAAGCTCACTTTTTTTTTTTAATTATTGAAAAAGACCTTTTAAAATGTAAAGTTAACACCACTTATTCATAAAGGCCAATGATAAAGATTTTTCAATTGTCTAAATTTACATTAATGATACTACTTTTATATATTACTAACAATAACTTGTGTAATGAGTTTTCTTTTCAAAAGAACAAGGAATTTGAAATGAGTATGATAAAAGAACTTTTTTTTCCTCAACCTTTAAATCGAGCAAACTTTAAATAGAATCCTTATAAACCAAACAAAGTAAACCAAGGAGCTTTTGAAAAAGTTTGGCGTGGAGGACTTCAAGCCTTATGATAGACTCACAATTATATCTATAAATCTTAACAAAAATGAACACAATAAGGGCGTAGATGAAATAAAAATTAGAGATATGATCAAAAACCCATTTTTTTATCTCATTGCAAATAGACTTGGTATTATGCATGTTATTTGCTTATGTGCTCATTTTTAATGATGTTTTAAGGAGTCTTATCTTAGTTCATTGAAAATGATTCTAAGATACATCAAGAAAACAACTAGTTTAAGACTTTAGTAATCTTAAAGTGATACAGACTCCAATTATATGTAAATAGAACCTAACACTAATATTGGTATAGTATCATTCTAACACAAGTTAAAATATTGGAGTTCTGACCCAATGATTATAAAATAACCAAGAACTAGAACTATAGGCTTCAAATGTCACTCCTAACAACGACAACGAGATAAGTCTATTGAACCAACACACTTAAGTATGAAAGTTTAGAATTAGTTTTCAAAGAACTAAAGAAAATAGCTTATATACTCATAAAAAACGTTCTGCCTCTTCTAGCTATCTTTTTTCACTTTTTATATGCTAACTCCCAAAAACCCTTGCTGTTAAGATGAGCTTATTAAAGAAATTCGTCTAACCTACTACATAATAATAAAAACCTATGAAAATAACCCATTTAGATGTTGAAATTTGTCCAACCCACTACATAACAATATAACCCATAAAAATAACTCATTTAAATGCCTAAACACGGACTCCCAGTTCCAACTTTCTTCCCAAGGCCATGGTTTTCATATTCCTTTACAAATGACACATTTGCAAGTCCTGGTGAAGCCTCCATCATCCTTAATCCATGCCTAGCAATTTACTGTAAGTAAATGTCACACAATATGTTGTTGAGTACTTTCTTTATATTCTTTGACCTTGCCCTTGTCATTGGTACTCCAAGGTCTTACAAAGCATCAACTCTCTTATTGATTTGAGCTAGTACAATATGGCTTCTATCATTTCCACTCCCCTCAAAGTGATTTGTCCTTAAATCAACACCTACATCATCAAAGACAAAAGGAGAAAGGTTAGAAACACTAAATGTTGCACTTACATTATACTCACCTGGTAAGTCAAGTTTATATATATTATCATTAACTCTTGCCAACACTCGAAAAAGACCATTTCCCTTTACTTACAACTTTGATTTCCTTTACATAAGAAATTTGTCCTTCTGTAAATGTACCCAAACCCAATCATTAGGTTCAAAAGTGATATGCTTACGACCTTTGTTTGCTTGTATTTCATACTATTTGATTTTTCTCTCAATATTATACCTAACTTTTTCATTAAGTTGCCTAACTGCTTTAGCATTCTTTTTCTCATCTAAATTAACCTTGTTCTATATTGGCAATGGTACCAAATCCAAAGGAGATAATGGATTAAAACTATAAATAAACTTGAAATGAGAATAAGTCATAATATTATGAATAACTTGATTATAAGCAAACTTTACAAAAGGCAAACATTCTTCCCAGGTTCTAAAGTTCTTACTAATAATAACACGCAACAATGTACCAAGAGTTCAATTTACAACCTTAGTTTGTTAATTTGTTTGTAGATGGCAAGTTGTAAAAAACAACAACTTTGTTCCAAATTTACCCTACAATGTCTTCCAAAAGTAACTTAAAAGTTTTGTATCACAGTCTGACACAATACTCTTTGGCACTACATGTAGGCAAACAATATCTCTAAAAAATAAGTTTGCAATATGTATGGCATCATCCGTTTTGGTATAAACAATGAAATGCACCATCTTTGAAAACTTGTCAATTATAACAAGAATACAATCTCAACCCTTCTTGGGCTTAGGTAATCCAAAAATAAAATTCATAGAAATGTTGGTCCAAAATTCATGAGGAATTTTCAAGGCATATACTTACCATGAGACAAAACCCTAAACTTAGCTTATTTACAAGTAATACACTTGACACAAACTCTTTCAACATCCCTTTTCATATGTGGTTAAAAGAAGTGCTCATTTAAAACATGAAAAGTCTTTTAAATGCCAAAGTGTCTCATTAACCACACCCATGAGCTTCTCTCATAAGTAGTGATCTCATAAACCCTTGAGAAATACAAAGCTTATTTACTCTAAACAAATACTGCTTATGTCTATAGAACTTACCAAAAGCAGCTTTCTCACATGTAGCATACATATTACCAAAGTCAACATCATTAACATACAAATCAATAATGTGCTCAAACCCCAACAACATAACGCTCAAAGTGCTAATATATGTGTACCTATGTGACAATGCATCAACAACAACATTTTCCTTACCTGATTTGTATTAAATTACATAAGGAAAAGTTTCAATAAACTCAACCTACTTTGCATGTCTCCTATTCAACTTGCCTTGCTCTTTCAAGTGTTTTAAAGACTTATGATCAATATGAATTACAAACTCCTTAGACCAAAGGTAATGCTACCACATTTTTAAAGTCCTAACAACTACATACATTTCTTTATCATAAGTTGGATAATTCAATATTGCCCCACTCAACTTCTCACTAAAGAATGCAATAAGTCATTTTTCTTACATGAGAACCCCTTCAATCCCAATACCAGATACATCACATTTAATTTCAAAGATCTTAGAAAAATCAGGCAAAGCAAGAAGTGGTGTATTACATAACTTAGACTTAAACAAATCAAAAGCATCTTATTGTTCCTTACCCCACTTGAAACCCACATTATTTATAATCACCTCAATCAATGGTGCAACTATAGTACTAAAATCCTTAATAAACCTCCTATAAAAACTAGTCAAACCATGGAAACCCCTCACATCACTCACACTCTTAAGTGTAAGCCATTCTTGAATAGCTTTAATCTTCTCTTTATCAACCTCTATGCCATGAGTGAACACAACATAACCCAAGAAAATAACATGATCCTTACAAAAATCACATTTCTTCAAATTGGCAAACAATTTCTCTTTTCTCAACACATTAAGCACACAATTTCTCTTTTATAAATTCCTGTTGTATACTAAGATGTCATCAAAATAAGCCATAACAAATTTTCTTAAGTAAGGTCTCAAAACATAATTCATTAATTTCATAAAAGTACTAGGTGCATTAATCAAACCGAAGGGCATAACTAACCATTCATACAAACCATGCTTAGCCTTGAATGTAGTTTTCCATTCATCACCTTCCCTCATCTTAATTTGATGATACCCACTCTTAAGGTCAATTTTAGAGAAGTAATAAGTACCATGTAATTCATCAGGCATATCATCAAGTCTAGATATAGAATATTAATACTTAATTGTTATTTTGTTGATAATTCTGCAATCGACACACATCATTTAAGATCTATCTTTCTTTGGCACAAGCAACACTAGTTATGCACACGGGCTCATACTGTCCTTTACATGTCCCTCCTTCATCAATTCATTAACTTACCTCTGAAGCTTCTTTATCTGTCTTCTCAATATTACTTTTATTCATTGGCTTATTGGGAATAGGAGCTCCAAGAATAAGATCAATATGGTGTTCAATCCCTCTCTTTAGTGGTAAGTCATCTAAGATCTCCTCAGGGAATACATCAATATACTCCTGCAACAAAGATGAAACAACACTGGGAAAAGATGAATCAAGGTTAGTGTTAGAGAAATAAGAATTCTTGTAAAGGATCAAGATCATTGGTTGCCTAACTTGGAAGGCTACCCTAACATCTGCTCCTTTTGCAAATGCACTCATTTGTTTTCTCTCATCTTTAGTCTTTTGATCTTAACCACTTTTGTACTTATCACTCTCAAATGCTTTCACCTTGGTTTTCTTTCCTTCACTTTCTTTTCTCTATACTTTCTCTTTCTTTTTGCTCATTTTCTTTCGCTCACTTTTATAAAGTCTCACTTGGTCTTCATACACCTATTTTGGAGTCAATAAAACATGTGTGAATAGTTTTTTTCCATAATGATAGAATAAGGATTCTTGTAACCATCATACAAAACTCTTTTATCAAATTGCTAAGGACGGCTTAATAACAAATGCCCTGCTTACATAGGTACGACATCATAAAACATCTTATCATTATATCTACTAATGAAAAATGGAATCATAATTTGTTTAGTCACTTTCACCACTCCATTGTCATTCAACCACTGCAGGTTATATGGTCTACAATGTTTGATTGTGGGCAGACCCAACTTCTCCATTAATTATGTGTTAGTTATATTGGTACAACTCCCCCCATCTATAATCAAGTTACAATTTCTATCTTTCACCAAACACTGATTATGAAGGATATTCTCCCTCTATATCTCAACATTATCTCTCGTCTTAACTTGTACACCAAGAGCTCTCCGTACCACTAAAAGTTGTCCACCATACTCTGGGTATTCAATTCCCTCATCAACATTGCTAGTATCTACTAATAGTGGCACATAAGCCTTATCACTAAATTCACTCCGAGTCTCATATTCACCTTCTTCCCTAAGGATTATAGACCTTTTACTAAAGCGTTGTGACAATATATAACCTCTACCCAAACACCTAAAACACTTGATATATTTAGTTTTTCCTTGGGTGCCCTCAGGTTTTTCCTTAAATTTGCCCTTTTCAAGGCTGCCCCCACTAGTCTTAGGTCTATGTGAATTGGTTTTAAGCTTAAGAGTCATCTTCTTTTCCTTCTTTCCCCAGTTCAGCTTCCAAAAAGACAAACTCGAGTTTTAATTATATTTAGAAGTACTCCTTCCCTTAAGCTACCTCTCAACTTTCATGGTAATGTGTACCATGTCCTCAAGCTCTATATAGTGTTGCAGTTTTACCACATTAGCTATACTTCTATTCAGCCCTTAAAGGAATGTAACCATAATTGCCTTCCTATCCTCTATTACATTTGTCCTAACCATAGCAATCTTCATCTTCTTATGGTACTTTTCCACACTCTTGGAACCTTACGTAAGGCTCTATAACTTGTTATACAAATCCCTATAATAAAAGGTAGGAATAGATCTCCTTCTCATCACAGTCTTTAACTCATTCCAAATTTCTATTGGTCTTTCAAAATTCCTCCTTTTACTAGTAATCTGCTGGTCCCACCACAATACTACATAATTAGTAAAGTTAATCATAGCTATCTTGACCTTCTTCTCCTTAGAGAAGTTATGACAATCAAACAGTAATTTTACCATTCTCTCCTAATTTAAGTACATATCTAGGTCAGCCTTTCCTTGAAAAGAAGGAACCTTTATTTTAATGCTACTTAAACTTCTGTCTACTCCTTCCTCTATTCTATTTCTATTATCCTAACCTCCATTATACTTATCATAAACATTTCCATTCCCTCTTACTCCTCTATTATTTTTATTACCACGTCCTCCTCTAAATTCACCTCTGAAGTTTCTACAAGCATTATCACCTTCATCATAATAATCATTACCATCTTCACCAAAAATCATGTTTAAATTGCTCCTTCACAACCATCTTAACTAGCCTCTTAGGATTCATACTCAATTACCGTTCTATTTTTTTCATCCTATCTTTAACTTTCCAAAACATTTGGTCAATTCTATCAAACTTCTACTCTAAGGATTTCATAAGCAATTTAAAGTTTGGAATAACTACTTCCTTCTCTCTATGTGGGAAACTACCTTTTTTACCATTAGACATTGTACTCGCGAGATTGTTCATAAAAAAATAATATAACTCACAAAACTCACTCCCTTATGTGTTTGCTCTCCACTCAACTACAATAGTCCTTAACTTTTATGTTTCACACAATGAAATGCAAGACTTTAAGAACTTTTTCAATAATTCTAGGCAAACTAAATTTAAAACAAATCAAAACTTGAATATACCAACCCTAAACCAATCTTTTCAAATAAGTGGCATGATCAAGGAAAGCAATCAATAAAACTAGGATTCAGCTAAGGCCAATAGAAATAACAAATGCATTGATGTGATTAGCTTGGTAGGACAAAAGAACAGTCAATAAGAGTAAAGTAGAAGTCATAAATCACTTAGAAACAATTTAAGGCTCATTTTTTTTTATGACATGAAACCAACATTGTTAGAAATAATAGCCCTACAATTGACAGTTAGTAGTTCACTACACCAACCAACACAAGAGTCTCAACAGCACAAGAAAAAAAAAGGGTAGAATCTAACTTCTTTTTTTTTTTAAATGGATTAACAACCAAACACTAATGAATAACAATAAAATGAATTAAAATAAAGATAACTAACCTGAATTAAAACCTAAGGTCTGATACCAAATGATATAGACTCTAATTATATGTAAATGGAATCCAACACCAATGTTGGTATAAGATCATTCTAACACAGGTTAAAGGATTAAAGTTCTAACCCAACGATTATAAAACAACCAAGAACCAAAATTATATGATTCAAACACCACTCCTAACTACAACAATATTGAAAAAGATCAGTATATTGAACCAACACATTCAAGTATGAAAGTTCAGAATTAGTTCTCAAAAAAACCAGAGAAAATAGCTCATACACTCGTAAAAAAAAGTTTTGCCTCCTCCAACCATCCTTTTGCCCTTTTTATAAACCTCCAAAAACCCTAATTACTAAGATGGGCTTATTAATAAAATTCGTCCAGCTCACTACATAATAATAAAAACCCATAAAAATAACCCATTTGGATGTTGAAATTTGTCTAACCCACAACATAACAATATAACCCATTTAAATGCCCAAACACAAGCTCTCAACTCCAATTTCCTTCCCAATGACATGGTTTTCGTATTCCTCCACAAATAACATATTTGCAAGCCCTAGTGAAGCCTCCATCATCTTTAATTTATGCCTAGCAAT
Source organism: Ceriops tagal (assembly GCA_021533255.1). Classification (NCBI taxonomy): domain Eukaryota; kingdom Viridiplantae; phylum Streptophyta; class Magnoliopsida; order Malpighiales; family Rhizophoraceae; genus Ceriops; species Ceriops tagal. The sequence goes on along the minus strand of CM038595.1, from coordinate 11,196,101 downwards.
TTTCTGTAAGTAAATGTCATACAACAAGTTATTAAGTGCTTCCTTTGTTTTCTTTGCCCATGCCCTTATCGTTGGTGGTCCAAGGTTTTGCAAAGTATCAACTCCCTTACTGATTTGAGCTAGTACAATATGGCTTCTATCATCTTTTGACTTAGTTGGCTTTTTCAATTCAAATTAGCCCTATTTGATAAGAACCTTCTTGGGTCTCACACTGAGAGAGGAAAAGGGTGAATCAATGTAAGATACTCACTTTTTTCAAATTTATCCAGATTAAACCTTTGTGACCTATTAAAGTTGATCCAATTTTTATCTTACTTCTTTAAGTGAGAATGGCCATATAAATATCAAGCAAGCACAAGCACTTGAGAACACCTAGAATTTTTACATGGTTCACCCACAATGTGTGAGCTATATCTACAGTGTGATAGGATCTTCCCTAGATCACACGTTCTGCTCTTACTATTAAGGGATACAAATGATGTAGTGGAAAGATCTCTCCTTAACCATTGTGGAAGGATCACTCTTTAACCACTTATAATGATCTCTAGATCACCCTAAGGGTTTCCCACCCCTTTTCAAAGAAGAATAGAAAAAGATTATAACAAAAACTCCTCTGAGAAAGATCTCTCTATATACACAAGCTGCTGTGGCAAAAAACTAAGCTTCTTCTCTTCTCTCTGTCGTGCTCTCCTCTTCTCTTTATGATGCTCTCCTCTTCTCTCTATTGTTCTCATAACTCTCTCACTGTCATTCACTCTTTTGCTTTCTACCTCCACTAGTTTTCTTTTACACTCTCTTTACCATTCACAACTCTCTTACTACTATTCACTCTTCTACTTTCTACCCCTGCCAATTTTCTTTTGCACTCTCTTAGTCGTTTTTCTTCTACTCTCTCTTAGCAATTTTTCTCCTACTCTCTCTTGGCAGTTTTTCTTCTGCTCTCTCTTTTTCTATATTTTACAACTTTCTCTTTGTCGTGTTTCATAACTTTCTCTTTGCCTTTGCTGGTTTCAACTCTCTATCGATTCTGAACTTTCAGCCACTCACACTTTCTGCTAGTTTTAAACTCTCAACCTCTACCAATTCTACAGCTTCTCGACTCTCTGTCGAGTCTTTCCTTTTTTCTGCTCTACCGAGTTTCTCTCTTTTCTGCTCTATTAGGTTTCTCTCTTTTTTACTCTGCCAAGTTTCTCTCTTTTCTACTTTACCGAGTTTCTCTCTTTTCTGCTATACTCTCTTTTTTCTACTCTACTAAGTTTCACTCTTTTCTGCTCTGCAGTTCTTTTTTTCTATTTCTCTGTAGCTCTCTCTTTCATTCTCTATAGCTTTCTCTTTCATTTTTTACAACTCTCTCTTTAATTCCCTACAGCTCTCTCTTTTGTTTTCTGCAACTCTCTTTTGTGTTTCTGCCACTCACCCTATCTTTTATCCTCTCTTGGTAACTACATAGGTATTTATAAACCTTGAGTTTATGTTTGCCCTATCATTAATGGTCAGCATTAATTCCTTGAGTTTAAGGTTGTCTTACCATCAATGGTCGGCATTAATTCCTTGAATTTGGGGTCAACAGTTAGCATTAACTCTATGAATTTAAGATCAACAATCAACATTGACTCATACCCAGCAAGTGACTTGTAGTGCCACTACTAAATGTAATGTCAGAGGCAGTAACAACACATGTTTGGATGACGATATTCTCTTACCTAATGAAAGACTACTTCAATAAGTCAAGCTTTTAAAGCACGATGGACCAACACTTGAGCATCACAAAACCCAACAAGTTAGCAACCACGTTAAGAGAAGGAATAACGTTAATGGTGAGATTAAGCTTGCACACAATAAAGTTGAATATTATGCTCAAGAAAAAGGCTAGCCACTATTGCCCTAAATGTTATCTACTTATTCCAAGACGACACCTTCATTGTCTTAAACACTTCCTCTACCATCAACTTCTCCTTAACAACAACCATTACCAAGCTATTCTGTCTCACTGTTTCTTTCCTTCTCTCCATCAATTCTCCTTTCTAGGAATGAGAGTACACTGTCTTTCTTAACCTTGAATAATTAAGGAAAGCCTTCACTTTCCTTCTGTGACAAATCGCTCACTTCCTCGAAAGGAAGCCAAGGGACCCATGCCTTAGGTGCTTAAATTTCCAATGAGACATCCTTCTTCTCCTCCTAAGGCAACTCACACACTAGCTAGCCTAGCTACCAACTATTGAGCCCATCTTTGATGGCTAGTGTTGGATTTGTTGTCAACACCATCTCACACGGTTATATGTGTTGATGTGAGGTTATGAATGTCGTTGAGATGTAGTGAGGTCATTAGGAGAAGCCAGTGATGACAGGTTAACCCTAGCATTGAGAAGTCAATATTGATCGTAACCCTAAATTTTAGGGTTCAAGATTAACCGTTGACCCTAAATTTTAGGAATCAAATCTAGTCGTTGATTGTAGGGTAATATGTGGGAATTAACGATGACCGTTGATAATCATGTAGCCCTAATCTCAAGGCTCTATAAATACCCCTATGCATCTTGCAAGAAAAAGGTGTGTTGCAAAATTTTGAGAGAGCTGGCCAAAGGAGAGAGAATAACAAACCTAAAGGCAAAGAAAAGGTGAACAGCAAAGAGAGAAGCAGCCACCAAAGGAGAGAGTGACCGGCTAAGGCAAAGAAGATAGCCACCAAAGGAGGTGCAGCCGGCCAAGGAGGAAAGAAAAAGAGCAAGGTAGCTAGCCACCCTCACCAAGACAACCACCGCACCAATAAGCCCTCACAAAGTTGACAGCAGCAGCTGACCACCACACTAGCACATTCAAAAGACTTCCTAGCAAACCAGTAGCACGTCCAAGAAGGTATACCAGCAATAGTAGCAAACGTCCCTGCAAGTTCAGGAGGGTATACCAGCAGTAGCAGCACATCTAAGAGGCTTCCCTACACTAGCAGCATGTCCAAAAGGCTTCCCAGCAGCAACAACACATCCAAGAGACTTCTCAGCAATAGTAGGGTATACCAGCACCAATAACATGTCCCTGCACGCCTAAGAGGGTATACCAGCAGCAGCAGACGTCCCTACAGGTCCAAGAGGATATACCACCACCAACAACACGTTCCTGCATGTCCAAGAGGGTATACCAACAATAGCAGTATGTCCCTGCACATCCAAGAGAGCTTAGATGACCTACACAGCATATTGGTGGCTTATGAAATGAGAATAGCCCCAATGAAGAAAGAAAAGTTGTCTAAGGTAGAGAAGGAGCTGGCCTTCAAGGCAATGAAGAAGTTAAGGATTAAAGACCAAGAAGAGGAATCCGTTAGCAGCTCTGGAGAAAAAGATGGTGATACTGAAATGGATGAGGTCATGACATACATCACTAACAATATAAGGAAAAGAAAAAGGAAGTATAAGGGAAAACTACCCTTAAAGTGCTTTAGCTGTGAAGCAATTAGGCAATTTATCGTGCACTACCCAAAGAGAAGAAAAGCAAACAGTGAGGATGATGATGAGTCAGTCCTAAGAAGAAGGACAAAACAATCCAACTACTCTAAAGCTAGAAATTCAGGTGCCAAAGGAAAAAAGAAATTCTTCAAATCCAAAAAAAGAAATTCTCTAAGCAAGCTAGATGAAGAGGATTTTGAAGAAAAAGTTGATGATGATTTCAATGATAAGGTTGCAAAGGATGTGCTAATCGCTTAAGTAGATGATGACAAAGAATCTTTAAGTAGGGAGGAATCAACAAAAGAGGAAGAGGATCAGTTGTTGCAGTAACTTAAGAATGAGTTGAGAGCTTGTTTGGGAAAAAATAACAAGCTAAAAAAAGAGGTAAAGCATCTCAAAAAGCTGTATGAAAATTCTGCTGTTGATGAATCTAATCTCCAAGTGAAAGAAAAGGAGTTTGAAGCAAAAGAGAAGGAGAACTTGAAGAGGATTGAGGAGTTGATCATACTTAAGGCCAAGCAAGGCAAGATATATAAAGATCTTGGCATTAAGGTGATTGCACAAGAGCAAGAGGTGCTAATTTTGGAAACTAAGCTTTATAAGGTCGAGTCCGAGCTAAAAAAACATGAAGAAATCTTTATGCAAGCCATGGAAATGAAAGGAGAGTCATTATCGATAAATGCCATCAAAGAGGATGCTACCAAAAAGTTAGATGAGTGTCTAAGCAATCAAAGACCTCATTCCATGGGAAAGAAAAGACTTGGCTATATTGAGAAGCTGAGTGAGAAGGTAGAAGAAAAGAAGAAAATTGTGTTTGTGCCCAAAAGCAAGCATAATGACATGATGGAGAAACGAGACCAATCCAAGTTAAAATGGGTTAGGAAAGATGTGGTGGAGATTCCCATCCAAAGGAGATAAGTTGTTAAAGATCATGAGAAGGCTACCACACTAGTTGCTAAAGAAAGAAGACATGAACTTGGTAAAAGAAATAAATCTAAGTTCGTAGGCTTTTGCTAAAGATGTGGTAAGTAGGGGCACAAGGCTAATACTTGTTGATATACTCGACTTATAATAAAGAGGAGTGTGAGGCAAGAGTCTAGAGGGAGACTTTATCAAAAAATGAGGCAGTCTCAAATGGAAAAAAGTCATATTCTACTGAAAAATAGGTTTAATGTGTTGGGAGAGGTTTGTGGAAGATGTGAAAGGGTTAGACACACTGCTGAGGATTGCTTAACATTACTACCTAGTTAAGGAATGCAAAGGAGAACATACACACATGCTCCCACATTCAGCCAAAGAAGAAGAAGAGGAAGAGAAACGATCATAATTATGGAAGTAGCCTTAAAAGCTTTCAAGAAAGAAAAGTCATAGATCCTGGATAATGTCTACTTTTCACATATGATAGGAGACTCCAAGATGTTCAAGGAAGTAGTAAAATATAATGGATGATTAGTCATATTTAGCAATGATGGTGCCTTAAAAATTAAAGGTATTGGTGCTACTGAAATTGGTGCAGAAAAACTGAAATCAAATAATGTGCTTTATGTTGAAGGGTTAAAACACAATCTCAACAGTGTTAGCTAGCTATGTGATGATGAACATGAAGTTACTTTCAACAAAAGTGGTTGCACAGTAAAGAGATTAAGAGATGGTGTTGTTCTTACTAAGGGTGAAAGAACAAATGGAAACTTATATCAAATTTCTAAAAGCAAAAACACATGCTACATAAGTACTAAAGATGAGAATTTATTGTGGCATAGAAGATTGGGATATCTTGGACAAAAGATGTTAAACTTAAGTTGAAGTTCCCGACATCTCCCTAGGATCTATTAGTTGAAGTTCCACAATTCGCAATTCGCATGTAAGTGAACAACTTCAACCTCTTCTTAAAAGCGAACTCTTTCCCAGACTCGACTAAGGTAGATCTATTGCTACCTACTAATCACAATAGTCCCCAAAGTCACCTTTCAGACACCTTGCCTAATAGACAATACGGATGTTCTTGTTTAGGTCTTCGTTAGGTTATTGGTTGGCTGATACTTTAGCTGCGTTCACAACTCAATTCAAAACATAGAACGTAAAGCAAATTAAGGACACACAAGATTTACGTAGTTCCGTAAACGTGACGTACATCCACAGTGGTAGGGACTCTCCCTTACCGAGACTATCCATTATACTTGAGAATTCCAATTACAATGGATGTCTTAATTCTCTGCTCCTTTCAATATTGCAATTACTAAGCAAATACAATACAAAGAGTGTCACTTACTCTGTCTACCCTTCTTCTAACTTGTCTTGCCTCTGTTGAATTGAAAGGCTGCTCCACTGCCGCTTAAAAGTTCACAGTAATGCTCTCTAACCTCTCTTGAAGAAGTCTGAAAATACGTTGAGTTCAATGCTTTGCCGAATTCCTTCTCTACGTTGTTTCACACAACCCCTGCTTTCACCGTTTCACGGTCTCACCTGTCTTGCCCTACAATCTCACTGTCTCACGGCTTACCTGTCCGTTTCTCTCTCTCTCGCTATCCAGCCAAATTTCTCTCTCTTACCGTCCAGCTCCTTTTCTCTCTCTCAGACCTTTGTTCTCCGTTCAGCCCCCTTATTCTATCATCACTCTTCTTCCTGCCGACGGTCTCCAATCTGGTCGTGTATAATTTTTCTCCTTCTTTTCTCTCTCTTCCCATGTTCTGTCGTCGGCTCACTTGGTTGGCCAAATCGATTTTCTTTCTCTCCTTCCTGTCGACTCCTCTGTTCTGGCCGTCTTCTTTTTCTCTCCTTTCCGTCGACTCCTCTGGTCTGGCAATTGGGTTTCACTCTCTCCTTCCCGTCGATTTGCTCCAATTTGCTCAATTTCTGACCTACCTCTTTCTCCGTATCGGGTTTTCTCTCTCTTCGTTCCCTGTTTTGTCGACCTTCTATTTTTGGCCATCAACCTGTTTCTCTCTCTTGCCGTGTCGTGCTTTCTCTTTCATCGTCCAGCCATGTCGACCCGTTTCTCTCTCTTACCGTGTCATGCTGTCTCCTTGCCGATCGCTGGTGTGCCGGTGGTGTGCCGTTCCTCACAGGTTTCTCTCTCTTGCCGTCACACGGTTTGCTCTAATTTACTTAATCTGCCGACCTCTCCTATTTCCAACCGGTGGCTTCTTTTCTCTCTCTTCCAAGTGTTTTCTCTCTCTTCGTCCGACGGTTTCACTGTGCGGCTACTATTCACTCGACGGCTACTGTTCACGACAGCTACTCTTTTTTTTTGCAAGTGGTGTTTTTTTATGTAGGGTTCGGTGTTTTGCCATGTATTGAATTATGTTGGCCTTACCCTAGTTTTGTCTTCCAAGGTCTTTATATATTCTCTTCCGTGAAACCCTAATAGGGCTTACGCGGCGGATTTACTTTCTTGCCCTTACACGGCAAATTTACTGTTTTGCCCTTCCATGTGGCTTTACTTTCTTGCATATTTAAACCTAATTGACAACAATTACAACCCAAACAAGGCTATGGGAACAACATAAGTATTCAATAATACCCTAGAGGCTAAGGTATTCTCTAATCCCTCTCCCCTTCCTTCTTTTATTTTTCTTTGGATTTATTGTTAAAAGGGTAGATATTTTACATAAATCCAAAGAGAGTATGTATTGATAAAAAAGGGAGTAGCTTAATGGATAAAAGGGGAGAACATGTTAAGGGGGAGAAGCAGAAAGGAGGAGTTAAACCAGGTTAAAGGAAAAGCATAGTTTAAGGGGAGTAGTGAATGACTATGTGCAAGGGATATTGAGCATGGTTGGATTTAATATGTTGCTAACAAATCCAAAAGGGGAGATTGTTGAGCTCATCTTTCATGGCTAGTGTTGGATTTGTTGTCAACACCATTTCACATGGTTATATGTGTTGATGTGAGGTTATGAATGTCGTTGAGATGTAGTGAGGTCATTGGGAGAAACTGGTCATAACAAGTCAACCCTAATGTTAAGAAGTCAATGTTGACCGTGACCCTAAATTTTAGGAAGTCAATATTGACCATTGACCCTTGAAGTTCCCGACATCTCCCTAGGATCTACTAATTTGTGATACTGAGAGGGGGTGAATCAATATCATCACAATTCGCAATTCGCAGGTAAGTGAACAACTTCAACCTCTTCTTAAAAGTGAACTCTTTCTCAGACTCGACTAAGGTAGATCTATTGCTACCTACTAATCACAATAGTCCCCAAAGTCACCTTTCAGACACCTTGCCTAATAGACAATTCAGATGTTCTTGTTTAGGTCTTCGTTAGGTTATTGGTTGGCTAATACTTTAGCTGCGTTCACAACTCAATTCAAAACACAGAACGTAAAACAAATTAAGGACACATGAGATTTACGTGGTTCCGTCAACGTAACGTACATCCACGGTGGTAAGGACTCTCCCTTACCAAGATTATCCACTATACTTGAGAATTCCAGTTACAATGGATGTCTTAATCCTCTGCTCCTTTCACTATTGCAATTACTAAGCAATACAAAGAGTGTCATTTACTGTGTTTACCCTTCTTCTAGCTTGTCTTGCCTCTGTTGAATCGAAAGGCTGCTCTACTGCCGCTTAAAAGTTCACCGTAACGCTCTCTAACCTCTCTTGAAGAAATCTGGAAATACGTTGAGTTCTTTCAATGCTTCGCCGAATTTTTTCTCTACGTTGTTTCACACAACCCCTGCTTTCACCGTCTCACGGTCTCACCCGTCACCTTGCCCCACGATCTCACTGTTTCACAGCCCGCCTCACCTGTCCGTTTCTCTCTCTCTCTTGCTGTCCAGCTGGATTTCTCTCTCTTACCGCCGGATTTCTCTCTCTTGCCGTCCAGCCGTTCACTCTCCTTTGGCTGTTCAACTTTGTTCTACTGTCTAGCCGTCTCTGATTTTGGCCGTATTTTCTTTTTCTCGCCTTCCCCTCGACTCTGATTTGGCCATTCTTGGGTTTCTGCCGGTTGTCTATTTTTGTCGTTCTGCTCACTTTTTCTGTCGTCTCCCCTTTCTCTCTCTCTCGACGGCTGTTCTTTGTTCAGCCCAGCTGTCTCCTCTTTCTCTCTCTCTCTCGACGATTGTTCTTCATTCAACCCAGTCATCTGTTTTGGCCATCAGGTTTCTCTCACTACCTCTTTGCCGTGTTGTCTCCTCGCTAATCGCTGGTGTGCCAGTGATGTGTCGTTCCTCATGGGTTTCTCTCTCTTGTTGTCACACGGCTTGCTTCGATTTGCTCAATTTGCCGACCTCTCCTCTTTTCCGACCACAACTACTGTTAACTCAACGGCTACTGTTCACTTAACGGCTGCCCTCTGCTCTTTACAGTATTAAGCCTTTATATACTTCTCCATAAAACCTTAATAGGGCGAATTTACTGTCTTGCCCTTTCATGTGACTTTTACATTCTTGCCCCTTCATGTCGCTTTTACCTTCTTGCCCTTCCATGTGGCTTTACTTTCTTGCACACTTAAACCTAGTTGACAACAATTACAACTCATACAAGGCTATGGGAACAACAATCTCCCCCTTTGTAATTATTGGCAACACTCATAACAAAAACCACTATTCAACAGTTCCAACTCCCCCTAAATATGCACTCCTCCTGCACTGTTGCTTCTCTCCCCCTTTGCCAACCAATTACAAATCTGAAAAACTCGCAAAGTAGAGATGGAGAATTCACCTGAACTTCAGGCTTGAGGAGGCATTTGCATAGATAGACTCAATCTGTGCTTTTCAAATAGCTCTGTGGACAGAGGTTTAGTTACAATATCTGAAATTTGATCTTTAGTGCCAACATACTCCAACTGAATTGTACCATGTTCCACTTGATCTTTGATGAAGTGATACCGGATGTCAATATGCTTGCTCCTTGAATATTAAACAGAATTCTTGCTGAGATCAATAGCGCTTTGATTATCACAAAGTACACTCACTGGTAACTTCACTTCAACACCCAAGTCTGCCGATTGTCTTAGCATCCATATCACCTGTGTACATGCTGCACAAGCAGCCATATACTCAGCCTCAGCTGTGCTCAAAGTAACACTATTTTGCTTTCTACTTAACCATGCAACACACTTTAAACCCAAGTAGAAGCTGTAGCCGCTGGTTGATTTTCTATCATCTATACTTCCTGCCCAGTCTGCATCAGTGTATGCTTGTAGTCTAATAGAATCCATGGTTGGATACCACAAACCCATTTCCAATGTTCCTTTAAAGTACCTTAGGATTCTTTTCATTGTCAATACATGAGACTCCTTAGGATCAGCTTGGAATCTGCTGGCAGCGCACACAGCTTGCATAAGATCAGGCCTTGATGTTGTAAGGTACAGAAGGCTCCCTATCATCTTCCTGTACTCTGTAGGGCTTGTACTCCTTCCCTCCTGATCTTTTGTTAACTTACAGCCCACTGTCATAGGGGTACTGACAGGTCTACTATCCTCTATGCCAAACCTTTCAGCATCTCTTTGGCATATTTTGTCTAAGAAATAAAGATACCTTCTTCACACTGCTTTATCTGTAATCCAAGAAAGTATGTCATTTCTCCAATCAATGACATCTCAAATTCCTCACTCATCTTTTGTGCAAAATCTTGGCATAGATCCGAGTGATCCCCTCTAAAAATAATGTCATCTACATATACTATGGTTATCAGCTAGCCTTTCTCTGAGTTGAACACATACAGGTTATTATCAATCGTTCCTCTTCTGAAGTTCAACCTTCTTAAGTATGCATCCAGCCTACTATACCATGCTCTTAGAGCTTGCTTAAGACCATACAAGGCTTTCTTCAGCTTGCACACATGTGTCTCATCCTCACTAATTTGTACTTCATCAAGTTGTTCAATATACACTTCTTCTTTCAGGAGACCATTCAAAAAGGCGAATTTCACATCCATCTAATAGACTTTATACCTCTTGTGTGCTACCAAAGTTAAAAACATTCTAATAGTTTCTAACCTTGCTACTGGTGCAAAAGTTTCATCAACATCTACCCCTTCTACCTAAGTGTAGCCTTTGCAAACCAACCTGGCCTTATTCCTTACCACCTTGCCATCTTCATTGTGTTTATTCCTAAACACCTAATTTTTTCCTATGACATTCTTATTAGTAGGTCTTAGAACCAGCTCCCATGTATCATTCTTCTCAATTTGATCCAGCTCCTCATTGATAGCTTTGACCCAGGCTTTGTCTTGAATAGCCTCTTCAACAGATTTAGGTTTAACTTGTGAGAGTAAAGCACTAGCTCCCACAATTCTTCTTCTTGTTGTAACTCCTGCTGATAGGTCACCTATGATTTGATCTCCTTAATGAGCACTGGTCCATGTTTTCTTTGTCCTTTTTCCCTGCACCGTCTTAGCTGCAAGAAGATCTCTTTCTTCATCTTCAGACTCACTCTTTTCTGAGTCTAAACTTACTTCTCGTTCCTTTTCTTCATGTTGGTCTGATTTTTCATCTACATTGAAGTCATCTTCTTCATTGTCCTCAGCTTCTCCATTCTGCATTGTTTTCCAGTTCTCATCTATTCTTACATCACTGGAAGTGATCACTTTTCCCAGCTTATACAGGAAAACTTTGTAACCTTTTGTCTTTTCTAAGTATCCCACAAAGATGCCTTCATCAGACCTAGCGTTGAATTTTCTCAAGTTTTGCTCCTTGTTCTTCACAAAACATGGGCTACCAAAGATTCTGAGATACTTGGCTGTTGTCTTCTTCCCACTCTATAGCTCATATAGAGTCTTATCAGTATTGGGCCTCAGTAAAACTCTGTTCAGTAGATGTACGGCTATAAATGTTGCTTCTGTCCAAAATCTTGTGTGAATCTTGGATTCCAGCAATAGAGTTCTTGCCATTTTAACCACAGCTCTATTCTTCCTCTCTACCACCCCATTCTGTTGAGGTGTTCTTGCTGCTGCCATTTGATGATGAATACCATGCTTCTTAAGGTAATCTTCAAAAGCTTTATTTGTAAAATTAGTGCCTTAATCTGACCTCAGTACTTTGATCTTCCTTTCACTCTCATTTTCAGCCAATCTTCTGTATCTCTTGAAGCAATTCAGAACTTCTAACTTGTGTTTGAAGTGCATGAGGCAGGTCCTTCTCGAATACTCATCAATAAACAAAATGAAGTACCTCTCACTTTTTAACCCTTTTGTCCTCATCGATCCATACAAATCAGTATGCACAATGTCAAGCACTACTTCAGAACTGAACTCTTTGGTCTTGTACTGCTTTTTGGCATGTTTTCCTTTAAAGCATGCTAAGCAAACATACTCTCTCCCTTTCTTATGAGGTTGGGAATGTCTCTGATTGCATGAGTAGAGGTCAGCTTCCTCATGTTCTTCTGTGATAAGTGTCCCAGCCTCCTATGCCAGAGTTAATTTTCTTCTTCTTTAGTGAGTAAACAGCTACTTGTCTTGTCGTCATCAATCACATATAAATTTCTAGCTATTCTCTTCCCGGCTGCAACAGTATTGTCTACTTTACTCTTTACCTGGCAACCTGTTTTTGTGAATATTATTTTGTGGTCATCATTGCATAGTTGGCTGACAGATGCTAGATTATATCTGAGTCCTTCAACGTGCAGAACATCTTTCAGCTTTCCTTTTCCAATATTCACTAACCCCTAACCACTGATGTTAAGTGAATCATCATTGTCAAACTTGACTCTACCTTTTCTTGATTTGTTTAGCTTTGACAATTTACTCTTGTCTCCCATCATGTGCGAAGTGCATCCACTATCAAGGATCCACTGCTTATCCTTGTAGTCAGCTTTGAGTGCAATTTCAGCTATATTAGCCACCTCCCTTTTAGCTTTATATTCCTTTTTTTGAACTAGTTGGAAGATAGTTTTCTCCTTTTTCTCAGCTTTGACTGCACCGCTTGTTTTCACTGTGCCATTGAGCGCCTTCTCTTGCTCAGGGAGAAATGTCATGCATCTATTGGCATTATGGTCATCCTGCCCACACCTTTCCCACTGTTCCAAGTCTACCAATATAGCAAACTTGTTCTCTAAAACCACTGATCTAGGCCTCCACTAACAATCTTTGTTAATGTGTCCTTGCCTTTTACAGTATGTGCAAGAACTCACGATAGGTGTTCTCTTCTGAATTCTGTATTGTCTCCCCCTGTATGCAGCATCGTATCTTCTCAAGTTGGAGACATATACTGGCCTTCTCCACCAGTAGTTACTCACCTTATGACCCCAAACTCCACAATAAAGACAATGACCTTGAAATTGCCTCTTCTTGGGTCTAATTCCAGCTTGTTTTCTTTTGTTCATTACTTTCTGTGTAGGCAAGGTTGTTGGCCTCTTTGCTTGTGTGGCTTTCATTTCAGCCACCTTCTTCTCCTTCTTCTGTTCAGCCATTGCCCTTGGCTGGCTGACTTTCTTTTCTTCTTGAGATGTAGTAGCTATGGGCTGCTGCTCTTTAACCACATACATCATTTTCAGCCCTAGCTTTGGTTTAATAACTATCTTCTCTTCTTCAGTTATCTTCTCTTGAGTCACAGCCTTCTCTTTCAACTTCTGTGGCAAAGTCTCATTCTTCTTTTCTCTTACAAAGCTTGTTTCTCCTACCACTTTAAACTTCTGCAAGTTCTCTTCACTCCTTTTGAGTTGTTGCTGAAGTCTCAACAACTCTTTCTCCATTTCTTCAATTTTTGAAGCCCTTGAGCCAAGCTTTATTGTAAGGACTTCACATATTTTGATCTGTTCTTCAAATCTTCTCTTCAAGTCAATATGTTCAGCCCTTATTTCATCCTTTTGACTTTCAGCTTCCTCAGACTTTGCTTCAACTTGTTTTATGTGAGCCTCCAACCTTTTTATGGTTCTGCCCCTTCTGATTATCTCCTTTGAAGCTGCTTCCAACTCAGCTTCAAGATCTGGTTCTTCTTCATCAACCTCCTCTTCCTCTTCAGAGGTTGAACTACCACCTTGAGCTGATGCCATAAAGGCCTGCTCATCTAATGATTCTTCATCTTCCTCCTCATCAGCTTCTTTTGTCTGACTCACATAACTCTTGAATAAGCCTCTCTTCTTCCTCTTTGAGTTGGCAATCTTCTTACTGGACTTCTTTGATTTGAATGATGATCTTCTCCATCTTGAATTCTGCTTATCATCATCATCCTTATCTTCATCATCAAGTTTCACTTTGCATTAAGAAGCAAAGTGTCCAGTCTGCCCACAACGATAACATCTCAAGGACAACTGTCCTTTTCCTTTCTTAGACCCCTTTTTGAATTTCCTTGTAAAGTAAGCCAATACTTCACCTTCACTTTCTTCCTCATCATCATCATCATCATCCTCACTGGATGATTCTTCCTCTTCTTTTATCTTTAAGTGCTTCATAACTTTGAAAGCTGCCTCCTTTGATACCTTCGTTGTTGCAGAGCTTTCAGCTGACTTTATCCTCATCTCATATGCAATGAGATTGCACTGGAGATCATGCAGAAACATAGAATTGAGATCTCTACTCTCCTCTATGGTTGCCACCTTCGAGGCAAACCTCTCAGGCAGAATTCTCAGAATTTTCTTCACAATCGATAAGTCCTTCTTATTCTTCCCATAACTTTTCAGGTCGTTTACAGCATCAATAAACCTGGTGAAGAACTCTTGAACTGTCTCATTCTTCTACATTCTGAGAGATTCATATCTCTCCTTGAACACTTGAAGCTTAGCCTCCTTCATTCTGCCATCACCTTCATAGAATTTTTGCAATCTGTCCCATATCTCCTTGGCAGATTTGCAGTCCATAACTTTAGCATACTCAGCATCTATCAATGCTGAAATGATGACATTTGAGGCCTTCCCATTTATCTCAAACTGCCTTAACTCCTCTAGGGTTGGGTCTTTACCTTCTTCCGGAGCCACAAAACCCTCCTGTACGCATTTCACCACGTTCATGCCCATGGTTGCAAATACCACTTACATTCTTGCTCTCCACATATGGTAGTTGGTTCTGTTGAAGATTAAAACCTTCTTGCTGTAAATGGTGCTAATGCTGGTACCGGCTTCTATTTCTCAGTATGCTGAACAAGTCAAACTTCTAGATCCCTTCAAACTAGTACACCAAACTGTTAAACTTTAAACTGGTGAACCTGTGCTCTGATACCAATTGAAGTTCCCAACTTCTTCCTAGGATCTACTAGTTTGTGATACTGAGAGGGGGGGATGAATTAATATCACCACAATTTGCAATTTGCAAGTAAGTGAACAACTTCAACCTCTTCTTAAAAGCGAACTCTTTCTCAAACTCGACTAAGGTAAATCTATTGCTACCTACTAATCATAATAGTCCCCAAAGTCACCTTTCAGACACCTTGCCTAATAAACAATTCGGATGTTCTTGTTTAGGTCTTCATTAGGTTATGGGTTGGCTGATACTTTAGCTGCATTCACAACTCAATTCAAAACACAGAACGTAAAGCAAATTAAGGACACACGAGATTTACGTAGTTCCGTCAACGTGACGTACATCCACAGTGGTAGGGACTCTCCCTTATCGAGACTATTCATTATACTTGAGAATTCTAATTATAATGGATGTCTTAATCCTCTGCTCCTTTCACTATTGCAATTACTAAGCAAGTACAATACAAAGAGTGTCACATATTGTGTCTACCCTTCTTCTAACTTGTCTTGCTTCTGTTGAATTGAAAGGCTGCTCCACTGCCGCTTAGAAGTTCACCGCAATGCTCTCTAACCTCTCTTGAAGAAATCTAGAAATACGTTGAATTCTTTCAATGCCTCGCCGAATTTCTTCTCTACGTTGTTTCACACAACTCCTGCTTTCACCGTCTCACGGTCTCACCTGTCACCTTGCCCCACAATCTCATTGTTTCATGGCCCGCCTCACCTGTCCGTTTCTCTCTCTCTTGCTGTCCAACTGAATTTCTCTCTCTTACCACCGGATTTCTCTCTCTTACCGTCAAATTTCTCTCTCTTACCGTCCAACCATTCACTCTTCTTTGGCCGTTCACCTCTGTTCTGTCGTCCAACCGTCTCTGATTTTGGCCATGTTTTCTTTTTCTCGCCTTCCCGTCGACTCCGATTTGGCCGTTCTTAGGTTTCCACCGATTGTCTATTTTTGCCATTCTACTCACTTTTTCGGCCATCTGCCCTTTCTTTCTCTCTTGACGGTTGTTCTTCGTTCAACCCAGTCGTTTCATCTTTCTCTCTCTCTTGACGGTTGTTCTTTGTTCAGCCTGGCCATCTCCTCTTTCTCTCTCTCTCGATGATTGTTCTTCGTTCAGCCCAGTCGTCTATTTTGGCCGTCAGGTTTCTCTCTCTACCTCTTTGTTGTGTTGCCTTCTAGCCGACCGCTGGTGTGCCGGTGGTGTTCCATTCCTCACGGGTTTCTCTCTCTTGCCGTCACACGACTTGCTCTGATTTGTTCAATTTGCCGACCTTTCCTCTTTTCCGACCAGGGCTACTGTTCACTCAACGGCTGCCCTCTGCTCTCTAAAGTGTTAGGCCTTTATATAATCCTTCATAAAGCCCTAATAAGGCGAATTTACTGTCTTACCCTTCCATGTGGCTTTTACGTTTTTGCCCCTCTATGTGGCTTTTACCTTCTTACCCTTCCATGTGGCTTTACTTTCTTGCACACTTAAACCTAGTTGACAACAATTACAACCCATACAAGGCTGTGGGAATAACAACCCTAAATTTTAATAATCAAATCTGGCCATTAATTGTAAGGCAACATATGAGAATTAACGATGATCGTTGATGATCATGTAACCTTAATCTCAAGACTCTATAAATACCCTTATGCATCTTGCAAGAAGGGGGTATGCTACAGAATTTTGAGAGAGTTGACCAAAGGAGAGAGAAAGGCAAACCTAAAGGCAAAGAGAGGGTAAATGGCAAAGAGAGAGGCAGCTACCAAAGGAAAGAGTGACCAGCCAAGGCAAAGAAGACAGCCATTAAGGGAGGTGTAGCCGACCAAGGAGGAAAGAAAGAGAGCAAGGTAGCCAACCACCACACCAGCACATCCAAGAGGCTTTCTAACAAACCAATAGCACGTCCCTACACGTCCATGAGGGTATACAAGCAACAGCAAGCATCCCTGCATGTCCAAGAGGGTATACTAGCATCAACAGCATGTCCCTACAAGTCCAAGAAGGTATACCAGCAACAGCAGCACATCCAAGAGGGTATACCAACAATAGTAGTACGTTCAATAGGGTATACCAGCAACAGCAGCACGTTTAAGAGGCTTCCTGCACTAACAGCACGTCCAAGAGACTTCCCAGCAACAATAGCACATCCAGGAGACTTCTCAACAACAGTAGCACATCCAAGAGACTTCCCAGCAACAGCATCACATCCAGGAGGCTTCCTAACAGCAGTAGCAGGAAGTCCATGAGGGTATAGCAGCACGTCCTTACACACTCAGGAGGGTATACCAACACCAGCAGCATGTCCCTACACACCTAGGAGGGTATACTAACAACAATAGATGTCCTTGCAAGTCCATAAGGGTATACCAGCACCAGCAGTATGTTCCTGCACATCCAAGAGGGTATACTAACACCAATAGCACCTCAGGAGACTTCACAGCAGCAGAAGCACACCCGGGAATCAAGCAAAAAATCAAAACGTGCAACAACAAGTTTGAAAATCAACCAACAAACCAGAAGCAGTGCGAGAAAACAGCTGTAGTACGTGGGGATAGCAGCAACGGCATGAGAAAATAGCTATAATGTGCAGGAAGAGCAGCAGCAGTGTGAGAAAACTTATACAGCACAAGGAGAGAGCAGTAGCAATGCAAGAAAGCAACAATGTGCACAGACAGTAGCAGTGGTGTAAGCTAATAACAGGAGTAGCATGCATAAATAGTCAGAATAGCATGTGTGGATAACAGTCGTAATATGCACGAACAGCAAGTGCAGAGACCACAAACAGTAAGCACAATGCACGCAAACAGCAGGCGTAAAGACCATGGACAGTAAGAGCATAGACAGCAGGTATAGCTTGTGTGGATAGCAAGTATAGCTTGTGCAGACTGTGAGCGCAACATGTACTGCGGACAAGCAGCACAACTTATAAGGACTATGGGCACAACACATACAGACAACAAGCAAAACGCGTGCAGACAATAAGCAAACACGGCAACGAGAACGGACAATATTAACTACTCACACAGCAATGGACAGATGCAACAACGTGTACGAACAACAGTGATAACGCATACTGACAATATTAACTATGCACATAAACAGCAATGGACAAACATGGTAGTGTGTACGGACAACATTAATAGCGTGCATGGAAAACAACAACAGCACGTGCAAACAACAGCAGCAACGTGCGCGAGCAGCACCAATAGCAAGTGAAACAACATCGGCAGCGAAAAAAAAAAAAAGAAGATCTATATTCTGCTCTAGCAATCTATATACATTGAGTGATCATTCTCTAAGAAAGGTTTTAATTACAAACTTTTGATAAACGTGTTGAAAAAGGGTGGGATACCCTTAGAGTGATCGGGAGATCATTGTAAGTAGTTAAAGAGTAGTCCTTTTACAAGTGTTTAAGGAGTAATCCTTTCACACCATAATTGTATCCCTTGATAACAAGAGTGGATTATGTGATTTAGGAGTGATCCTATCACACCGTGGACGTAACTCACACATTATGAGTGAACCACGTAAAAATTGTCGTGTGTTTTTGAGTGCTTATGCATTAATTTTTATTCATACGATCGCACTCACATAAAGGAGAAAATTAAAAATTAGATCATCGGTTCTAACAAGTTACAGAGGTTAAACCTAGATCAATTTGTAAAAAGAAAATAACTTGCACTAATTCACCGCCCCTTTCAGTGTGAGACCTACAATGGTCCTCATCACCAACACTTTGTAAATATAGCAAATACATCTCAAAGGCATTCATAATATCAAATCAACAATGATAAATATATGAGATACTATTTACAACAAATCAAATATTAGTCATCAAAAATGGACTCAACACTATTAGTATAGTGGATAGGAAGAACACCAATATTCGCCAAATTTTAGAAGTGCATTAGTGTTTTGGTCCAATTAAAAACAAATTCTTATAACACTCTCAAAGGTCTTGAGGTAAAAAATTGTTGTTCTTACTTCTTTGAATCAAACAAATAATTGAAGATTTCAAATTGTAATTTTTAAAGTGTTATTAGTCAAGCATGACAATATGAGTGCCACTAACTTCACCATAAATTCCATTTATCACACTAAAACCAAACAAATCGACCTTAGGCATTACATCATTAGAGATCATACACTCAAAGGAGATATTGCATCTTATGTATTTAGGATGTGTTTTGATTGTTTTCTATTATGTGCATGAAAATTTTTTTTGAAAACTTTTTTTAAATTGATATAACCAATCTCTTATTAATCTACGTGATCAATCAATCCTATTTTTGTACTTAAGTGAATAAAGTTTCTATGCTAATCAAATTTTGACCTTTTTTAAATATGCAAACATACAATTTTTTTGCAAATCCTGTCATTTTCTTTCCAAAACTACCAAGCCTCCTCCATAAAAGCCCTTCACAATTGTTTCAATCCCTTCAAATTCAATCAAATGCCTTTAATTGGCAATAATATTGTTGCCTTGGCTATTATGTTGGTCAATAAGAAGGATAATGATGTTTCACTATATGAGAAAAGAAAAAAGTGATCTTTTACCTATCTTTCATAATGCCAAAAGAGGAGAACAACGTCAATTGATCCTAGTTTCCAAAATCCAAAACTTTTCTTCCTTTGGATAGCTTTTTCATATTTTGGATATTTGCCTTTAAATTTGGTTGAATGACTATACATAAGTTTAAATATTCATATTTTTAGTTATCCATTCTTGATTAGTTGATTATCTTTAATTAATTTAGTTGATTGAAATTGCTTTAATGCCTTATGATTTTAGTAAGGAGAAGCATGTGTTTAGGGAGAGCATGTATTACAAGGAAGCATTGCTTCTTTTTATTTTAAATCATTTTCTCTAGTTAAAATATTTTAATGTACTAATATAATTATAAAAATTATAACAATTATATTAATTATTGCCTTATATGTTTAGAGTATTTGAATTTTATCCTTATTATGGTAAGTTCATTTATCATATCCATTTGTTGTATTTTTGGTTTAATTACATACATGGCAGATTATGTAGCATTAAGTCACAATTATATATTTTGAATTTATAATCCATGATTGGTGACAATAAGGTGAATGGCTTTATAATTTGTTAATTTGAGTTTATAATTTATTTGATATCAATAATAAATCTTTTATTTGAATTTAAATGTTACTAATCGGTATTTGACATTATAAAGCAAATTATTTAATATCTTAACAAGAAATACTTTAAAGAGGATTACCCTATCGAAGGTAAGGCTCCATAATAAAAAAGAAGACTTCAACCTTCTCTTACTTTTGCCTTAACCATGATTTTAAATTAATTGGAGTTTACATATATGATAAAAAGACAAAGGTAATATATATATATATATATATATAGATAATTACATCAATTGAAAAAAAAAATTGACGAAATGCTTATGTAGTAGTTTATGTTTAGTTTTAAAATACAATTTAATAATAAATTTATAATTTTTTTAGTATCTTTATAAAATTAGAATTTAAATATGCATGTAATTTTCTTTTTTTCATTATAAAATCAATATGCTTGATTTGTATTATGAATCTTTTATTTTCTTTCAACTAGATTTTACACTGAGTAATTTTTCTTCAAGATTAGTGCTTTTTTCAACTAAATTTCTTCAAACCAATTTTATTCAAAGTTAGTACTAATAGTTCTTTTCATTAGTGTTGATTGGTTTTATTATTTTAGTTGCTTTTCTATAACTTTCTTAAATTATATCATGGATTGCATAACCTCCCAATTGCATAATTTAAGTTTTCTTTTTCCTTTTTGATGCTTAAAAAAAAACACAAAAAATGTTAGTGAAAGAAATTGAATGATTTCATCAAAATACAAATAGGAATCCAAAAAAAAATATGAATACAGTTGGATTGATTCGCATGAACGCCGGCACTTAAGAGCCCCCTCTCAAGTCACGATGCTGTGTGCCAATAATAAAAGTAAAGTGGAACAATGTCAGAGTTGGCCGGCTGGCCTCTGGGCCTACAAGTCTCCCTCTGCGACTACCTATTTTTCTCCCCCCCGCCCCCCACCCCCACCAACCAAACCTCCTGAATATAATATGTGCCCTCTTCCCACCACTCTGCTTTGCCCTCTCTCTCTCTCTCTCTCTCTCTCTCTCTCTCTCCGTCTCCCACTCCTTGTGGGTTTTTTCTTTTCTTTTTTTTTTCTTAAAATAATAATTTGTTGCTGGTTCCATAATACATGTACAGATGTATACAAGCACGCGCGCACGCACACACGCTCTCTCCCTCTCTCTTTCTCCCTTTCTCTATCAATCAATCATTGGCCACCGCCGATCTCATTCTCATCCACCTAAAGTCAATATTTGTTCTTGGTCTATTTGCTAATCCTCCTTTTGAGTCCTTGTAAGAAGTCCTTTGTACGTTATTCTGAATGATGCGTCGATGTCAGTACTTCAAGCAGCCGGGTCAGTAACGGCAATTATCTTGGTATCTTCTCTCAGCCAATTCGTCCAAACGATTCTTGGGTTTGTCTTTTCTTCTTCTTTTTTTTTAATGTTTTTTTTTGTTTTTTGGTTGAACCTGGATCCGTTTTTCTCCATACCCATCTGGTTTTTCTGTCGTCTTTCTCTGGTGGAGTTGCGTTGAAGATTGAAAAGGTGGCAGCTCTGAGCTTTGAATCTTTAAGTCTTTTGGTTGATGTTCCCAAGCTTTAAATTTTCATTCTCTTTTGACTTCCGTTACTATTTGAACCTATTTCGTCTTACTTTGACACTCTTGTTTTGCATTGAGCCTGACGTTGGTTTCAACTGATTTTTGAATTGATTAATGGATAATTCTGCACTTCTTGGATCGATGCTACGCTGGGCTTTAATACTTGGGCATTTCATGAATGGAAATTATTTTGCTGGCATTTGCAATTCTGTTATTTTAGTATGAGGATGCGTCTGTGGAGCCTTGGCGATATGTTTGACTGGCATGATGACCACCTTCAATAGGAGCAAGTCATTTAACCAGAGGGCTTTGGGCGGTGGAACCCCAAGATCGTTGGGTGTTGGGAGCCCCAGGTTAAGTAGAGTGAGCTCTGTCTCACACGGGTTCCCTGTGGTTATTGTGGTAGGGTCCCTGCTCTCATTTTCCATAGCCATTGGTGCTGGTTGCATATATGTTCTTCCAAGTCTCACTCTGGCATTTCACGGTTTTGGTACCCCTAAATCCAATGACTCAATGGGCCATTGTGATATCTTTCATGGAAATTGGGTTACGGATGATACTTATCCTCTGTACAATGCTTCGGAGTGCCCCTTCACTGAAAAAGGGTTCAACTGTTTGGAAAATGGGCGTACAAATGATGATTATCTCAGATGGAGGTGGAAACCAAAGAACTGCAATATTCCAAGGTTTAATGCACATCATGTCTTGGAAAGGTTTCGAGATAAAAGGGTTGTCTTTGTTGGTGATTCAATGAGTAGAACACAGTGGGAATCATTAATATGTTTGCTCATGACTGGGGTGCAGGATAAGAAGAGTGTTTATGAAGTCAACAATAATAAAATAACAAAACGGATCAGGTTTTTAGGTGTTCGGTTTAGCTCCTTTAATTTCACAATTGAATTCTTTCGCTCAGTGTTTCTGGTGCAACATGGTTGGATGCCTAGACATGCACCAAAAAGGGTGAGGTCAACGCTTAAGCTAGACAAATTGGATGACATTAGTCATGAGTGGGTTAATTCAGATGTTCTCTTGTTCAACACTGGACAATGGTGGGTGCCTGGGAAGCTCTTTGCAACGTAAGTTCTCCCATATCTACTTGTCTGTGCACTATTCTTCTGTATTTGAACTCAAGTTAAATATCTGTGACACACAAGTTCTTTGTGAATAAGTTTTATGGCCACATGCAGCTCAATTTAGTTAATCTCAAATCTTGTGTCTTCCATGCATAAGTTAGATTGTGTCCTATACACTGAGCTTTTGCTGTCTTTTGTTAATACATGTGCTATGACTTTGTTTTCATGTACCTGTCTTGGTAAAAATTGCTCATTTCTCTTGATTTGCCACAACACATGACTATTCTCTAGGCTTAAGTAGTAGAGCCTATTCTAATGTGGAGAAAGAAGCCTTCTATCTGAATTGCATTAGGTTAAAAAGGGAAGTCCCCTTATCACTTTTTTGTTCGACCACCACTTTCACCGTTGCTTATTTTTACTTAATATGTAGGGCAAACCAGTGGAATGACAGTAGCATTTTCCATGATTTACTAGCTTCGTTTATGCTCACAACCAAACTCAGTAGTTCCATCGACATGATATGGAGCCCAATTTCTGTGGCTATTTGTCCTTTCACTCCATATTGCTGCCTGAAAAAATAAGATTGGTATGTCACTCTCTGGAATTAGTATGTAGAAAGGCATTGTCACAGATAATCAGATTAAGCAAATTCTTCAGGATGGTTTTAAAAATGGGCAATTAAGAATTAAGACAATCAATAATGAGTTGTGGCATTCTCCCATTGTATTGACACCCTTTAATGGCCTATAGAAGCTGGTTTGTCAAATACCTTCTCAAGAATTTATACTTATTTGCAGAAATTTATGTTTGGCATCAGCAATCAATTGCCTAAAAATTCCAGAATGGAGGACCTGCTTGACATTTCTTCTGAAGACAAATTTTGGTTTTCTTACTGTTCACTGGTCCTAATTTTATTGTGTCTTTACTTTCAACCAGCTTCCATTTTATTTCAGAACAGTGAGCCATTGGGAAGAAAAGAATCTGTCTGAGTAGACCATTTCGTTTTCCTAATGCTAGCATTTAATGTGGGGGAGCCTATGGCCAACTAGAACTAAATCTCAGAAAAATTGTGAATTGAGGCATTGCAAGTGTAGTTGAGTAGTAAGTGGCAGATTCTAGTGAGTCTGTATGTTTGTGATTCTTATATATTTAGAGCGTTTCCATGAACAAGTTTTGAACAATAACCTTTGGAGTTAGCAGGGGGAAACAGTTCCTCTTATTTTTCTCCGAATTTTGTTAAAAGGAGATGCATTATTGCTTTTTTAATCCCATTTTGTAAGATCTCCTTCTAAATGTGTTTCTTCTGAACAAGCAAAAAGTTGAAATTATTCTTTTTATGATTTAAGCTATCATGTCTGTTGTTTCTGTAGTTTCCAAATTTCGCAGTTTTTCTAAGCATTGCACAATTTATGGAAATTTCTTTATGATTTTTCCTCATGAGACAAAAGGTGAAAATGGTTGATGCTATTTTTGCTAATAAAATTGCACATGTAGTATAATGGACCAAAATATAAAAGTGCTTTATGTACTTTCCATCATTGGGATGCACTAGCTCTCACCAATTTATTGATTCTTCATTTATAGAAGTGTTTGTTTATTCTCTGGTGGAATGGGACAGAGCAAGCCAAATTATTCTCCTCAATGCTATTTCATTTTCATGCATTGTCATCTGTTTTTATGCCTAGAATGAATTTTTGAGTAGTCTTCTACTCCAATCCAGCCCAGGAGAAACAAGATAACTATTTATGTACTGATTGGATTGCTAAGATAACTATTTATGTACTTATTGTAATATATGATTGGATTGCCAAATATTCAATAACGTCAATTTATCATTCTTGTTGACATAAACATGTCTAATTCTTAATTTTTTAAAAAAAAAAGAAAAGGTAGAAAGAACCACAAATTCCTCTTAAGTATACTAATAGAGGAATTCCATTCCTAGCATCAATGAAAGTGATCACAATCCATCATGTGATATATGTGGTGCCCATCTGTAAGTGGAGTTGGTGCAATAACAAACTGCTTAACTTTATCCATACAAATATTGAGTGATGAGGCTTCCTTAGCCCAGTTTATAGGGATAGTTGTCATGGCATTTTGTGTTTTACTTCATTTGCTTGGCATGACTTTATCCTCTAGGTGCACAATGTAGAATATATTTGCCGTTGATTGGAAATGGGTTGTTTGCTTAGATTTTTTTTTTTTTCCCCAAAAAGGTCTGAGCCTTATGATTTACTTATGATTTACATGTAAGTAAATTATGTTTTGCTCAGGGGCTGCTATTTCCAGGTTGGAAATTCAGTTAAGCTAGGACTCTCAATCTCTTCTGCATTCAGAATAGCATTGTACACCTGGTCATCATGGGTTGAGAATATGATCGATAAAAATAAGACACGCATCTTCTTTCGGACTTTTGAGCCATCGCACTGGAGGTACTTCTATAATCTGATAGTAAGATGCTCGGTTCCCCAGCTTTCTATTATAATTTGATGCAAGATTTAGTATCTTGTAAGTTATCCATTTTCTTCCAAAGGACCAGGCCATTTTAATACTTCTCTCCTTAAGCTTCAGTCTGTTCTACTTCTAAATTATTCACCTTTTCTTTTTTTTTTTAATTTTTATTTCTTTCTTTTCCTTTGGTCTGCTGTATTCCCTCTAAATTCTAGATTTCCGTTTTCGACATGATAAATAATGGCTTTTCTTCCCAAATCAGTGATGAAGCCCATAGGCTTTGCAATGTGACTCAGTACCCTATGCCAGAAACTGGAGGAAGGAACAAAAGCCTATTTTCAGACATGATACAGGAGGTGACAAAGAATATGTCCATTCCCATAAGCGTACTACATGTAACCCCAATGTCAGCTCTCAGGAGTGATGCGCATGTGGGCAAGTGGAATGACAACCTACCAATACCGGATTGTAGCCACTGGTGTCTACCTGGAGTACCTGACATGTGGAATGAAATTTTTCTCTCATTCTTGCTTCAGTGACCATGGATAATTCTCCCTACTGGATGAGGTAGAATGTGAATATTGGTTAAGTCCGAGTAATTCATTTCTACTTAATATTCAAATCTGGTCTTAAATTAAGGTTCATGTTGTTGACATGGTTGAGCATCCCTTGCTGTCTTCTAGTGATCAATTTTTCATTTGATTCGACTCATTTAAACTCTAAAATACTGAACGATTGGGGTCTAGAACAACAGTTTCAATGAGTTATCTTTTCTTGGCTGCAGATTAAAAGTACACATATCTTCCCAGTACCACTTCGTACCTTTGCAGAAAAGCTACTTCACTTCACCTTTGATCTGCAAGCACTTGCTTCCAATTCTGAGAGCAGAGAAGCTGGTTTATATCTGTTTTGGAATCTGAATCCTATCATCCTTTGGCAATCACTGCAGCCTTGACATTGTTTCGGAGTCTGCATAGAAATTACATAGGAAAAGCATTGGTACGTGGAAGACATTTTTTTTTTTCTTTCAAAGAAACCTATTCTTTCATTGTTTTGGCAAAATTTTATCATGCGTGAAGAGACTGAAATTTGGTCTCCAATACATATCAATTTTTGACACTTTGTAGTACACATTTGAGTACAATCATACAAAAATTTTTTCATGAAAAGGGCAAGGAGAAACTTGTTAGAAGACTGACCCATGTAGTTCACTTTTTACATTTTCTGATATGCCTTCGAGTGCAATGATTGATTAAAGATAGGTGAAAGATATACTATTTGGTTAAGACACGCCAGTTGTCAATTTTCACTTCGTGTCAATAGTTATTACCAGCAACAATCTGGGTTTTTTTTTTTATATTGTCTTTGGGATAGGGGGGAATCTGACTCTGCTGAGACTTAAAACTCTAAATTTTCATTCTTATAGACAATTCTAGTGGTATTACTAAGTCAAACCTCATCGGTTACATGTTTACCTTTTGGATATGATTAAATAGATTCTTCCAATACCAAGAATTGAACCATCCAACCTATATCTAAAGTAATTGTTTCCAAGGTGTGACACTGTTTGAGTTCTATAACAAATGCTAGTAGGTTGCAAGGGCTAGCATATGCTTAACATTCTAATTTCATCAAATTATTGGGCCAGTTGCTTGACATAAGACACCACAAGTAACTTCTTAGCACTTGGTTAAATTGTTCAAAATCTTTGCATGAGAGTTAAGTAAACAAATGCTTACAATCATACAGACCATTTTCAAAGGCCTGCTTAAGAGTCAGCACTACAAATAAGCAGAGGCGCATGCTGCCTTGTCAACACTTAACAATGACGAGAAAGAGTATCAATTACATCTCTCACATTGAATGGCTTCTATTAGTAACTCTCACTACAGTTTTCCCTCTTTAACTCCGCCACAACCACACAAACCTCAATTTCCTCCATAACTTCTGCACCTCATTATTATCTGCCTCCTCCAAAAGTAGTGCCATCCCACAGGACTCCCCCTAAAAATTGCTCCTCCCCATCATCCCATAGCAATATTGCCATCATTCCCAGTTCCAGCAATAATGTCACATTTTCCATTTCCTCCAGCAAGCCCTGCAGAAAAGGCACCAAGTCACTCGGTCTAACCCCCAACACCACCACATTTTCTCCCTCCATTGACCAACCATACATTGTTCCACCTCCACCAGCACCAGCATATCATTCACTTATTATTATTCTTGTCTTTGTCTCGCTTGGTGGATAATTGTTTCTTGCATTCCTCTCAGTTGCACTCTGCTGCTTCACGAAGAAGAAAAAGAAAAAAAGTTCAAAAAACCAAATCATTTGTATTAAAAAGCGCTTGAACTCCAAGAAGCCATCATACCAGTCCATGTGGAAGAAAACCACGGTACTGACCTGTGAGGTTCCCACACCAAATTTTCAAAGGGTCATCTGCATTAAGATACTGCAGCATCCTTCTCTTAGCCAAGTCCGTACTATCTTGCACAAGATCTAATTGAAATGCATAGAAGAGGAACATGTGGGGATGCAATTGTATAATCCTCATGTCTTATTCTTACCAAGATTACACCATAACTTGTTAAAGTTATTGAACTGTTTTGACTCAATAAAAAGTAAAGCTTGTTGCTACACTGATTCATATAAGGAATCAAAACAACCCTTTCAAAATTGCTTAAATTCAGAACTTCCACGATTAATAATGAGTAAACAAAATGAAACTTGTCCCAACAAGCACTATAATAAGCAAGCAAGCCATAATGGGAATCAAAAGATGAATCCAGCTTTAATCAGACCGGACACAGGGAAAGCAAAGATATGAAGCCAGAGCTATATCCATCTATAGCATGTATAAGAGAAAAATGTGTCTACCTCAACATCAAAAACAATTTGGCACTAATGATTTTGCACAAGTTTTGCCTTTGTAAAAGAAATTATTTAATTGATATTACACAAAAATAACTCCATAATAAAAGACACCATCACCCATATTGAATGTTATTATTATGCTCAAACTATTCTTGCATCCATAGCAAGCCAATTATGGAGATTGGCATCACAAACTGAAGATATCTCACCATTTCCATTTTTGCCTCCAGCAATTCTACAGAAGACCGAGTAGCATAAGCTAAATTCTCCTTCAACATTAAATGATATCTAATGAGACATATATCTGGAGCACTTAGTTACATGCATGGTATATACACCACCTGTTGAGCTGATTTAGCAAGCAGAAGAACTGAAAGTTAATATGATGACCTATGCATTTAAATAATAAAAAGGCTCACCATGGCAGGCCATTCGTCTGACAGCAAAAGGCAAACATATAATTTTTTGCCTTTCAGCAGCTGTAGATGTAAATCAGCTTCCCTTTTTTTTTTTTTTTTTTGGTACAAAAATCAGCTTCACTTAAGTTGATGCCAATCTTGTAAGCTTCCAACAACTATGGAAGTATGAAATTGACAACATGGATTGGTTAAAAAATCAGACACTAAGCATATCTGCAAAATATCACTATCCATTCCACTCTTTCCCGAATCAGTTGGTTAGATACTGGCTTATTACGTATCAATGATCATCACTTTAAGCAACTTGACTACACCTAAACAATGGGAAAAAGAATTACCATGTAACATGTCACCTGCCACAGAATGATAGTAGAGTAATAAGATACTAAACAGAGATGGAAATATTGAGTTTTTAGAATTGTCTATACTTGCATTCAAAATCATCAAGCACCATTGGTATCTTTATCATCCCATCTAATGTTTCAGATACTGCCTTTGCTGATAAATGAGAATGGTCCCCTTGGAAGAATTTATATATTATTCCCGCTATGATTACCCAACTGCAACCAGGAGATTTAGCCAAATTTAATTCCCTCATCTTTGCTCTTGTCGTTAATATGCCATCGCTAACACCACAATATTCATAAATGCAACACAAGGCTATGTAATTGCTTGAGTTTCTTGGTTCCAATTTGAAGAGATGACGAGCAGCTATTTCTCCAACCTCAACATTCTTGTGCATCACACATCCAGCTAGCAAGGCACCCCAGATGCTTGCCGTTGCTGCTAACTTCATACTCTGTATTAATCCAAGTGCTTCCTCAAGATGGCCTGATCGACTTAAAAGATCCACCATACAAGCATAGTGCTCTGTATATGGTTCAAACCCATAATCTGAATGCATGGAATGAAAAATTTTCCAGCCCTCATCTATAAGACCTGAATGGCTACAACTAGCCAATATTGCAGTTAGGGTGACAGGATTAGGTCTAAACCCCTGATCTTTCATTTTATTAAATAAAGCCAAGGACTCCTCTCCTTGCCCATGAACTCCATAACATGATATCATTGTGGTCCAAGTTACTACATTCAAATCGCACATGTTCCTGAAAACTTTTTGGGAATCACAGAAGCACCCACTCTTTGCATACATATCAATCAAAGAATTCCCAATTGCAATATCTCCATCGAGTAAGGGATTCTTCACCACTTGGGCATGAATTTCTCTCCCCTTCATCAACTCACCTTCCCCTCCACAAGCATTCAATACACTGGGAATTATCAGAGCGTCCATCTTCACCTCTTTTCCAATCATATCCCCGAACAAATGCAGAGCGTCCCCATACAAACCTGACCTCCCAAGCCTCGAAATCATCAAACTCCAGACACCAGAGTCCCTCAACAACATGCTAGAGAAAACCCTCTTGGCATCAACCAAATCCTCACATCTCAAGTAAAAATCCAAGACAGAAGTAGCCACAATAACGTAACCCTCAAACCCAAGTCGGATGACCCATCCATGAAGCAACCGCCCCAGAAAACGATCTCCCAACCCTGCAGAAGCCTTCAACAGCGGGGGCAACGTGTAGTGATCAGGTCCAAAACCCATTTTGCAAAACTCATAAAAGACACGAACAGCGTCAAGATGAAGAGAATTCTGCGCGTACGCAGAGATCAAGATGTTCCAAGAATGCATATTTCTCTGACACATCCGATCGAATACATGGCGGGCATCCGGGAGAGACCCGCATCTGGTGTAAGAGAGCAGGAGATCGGTTTGGAGGGTCACGTCCGCAAGGTAGTTATTCAAGAGGATTTGAGCGTGAGTTTGCTTGGCTCCAGAGATGCCAGAACGAGACGTCGTCGTGCAGTTCCTCAGTAGACAAGAGAGGTTATGCGCCGTCTTATGTGACATTATTACTACTAGTCCTACTAGTCCTACAGCTCCTGTATGTTTTTTTTTTTTTTCGAAATTTTAACGGTCGAAGGGCAAAGCAAGCGGTTGACTTTCTGTTGATCCAACTCTGCGCTTTCTTTCTGTTTAAACATGAACGGAATAACTCGTGGCATGATATAATTGGTTAGAGGATAACGTCAAGTTAGACCGTTAATCCTTTCTGTCGCTTCTAGCTCTTATTAAACTTGTCACGTGTATAAATACTACGATTTCCAGATTAATGAATAAGAAGAAGAGAAGAAGAAAAAACAAATAAAAAGAAGAAGAAGAAGAAGATAAATTTCAAGTTTCCGTCTAAAAAATATTTTCCCTTCTGTGATTTCTTATCTTTGATCCCTAATCTTTGGTTCTGATTCCAAATCCTATTAAGCTTAGTATCAAAGCAGTTCAATCTTTGTGGCTTGAATTGGAGAGTTCAATCCGGTGAGGAAAGCAAAATGAGCGGCAATGCTTGGTACCGCGTCAACCATGGCGTTGGAAGAGCTCACGAGGAAGTTCGAAGAGCAAATCGCTTCGATATTATGTAGCTGCTGCAATCGGTGCATGAGGTAAGGTGTACGTAGCTAGTAGATATTTGAGTTTTCGCAACTGATGGAGCACTTGAATGCGAATTTTGACGAGTTAGTGAGAAAAATTGAGGCAAAGATCAGAATAAGGCATCATTACAGACTGCAAAACACACATGCGGTGCGAGATTCTGTAGGAATTTCATTGGTTTCTGAGGAGTTTGTTCTTGTCGTGAGCAAATAC
Organism: Ceriops tagal; assembly: GCA_021533255.1. Taxonomy (NCBI): domain Eukaryota; kingdom Viridiplantae; phylum Streptophyta; class Magnoliopsida; order Malpighiales; family Rhizophoraceae; genus Ceriops; species Ceriops tagal. The sequence continues at coordinate 11,165,311 of CM038595.1, read as the reverse complement.
TCGGGATGATAAGTACATAGTTGGATGACATTCTTTCATCCTAATTTAAAGGAATAAATCCTCGGGAATAAATAGTTAAGTCCAATAGGTATTTCATGATCAATACTGTGGCTGAAGTATCTCAAGTGGCAATAATGTATTTAGGAGAGAAACCTGAGACGTCGTTTTAAGGCTATGTAGAGCATTAGTGTGGTGGATTATCAAGAGAAGTTCACAGAATTGAAGCCTCTCATGAAGAATCTCAACCTTTCCTTATCAAAGGAATGCATTATGAAAAGTTTTATTAGTGGTCTATGTAGCCCAATAAGATTTACAATAAATATGTCACAAAAGGAAGTGATGGGGGGATTTAAAAAGTAATAGAAGCGAGCTATATTTCTTACAAGAGAATGAAATACAAGTATCATGGGTTCCAAATTTAATTCTTATTCGGTCAACAATCTCAATGCAGTTACAACCATTAAGTTTGAGTGAGTGGTGAAATATATACTACCACAATCTTCAAACTTTGAGCAGAAACCTATATGGAGGTTGTAAGAAAGCCTAATCCTTGCTTTAGGTGTGATGAAAAATATTTTCTAGCGCATCGATGTGCTAAGAAACAAGTTTTACATGTCCTTGAAGGGGAGTTAAAGTCTCAACACATTAAGACAATTAAGGATGGACTAGAATATAAGGCTATTTGAGTTTAAAATAGAAGAAGCTTTTGCAGCTTTGTCTTACAATGCCCTTACTAGTGATACTGGTGAGAATTCTTTGCAATAAAAAGCAATGGCAGGAAAGAAGTAAGTGCTTATTTTGATTGACACTTAGGCTACTCATAGCTTTTTGGCTTTCTGGACTCAAATGTTTCAAGGGAGCTGAATTGTGAGTTAAGAGATACCCAACCATTATTGCTGAGAATTGCAAATAAGGAAAGGATGCGAGGTAAGGACAAATTTCACTTTGAAAGCATGATGCATGGGCATACATTTATAGTTGATCTAAGATTAATACCCCTAGATAATTATAGCGTTGTTTTGGGGATAGATTGACTTAAAGATTGGGACTAGTCACTTTGGACCTTGCCAAGCTCAAGCTAAAATTCCTAAATCATCATTTCAGACTACCTTGGAGGACATTCCTTTGTCATCAAGACTAATCATGAAAATCTCAAGCACTTGCTCAAACAGCAACTAAACACCCATATTCAATTAAAAGGAGTGACAAAATTATCGGGATTGAATTATACTATCCTATATAAAAGGAAATAGAAAATGGTGTTGTCAGATACTTTATCTAGAAAAAAAAAAGACTTGGCGGTAGAAGATTCTTTTAAGCTAGGAACTAGTCACTATTGTGCAATGTTTGGGGTGATTCCTCATTGATTCAAGTAGGTTATTGCCAATTATGAACAAGACAGTTTAGCCCATGAAATTATCACAGAACCCACTTTTTCACGGTATTAAAGCCACGCTATACTCTCCATAGTAGGATTCTAAGATACAAAGATAAAATATATTTGGGGGCTACTGAAAGTTCAAGACCTCCAATGCTTCAAGATTTTCATAGTTCAGTTATGGGAGTCACTTTGGCATTAAATCACTTGTCACAGGTTGAAACAGTTCTTGTACTGGCCTAAGCTGAAACAGGATGTTAGCAATATATCCGAGTTTGTGAGACTTTTCAGAGATGTAAAAGAAAACATGTTGAGTACCCAAGTCTCTTTCAATTTTTAAAGCTGCCTTCTTAAGTATGGTCAGATATCAATATGGATTTCATTAAAGATCTTCTAAGGTCAAAAGGAAATATGTGCTTATGATGGTGGTAAATAGGTTTAATAAGTATGGTCGTTTTATCCCTCTCTCTCTCTCTCATCCTTTTACCGCTTCTTTGGTTGCTAAAAGATTTATGGAAGGCATCTATAGGTTGTATGCTCTGCCTCAATCCATAACCTTAGATAAAGACAAGGTAGTTGTTACCTTATGTTGAAAATAACTTTTCAAAATGTTGGGAACAAAACTGCATCTTAGTTCAGCTTATTATCCTCAAATGGGCAAATTGAGAAGCTGAATAATTACTTGAAGAATTATTTCAGTTATATGAATTTTCAAATGCCAAATAACTAGATAAAGTGACTTTATCTAGCTGAATTGCATTAGAATAGTAGTCATTAATTTATTATTGGAATGTCTCATTTTCAGACATTTTATGGCTATGCACCATCACAAGGGCTGAGTTACCACTTCAGGCAGTTTAAGTGGCTTCTGTGGAAACTTATCTGCAAGAAAAGCAATTAATGTCCACATTGCTACGTGAGCAACTCGGTAAGACTTAGAACAAAATGAAGCACCATGCATATAAGGGAAGAAGCGACAGAAGATGTTTTAAGGTGGATTGGGTCTATTTGAAGCTTTAGTCATACAAGCAAACTTCTTTAGTCTTAAGAAAGAATCTTAAGCTCACTTCCAAGTACTGTAAGCCTTATTTGGTTTTGGAGAAGGTTAGCATGGTAGCTTATAAGCTTAAGCTTCTTGAAGGATCTACAATTCATCCAATCTTTCATGGTTCTTTATTGAAAAGAACCGTGAAAACTAAGGGTCAGCTTCTGCCTCAGCTGCCTCTCATTGGTGCCAATGGTCAAGTGTTAGTGGAATCTGTTGTAGTGTTAGGGCACAGGATTGTTAAAAAGAGCGATTAAATTGAAACTTAAAATCTTGTGTATAGTTCTAATCCATCTTGTGTATAGGTCTCTGTGATTTCTTCTCCTTGATCTCTAATTTTTGGTTTTGATTCGAACTCTGATAGTCTATCATGTTTTGTCTTTAGTTTTTTTATTATAATATATATATATATATATATATATATATATATATAATGTAATTAATGATAAAAATTAAATTTACGTCTAATGTTCATAATAATTAATTATGAAAATTTATCGTGTTCATGTAATCAAATTTTATGTAAATTGTAAATATTCACAAAAAGCACCGAAAAGATAAAAATTCGTCTGCCAAATAGAAATGCAAAAGGATGTGATGAGGAATAAGGAAGAATTGGTTCTTGTCCCACGTCAGAATGTGATATTTTGCCTAGTGTTATAGTTGTTCTAGCATTTTGAACGTCTTAGATTCTAATTAGAGGGCTTGAAACTATCATTGCATTTTTCGAGGAACAATTTACAAAAAAACTTGGAATAAAAACATTTAAAGGCATGACCATAGGTTTGAATTTGGATATTTTGCTTTTCATAGTTTACATTTAATAAAACAATATTGCATTCAACGCCAGATGAGTTTTGGGTCTTAATACTAATAGTAGCATCATGACATCATTATTGAGCTTAGGTGTCCATTTGGAAAATACATTTAAATCTTGACGAGTGATACATGAAATTTAAGTTATGAACTAAATTGTCTTTTTATTTTTATTTTATTTGGAGCGTCAAGTTGATAGTAGTTTTATTGAACATGATTGATATGATCTGGTATCTATTATCTGCTCTTGGACGCCATCTTCGATAACCCAAATAGGCCCTAAGCCTTAGAAGTTATGGACAGGTGCTGAACTAATTTTAGCAAGCAGCGCACAAGATTGTCGACGAGAATTACCACAAGAAATCAAAAAACATATATATAGATATATATATATATATATATATGCTTCGCATCATCCACGGTGAGGAGAAAAGCAAAAAACAGAACAAAGGCTTCAGTTCCTGATGAATGTGCCCTGCCTTAATGACAGGAGTGGATTGTCACTGCAACTATACATGCACCATCTTGGAGGGACAAGGGCCGGAGAGGAGGAGACCAGGAGATGAGGAACACGGGGCAAGGCGGCGGCACTACTTGTTGAGGCAAACAGAAAGAGATGAAAAATCACACAAAGTTCCTGCTACTTTGGATCAATTTCCATTGGAATAATTCGCCTCCTAGCTGGCTTATTGGAAACAGGAGTACCAGATGTAAGTGATGTTTCCTGCCGCTCCTCATTCTTCTCTACACCTGCTCTACTGCTATCTGAATCTACCTTAATATCATCTGTACCTGAATCAATTGTCACTGCCTTTGGTTTCTCTTCGATTGGGCTCTTACTCTCCTGAACAATATTTTTCCTTTCTTCTGCAGTGGATTGAAACAAGGTGCCTGAGAAAGGGTTGAAGGCCACAATTGATTGGCAAGAACAAGCAATATGAATGAGGAAAAAAACAGCAAACCTTTTGGGGAAATGGCTACTCCCAGTTCATTAGTCTCACATTCTATTAGGGTACAGTAACCATCTTGTGATGACACTGCCAGGTACCGACCATTAGATGACCTTAGAGCAACAAACAAATTTGGCATTCAGAATGAGAGAGCATGGCAATAGACTAACCATCCTCAGGAACCAATATACATTTGGATGTTCACATCACATAATACCCCACAGTATAAGCCAACGAGGACGAAAATGAGAGCACGTTAGATTGGGTTAAATAATGTGGTGAGAACATAACTCCTTGCCATTCTGTTTAAGTCCTAAAACAATCAAATGACTGCCCTCAACATTAGAAACTACATTCTGAATAAACTTTCACAAAAATTATTTGCCTATATTATTTCCATCTGAACTCACTTTTTTCATATTTTTAAGGGAGCCAATTACTCCGAACCTTCCAGGGAATTAAATTGCCATGAAAATTGAATTACCCATTTAGATATGCAGTGTTGAAACCAGTAAAATATTTACCATGCAATGTCAGTTATTGCTGCATAGTGAAGACCGGCAAAGATTGCTATTGGCGGAATGCTCTCCGTGTCATAGATATACAACGAATTTAAAGTTGCCACTGCAAAAATCAGGCGATGAGGAAGCTTGAAGAATCCAGCTGCATAAGCCACCATAGACATTAAGCTTACCATCAATCTTTTGCTTCAGTAAATGCATTTTACTAAAGCCACTTAAGCAAGTACCTGAGTTTGATCCCCTAAAGCTAAAAGCAGTGGGACAAAATCGAATTGCCACAACAGGTTTACCAGCACAAGGAAGTAGTAAAGCAGGCCTGAATATCCAAAAAGGAGAAATATAGAAAATAAGTCTTCAAATTTGTCTGTTTCTGGAAACATAGTTATAGTGTTTCCAATCTAGCAAATAAATTATTATATCGCCTGATGCATTGAGATACTGATTCTTGAATGATAATATTATCAGGTACTTCGTGGGAAAATAAATAGAGACCCAAATTATAAGCTGAAGTGAATTTCTTGCCTTGAAAGATCCTTTCTGGAGAAAATATATGCAGTGTTCACTATTTCTGATGCAGATGAAATTTTATATGAACCTGGCACCGCATGGAAAAGATCATACACATATAAATCAAAAACACAATGTTTTATGTGCAAAACAATGCACGCATCAGAGACTACAGATTATCTATGGCATTGGCAGATGAAAATTGGTACCAGAAATAGCAACATTTTCGCAAACTTTCACTCCATTAAAAAATCTAGAAGATCAAAAAAATTTAATATAAAGCCTCATAATCATGCCAAGCACCTTATGGAGAATAGTCAAATTCAAATCTGTTATCTCATATGGAAACAGTCCGTAGAAAAGGAGTCCATTGATAGTCAGAATAATGAAGTTTCACAGTTTCACAGTTTCACTTGAAAATGGACTAATACAGTGGATCCTGACAGGGCAGTCCTCTAAACAACAGAAGCAAACACCACTGCACCCCTTCTAGATAGAAAAGGAGTTCAAATTTTGTTACGAATTGCTTCTTTTCCAAGACAGGCATGAAATTATGAATCAGGTGCCACGAGTCTGAGAAACAATATTCTAGTGAATCATCGGAGGATAAAAAGCTATGCAAAACAAGCACTCGAGCAGAGATACCAAGTGATTATACAAAAAGCTTCCATTCATTAGAAAAAAAAAAAAAAAGGTATCAGATTGCATGTACTAATTTTCAATTGGATTAGACATTTGTTGGGTCCATACCTGCTGGCACAACTAGAAATGATCCATCAAGTGACCAGGCCAGTCTTCTGAAGAAAGATGGCAATGTTTCATCATGGAAGAGGTGGCTTTTTGACATCTGTTGGAAAATGAATGAGGTAATTTAATGCAACAAACCAATCTATAATGCAAAACAAAGAAATGAAGATCATACTGATTTCCCACCTTAGAATCATCAATCAGGTGCTGTTCTGCCTTTGTTATAACATGCTGACAAACATAATTTATCTTGTCAATACCCTTTTTCTTCTGAGGTTTATTGACATAAATTCGGCAAGTTCTATCCGAACTAAGAGAAGCAACATACTTGGATAATGGGTCCCAAGCCACACCCTGAACATAATGGCAATGTGCATCTAATATCTGATGCACAGAACCTGAAGATAAGACATAGTCATGAACAGAAAATCAATAATTGAGGCCTTAAATGATGTGCCATGTAAAGTTGCATGATAAATGAACCCGTGTAAACTTTCTTGCCTTTATTGACATCCCATATGATGCAAGAATTGTCAACAGATCCAGAGATCAAAAACACACTATTAGGAGACCACTGCAGATCCAGAACATCTTTGCGGTGAAATCTGGTCCAGACAGTGAAAAGGAAAGAAGAAAATGTGAATAAACATGAAGCCAGCTGAACTCAACCAAATATTCAAACAGAAATAAGAAAACTTCATAGATTAGACCCAATTACTAAATGATTTTTATAAAAGCAAATCCCAGGTCAAACAAACTTCAAAATTACCTTTTTGAAAGTTTATCTCCAGTTCCCCACAAAATAATGAGCACCCTGTAATACTGCTCTTGATGCTTTATTTCTAAATATGATGAGTATGGTGGTCTAGTTATGATTGATTCAACATAAAGATTCAAGTTAACTTTCTCAACCAATTAGAAATTGTCAATTCTAGCATAAAGCAGATTTTGAAGAGACCCAAGCAGCCCAATCAGGTGCAAATGTAGACCAGCTGCATAACAAAGCCTCAGAATCTTGTCAGATAAAGGTACTCACGATAAGTTCTTAAGAAGCTTCCATGTTTGACCGGTTTCGGTAGAGTGTTGCTTACATATGATCAGCTCACCTCCTGCAGACAGGAAAAAGAATAAAATAGCCTGTCTAAATTACCTACTATATGTAATGATGATGAACAAACAGTTCTGTGAATGACCACATACCATCACCACCAGAGGCGAGTTGTTCCCCTGCATCATATGCAGAAAAGTGTTAGCTTGACTGAAGACAAAAATTAACAATCAGGTGCAAACAGGGAGCCTAAGCATCTGTGTGGTTTTTATTTTCCTTTCTAGAGTGTTTTTTTTTTTTTTGGGCTCATCAGATTAAAAAAAAATTGAATATAATCATGTTCCAAAGAGAGGTACTGCTTGGTTAAAGTGGGACTTTTAAAAGAACGAAACAAGTGCCAATGGAAAATTGCTCCTAATGAAGCTCATCTCAAAGGTCCAAACAATGGAAAATTTCATACCTAATACTTTGTTTGTTTCACACCACAAGTATTTGACAGACAATTTCTTCAGTTGGGTTACAAGCATAAATGCCCATCATGATCCATTTATTTCCTTACCTAAATACCTTTAAAATAATTGAGGTTTAATTGATTTGTTTCTTCTTCAACTTTGGAACATAGCTATTTCACTAGTAAAGGAGAATTTCAAGAGAGGCCTAAACATGTTAATAGCAAGGACCACAGCTCATACCTTATAAAATATACCACAGTGGACAAGCAACAAATTTTCTTTTCCTTGGCCCTATCATTTTACTCAGATTAAAAGGCTTTCTGTCATAGGATATGCTGTTTTAAAGAAATCTTAGAAGTCACTTCTGAAGCAAAATTCTAACAAATAAAGGCTGGAGTTGATTATAGGATAAATTAAAATCAATCTATTTGATACTGCCATAATTAGCACTTCTATGGGAAATTTTATTCAAATCAAAAACAAGGTTGTATGAACTAATTCATTTACTTAGAAATGAGGGCAAAACAACATCTGGGAAGGTCAAAAAAATGCTTACCGGATTGGGAGAAACGAATGGCATTCACAGCAGAAGTATGAAAAGAAAGGCTATTTTGATAAGAAGCTGTGGGGATTTTCTTCTGTGATGCATCCGAAGTTATCAACCAAAACTAGAAGTTCCATCATAGCAAAATAATAGTTAGAGTCCACTCAACCCCATTTGCAGCCTTCTTTTGTGCTGCTGATAAAACAGAATAAACTAGAGATAACTGGAAAAAAACAAAAAATAGCCTACTTTCAAGGTTTGCTCAACGTTTTGCTGGCTAAAAATTCATACAAACAAATTGTTTAGAAGTTTAACGTAACGAAAATTCCCAAGAAATAAAATTCCACGTCACATTATGGATTAGAAATTTAGAAAAAATCCACTAATGAGTAAAACCACCTTAGGGCAAGCTTGGTTCTGCCCTCAATTACAGTACCATCAAGAACAGGGCTATTCCAAAAGAAAAAAAAAAGAGGAGGAAAAACATACGAACATGCCGAGTAATTAATTTTGGAGTGCGAGACTGCGATCGAATTTCATTGAAAAATAAAAGGAGAAATACTATTAAATAATTGGAAATGAAAGATCTAAACACGGCCTTAATCTCCACCACCGTAAGGGTAAAGCAATTAGCAACAGCTAATGCAAAGAATCTGCAATTGTCACCTACAAAATTAGTGGAAAGAAAATTTAACGGAATTGACAGTGAAGCGAAGTACCTTGATGTCGAAATCTGCGCCGCCGGTGGCGAGGAGACCGGAGGTCGGATGGAAATCTAGGGTTAGGACTGGTTTTGTGTCGTGCCAATTTATCTGCACTGTCCCTCCCTTCATTTCCTTGATCTTCTTCTTCCTTTTTCTATTTCTGTTGTCTTGATTGTTTCTGGGGAAAGTGAGGGAAAACTACTCGAAATGCCTGGCAGGGTAAGGTGAGTTCGGCGGTGGTCTCTCTTCTTTCTCTGATTTGCTTTTGCTTTGCTTTGTTTTTTGGCGGGAATTTGGAGTGCCGGGCTGGGGCTTGAGGTGATCAACCACACGCGCGCTCATTATCGTCTTTTTTTCGGAATGGACAAAAGTACCCATATGCATTTAAAGAAGTACAAATGAGTCCTCCCCACCCCGCAATCAAAAAGTCGCCCATCGCATTGCGTGACGCGTGTATGAAGAATAATGGATAAGTTCTTACTTCCGATCCGACTCGAAGGAAAAAAAAAAAAATTTAGTGTATATTTCAATAAATTACTTTTAAAAAAAATAATAATAATAGTCATACGATAAAATAGTATTAGAGTTAACCTCTTCCCTAACTCCGATATTTGCCGCTAATTCTCACGTCGGATAGAAATATGGGTATCTTGGGTTATATTGCTCTCCGCCGTCCTCGTTTCTCTATAACACTCTAAACTCGTTTGCACCCTTTGCTTTTCTTTTTTTTTTGGGTATTTGCGTTTTGTTTTTGACTTTCAGGGAAACAATGAGTGAATGCACAAAATCTAAGAGAAATTTTTCTTTAATTTATGGAAAAAAAATTAAATAAAATGGAGAGAGAGAATAGTAGTGACGTATATAACTTGGAGAATGGGAAATTGAGACCCAAGTTAGTGTGTAAAACATAAATGTTTAATTCCACCGCACCAAGCAGAATATGCACGCATGCTAAAAACTTCTCTGGCGTCTTGAGAACACAACAACATGCGACTAACAGCGTGGGTCCTAAACCTCAAAAAGGACATGCTATTTACGTTAAGTCATTAGCAACTCCTACTAATATTTTGTACACAATGTCAATTTCTTAGCCCCCCACTAAGTAACGAAAGTAACAGCCTAAACTTGTTACGATTGGACCAAAAGAAAAAATATAAGAGTTTCGACTTATTTATTTGTTACGATTGATTGATTTAGTTCCATCAAAAGATTAAAAAAAGAAAAACTCATTCTTATTACTATGATCTATAACTTGATCTTTTAATCCATCGTTATCGTCACAATTGATGATATATTTTTAATAATTATAATTTTTTTAATAAAATTTAATAGTTATATAATATAAAATAAAATTACCCCTAAGTTGTCATAATTTAAGTCCATGCCCACAACTAATAATAATACACATAAGGGTGTCAAGACTTAGAAAGTAAGGAACAAGGGAACACGGAGTATTAATTAGGTTAAAAGTGAAGTTAGGGGCTAAAGAGTAGATCAATAATAATATCACAAAGGTCATAACACAAGTCAATATCCACTGCTAATCATACATATAAGAAGTCAAAACTAGAAAGCAAGGAGCAAGAGATACACGGAATCTTAATTAGGTAAAAGTAAAGTAGGCATTATGGGCTAAAGAGTAGATCAATAATCTCCATAACCACGTCACATATGCGCTTCAAACCTTCTTCTTTGCGCGCAATCTCCGGCAGATATGACAATCCTGGATACCTTCTGAATGCATTATGGCAAGCATTCAGGTAATCTGTAGCGGCCATAACATGCACGGAAGCATAGTCGAAGGACTCCACGGCCAAATCTTGAGCAGAAGCTTGAAAGGCATCACTAGCATAAGTGTATTTGTCTGCACATTCTTTTAGCACCTTCTTTAAGGCCATGTCACTTGCGCTACCAAGCAGCTGAGATGACAAATAAGAGGATGTTGCCGTGGCATTAGCCCTCCCAACCCCAATCATAATAAGTGCCAGTCCTTTGGTGTCTGTGTTGGAACTAGTGGCATTGGACTTGAGGGTCGTGACACAAAGATCGTAATATTTGGTGTTTCTGCATGTTTTTTCAACCAAACCCATGTTTCCCAGAATCAATGGGAAACACAGGGAGAAAGTAAGGAACAAGGGAATTGCTGAGGCCATTTGTTAAACTGATATCTTAAGGCTTAGTTTCTTAGCTGCAGAAAGGGGAAGAGAACGAAAATTGAGTAAGAATTCAATGTATTGAAAGATGAGGAAGCAAAGATTTTGGGTATGGTCTTTATAAATTTGAGACCCGTGAGGCCCTTTTGACTTGCGTTGCTCACCATGTTCACAGCATTATTGTACATAATTGTGTTGCATCAGTTGCCCTTTTGTGCGTATTGCTTTATTGCATGTCAGGCCTCATCTGGCTTTTTAGCATGTTATTCGAGTATTCCTAAAGCCCTGTTTGCAAGCTACCAAACTGCCAAAAACTGGGGTCACGGATGTAATGGTTAGTGCCATCTTTGTCTAGTCCCTGACTTCAGCCATTTGAGTAATCTTGAACATCTTGTTTATATATATATATATATGTATATAAGCCACACTTTTTCAACCCAAGGCCATGTCTACCGAGGATCTGTTTACCAGCTCAAATAAATTAGGTTGACATAATATTCTTTTAATCAAGCATGATAAATATATTATTATTTACCCCACTATATATAATTAAATTATAAAATGTGATGAAGTACCACGTCGAAAAAGAAAAGGGGATCCCTGACTTTATAAATGTGGGCACTACACACTGCAATAAGTTGTCTTTTAAAAAAAAGTAATGGTCCCATTTGAAAAAAAAAAAATGATCCCATGATAAAGTGATATTAGGGTCGCCCTGCTCCAAATTCAATGTCCGCTGCCGAACACTCTAGGCATGACATTACATTGTTGTGGTCTCTAAAGAGCAGGATGTCGTGAACAATATGTACTACAAAATTATAATCCTAAGGAGCGAGTTACAACAAGCTTCCGGTAGATTTCTTAATAACATTACTATTAAAAATTAATTTAAGATATTGAAATAGAATAACTTTATATCATAAACAACATATTTAAATTTATAAAAACTACAATTATTAGTACCTCTAAAGAATTATCTCAAACTCATTCTTAAAATAAAGATATAGATCTTACACATGGGTCAAATGTGGATATATATATATATATATATATAGAATAAAATAAATATCTTTTTAAGAAATAATTTATTCTATATTAATTTTTTAAATGCTAGAAAATTAAAATTAGGCAAAAAAAAATTGATATTAGGTACTTTTCAATCAAGTGTTACCAGAGGGTAAAATAAGAAAATCAACAAATCTCATCAACAACATTAAAATATTTTTTAATTTTTATTTTTAAAATTTTAAAATATAGTTATATTTGGTGGTGGCTCAGGTCAACTTAGATACTTGTCACACATAACGATAATATTCTTATTCACATATTTTTAGTTATATGTTTCTTTATTAATGTTTTATTCATTTTCTTTCTTGGAATTGTCATAAAATACGCACACGGCTGATATTTTTTCCAGTCATTTGGCATACTGAATTAGAGAGAAAAAATAAAGAATTTAAAATTATTATTATAGATATATCTTACCTAGGAAGCACGGAAACTTTTAAGGAGATATATGTTTGCATCAAATATGATACTTGCTTTAGATTTTTCCAATACATATTAAATACTTTAAAATGTATCCAATAAGAAATAAAAATAAAAATAAAAAATTTGAATACATGTGTCTGACACTTCTAATTTGTGTATCGAACACTTTTAATACATATGTTAGACATTTTTGGTATTTTTTTTGGGATATTAATTTATCATATTAACGGATAGAAGGATAATAAAAAATGTATATCAATTATTATTAATTATTTTGAATTATAATTCTTAAGTATTGTAATACGTATTTATTCTAATTTTTTTTAACAATATAACAATTACGACATAAAGTAACATGATAATTATTATAAATTATAAGCTTAAAAATATTAATATTATTAAAAAATATGTAATATTTACGATATATTTTTATAGCTATATCAGTATCCTAATCTTTTTAAGGTTAACATGTTGCGGTATTGTATTGTGTAGTATTTGTGTCCGTACTAGCTAGAGCCCAAGCCCGCACCATGTCAAAAATGTAGAGTTTGTTTGGAAAGGAAAAAAAAAATTTATAGAAATCAATTCTTATCAATTCTATTCCTGAAATTTATTTTATTATTATTATTATTAAATTTTTTTTAAATATAATAATTCAATTTAAATTCTTTATTTTAAAAAATATATTAATGAGATAGAATTTATAATTTTTACCAAAATATGTGAAAATTGAGTAGAATTAATTTAATTTATTTCATTACTTACAAGAATTAATTTATTTAATGTTTTATACTGAATCATATATCAAAACTTGAATTTAATTACTAAAATAATTAGATAAAGTTTTATTCTTGAAATTTTATATATATTTTTTATTTTTTTAATTCTAATAATACTAAGAATTATTACTAATAAAATTATATTTAACAAATAAATATTATTAAGTATTATTATATTTAAATAATTAACTATTTATCTTATTTAAACAGATCCCATTTAAAAATTTAATTAGATTATAATGAGTTGACTTATTAATAATAATAATAATAATAATACTTATTAAAAAATTTTAATTTATTATAAAAATATTATTTTTATTAAAAATAAATAATTTTTTTGTTAAAAAAATTATTCATAATATTTTGTAATAAATTAATATTTAGCATTATCCTGGACTTAAATGCGGTTGCAAAAACCACGTCAACAGATTCACTTCCCTGCCTGGCAAATACATGCACGTGGTAAGTAATATTTATGTACCCGAAAAAGAAAAAATATAATATGAGTTGTCTCTTTTTTGTTGTTTTTCCGCCGAGATGAACTTATTGTTTGACGAAATTCAAAAAAAAAAAAAGAAAAGAAAAGAAAAAAGATTGGAGAAGAATGGAGGCCCCGGCTCCCTACCCAGAACCCATTTCTCCTGGGAAAACGCGCATCGGATGGATTGGGATCGGCGTGATGGGTGCCGCCATGGCCTCTCGCCTTCTCTCTGCCGGCTACTCGCTCACCATCTACGCTCGCAACCCATCAAAAGCAATCCCCCTGCAATCCCAAGGTGCCCTTCTGGCCAATTCCCTTCGACAAGTCGCCAGCTGCAGCGATGTCGTCTTCTCCATGGTCGGACACCCGCAAGACGTTCGATCAATTGTCCTCGAGAGCGAAGGCGTTCTCGCTGGCCTCAATCCCGGTGGAGTCATCGTGGACACCACCAGCAGCCACCCTGGTCTCGCGCGTGAGATTTTCACCGCTGCACGCGCAAAAGGTTGCTGGTCCGTTGATTCCCCTGTTTCTGGTGGCGACGTTGGCGCAAGAGATGGAAAATTGGCTATATTTGCTGGGGGTGATCAGAGCGTTGTTAATTGGTTGTCCCCCTTGTTTGAAGTGCTGGGTCGAGTTACTTACATGGGCCAAGCAGGTTGTGGCCAAAGCAGCAAGATAGCAAACCAGATTGTAGTGGGGGCTAACTTGTTGGGTTTGAGTGAAGGGTTAGTGTTCGCCGAGAAAGCAGGTCTGGATATGAGGAGATTTGTGGATGCAGTGAGAGGAGGAGCAGCCGGGTCCATGGCGATGGAATTGTTTGGGGAGAGGATGATTGACAGGGACTTCAGGCCGGGTGGATTCGCTGAGTACATGGTCAAAGATATGGGGATGGGAGTGGATGTTGTTGAGGAAAGCCAGGACGAAAGGGTGCCTGTGTTGCCGGGTGCTGCTTTGTGCAAGCAGCTTTTTGCTGGCATGGTGGCATGTGGGAATGGGCATCTTGGTTCCCAAGGCCTTATAACTGTTGTTGAGAGGCTCAATGGCAAGTAAAGAATAAAGACCCTTTCCCTCTTCCTCGCTTGGTAAAAACATGACGGAGCATAAATCGTCCACCCGAGTGTTTTAACTGTGGATTGCGCAAACGAGTGATGTGCGCTGGCATCTCCTTCTTGCTGCCACAAGTCCTTGCTAGACCTTGCAAATTAATTGCGTGGTATGATTAGTTTCCTTGATGAATGAATTCAGGTTGTGTAACCACTTTTATAAGTGCAAACTTTAAATTGATGTACTCACTGGAAGAATAAAACCTGCATTTGCTGATGATCAAGTGGATATGGTAGCACCTTTTGGTGTCTCAATTGCATGAGCTGTCCTTTGAGATGAGATGATTGCATGTTCTTAATACTGCTATGGGGCCCCACGATTCTAATGACCTGGGGACCTTTAGTTTATGGTAGCATGAATCGAATTGCATGCTTGATAGGATATGACATTTGGAAATGGCGAAACTCAAAGGTTCTAAATTTGGGCGGTAACATGAAGCCATAAAATGGGAATTATATATTTGGAACAGTTTTAGGCATTGGACGGACGCTCTAATAGGCGGGATTACCATGTTCCTCGTGTTTTACAAGCAAGAGCTGAAGCTGTTGCGCTGATTTTCGCCTTGATACACACAGCTCATCGAATCCAAATGACAGAATGGAAGACAGCATAAGATTCCTTTCCCAACTATTGCAAATTACATAACATAAATTGTCCAGTTGCTTTTCTTTAATGTACGGTGCAAAAAAAATTACATTAGATGGTCAAAAGAAATTGTCAAAGGGCAAGTTTAGGTATTACGATAAGATTATTTTATTCTAACTTAGAGATTATAGATTTGTTTCATAAAAATAGTCTCTTTGTAAAAAGGAGTATCATTTTAGGATAAGGTTATTTTTTAATCTCTCCCGAAGACCCAAAAAAAAAAAAATCTTTCCTCTATCATGAATCTATGCAGTTCACAGGTTGGTGGCTCTCTCTCTCAAGCATATTTTCGAAAGTCAATTTTTGGGAAGGGGACTTCATGGGTAGTGAATTTCTCCAGCTCATGCTCCTATCCGCAAACAATTCTGTTAGTGAGGATATGGGCTTCACAAGATAGATGTTTTCATCCAAAGAATGACAGCTAATTTTCTTACAAGAAGGTATTGACAATCAGGAAACATCAGTGAAAATGTTTCCTCTGCTACGTTGTGACGATTGAAGAAGGTGACACTTAAAATCTCAATTTTCATATTCTCATCCAAGTTCTAAACACTAATTGCAAACCCCCACATGATCTAATGCATCACTTGTGTCGCCATTTGACCAATATCAATAAAATACTTGGGTGACTAACTGTATGGATCAAAACAATTTTAGTACCAAAGAGGGAGCAATCTGGCCAAATGACTCAGCAAATCCCTCTTACCTTAGTCATGTATTTTTCCACAACCGAAGGAAGGCCAGGGCGTGGTTTGCCATTGCGAGACCGAGTACACTGTCTCATTCGAGACATTCACTGGATGGGTTTTGAAAGCATCATCCTTGTTGAGTACACCAAGTAAAGCAATGCCCCAATCCTACAACAAATCCAAGATATAGGTAACATTAGACATCTTGTGTGCCCTTCATTTTGCAGTAAAGTCCAAGGAATAAAAGCAGTTCAAAGGAGATCACATAATGAAGACAATCAAATGCAGAAATCATCGCCGTGATACTTCCAATGCTCTCTCGACGCTTTGATCGACTTCACCATCGGTCAATTCAGCAATCACCTAAAGACAAAAGATACTAGAGAAAAGTTAATCAACAAAACGTTACTTGTTTACTATAATCTAAATGATTTTCCACACCGATATTGTTAATTCTTGTTAATGGTAACATGATGCATCAATTTCAAATGGTAAGAGGATTAAAACAGGGAGATCCCTTCTCACTAGTCCTATTTATCCTAACTGTGGAGGATCTTAATACATTATTTAGATAAGCTATAAAGTTGAGGTTTACTATTGTAATTTTGTTTGAAAATGACATTAGACTGACACATTTGCAGTTTGTGGAAGACACAATTATTTTTAGTGAGGTAAAAAATGAGTTAATATGCAATTGTAAAAGGATTTTTCAATACATTCAATGTTACACAAGGTTTAAACTTAATTTAGCAAAAATAGTATTATATGAGATCAAGGTATACAAAACAAAGTTATAAAGGTGGTAAAGTTTTTGTCACTAAAATCTCGTTTCATTGCTATTGAAATACCTTGAGCTACTGTTAAAGGTGAATCTACACACTAAAGGACTTTAGACTCGGTAATTCAAAAAATGAAAAATAGATTGGCCAAGTGGATTGGCTCTCTTGAAATCATGTTTATGATCGTTGCTAATATATTTTATGTCCTTATTTAAGATGTCAATAAATGTGGAGGAGTGGTTTGAGAAGATCTAAAGATTCTTTTTCTTGGACAAGGAAGATAGGAAAAGGCGGATACACTAGGCTAGTTGGGGCTTGGTATGTTGATAGAAAAAGCAAGGCAGATTAGTAGTCACCAATTTGAGAGACACTAACACTGAATTGTTATCCAAGTGGTTATAGAAGGTAAAGAATGTAGACAATGCATTCTAGGTCAAAGTATTAGAAGTGAGATACAAAGAACGTTGTTTATGGCTATGAAATTAGTCTACGAGATGTTCACATATGTCCTTAGTTTAATAAAACATATGTTTGTCATGGTAAAAGGAGAATAGGCATGAAAGCGATAAAGTTCAATTGTAGCTACCTGGTAAGTGATGTTTGTAAGGTGGATGTGTAGAACCATGTTTGGATAGGTGAGTCACCATTGACCACAAAATTTTTTAGACTTTTTGTACTGTTAATAAAGAAAAAAGGCTTAGTTAACAACTTTGACAGATGGAAACATGACTAATGGATTTTAAAGCTTAGGTGGCAATGAAGGTTGTTCAATTGGGAGGAAGACCTATATATTAAGTTCATGAATTTTGTATCAATTTACCAACTAATAAGAAGGGAGAGGAATAGGTTTATTTAGCAATGGGAAAAGGATGGACAATTCTCGATAAGATCCTTTTATGATTTCTAGGAATGCTTTTAAGGTCTAACTAAAAAAAGGACTAAGGGTATATGGTAGGGATTGGCTCCATTGAAAGTGAAAATTTTTGGGTGGTAATTAATTATAGATCAACTAATAGTTAGGGAGAGGCTATATCGAATTGAGAACTTTAATTGGGATACCATTTGTCCTTTATGCACTAAGGGGAAAAAGACAATTGCTTATTTGTTTCTTTATCGTCAACACACTTAGGTAATTTGGTGTTTATGTTTAAGATGGTAGGGCATGTCATGAGTGGTTCTAGGATTAATTAAAGATGCATGGGAGGCATTGTGTAGTTTGGGTCTAGGTTGTTTAGCTAGAGAGATATGGTGGATAGAGTTTTATGCCATTATGTAGTCCATTTAGTTAGAAATGAACAATCACATTTTTATAGATAAGCTGTTGCAAGTTGACAACACATGTGATTTGATTTGCATTAAGTTATAGTGGTGGTTATGGGCGAAGTAGCCACAAAGCAATTTCGCAATTAATGACTTCATAATAAACCTTTAAGTTGTTCAACGTGTTAAAAAGGAAAAGACATGACCACAGAAGCTTAGATGGTCACCACCACCGCTGGGCACACATAAGTTCAACATGGGCGCTATGTTTAAAAGATAATAGCTCTACATTTACTCCAATACCAAATGTTTCCATTTTGAAGTTCCGTAAAATTCTCTTTAAAATTTGAAAAGCAATGTACTTTCCAAAAGATATAGTTTGTAAAATTATAGAATCACATGCTAAAAGGTGAAAATTCAAAGAGTCAAGCCTCCTTTCCAATGGACAATCCATAACTAGCTATCAACTAACATATCATTGAAAACACCACCCCATGCTCAATTATCAAAGGTCGTGTTCCCAAAATTAGAAAGAAACACAAAAAAATGTAGGGAAAACGAGCTTAATATTTGATCTTTACACTTAAGGAGCACATATAAGTTCAATATGGGTGCTATGTGGATGGTGGAGTGATGACTGATGGGTATAGGAAGTATGATACACAAAAATGATGATAATGCAATTAGTATGTTTTCTAAGGTAATTGAGACTATTAACATTAATGAGGTTGAGTTTCTTGTTATTAAAGTAGTCAATTTTTGGCAATAGAAGAATGATGAGCGTGTAGTTCCATTAAGGATTAAGAGTAATTCACAATGACATAAATAAATAATAAGGTAAGAAGACTGTGGAAATTCTAATTTGTGCTCAACTATATTATAAACGTAGTTAGAGAGTGAGTTTTCTTTGTCTTCTAACAGCAATTATTTTGTAGGTACCTTGGCCAAACAAGGGAGGAATCACCACTCCATTTTCATGGCATAGATCTAAGGAGTTTATTTATAGTAATTAAAGATGACATTTTTTTAAAAAAAAGAACTAGTATGAAAGGAGACAAAGTCATAAAAATAATCAAAAGTTGTATTCCTTGACTTTGACCAAGGTCTTTTTGAAGAGATAAGAATAACTAATTGCTTAAACAATTTGGTTAAATAGTTATGGATCACAAATAGTCATATACATGACTTTTGGTGAAAATGTTTAAAAGAAACAAAACATATTGGGTATTTCACTGGACCTTTTGCAATTATTGGTTATATAAACGAAAGATTTTATTATGTTTTTTTAAGATGAGTTCTTCAAAGGGAAAAAGACAATTATTGCACCTTTTAAACATATGGCCATTGGTAAGTAGTTTGGTACTTATTGATAATCTTTGTATATATGTAACATAATAAAAAATTACAGTAGCTAAGTTTTGTGCCCAAGAGTAGCAAAATATCAAGAGACATCTTTTATAATAAGAAGATGAGTTATAAAGACATTTATTTATGTAATGTCTTTTAGAAAGTAACAATTAAAAAAATTTTGTCCCATGAAATTTAAACTTTGATTAAAGAGGAGTTTAAAATGTAACAAATAAAAAGTCTTAATTAATGAGTTTTAAACTTATGATCTAATTATTAGTTTGATAGTCAGTTTCTAAGCGTAATATTGTTGTAAAAGCAAAACTTGATTAATATTATACGAAGAATTAACATATAATTTGTTTTTATATAAAAGTTATCTTATTTCTTTGTATAAAAAAATATACTTATTATTTAATTTGAGAATTTATAAAATAGTAAAACTTTAATATAACAATGAACATAGGAACATTTAACTTTCAAAGCACATAAATTCTCTATATTTTATTTTATTTTATTTTCTTCTTTACACGTTGAAAAAGAGGGGGAGATTGTTGGAATCTCCTTGGATTTGGACTCCCATGTTTCCTCGACACACTTTCTAAATCAGGCAAAATAAAGTTGGGTGGTAATTAACTCTTGAGGTGCTCAAGAAAAAAATAAATTTAATATAAAAAAATTTACATTTATTAATGAGTTTTACATCATAGAAATTTAAATAAAAATATATATAAAATAAAAAATTTAAAATTTTAAATTAAAGTATACTATTAATTTGGTATATATGTTACTTATTAAAATAATAACTTAAAGTCGTCATTAGAGCTCAACAGACTAATTCTTAAAGTTTCCGCGCACACCAATAAAATCAGACTGCCCCCCGCCCTTGGGGCCAAAAGGGAGGTGGGGGGGTGCGGGGCGATCAGGAACAAAACCGTCCCAACGGCCGGAAAAAAAGGAAATAAAATTACAACTTTACCTCACTTTATTCCGAGCCACCTCTCTCTCTCTCTCTCTCTCTTTTTTTTTTTTTCTCTTCACAGTTTTTGGTCAACTTTGATCTCTCTCGGCTTATTTCACCGCCGCGGTTCCTCTCTAACATGCCCTCCTCCGGCCACTAGTATTGCAAAACGACCAAAATAATATACTCGCCTTCTCACTTTTTACTGTTTCTCAGATTTCGAATTTTTACCCTCTTCATTTTTGTTTTAAAGTTTTTTTATTTCTTTTAATTATTTTATTCGGTAATTAAATTATTTATTAATTACGCTTATGGATTTACTGAATAATGTGTTTACCTGGTAACTCAATTTAAAAATTTATGATTACATTCATTTATTAATAAACAAATAAAAAACCCAAAATCAGGATTTAAGAAATTGAGCATAAAATCGCAAAGAAGGGGCCAAAATTCATTTTAATTCTGGGGGGACAATATTTATCGTTATGGTTGTAACGGTGGTTTGTTGGTTTGTGTTTTAGGAGATGGGTAATGCAGCAAAAGGCACCATTCCAATTGGAATCATTCCCATACGAAGATGATGACGACGAGAGGCTCTTCATTATCGGCAGCAGCAGCAGCAGCAGCAGCTGCCAGATCTCTCTTCAGACCGCCCTCTCTCTCTGCCGTTGCCCTCTACATCATTCTCCTGTTCACCTTTTCAATCTTCGTTTTTCTACTCGGCACCAGACACGTTTTGGAAGACGAATCAAAACCTCTCTTCTTTGGCAAATCCCAATCGCAACCTCAGTCTCATTCTCCGAAGGTGTGCTGGTTTCTTTATTTCTTTCGTTCTTTCTTTCTTTCTTTCTCGTGATAGTTAGTTGCCCCCTCCCCGTAAATTGTTTTTGGCGGGAAAGTTTCAGATTGTGGTGTCTGGAATATTCGATATTGCTTTTGGTTGCAGGATTTGTTGGTGGGCTTTCATGAAATGATCGTTTTGAGGGTTAACTATTTGTGGGTTTCTTTTCTTTTTTTTTTTTTTCACTTTGTGTTGCAAGAGTAGACCACATACTTCTCCTTTATTTGAGGTTGTTTTGTCCTTTTAAAGAATTGAGGAATTGGGTTCTGCAGTTACAGATGGGATCCGCTGCGTATTTGTCAAACACTGTCGCCATCTTGTGTATGTCGTTGCAGTTTCCTGTCTTTAGTTATGAGGAGATACTGATTTTTGGCCTTTAGTTATAATGCTCCTTAAGTGTAAAGATCAGATATTAAGCTCGTTTTCCCTACATTTTTTTGGTTTCTTTCTAATTTTGGGAACACGAGCTTTGATAATTGAGCGTGGGGTGGTGTTTTCAGTGATATGTTGGTTGATAGCTAGTTATGGATTGTCCATTGGAAAGGAGGCTTGACTCTTTGAATTTTCACCTTTTAGCGTCTGATTCTGTGATTTTGCAGACTGCATCTTTTGGAAAGTACATTGCTTTTCAAATTTTAAAGAGAATTTTGTGGAACTTCAAAATGGAAACGTTTGGTATTGGAGTAAATGTAGAGCTATTATCTTTTGGTGACAAACAATTTCACTTTTGCCCTGTTGTGGCTGCCTATAAATTGAAATGATAAAAGAATATATTATCACAGCTACTCACAAGTTAAGTGGTGTTAAAAATAGTAAAATGATGAGGGAGGATCTTTGTTGACAGCACTAATTATGGCATTTCTAAGGCTGAATTCACTTGCCTGTGCATTTATGAAGTGAATTTACTTCAGCAAAAGAATTTACACGTTGATTTAGAATTTACATTTTGAGTTCACTATGCCTCTATCCTCAGATGCAAAAAGAAAGAGTGTGGGATGCTCCACTCAGCTATGGATTACAACCTTGTTTGAAGCCTACAGCTAAATTCAAAGGTTAGTTTAATATGCAAACTTCTTGAATGTTTCCATTCTGTTACCATGTGCTGGACCATTGTTTGTCCTTTAAAATATGCAGAATCCATTTTGACTCTCTACTTGCTGGAGAGGTGAATGCAGATCATTGTGGCTTTTGGGATGTCCTTTTGCTACTATTTTAGAAATCTTTATGCATATATTTTCATAATTTGAAGAACGATGGAGAATAGCACACCTTGACGAACTCTTTGATAGAAACAATCAAGGTGACCTTGGTGAATTTAGCAGACCAATAGAAAAGGTCATCTACATGAGGAGAATTTTATTCCTTAAGAGGTAAGAGAAGCCTTAAAGAAAATTAATGGTAGGAAAGCATGTGGGCCAAATTTGATTCTGATTAAATCTTGAAAGTCCTTAGGGAGAAGAGGAGTGACATGGTTGACTAGGCTCTTTGATAGAATAGTGAAGAAAGGGAAGATGACTAATGAGTGGAGGATAAGCATACTTGTCCTAATTTACAAGAATAAAAGGGACACCAAAGATTGCTTTAACTACCATGACATTAAACTGATGAGTCATACCTATGAAACTATATGAAGAATAATTGAAAAATGAATCTAGATGATTGTCTCAATTTTAGACCATCAGTCTGAGTTTATGTTAGATAAATTAAGCGAATTGGTGGATAATGAATAGGAATGTTTAGTTATCTAATTAGTGACATAAATGAAGGAGTTGTAACCCATGTGAGGAATTGGAGGTGGAATAGAAAACTCCCCTCTTGTAGTTGGTCTGCTCCAAGCTGTGCTCTAATTACTTTTCTATTCATCTTTATTATAGATGAATTGACTGGACTTAGTCAGGACAATCTCATTTTATATGTTCATGGATGATATTGCTTAGATAGACGAGAATAGGGAGGGAAGACTTAGTTTGAGTGGCATAAAACAAAATGGATGTATTGTAGTTTTAGTAATGCTAGGAGTGAGATATGACATGGTATTATACTAAATGGTACAAAAGTCCCTCAATATGACCAATTCTGCTGTTTAGGAAGGATTTATTATTTAGAGGGATGGAAATGAAGAAGAGGATGTTCTTCACAGGACAAGGGATGGATAATTAAAATGAAGATGTGTGTCTACAGGTTTATGTAATTGCAAAATTCCCATTAAATTGAAGGTTGATTTTTATTGAACAACAACTAGACCGTTGAGGCTATGTAGTAGTAATTGTTGGGTTGTTAAGAAGCAACATGTCCAAAGGATGAGTTGCTGATAATGCTTAGATGAATTTGTGGACACTCTAGGAAGCATTGATTAAGAAATGAGGATATTCATAGCAAAGCAGGTGTACCTGTGATTAGAGACATGTTGAGGAACTGATATTTGCATTGGTTTGTATATTTTCAAAGTAGACCTAGAGTTACTCTAGTTAGGGGATCAAATTCTGAAAGACGGTGAAATAAGAGGGAGAAGGAAACCTAAATTGACTTGAGAGTTTTTGGTTAGGAAGGATTTAGGACCAGTGCCCCTCATATTAAACTCAATTCATAATAGACCAGAATGGTGACCCCAATTAAATTTGGGCTTAAGACCTTGTTATTGTTGTATATGTACATACACATGGATACACAGATACACACATCAAGCATTGCCTACCTTGTGCAATTTAATAAGGCCAGTGTCTGTAGCCATATTATTATGATGATGGTTTAGAGTTTTTCTTACTTTCCCCTCATGACAAGGGGGAAATTCCTAGTGTAAAAATTAACTCCTTTCAGGTTTAACTTTGAAATGGCAGCTGCCCAAGGATTGGAACGCTATATAACCATGAGAAGCAATGGTGGTCTCAATCAAATGCGGACTGGCGTAAGTCTTTATGATCTCCATTTAATTGACTGTCCTGTTCATCTATCTTTGTAATGACCTTTCTTATTACCATGCCTAAATCTTGCCTCAACATTGAGGCCATTACAATAATTTATTCTGTCCTGCCTCGCTATCCTTTATGTGTCACTGGAATTGTTATATTGCTTTGCTTCTACACATTCTAAAGTGTCATCATTCCTAAGGATTAAGTACATTTGCTGAGAAAATTGTTTATCAGACTAAAAGTTCTGTGCAAAGACATGCAATTTAAGGGTGTTATATACTGGAACTTTTTGGATCATTGTGTGGGAGTTTTATCACTTCTAGTAACTTGTGAGCATGCATGAATGCTGCTGGACAAAACCTAGTATTTCTGCAAACTCTGATCAGTGTAAGCTGAACAAATATAAATTTCTTTCAGATCTCGGACATGGTGGCTGTGG
Source organism: Ceriops tagal (assembly GCA_021533255.1). NCBI lineage: Eukaryota > Viridiplantae > Streptophyta > Magnoliopsida > Malpighiales > Rhizophoraceae > Ceriops > Ceriops tagal. The sequence continues at coordinate 11,140,721 of CM038595.1, read as the reverse complement.
CACACATCATGAATGCAACATTAGTTATTCCTCAACTAGACAAACGTTCATTCTGGCAAGACTCAAGGTCTCAAGCATTTATTGAAATTTCCTGTATCAGTTGAAAGTGCAAATTGCCTTCATTTTCTTTCTTATTTACTTTTTCATGGTAAAGCTGTAATTTGTCACTTATCAAGTGTCCCATGTGCAGTAAATTTTCAGATATATTTGATGAGATCCATTTTATCATAACCTTAAGAGATAATGTGAGGATTGTAAAGGAGCTGCCTGTGGAGTTGGAATCTGTTCCTCGAGCCAGGAAACACTTTATGTCCTGGTCTGGTGTTGGTTACTATGAAGAGATGACACGGTTGTGGAAGGACTATAAGGTGTAGGATTTACTTGATTTCTATTAATCCTTTCCCATGAGTGCTCCACTTGAAAATGGATGGTGACAAATGTTCTGAAATTAGCATTTGCTTGTATAACTTATTTTGACAATCATATTTCAGTATGATGATTAAACAGTATCAGGGTAAAAATTGCTTTACTATCTTTTTCAAATGGCAATATCTTCCTTTTCTTCTCCTCTTCTTTGATGACTCAGAAAATAATGGTTTGCAGTAATGCTAACTGATACACACATACTATGTCCTAGATGCCACATGCATCTTTTGATCTGATGGTCTTTGGCTTTTAGATTATAGAGGCACGTGTTATTGGGTTTTGTTATGTCTAGAAAGAGGTTAGTTCTCTCAGTTTGAGATTGAATCAGTTCTTTCTGTGAGTATTGGTCACCAAATATGTTGTCTTAAGAGTCACAATGTTTGACGGTGGCTCATAAAGTTGGCCCTGCAGGTTATTCATGTTCCAAAGTCTGATTCTCGTCTTGCAAACAACAATCTGCCTCTCGATATACAGAGGTTGAGATGCCGTGCTATGTATGCTGCTCTTCGCTTCTCTCCCTTGATTGAAGGCTTGGGAAAGGTTTGGAATTTATACCCTAGTTAATTAACTTAAATTAGTTTCCAAGTATAAAGCTAGTTTTTGGCAAAGGGGCAAGTTCCAAGTTGAATATTGGAACATCTGAATAAATTTTTGTTAAATTTGTTCAAATCTTTTTGACAATGTTTACAATATTGATGTTTCTAATTGTTTAGCATTGCTGCATATTATGCTACAACACAATATTCATGGTCCTAGACTGACAATCATTTTCAGCATAACTGAATTGAGGTTTCCTATGGGGATTCATGTTAAATTTGCTTCTGAGAATGCATGATGATGACATCACAGAAGCTGGTGGAGCGGCTGAGATCACAAGGAACGTACATTGCTCTTCATCTACGATATGAAAAGGACATGCTTTCTTTTACTGGTTGTACCTATAGTCTGAGTGAGGCAGAATCTGAAGAGCTGCGGATAATGAGGTTAGGATATGTGTTTTGCTGTTTTGTTCACTCTCTCTCTTACCTCGCTTCCTTGCACACTAATCATATGGGAGATACTGAGGTTTGACAACAATCTGCATGATGCATTTATATAGTCGTCAGCTTTTAAGGATGAAAACTATAGAATTGTTTTCTCTGCACACTATTTTTAATTGTTTTCAGGTGTAAAATTCTTAAAATAATGTTTTAATTTGCATTTTTCCAAGTGGTAATTAGTGGTTACTTATTTGTGACAATACTGGACAAGATAATGAAACTATTTTGATAGTCTATTCATCCACATAGATTCTGGATTGTGACTACTTTACTGGCATGTGAATAGTTTTGCTTACTAGAATTGTCTTTGATGGGGACTGCTCAATTCTAATCTTGATGTAATCAAATCATATTAGGTGAATTTGGTGGCAATGTAATCTGTGATGGATTGTTGACAATTGTCTTGTTTCTCAGAGAGAATACACAGCATTGGAAGGTTAAAAAGATGAACTCAACAGAGCAAAGGATGGCAGGCTTATGTCCTCTAACTCCAAGGGAGGTGGGAATATTTCTTCATGCTCTTGGTTATCCTGGAAATACAACAATTTACATTGCAGCTGGGGAAATCTATGGTGGTGAGTCTCACATGTTAGGGCTCAAATCTCGTTTCCCAAATATTGTCTCCAAGGTTTGTCGATACAATCTTTATGCATTGGTTGTACCAAAAGTCCCTATAATGTTTTTGTTGAACCATTTGTTCTCCTGCTGTAGGAAACGTTAGCATCAGAGAGCGAGTTAGCAGCATTTGCTAAACATGCATCTCAAACTGCGGCACTTGATTATATTGTCTCTGTAGAGAGTGACATCTTCATTCCATCATATTCAGGTAATATGGCCAGAGCTGTTGAAGGTCACCGCAGATTCCTTGGGCACCGGAAGACAGTCACCCCAGACAGGTACATATCTTTTTAATATTGTAACATATTTTGAACTGTATTTTTAAATTGAACAGGAATTAGAAGAAAAGGTTTGCTTACTGATAAAGTATGTCTTCCACTTAGTTTTTTATTTTCCAATGTTCAAATAAAACTGAACAAAATGTCACATCATCCACAAAGGATGTTCCAAGATTTCCTGGAGCTTTTCCTTATATTCTTGCACATCCTGATGCTTTTGCAATTTTATTGTAACTTTATTAGTTCAGTTTCTCTCTGGTTATAGACTCACAATGTGGCTAAGTGATCCTTGGAAGTTCTATCAATTTATTGAAATCATTATCTGTAAGGGCTCTAGCGTTTTGTTCAGTCTCCTGGTACAAGCTAATTCAACATCTCGAAATTGTATCTTTATGACATCTTAATTAGTATCATTGCTTTCTGAGTTTAGCCTGTGGCCATGTCCTTGGGAGAAATTGAGGAACATACTACCTTAGTCATTTTCTTCCCTTGTCCCTGTCCATGTGGGTGTTCTTTGACTTGCTTTCTTTGACATTCTTCTGCCACTTTTGTACTTTAATTTATTGCAGAAAAGGACTCGTTAAACTTTTTGATAAGCTAGAAAGTGGACAGATGTCTGAAGCTCTCTCATTGTCATACCTCATGCAGGAAATGCACAAGGATAGGTAACTTTATTTGCAAGTTAATTTTGGACAACTAATCTATAGGTTAGTTGAAATATGTTTGAATATAAATATGATTATTGGACAATTGTTTCCTCAAAAACAATTGGACAATTTATTTGTTTTTTTTTTTGGTGGCACTGGGTGTGTTGGTAGCCAGTGGTGGCAGTGGTGACCAGCAGAATTGTTGTGGCCGGGTAGCAGAGGTGTCCGATGGTGGCAGTGGCATGCTGTGGCGGTGATGGTGGTGCAGCTGGGTGGCTGATGGTGGCAGCAGCAGTGGGGGTAGTGGTGACACAAAAGATGAGAGAAGGGAGAGAAGAACAAATAGGTTTTGGACTAATATTGTAGACTTTTCATGTAAAGGATATTTTGAAAATTGGACTTAGTCTATATGATGGGATCATCTAGCACAAGGGGATTGGTGTGAGAAGACTAAGCAATGTAATATTAGCCTATCCAAATGACTTCCTAAACTTGGGACATCATGGGATAAGAGTGGTTTATCCTTACCAAATTCTCCCTGAGAATATATTTATGCTGAAGATAGACTCTCGGCTATTAGAAACTAAACCTGCATTTGGATTAACTGGTTTCTAACTCATTGCAGGCAAGGAGCTCCAAGGAAAAGAAGAGGCCCATTGCCTGGGATCAAGGGCCGAGCAAGATTCAGGACCGAGGAATCTTTCTATGAAAACCCATATCCAGAGTGCATTTGCAGATCAAAAGTGGCAGCTTGAATTTGGAATGAAGCAATGCCTTCTGTTCCTGATTGCAGACAATGGTTTGCATGTGGCAAGTCATATCATAATTAGTATTATAACTCATTTTTGGCCGGAACGTAAGTCATAGTGATTGAGTTTTGATAAGTTGAGAAAAGCCCCAAACGGGACGAGAATTTACAAGGTGCCACATATAGAAGAAGACAAGAATCAATTCCAATTTGTAACCAACTAGTGGGATGCTTGTAAATGAAACAGCTTAGGCTAGGGATATAGGTTTCTTGTAACCCATTCCTTGCATTGTCAAGTGCTGAAAAAGGAGAGTAACTATTACCCAAAAAAAAAAAAAAGGTATTCACTTTGCAGTGCTCTAAATGAGGAAGAATTCTAGGTTTACTAAATGAGGAACGATTCATGTTAACAAATATCTTAAACAATTCTCGTGCAAATACCATTTTACAATTAATCACAATAAGTTATATTCAATGCAGTGGTAAGATCCAATAAAATGATGAAATTTGTTGATGTTATAGCTGTTAAGTTATGTGTGGGAAATTTATTTTGTCATTATTTTATACAAAAGAGAGAAAAGTTGAGTTTTTTACATGGCAAACTACTGGCCGGCCGTTTCAGGCTGTTCTAGTTTTGGAAAGGGGGAGGAATTGCAATCCAACTATCTCTTGGTTAAGTTATAATTCAAGAAGTCAATAGTTTTGGGCTAATTTTGATTCTAGTTTGTTAGGTTTGGGAGGAATTTTGAAAAATTAGGGTTTTGGAGATTGCTAGAAAGGTAATTCCTTTTACATCTTTTAGGGAAGATTAGTTGAAGTAAGAAGAATCAAGAGAATAAATAGGAGAGAGAGGGTGAGTGAGAGAGAGAAAAATAGAAAAGAGTATGAATCAATTTTGTTAAATTTGTTATTGCTTTCAATTTCTAGTGGCTAATGGTCTTTATACAACTAGTAACATATATAACTTAATTTTTACCTAAACACACTATTTTATTAATACTTGATGGTGCCTAAATGAAATTACAACTACTCTTATTTCGTTAGCCAAGATAAAACAATAGCCTTGGATTGATCTTCATCTAATGGTCCATTATTCCCTTTGCTCAACGTTTGCTCTCCATTCCAATGCAACTACTATAATCAAAATTGCTAAAATTAGAAATACCTAATATGTCCTCTTAGGCTTAGTAGCCTTTTCCTTAAGGCTGAAACTCAAGATTTGCCCATCCTCAGGTGTAAGATTTGCCCATTGAATGAGAACTTGAGTGATAGCTTTATTATTTCTTTTGACAATATAATAGTCCAAGATAGCTTGGGGTTCAATGAGTGGTTATCCTTTTTGTCCTATGATTGGTGATGTTGGCATTAGTTGTTGTTGCTTATGTGGCCCCTTGGAGCACTTTAATAGTGACACATAGAACACAAGATGAATAGCAGACTTTAGAGAAAGCTGTAACTTATAAGCCATTTGCCTTACCTTGGCAATCACTTGGAATGAATCATAATACTTAATGGTCAATTTAAGGTTCTTGTAGAGAGCTACAAAGGTTTACTTGTAAGGTTGAAACTTGAGCAAGACCCAATCACCTATTGTATAGCTCTTTTTAGTCTTTTTTTTTTTTATCTACATAAAATTAAATCCTTTGCTAAGCCTTAACTAATTGCTCCTTTAGCATACCTGTCATCTATTGTCTTTTCTATAACCATGTTTCTACCTCAACTAATCGAGATGCCTTAAGAGATAAATCTAATAGGAGAGGAGTTGCATAACCATAAAGATTTTAAAAAGTTGACATCTTAAGAATGAAGTGATGGCTTATATTACACCATTATTTAGTCAAGTACAACCATTTATTCCATTAAAAAGGTTTTTAAAACACCATGTAATGCAAATATATCTTTAAACACTTATTTATTTAATCTCTTATATTGTCCATCTAATTAAGGGTGATAAATCGTGTTCAAGTTGAGCTTAATGTTTAGGAGTTTAAACAACTCTTGCCAAAATAAGCCGAGGAAGATTTATCCCTATTTGATACAATGAAGTGAGTTATTCCACGTAATTTAAAGACCTATTCCATGAAGATTTTAACTATTATTGGAGTAGTGAATGGATGCTAAAGGGTAATAAAGTGGCTATATTTAGTGAAATGATTAATGATCACTAATATTGTGTCCTTTCCCTTAGATTTAGAAAGTCCTTCAACAAAGTCCACACAAATGTTTCTTTAGGCCTATTTTAGGATAGTTAAAGGCTGTAACAATCTCAAATAGCTTATATTTTCCCTTTTGCACCTTTGATAGACCTTATATTGCATGATGAAGCTAAGAGCATCTCTTTTGAGCTTAGGCCATTAAAAGTAATGCTTAAGTTTATGATAAGTGACTTATATGAGTGCCTTCCCCATGACGAGTTATGGAATTGTTTTAACAATTATTGTTTTAAATTCCTAGTTGCCACAATATAAAGCATCCTTTTGTACCTCAACATCCCTTGCTGATATTTATAAGGAGGTTTAGAGTCGAAAGAGAGGTTAAGGGAAGGAATTAATTCCAAGGTTAATTGGTCTATTTGATAACTTATAATAACCTCATTCAACCACTAAGGAATTTAGGTAGTCAATGAGTAGCACCTAATTTGATACAGTTCCTTATTTGCATTTGAGGTCTCTCCCTTTCTAGGAAAGACATTTGCCACCTCATTATCCATTCCCTTCTTATACTAAATGCTATAATCTAGACTTAATAGCTTAGTAACTATTTTTATTTGGATGTATGTATGTAGTTACTGTTGTAGTAAGAACTTTAAACTTTTATGGTTAGTTTTGATGACAAAATGATTGCTTTTCAAATAGTGCCTCTATTTAGTCATTTCTATTAAGATTACTAACAATTCCTTTCATAAATGGAAAGAATCAAATATTTATCATGTATCTTTTTGCTAAGGAATGCAATCCAATACCAACTCTAATAACATCAGCTTTAATGGTGAAAGGCTTAAAGAAATCTAACAATGCTAGTATAAGTGCGTTGACCATGACCCTTTTAAGCTAATTGAAAGATTTTTATGCATCCTTTCTTTAGTTAAGGTTATTATTTTTGAAAAGTTCAAATTTCTTATAGTAACCTATAAATTTTAGGAATCCCTTTAGTACTTTTAGGGAATTAGGTGCAGGTCATTCTTTTTTGGCTTTAATCTTGCTAAGGTCAATGGCCAACCCTTTAAATAAAATAATATGACCTAAGTACTTAATTTGGGATTGCTCAAACGATTACTTAGACATTTTGGCATATAGCCTTTCTATTCTTAGGATTTCAAGAATAGATCCTTAAGCTTATATTTCCTCCTTTATGGTCATATCATGAAACTTTTCTCCATAATCTTTATTTAACATCTCCTCATTTTCCCTTTCTAGTGTAGTTAGTAATGATCACTTGTTACATTAATGGCCTAGAAAAAAATTGTCACCATATTTCCAACACTAATTATTCTTCCTGCCCACTTCTCCTTATTATTTAGGTTAATGATCTAGGGAAGAGGGTTTGACATTCCTAATGATTGATTCTTATTGTTTATTAGGGTAGGTTATCATGTTTGGCTTACTAGCTTAACCTTGCTTCCCGCCTTAACCCATGCTTGTTTTCATTGTATTTTTAAGAATGTTTAAATTAATTCTTTTTTATGCCATTTTATTTGCCCTTTCTAAACTCTGTACTATGTCCTCTTATAACTTGGACTATTCATAAAGATGACTAAGAGATCTTAGTTCCTATATCTTTATAGCAGCCATAATTGGGTCTTGTAGTCTATTTATATAACTTGATATAAAATACTCCTCAATAAGAGTAGGATTTGGATTCTTCATAAGGGCTTTCAACTCCTTAAGCCTTTCTTGATATTCCCTCAATAACCTAATTTGTGTTAGCTTATTAAATTCCTATACTACGTCTAAAAACTTGTTAGCCTCAAACCAATAGCATAGGACATGTATAAATTTATCCCATGTCACCACAATTTGCTTAGCCAATTAGCTTTTAAACTAAATCACAACCTATTCTCCTAAATATAGGGCGACTAACTTAACCTTATCCTTATTAGTCATATTACAAATCATAAAATACCTATTATAACCCGATCCTTAGGGTTTACATATTAAAAATATGGAAGAGTAACCTTAAAGTTCTTATTGAAATATCCTAAACTCTATCCACTCTTACTTCTCTCATTTCCATTTCCTTTGTTAAGAAATTTCTTAGGTAATAGAAGAATACCTAGCTACTCATGTTAATTGTCATTATTCTCCCTAAGCTTAGGTACTGTAACATTAGAGGGAAGTGGGTTGGATTTACCTGAATTTAATAATTCATTCACTTTTTGTGCCAATGACTTAACCACATGTTTCAAAGAAGCGTTATCTTTCTATAAGCTAATAAATTATCCTTTTAAGTGCCTCATAGAGTATTCCTTTTCTACTGCCATCGCCACTTTAGTGCATGTCATCATCTTTATCTTCCTCGCCAACTTAAGTACCCCACCATATATTGAACTACTTTGATACCAAAATTATTAGGTCTAAGAGGAATTTTGGAAGATCAAGGTTTTAAAGATCACTAGAAAGGTAATTCCTTTTAGATCTCCCAAGAAGGATTAGAGGAAGTAAAAAGAATCGAGAGAATGGGCAAAACAGAGAGAGTGAGAGAATAACATAAAAGAGAAAGAAATAATTTTGTTAAGTTTGCTATTTCTCCGAGTGCCTCATAAAGTATTCTTTTTCTGCTACCATCACCACTTCAATACTTGTCATTGTCTTTGTCTTCCTCACTAGATTAAGTACCCTACCATAAATTAAACTATTGTGATACCAAAACTATTAGGTTTGAGAGGAATTTTGGAAGATTAGGGTTTTAAAGATTGTTAGAAAGGTAATTTTTTTTAAAGATCTTTTTAGGAGGATTGAAGGAAGTAAGAAGAATAAGGAGCATAAGCAAGAGAGAGAGAGAGAGAGAGAGAGAGAGAGAGAGAGAGAGAGAAATAATTTTATTAAGTTTGCTATTACTTTTAAGTTTTGGTGGCCAATGGCCTTTATACAAGTGGCATCATATACAACTTATTCTTCATCTAAATGCACCATTTTATTAACACTTAATAGTACCTAAAGGGAATTATAATTACTCTTACTCTGTTAGCCAAGATAAAATAGTAGCCTTGGATTGGTTTTTATCCAATGATCCATAATTCCCTTTACTCAATGTATATTTTCCATTTTAGTGCAACCATTATAACTGAAATTTGCCAAAATTGGAAATCCCTAGCATAGTTTAACTAACAAACATACCCCTTCTTAGTTTTTTTTTTCTTTAATCAAATAATGTAGACTTCATTATTTATCCAACATATTTTAAGTTATAAAATATTTTTTGTACATAAATTAGATCCCAATATGGTAACCACCTTTCATAACACATAAAAAGGGTAAATAATTCGACACATATTGCCTTTCTCAAAAGCCACACCAACTTATTCATCCTAGCATATTACTTGGACATAAATAGAAAAGAGGAATCATGAATTAGCCTATAAAGGCCCAAAATCCATCTTTTGGAGTTTTCATTATATGAGCCTAAACCTAACTTACATTTACCAAATTCCTTTAATTTTTGCCCTCAATGTAATACATTAGCCATAGGTAAACACAAGCTTAACATAAAAGCTTGGTCCTCATGTAGTGTGTCAAGCACTACCCCTTCCTTAATACATATCAAACAAATAACCTGTTCTATAAATGCAAGAAGAAAAAGATAAAGCTAATAGTCATCCAATAATAAGTCAAACCTAGAGTCCTCTAAGTCTTAACAAAATATTAAAAGATGATGATTTAATAGTTCCAACAATAAAGGAGTTTAACCATGAAAATTACCCTTGAAAATTTTTTTATAAAGGAAACAAAAAGGAAGTGAACATGTGTGGATTATCTTAAAATAAGTTTGAGTTTTAGAGGTGTTGACCATGTGGAACCAGTTAGTGCAACAAAGGGTTTGAAGTTCCTAACTTCACCTTAGGATCTACTAGTTTGTGATACTGAGAGGGGGGTGAATCAGTATCACCACAATTTGCAGATATGTGAACAACTTCAACCTCTTCTTAAAAGCGAACTCTTTCTTAGATTCGACTAAGGTAAATCTATTGCTACCTACTAATCACAATAGTTCCCAAAGTCACCTTTTAAACACCTTGCCTATTAGGTCTTTGTTAGGTTATTGGTTAGCTGATACTTTTGCTGCGTTCACACAACTCAATTCAAAACACAGAACGTAAAACAAAGTAAGGACACATGAGATTTATGTGGTTCCGTCAATGTGACGTACATCCATGATGGTAGGGACTCTCCCTCTACCGAGATAATCCACTATACTCGAGAATACCAGTTATAATGGATGTCTTAATCCTCTGCTCCTTTCACTATTGCAAATACTAAGCAAGTACAATATAAAGAGTGTCACTTACTGTGTCTACCCTTTTTCTAACTTGTCTTGCCTCTATTGAATTGAAAAGGCTGCTTCACTGCCGCTTTGAAGTTTACCACAATTCTCTCTAACCTTTATTGAAGAAATCTGGAAATACGTTGAATTCTTTCAATGCTTCGCCGAATTCCTTCTCTAGGTTGTCTCACACAGCTCTTGCTTTTACCGTCTCACGGCTTCACCCGTTTCTTGATCTCACGGCTTGCCTCACATTTCTGGTTTGGCATTTTACATCTCACGCACATTTTTGATTTGCCCGCTTTATTGGTCTCACGCCTCACGCCCGTTTTTGGTCTCACATCGACGCACGTTCTGGTCTCACGCCGTCACACGTTCTGGTCTCACGCCGTCACACGTTCTGGTCTCACGCCATCACACGTTCTGGTCTCACACCGTTGCATGTTCTGGTCTCACGCTGTCCAGTTGGATCTCTCTCACCGTCCAGCCAGATTTCTCTCACCGTTCAGTCGGATCTCTCTTACCGTTTAGCCGGATCTCTTTCACTGTCCAGCCAGATTTCTCTCACCGTCCAGCCAGATCTCTCTCACCGTCCAACCAGATTTCTCTCACCGTCCAGCCAGATCTCTCTCACCGTCCAACCAGATTTCTCTCACCGTCCAGCCAGATCTCTCTCACCATCCAACCAGATTTCTCTCACCGTCTAGCCATTCCTCCCTTGTTTTCTCTCTTTGGCCGATCACCCACCTTTGCTGTTTATGTTGTTTTTTTTGTGTAGGGTAAGGTTTTTGATTGTCTCTTTGGTTGGCCGGTTGTATAGGTTTTCCGAATGGTTGAATTGCTGACCCCTCTCCTCTTCGGCCGTCTCTATATTTTCTCCTTTTCAACTCGATTGTGTCATCTATTTCTCTCTCTACCTCTTTGCCGTGTTGTCTCCTCACTGATCGCTGGTGTGCCGATGGTCTGTCGTCACACTTTTGGCCATCTCTTCTTTTCTTCTTCTTCCAACGACTTCTCTTTCTTTGTTTTTGCCGATGGGTCTCTTTCTCTTCGTCCACCCCTTTTCGGCAGTTCCTAGGTTTTTTTTCTCTTTTTTTTTCCGTCCTCTCTTCTATGAAATCCTAATAGGGCTTACGTGGCGGATTTACGTTCTTACCCTTACGCAGTGGATTTACTTTCTTGCCCTTCCATGTGGTATTACTTTCTTGCACACTTAAACCTAGTTGACAACAATTACAACCCATACAAGGCCGTGGGAACAACAATCTCCCCTTTTGTAATTGTTGGCAACATTCATAACAAAAGCCATTATGCAGCAATTTCAACTTCCCCTAAATATGCACTCCCCCTTTCTTAACAGCTGCCCCTGCATTGTTGCTTCTCTCCCCCTTTGCCAACCAATTACAAATATGAAAAACTCGCAAAGTAGAGATGGAGGATTCACCTGATTTTCAAGCTTGAGGAGGCATTTGCACAGATAGCCTTAATCTGTGCTTTTCAAACAGCTCTATGGACAGATATTTAGTTAGATTTTGTGTAGCCTCTTCAACAGATTTAGGTTTAGCTTGTGAGAGTAAAATAGTAGCTCCCGCAATTCTTCTTCTTGTTGTAACTCCTACTGATGGGTCACCTATGATCTGATTTTCTTGATGAGCACTGGTCTACGTTTTCTTTGGCTTTCTTTCTTGCACAGTCTTAGTTGCAAGAGGATCTCTTTCTTTATCTTCAGACTGACTCTTCTCCGAGTTTGAACTTACTTCTTGTTCCTTTTCTTCAGGTTGGTTTGATTCTTCATCTACATTGAAGTCATTTTCTTCATTGTCCTTAGCTTCTCCATTTTACATTGTTTTCCAGTTCTCATCTATTCTCACATCACTAGACGTGATCACTTTTCCCAGCTTATGCAGGAAAACTCTATAACCTTTTGTCTTTGCTGAGTATCCCACAAAGATGCCTTCATTAGACCTAACATTGAATTTTCCCATGTTTTGCTCATTGTTCTTCACAAAATATGGGCTGCCAAAGATTTTGAGATACTTGGCTGTTGTCTTTTTCCCACTCTATAGCTCATATGGAGTCTTATCAGTATTGGACCTTAGTAAGACTTTATTTAGTAGATGTACAGCTGTAAATGTTGCTTTTGTCCAAAATCTCGTGTGAAGTTTGGATTCCAACAGTAGAGTTCTTGCCATTTCAACCACATCTTTATTTTTTCTCTTTACCACCCCGTTCTGTTGAGGTGTTCTTACTGCTGCCATTTGATGATGAATTCCATGCTTCTCAAGGTAATCTTCAAAAGCTTTATTTGTAAATTCAGTGCCTTGATCTAACCTCAATACTTTGATCTTCCTTTTACTCTTATTTTCAGCCAATCTTCTGTATCTCTTGAAGTAATTCAGAAATTCTGACTTATGTTTGAGGTACATGATGCAGGTCCTTCTGGAATAATAATCAACAAAAAAAATGAAGTACCTCTCACCATTCAACCCTTTTGTCCTTATCGGTCCACACAAATCAGTATGCACAATGTCAAACACTACTTCAGAATTGAACTCTTTGGTCTTATACTGCTTTCTGACATGTTTTCCTTTAAAGCATGCTGAGCAAACATACTATCTCTCTTTCTTGAGGTCGGGAATGTCTCTGATTGCATGAGTAGTAGTCAGCTTCCTTATGTTCTTCTGTGTTAAGTGTCCCAGCCTCCTATGTTAGAGTCAATTTTCTTCTTTTTTGGTGAGTAAACAGCTGTTTGTCTTGTCCTCATCAATCATATATAAATTTCTAGCTGTTCTCTTCCCGGCTGCAACAGTATTGCCTTCTTTACTCTTTACTTGGCAACCTGTTTTTGTGAATATCACTTTATGGTCTTCATTGCATAGTTGGCTGACAGATGCTAGATTATATCTGAGTCTTTCAATGTGCAGAACATCTTTTAGCTTTCCTTTTCCAATATTTACTAACCCTTGACCACTGATGTTGAGTGAATCATCATTGCCAAACTTGACTCTGCCTTCTCTTGACTTGTTTAGCTTTGACAATTTACTCTTATCTCCTGTCATATGTGAAGTGCATCCATTATCAAGGATCCACTGCTTATCCTTGTAGTTAGCCTTTAGTGCAATTTCATCATTACCTTTTTGCTTTATATTCTTTCCTTTGAACTGTCTTAAAGATAGCTTTCTCTTTTTTCTTAGCTTTGACTGCACTAATTGTTTTTACTATGCCATCAAGTGCCTTCTTTTGCTTAGGGAGAAGTGTCATACATCTCTTGGCATTATGGCCATCTTGTTCGTACCTTTCACATTGTTCCAAGTCTACTAATACAGTAAACTTGTTCTTTGAAACCACTGGTTTGGGCTTCCACCAACACTCCATGTTAGTGTGTCCTTGCTTTTTACAGTATGTGCAAGAACTCATGACAAGTGTTCTTCTTTGAATTTTGTATTCTCTTCCCCTGTATACAGCATTGTATCTTCTCAAGTTGGAGACATATACTAGCCTTCTCTACCAGCAGTTACTCGCCATATGACCCCAAACTTCACAATAAAGATAGTAACCTTGAAACTGCCTCTTTTTGGGTCTAATCACAGCTTGTTTTCTTTTGTTCATTACTTGCTGTGTTGGCAACGTAGTTGGCTTCTTTACTTGTGTGACTTTCATTTCAGTCACTTTCTCTTCCTTCTTCTGTTTAGCCGTAGCCCTTTGCTGGTTGACCTTCTTTTCTTCATTTTTGTTTGCCACCCTAGGTTGCTTCTTCAAATCCTTTTTATTCTCAGCTATCTTCTCTTGAGTCACAACCTTCTCTTTCAACTTCTGTGGCATATTCTTATTATCTTTAGGCAATGCAGCCTCAGATTGCTGCACTTTCTCTTTATTCTTTTTTTCTCTTACAGAACTTGTTTCTCCTATCCTTTCAAGCTTTTGCACGTTCTCTTCACTCCTTTTGAGTTGTTGTTGAAGTCTTAGCAACTCTTTCTCCATTCCTTTAATTTTTGAAGTCCTTGAGCCAAGCTCTATTGTAAGGTCTTCACATATTTTGATTTGTTCTTCAAATCTTCTCTTCAAGTCAATATGTTCAGCCCTTATTTTATCCTTTTGACTTTCAGTTTCTTTAGACTTTGTTTCAACTTGTTTTATGTGAGCCTTCAACCTTTTTATGGTTCTACCCCTTTTGATTATCTCCTTTGAAGCTGCTTCTAACTTAGCTTTAAGATTTCGTTCTTCTTCATCAACCTCCTCTTCCTCTTCAGAGGTTGAACTACCACCTTGAGTTGATGCTATAAAGGCCTGCTCATCTGATGATTCTTCATTTTCCTCCTTATCAACTTCTTTTATCTGACTCACATAACTCTTGAATGAGCCTCTCTTTTTCTTCTGTGGGTTGGCAGTCTTCTTGTTGGACTTCTTTGATTTGAATGATGGTCTTCTCCATTTTGAATTTTGCTCATCATCACTATCCTCATCTTTATCATCAAGTTTCACTTTGCACTGAAAAGCAAAGTGTCCAGTCTACCCATAATGATAACATCTCAAGGACAACTGTCCTTTTACCCTTTTAGACCCCTTCTTGAATTTCTTTGTGAAGTAAGCCAACACTTCACCTTCACTTTCTTCCTCATCACCATCATTATCCTCACTGGATGATTCTTCTTCTTCTTTTATCCTCAAGTGTTTCATAGCTTTGAAAGCTGCCTTTAAGGAGCTCTCAATTGACTTTATTCTCATCTCATATGCAATGAGATTGCACTGGAGATTATGCAGAGACATAAAATTGAGATCTCTACTCTCTTCTATGGCTGCCACCTTTGAGGCAAACCTCTTAGGCAGAATTCTCAAAATTTTCTTCACAATAGATGAGTCCTTCTTATTCTTCCTATGACTTCTTAGATTGTTTACAGCATTAATAACCCTGGTGAAGAACTCTTGGACTGTCTCATTTTTTTGCATTCTGAGAGATTCATATCTCTCCTTGAAAACTTGAAGCTTGGCCTCCTTCATTCTGCCATTACCTTCATAGACTTTCTGCAATCTGTCTTATATCTCCTTAGCAGATTTGCAGTCCATAACTTTAGCATACTCAACATTTGTCAATGCTGAAATAATGACGTTTGAGGCCTTCCCACTTATCTCAAACTGTCTTAATTCCTCTAGAGTTGGATCTTTACTTTCTTCTGGGGCCATAAAACCCTCCTGTACGGCTTTCACCATATTCATGTGCGTGGTTGCCAATACCACCTGCATTCTCGCTCTCCACATATGGTAGTTGGTTCCGTTGAAGATTGCAACCTTCTTGCTGTAAGTAATGCTAGTGTTGGTACTGGCATCCATTTCTTAGTATGCTAAACAAGTTAAAACTTTTGAAACCCTTTAAACTAGTACACCAAGCTGTTAAGCTTCAAATTGATGAACCTGTGCTCTGATACCAATTGAAGTTCCCGACTTCACCCTAAGATCTACTAGTTTGTGATACTGAGAGGGGGGCTGAATCAGTATCACCACAATTTGCAGATATGTGAACAACTTCAACTTCTTCTTAAAAGCGAACTCTTTCTTAGATTCGACTAAGGTAGATCTATTGCTACCTACTAATCACAATAGTCCCCAAAGTCACCTTTCAGACACCTTGCCTATTAGGTCTTCGTTAGGTTATTGGTTGGCTGATACTTTTGCTGTGTTCACACAACTCAATTCAAAACACAGAATGTAAAACAAAGTAAGGACACACGAGATTTATGTGGTTCCGTCAATGTGATGTACATCCACGGTGGTAAGAACTCTCCTTCTACCGAGACAATCCACTATACTTGAGAATACCAGTTACAATGGATGTCTTAATTCTCTGCTCCTTTCACTATTGCAAATACTAAGCAAGTACAATACAAAGAGTGTCACTTACTGTGTCTACCCTTCTTCTAACTTGTTTTGCCTCTGTTGAATTGAAAAGGCTGTTTCACTGTCACTTTGAAGTTCACCACAATTCTCTCTAACCTCTATTGAAGAAATTTGGAAATATGTTGAATTCTTTCAATGCTTCGCCGAATTCCTTCTCTAGGTTGTCTCACACAACTCTTGCTTTCACCGTCTCACGGCTTCACCCATCTCCTGATCTCATGGCTTGCTTCACGTTTCTGGTTTGGTGTTTTATGTCTCAAGCACGTTTTGGGTTTGCCCGCTTTGCTGGTCTCACGCCTCACGCACGTTTCTAGTCTCACGCCGACACACGTTCTGGTTTCACGCCATCGCATGTTCTGGTCTCACATCGTCGAACGTTCTGGTCTCATGTCGTCCAGCCAGATCTCTCTCACCGTCCAGCCGAATCTCTCTCATCGTCCAGCCAGATCTCTCTCACCCTCCAGCCGTTCCTCCTTTGTTTTCTCTTTTTGGCCGATCACCCACCTTTGCCGTTTATACTATTTTTTCGTGTAGGGTAGGGTTTTTGATTGTCTCTTTGGTTGGCCGGTTGTATAGGTTTTCCGAATGGTTGAATTGCCAACCCCTCTCCTCTTTGGCCGTCTCTGTATTTTCTCCCTTTCGACCCGATTGTGTCGTCCGTTTCTCTCTCTACCTCTTTGCTGTGTTGTCTCCTCGTCAACCGCTGGTGTGTCGATGGTTTGTCATCACACTTTTGACCGTCTCTTCTTTTCTCCTTCTTCCAACAGCTTCTCTTTCTCTATTTTTGCCGACAAGTCTCTCTCTCTTTGTCCACCCCTCTTCGGTTATTCCCAGGTTTTTTTTCTCCTTTTTTTTTTTTCATCCTCTCTTCTATGAAACCCTAATAGGGCTTATGTGGCGGATTTATGTTCTTGCCCTTACGTGGTGGATTTACTTTCTTGCCCTTCCATGTGGCTTTACTTTCTTGCACACTTAAACCTAGTTGACAACAATTACAACCCATACAAGGATGTGGGAACAATAGGATTTCTGCTCTGATTGATTAAGGAAGAGTAATTACATAGCAAAATAGTAATTTGGAATTGTTTGATTCTTAAAAATAAATCAAATTACTTGTTAAAATAATCATAATTTAATATTATGTGTCAAAAATATTATTAAGAATATCCATGATTCATATCTTTAAACTTTTTAGCATTTATCATAGCCTATCATTATATAATTGTGTTAAGATTCTAAGATTTCATATTTAATTTTGACAATAATAAGATATTAAGTGTTACTAATATACTTGTTTAAATGTGATTAGTCAAATGATTAAATGAAATAAGTACTTAATATGAATGAAAGCAATACAAGTACAAAAAGAAGAGTAACCCAACTATTTAGTTAAAGGAATCAATAAATTGCAATTAGAGCATATCATATGATCAACTCAGTAATGGAGAAGAAGATTCTTAAGCTTAACAATGCTTAATAAAGGTCAAATTATGAAGCTTGGAGAATAAAGAGCCTGTTGTGCTCGAGTAAAGATAAAATAATGAACCATAAATTTTTGGAAAGTGAGATATGTCTAATTTCGAAAAGCATTAGGAAAGCATTAATAAAAAGATTTGTAGAGAAAGTTGGGACCAAAAGACTTACCATGCGGGTTAATTTTCAGTAAATGCTACAAATACCAAAGATAAATTAAGTCGCAAGTCATATATGGTTGGAAATATATTTAAGTGTAGTTTTTAATGACACCAAAAAAGTATAAATTAAAAATGTTTGAAAGAAGTTATGGCTAAAATAATGAAACATGAAAAAGTTGCCAAGACAATTATATTAATCAATTTTTAGAAGATATAATAATAGTTGTAGATGAATTAGACAAGGATGGAAACATATGAGTCTACTTTTTAATGGAATAATAAGACATGATTTAGCATTATATAGAATGAGTTTTGATTGATTTTTTTTAGAAGCATTAGAGTTATAAAGCAGAAGAGAAATAAAATAATTTAAAAACATTATGACAAGAAAAGAAAGAAATTTGAATACGATCATAATTATAGTAATTGCATAATTTAATCCATAATAATTGTAATTTATCATTTATGACTGATGCAAACCATATCGAGATCTTGGCACATTAGTTTGAATTTGATTTTCTCCCTTTACTAGCATTGTTCAATAAAATCTCATAACCATTCATACTTTTGTAAAGGAAACTTTTTGAATGGATTTAAAACTTAAAGAAATCAAAATTCCATGGTTTTAAAAGGAATGGATCATTGAACTTAATATAGAAATGAGCTGATATCTTCTTTTTCTTCTTCTTTTTAACAATATGATGATTTTGTTCAAGCTACCCCAATAGGATAACATCTAATAAGAGAGTACACAGGCATCTAAATTTGGCTTTTAACAACCAAAAACCAACATCCTCTGCCACTATCAAAGTCATGTCCCACCAATTATATAAAAAAAACTCTTAACACAGCTCCAAAAATAAATCATTGTAGCAAATATATCCCTATAATAGACTAAAAAAACCCCCTTGTAGACAAATTAGATAGCACCAAATATAATGCCCCTAAAAAACATAGGGTCCCTGTAATAAACCATATAAAATGTCCCTTTCTCCTACACCAAAACTATGATAAATAAAAGTAATCCAGTAGCAATAGTAATTCCTCACTTCTTGTATCTCCTCCACACCAAAATCAAAATTAGAAAGCCTACCATATACAACATGACCAACAATGCCCATTATAAAAAATAGGCTAACATCTTTAAAGTTAAGCTATGAAGGTAGGGGTCCTAGTAGTCCTTAGCTTGGCCATACCATCTACCAAAGTGTTATTTTCTTGTGATTGATAGACATATAATATCACCTTTGATGGTCTAAAATTTCATGAACCAAAGAGATTTTTAGAAGTTTAAAAGAAAATTTTATTTTTCTTCACCCTTGGTCACCCTTGACTCTTAAATACAATTTTACTATTTAGGGTTATGTAAAACTATTTAGAAAATTTTATTTTTTATCTTTAAGTATTTCTTGTTTAATTAGATATTTTTTAATTAGTCATTAAAGTATTTTTTTTCATATATATTAAAGTGTTTTTCCAATTAATTTGCTAATTTTATCTATAAATATATGTAAGTTTACGAGGTAAAATCATTAAAGTGACTAAAATCTCAATAAAGCATTGATTTTACCTTTATCTTTTTCTTTAAAAAAATATTATTTTCTTCAACTTAATTGAAGTATTAGTCATATTTCTATTAAACATTGCATTAAGTGATATCAAAGCAAGTCTCACCTATTCTAATAATAGTATATGATGAAGGGAATAGTAATCATCCTATTGATGAAAATAAAGAGAAGCCACTTATTTAAACAACCATTTGTGGCCAAGAGGTGACATTACAAAACCTTGGCCAGAGGCTTGATCGATTGGAACGTGAATTAGAAGTTAACAACAATTGATTTGAAACTCTCTAATTAAGAGGTATCAATAGGAATTGGAGAGACAAAAGGAATTAAACCTAAGATTTTACTTACGGTCAATCTTTTACTTGACCAGTCCTTGCTAATCCATATAGGCGTTAAACCTATTTAGTGGATTATGATGAATAAAGAAATCTACATAGACCTTAAACTTATGTAACAAATTTTGATAACAAGGATGGTGATTTTGATGAGTACCCAAATTATGTTAGGTATGAATAACAACAAACCCAACTTCTTAGAATGTTAGATAAATTTTAACTAAAGGTAGATATTCTTTTTTTTAATGGTGAATTCAATATTGAAAGTTTTATACATTGGTTAGCCAAGATAGAAAATGTTTTTGATTATATAGAGATACTTGAGGATGAAAAGTTAGATTAGTAGCTTGTTTGCTAAAAGAAGAAGCCTTTGCTTAGTAAGAATGAATGAAAAATTGTAGGAGAAGATAGGGAAAGCTCTGGTTAAAGACTAAAATAAAATGAAACAACTTCTGAGGAGAGTGTTTTTTCTTCCAAATTATAAGCAGATCCTTTTTCAAAAATATTAACATTACAATCATGACAATTGGTCATTTCATAAATACTTGGCATAATTTTTCATATTGTCTTAGTACAACAATCTGATGGAATAAGAAAGCCAATAAGTCTTAAGATAACTTGATGGATTTAAACTAACCACTTGAGATAAAATTAAAGTTTAAATGTTGCTAGATATATTTAAGGTTAATAATATGACATTGAAAGTTAAGATGGTGTTATAAGAAAAAAAAATAAGTTATTGAAAAAGGAAAAATGGAAGGCCTTAAGCTAGCTATAAAAGGTGATAGCTGATAAAATTATAAGGAAATAACTATTTACTGAGAAAGTTACAATTTAGAATGTTAATCCTTCCAAAAAGCCTATATTAGGTAAGTACTATAAGTGCAATGAGATAAGTTATTATTTTAATGATTACTTGCGACAGAAGATAGTGAATGTAATAGAGCAAGTAGGAATAGTTGGAGTTGAAGATGATGAAGTTTATTAGTATCCAAATGATGAGGATTGCAATTATGAGAATGATAGATTTGTATATGTAGTGAGAAATTTGATGCTAGCTTTTAAGTAAGAGGATGATACTCAATGAAATAAGTTATTCCGTACAGATGCATAGTCAATAATACATTATTTGATTTTGAATATTGATAATGGTAATTAAGAAATTATTAGTGGGATATAGATTGTTAAGAAATTATAATTACTAGTAGAAAAGCATCCAAGTCTATACACCATTAGGTAGATCAAAACAATTGGAGAGATTTGAGTAACAAAATGGTGTAAGTTCCTTTCTCAATTGACCAATACATAAATAAAGTCTATTGTGATGTTGTAAATATAGATGCTTGTTACATATTATTTGGGTGACCTTAATAATTTGATGTTGATGTTTAACACTTCAATTGAAAGAATGTCTGCAAGTTTAAAAAGGATAGGTAAAATATATATTGTTACCTATAAAAAAAGGGTCCTAAACTAAGACTTTTTAAGTGTAGGCAAAGACTTTTTTAATAGTCACCTACTCAAATCAAGAAATTATAGCTATTTTTAAAGAATTAAAAGAAGTTAATGTATTAGTAGTAAAAGGTGAAGTAACTAATGGTCTAAAGATAAAGTTGCTAAAATCAATCAAGTCATTAGAAGAATTATGTCAAAGGAATTACTAAATAGGCTGCCACCAATACATAAAATCTAGCATTAAATTGATTTAGTTTTTAAGGTTAGTGTCCCTAACTTGCCATATTATTAGATGAGTCTCAAAGTGAGTGAAATCTTAAAGGAGAAGGTAAAAGAGTTGTTGCAAAAATGGTATATCAGAGAGAGTTTGAGCTTACATGTAATACTTGCCTTATTGAATTCAAAGAAAGATGGTAGTCAATAGATGTATGTTAATAATTAAGATATCAACAAGATCACAATTGGGTACAAATTTCCAATGCCCTGACTGGATGACATGTTACCAACTGGATGAATCTAAGGTGTTTCAAAATGGCTATAATTAAATTACGATTAAACCTAATGATAAGTAAAAAGTACATTTAAAACTTGAGCTGTTCTTTATAGGTGGGTAGTGATGTTATTCAGTCCCTTTAATACCCTTAGTACCTTTATGAGGTTGATGAATTAGGTATTAAACCCTTTTATTAGCAAGTTTGTGATTGTATACTTTGATGATATTCTTATTTGTAGTTAAGTGATAGAGAATCATGTTTTATACTTAAAAAAGGTATTATTAGTATTGCAAAAAATAAATTATGTGTAAATATGAAGAAATATAGTTTCATGACTGATAAGTTACTCATTTTAGGGTATATAATCAATTCAAATAGTATCCAAGTCAACAAAGACAAAGTGTAGACAATTTAAAATTAGCTTACCCCTAAAATAGTAAGTGACATATGAAGTTTTTATAGCTTAGTAACTTTTTATTGAAATTTCATATGTAATTTCAATACCATTATAACCCCTATTATTGAATGTTTTAAGAAAGGCAAATTTAAGTAGGGAGATGAAGAAGAATAATGTTTCACTCTTATTATGAAAAAATTATGTATTGCTTTAACTTTGAAAATTTGTTTGAAATTAAGTGTAATGTTAGTAGAATAAGAGTCGATGCTACTTTTTTTCAAGAAAAGAAAGTAGTTGTATATTTTAATGAAAACTCAATGAGACTTGACATAAGTGGTTGACATATGATAAGAAATTTTATGTAATTATAAGAACTCTAAAGCATTATAAACATTATTTGGTAGGATCTAAGTTCATTTATACTTTGATCACTAGTCTCTTAAGTATCTCCACAATTAGAAACAAATTAGCAATGACATGCATACCAGGTAGTCCACTTTTCTACAAAAGTTCCTTTTCAACTTATTTCACAAAACTAGTTAATAGAATAAGGTTATTGATGCTTTAAGTAGAGAGCATTATTGTTAATGACATTAAGTAGTGAGATAATGAGTTTTGAATTTCTTCGCTAATTGTATGAGTATAATGAGAATTTTAAAAAAATTTAAGAGAAGTGTATTTAGAGGTAGCTAGTAGATAATTTCCATATTCTTGTTGGCTATTTGATGCATGAATATCAGCTTTGTATTCCTTGATCTTTATTAAGGGACAACATTGTTTCTGATCTATATGAAGGTGGTCATGCAGGCTAATTTGGACATGACTAGACAATTGTTGTTATTCAAAAGTGATATTATTGGTCATAATTAAAAGGGAACATTAACAAATTTGTCTAACAATACTATATTTATCAAATAGTTAAGGACTTGTTACAAAATACTAAACTTTATATATCTTTGTATATTCTAGATAATATTTGGAAAAACTGGTTTATGGATTTTCTTTTAAGCTTATTTCATACTTAATGTGAAATGAATTTTGTGTTTGTTATTGTTGATAGGGTTTTCAAAATAAGTCATTTTATTCCTTACAAAAAAACCTCTAATACTTTAAGTGTAGTTCAATTACTCTTTAAGGAAATAATATGCTAATATGGAGTGCTCAAATCCATTACTTCTAATTATGACTTAAAGTTTTTTAGTTAATTTATAAAAGTTATTTGATTCATCTCTAAAGTTTAGCAATACAATTCAAACCCAAACAGATGGTCAAACCAAGTCATTTAATAGGACAATAAGCAATTTTATTCAAAGTATTTGTGGAAATAAGTTAAAGTAATGAGATTTTGCCTTAGTTCAAGTAGAGTTTACATATAACATTACAATTTATAGTGTTATAGGGAAATCTCCCTTGTCTATTGTTTATATTAAACATTTATAATATGCTTTAAATTTAGTTTAACTTAAGTCTTAAACCTCAACTTTGCAGCTGAGCATTTTGTAAAACAAGTGTAATTTGTTTAAGTTGAGGTGAAACAAGAGTTAGAGATTATCAATGAGAAATATAAAAGAGTTATAAATATTGAAGGAGCAAATTGTTTTAAGAGAGTGACAAGGTAATGGTGTTCCTTCATAAAGAGTGATTTCCTATTAGTTCATACAATAAGTTACAACCTAAGAAATATGGTTCATATTAAATGTTAAAGAAAATTAATGACAATAAATATATGATTAATCTACTTAAAGAGTGGGGGGATTTCAAAGACCTTCAATGTTACAGATATTTATCCATTTTATTTAATGAACAAGCCTCTCTATCCAGACCTTGACTTGAACTTGAGGATGACTTTTTATTAAGTAAAGGGGATTGATATAAATTGAGTAACCTAAAAACTTATGGAATAAAAAGATTGTTAGAAACCTAAAGGAAAATTTTGAAATACTTGACTCCTAAATACAATTTCACTATTTAGATTTATGTAAAACTATTCAGAAAATTTTATTATTTATTTTAACTATTTTTTATTTAATTAGATTTTTTTAATTAGTTATTAAAGTATTTTGTCATTTAAATTAGAATATTTTTCTAGTTTATTAGCTAATTTTACCTATAAATATGTATAAGTCTAAGGAACTAAATTATCGAAGTGAATAAAATCTTAACAAAGTATTAATCTTACTTATATTCTCTTTTAAAAATATTATTTTCTTAAATTTAATCGAAGTGTTGGTCTTATTTTCATTAAAAACTATGCCATTTGGTTTGGTTTTTAATTTCATTAAATATATAAGATAAAAACCATGGCCATGCACTATAATTGTTTAATCAAGTTATTGTAGTGCTAGAATCACTTTTAATTATCAAAGTCACTTGATCAACACCCTCATACTTCCCCTATAGTACCATTGCTTTTTTGTTTGATATGAGTTTTACCTCATTCATATTAACAACTAAAGTTCCTGACTTCTCCCTAAGATTTACTAGTTTGTGATACTGAGAGGGGGGGTGAATCAGTATCACCACAATTCATAATTCGCAGGTAAATGAACAACTTCAACCCCTTCTTAAAAGCGAACTCTTTGTCAGACTCGACTAAGGTAAATCTATTGCTACCTACTAATCACAATAGTCCCTAAAGTCACCTTTTAGACATTTTGCCTAATAGACAATTCGGATGTTCTTGTTTAGGTCTTTGTTAGGTTATCGGTTGGTTGATACTTTAGCTGCGTTCAAAACTTAATTCAAAACACAGAACGTAAAGCAAATTAAGGACACACAAGATTTTCGTGGTTCCGTCAACGTGATACTCTCCCTTACTGAGACTATCCACTATACTTGAGAATTCCAGTTATAATGGATGCCTTAATCCTTTGCTCCTTTCACTATTACAATTACTAAGTAAGTACAATACAAAGAGTGTCACTTACTGTGTCTACCCTTCTTCTAGCTTGTCTTGGCTTTGTTGAATTGAATGGCTGCTTCACTGTCGCTTAGAAGTTCACCACAACGCTCTCTAACCTCTCTTGAAGAAATTTGGAAATACATTGAGTTCTTTCCGATGCTTCGCCGAATTCTTCTCTAGGTTGTCTCACACAGCTCTTGCTTTCACCGTTTCACGGTCTCACCCGTCTCCTTGTCTCACGGCTCGCCTCACGTTTCTGGTTTGCTGTTCCACGTCTCATGGCCTGCCTTATGTTTCTGGTTTGGTGTTACACGTCTCACGCACGTTTTTGGTTTGCACCCTTTGCTGGTCACACACCTTACGCACACTTCTAATTTGGCATTTCACGTCTTACGTACGTTTCTGGTTTGCTCGCTTTGCTGGTCTTATGCCTCACGCACGTTTTTGGTGTCACGCCGATACACGTTCTAGTCTCATGCCTTCGCACGTTCTGGTCTCACGCTGTCTAGCTGGATCTCTTTCACCGTTCAACCAGATTTCTCTCATCGTCCATTTGGATCTCTCTCACCGTCTAACCGGATTTCTCTCACTGTTTAGCTGGATCTCTCTCACCGTCCAGCTGGATCTCTCTACCGGTGGTTTCTGTTTTTCTCGTCCAACCCCTGTTTTGTCATGTATCCCTCTTGGTTGGTCGAATCGGGTTTTTTCGTTCACCTCTTTTCGAGAGTTCTTGTGTTTTTCGCTGTGCATTCCTTTGCCATCTCCTCTCCTCTTTGACAGTCTTTGTATTTTCTCCCTTTTGACCTAATTGTGTTATCCGTTTCTCTCTCTACCTCTTTGCCGTGTTGTCTCCTTGCTGACCGCTGGTGTGCTAGTGGTGTACCGTTCCTCACGGGTTTCTCTCTCTTGTCGTCACACGGCTTTCTCCTTGCCATGTTGTCTCTTCGCCAATTGCTGGTGTGCCGGTGGTCTGTCGTCACACTTTTGGCCGTCTCGGATTTTCTCCTTCCAATGGTTTTACTATTTTGCTCTTTCGGTGGTATCACTCTATTTTGCCGTCCAGGCCCCCTTATTCTTCTGTATCGTTCTGCCATCCCCTATCTTCTTCGACCGCTCTGGTTTTCTCTCTTTTTCCACCGATCGTCTGTTTTGTTTTTTAAACCTTTACTTGGCCATATATCTCTTTAAGGTTGCCATGTGATTTTACTTCCTTGCCCCTCTATGTAACTTCAAATTACTCTGAAGTTCCCAACTTCTCCATAGGATTTACTAGTTTATGATACTGAGAGGGGGGGTGAATCAGTATCACCATAATTAGCAATTCGCAGGTAAGTGAACAACTTCAACCTCTTCTTAAAAGTGAACTTTTTCTCAGACTCGACTAAGGTAGATCTATTACTACCTACTAATCATAATAGTCCCCAAAGTCACCTTTCAGACACCTTGCCTAATAGACAATACAGATGTTCTTGTTTAGGTCTTCATTAGTTATGGGTTGGTTGATACTTTAGCTACGTTCACAACTCAATTCAAAGCACAGAACGTAAAGCAAATTAAGGACACATGAGATTTATGTGGTTCCGTCAACGTGACGTACATCCACGGTGGTAGGGACTCTCCCTCTACTGATACTATCCACTATACTTGTGAATACAGGTTACAATGGATGTCTTTAATTCTCTGCTCCTTTCAGTATTGCAATTACTAAGCAAGGACAATACAAAGAGTGTCACATACTGTGTCTAACCTTCTTCTATCTTGTCTTGCCTCTGTTAAATTGAAAGGCTGCTCCACTGCCGCTTAGAAGTTAATCGCAACGCTCTCTAACCTCTCTTGAAGAAGTCTAAAAATACATTGAGTTCTTTCAATGCTTCGCCGAATTCCTTCTCTACGTTGTTTCACACAACTCTTGCTTTCACCGTCTCACTGTCTCCCCGTCTCCTTGTCTCATGGCTTTACTGTTTTATGGCTTTCTCTCTCTCTTGCTGTCTAGCCGGATTTCTCTCTCTTCTCGCCGGATTTCTCTCTCTCACCGCCGGATTTCTCTCACTTCATCCGTCTTTGATTCTGCCGGTGGTTTCTCTCTCTTCATTCAGCCCGGGTGTTGACCGTCTCTCTCCTTCCCATTGACGGCTACCATTTTCTCTCTCTTTTCCAAGTGTTTGACAATTTCTCTCTTTAGGTTTTGTCCTGTTGGATACACTGTTCAATTTTCGACAATACTGTTCACTACGACTACTCTTTTCTTTTGCAGGTGGTGTTCTTCTGTGTAGGGTTTGGTGTTCTCTTTGGTTGGTCGGTTGTTTAGATTTTGCTGAATGCTCAATATTTCCAATTCCTTGTTCTTTGTCTTTCAAAACCATTATATACTCTACTCCATAAAACCTTAATAAGGATTACGCGGAGAATTTACTTTCTTGCCCTTTCGTGTGGTTTTACCTTTTTACCCTTCCATGTGACTTCAATTTACTTGCACACGTAAACCTAGTTGACAACAATTACAACCCATACAAGGCTATGGGAACAATAATCTCCCCTTTTGTAATTGTTAGCAATACTCATAACAAAGGCCATTATGCAGCAATTGCAATTTCAACTCCCCCTAAATATGCACTCCCCCTGCACTGTTGCTTCTCTCCCTCTTTGCCAACCAATTACAAATCTGAAAAACTCGCAAAGTAGAGATGGAGGATTTACCTGAACTTCAAGCTTGAGGAGGCATCTGTACAGATAGACTCAATCTGTACTTTTCAAACAACTTTGTGGACAGAGGTTTAGTTAGAATATCTGAAATTTGATCTTTAGTGCCAACATACTCCAACTGAATTGTACCCTGTTCCACTTGATCTTTAATGAAGTGATACCAGATGTCAATATGCTTGCTCCTTGAATGTTGAAGTGATTCTTGTTGAGATCAATAGCACTTTGATTATCACAAAGTACACTCACTGGTAACTTCACTTCAACACCCAAGTCTGCCAATTGTCTTAGCATCCATATCACCTATGTACATGTTGCACAAGCAGCCATATACTCTGCCTCAGCTATGCTCAAAGCAACACTGTTCTACTTTCTACTTAACCATGCAACACACTTTGAACCCAAGTAGAAGCTGCAGCCACTAGTTGATTTTCTGTCATCTATATTTCCTGCCCAATCTGCATCAATGTATGCTTGTAGTTTAACAGAATCCATGGCTGGATACTACAAACTCATTTCCAGTGTTCCTTTAAGGTACCTTAGGATTCTTTTCACTGCCAATACATGAGATTCCTTAGGATCAACTTGGAACTTGCTGGCAACGCACACAGCTTGCATAAGATCAGGCCTTGATGCTGTAAGGTACAGAAGGCTCCCTATCATCTTCCTGTATTTTGTAGGGCTTGTACTCCTTCCCTCCTGATCTTTTGTTAACTTACAGCCCACTGTCATAGGGGTACTGACATGTTTGCTATACTCCATGCCAAACTTTTTCAGCATCTCTTTGGCATATTTCGTCTGAGAAATAAAGATACCTTCTTCACACTGCTTTATCTATAATCCAAGAAAGTATGTCATTTCTCCAATCAATGACATCTCAAATTCCTCACT
The DNA here is from genome assembly GCA_021533255.1 of Ceriops tagal. Classification (NCBI taxonomy): domain Eukaryota; kingdom Viridiplantae; phylum Streptophyta; class Magnoliopsida; order Malpighiales; family Rhizophoraceae; genus Ceriops; species Ceriops tagal. The sequence continues at coordinate 11,112,216 of CM038595.1, read as the reverse complement.
CATCTTCTGTGCAAAATCTTGACATAGCTTAGAGTGATCCCCTCCAAAGATGATGTCATCCACATATACTATGGTTATCAGCTGGCCTTTCTCTGAGTTGAACACATATAGGTTATTATCAACCGTTCCTTTTCTGAAGTTCAACCTTCTCAAGTATGCATCCAGCCTGCTGTACCATGCTCTTGGGGCTTGCTTAAGACCATACAAGGCTTTCTTTAGCTTGCACATATGATTTTCATCCTCACTGATTTGTACTCCATCAGGTTGTTTAATATACACCTCTTCTTTCAGGAGCCCATTCAGGAAGGTGGATTTCACATCCATCTGATAGACTTTATACCTCTTGTGTGCTGCCAAAGCTAAGAACATTCTGATAGTTTCAAACCTTGCTACTAGTGCAAAAGTTTCATCAACATTTACGCCTTCTATTTGCGTGTAGCCTTTGCAAACCAGCTTGGCCTTGTTCCTCACCACCTTGCCATCTTCATTGTGTTTATTTCTAAACACCCATTTCGTTCCTATGACATTTTTGTTAATGGGTCTTCGAACTAGCTCCCATGTATTATTCTTCTCGATTTGATCCAACTCCTTATTGATAGCTTTGACCCAGGCTTTATCTTAAATAGCTTCTTCAACAGATTTAGGTTCAACTTGTGAGAGTAAAGCAGTAGCTCCCACAATTCTGCTTCTTGTTGTAACTCCTGCTGATGAGTCACCTATGATCTGATCTTTTTTATGAGCACTAATCCATATTTTCTTTGTCCTTTTACCTTACCTTATCTTAATTGTAAGAGGATCTCTTTCTTTATCTTCAGACTCACTCTTCTCCGAGTCTGAACTTACTTCTTGTTCCTTTTCTTCAGGTTGGTCTAATTCTTCATTTACATTGAAGTCATCTTCTTCTTTGTCCTCAGCTTCTCCATTCTGCATTGTTTTCCAGTTCTCATCTATTCTCACATCACTGGAAATGATCACTTTTCCCAGCTTATGCAAGAAAACTCTATAACCTTTTGTCTTTTCTGAGTATCCCACAAATATGCCTTCATCAGACCTAGCATTGAATTTTCCCAAGTTTTGCTCCTTGTTCTTCACAAAACATGGGCTGCCAAAGACTCTGAGATACTTTGCTGTTGTCTTCTTCCCACTCCATAGCTCATATGGAGTCTTATCAGTATTGGGCCTTAGTAATATTCTATTTAGTAGATGCATGACTGTAAATGTTGCTTCTGTCCAAAATCTTGTGTGAAGCTTGGATTCCAGTAGTAGAGTCCTCGCTATTTCAACCACAACTCTAATTTTCCTTTCTACCACCCCGTTTTGTTGAGGTGTTCTTGCTGCTGCCATTTGATGATGAATTCCATGCTTCTTAAGATAATCTTTAAAAGCTTTATTTGTAAATTCAGTGCCTTCATTTGATCTTAATACTTTGATCTTTCTTCCACTCTCATTTTCAGCTAATCTTCTGTATCTCTTGAAGCAATTCGAAACTTCTGACTTGTGTTTAAGGTGCGTTAGGCAGGTCCTTCTCGAATAATCATCAACAAACAAAATGAAGTACCTCTCACCTTTCAACCCTTTTGTCCTCATCGGTCCACACAAATCAGTATGCACAATGTCAAGCATTGCTTCAGAATTGAACTTTTTGGTCTTGTACTGCTTTTTGGCATGTTTACCTTTAGGGCATGCTGAGCAAACATACTCTCTCTCTCTCTTGAGGTCAGGAATGTTTCTTATTGCATGAGTAGTGGTTAGCTTCCTCATGTTTTTCTGTGATAAGTGTCTCAGCCTCCTATGCCAAAGTTGATTTTCTTCTTCTTTGGTGAGTAAATAGCTGCTTGTCTTGTCCTCATCAATCACATATAAATTTCCAGCTATTCTCTTCCCGGCTGCAACAGTATTGCCTTCTTTACTCTTTACTTGGCAACCTGTTTTTGTGAATATCACTTTGTGGTCGTCGTTGCATAGTTGGCTGACAGATGCTAAATTATATCTGAGTCCTTTAACGTGCAGAACATCTTTCAGCTTTCCTTTTCCAATATTTACTGACCCCTGACCACTGATGTTGAGTGAATCATCATTGCCAAACTTGACTCTGCCTTCTTTTGATTTGTTTAGCTTTGATAATTTACTCTTGTCTCCCGTTATGTGTAAAGTGCATCCACTATCAAGGATCCACTGCTTATCCTTGCAATCAGCCTTTAGTGCAATTTCAGCTATATTAACTACCTCCCTCTTTGCTCTGTATTCCTTCTTTTGAATTAGCTAGAAGATAGCTTTCTCCTTTTTCACAGCTTTGACTGCACCGCTTATCTTTACTGTGCCATCGAGTGCCTTCTCTTGCTTAGGGAGAAGCGTCATGCATCTCTTAGCATTATGTTTATCCTGCCTGCACCTTTCATATGCTCCAAATCTGCCAATATAGCAAACTTATTCTTTGAAATCACTAGTTTGGGCCTCCACCAATAATCCTTGTCAATGTGTCCTTGCCTTTTACAGTATGTGCAAGAACTCACGACAGGTGTTCTCTTCTGGATTCTGTATTGTCTCCCTCTGTATGCAGCATCGTATCTTCTCAAGTTGGAGACATATACTGGCATTTTCCATCAGCAGTTATTCGCCTTATGACCCCACTCTATAATAAAGACAGTGACCTTAAAACTGTCTCTTATTTGGTCTGATCATAGCTTGTCTTCTTCTGTTCATCACTTGCTGTGTAGGCAAAGTAGCTGGCTTCTTTGCTTGTGTGACTTTAATTTCAGTCACCTTCTTCTCCTTCTTCTATTCAGCCGTAGCCCTCTACTGGCTGACTTTCTTTTCTTTCTGAGACGTAGCAACTATGGGTTGCTGCTCTTTAACCACATCCATCATTTTTGGCCTTGGCTTTGGTTTGATAACTATCTTCTCTTCTTCAGTTATCTTCACCTGAATCACAGCCTTCTCTTTCAACTTCTGTGGCAAAGTCTCATTCTTCTTTTCTCTTACAGAGCTTGTTTCTCCTACCACTTCAAACTTCTGCAAGTTCTTCTCACTCTTTTTGAGTTTTTGCTGAAGTCTCAGCAACTCTATCTCCATTTCTTCAATTGTTGAAGTCCTTGAGCCAAGCTCTATAGTAAGGTCTTTACATATTTTGATCTGTTCTTCAAATCTTCTCTTCAAGTCAATATGTTCAGTCCTTATTTCATCCTTTTGACTTTCAGCTTCCTCAAACTTTGCTTCAACTTGTTTTATGTGAACCTCCAACCTTTTTATGGTTCTGCCCCTTCTGATTATCTCCTTTGAAGCTGCTTCTAGCTCAGCTTCAAGATCTGGCTCTTCTTCATCAACCTCCTCTTCCTCTTCAGAGGTTGAACTACCACCTTGAGCTGATGCCATAAAGGCATGCTCATCTGATGATTCTTCATCTTCCTCCTCATCAGCTTCTTTTATCTGACTCACATAACTCTTAAATGCGACTCTCTTCTTCCTCTGTGGGTTGACAGTCTTCTTGCTGGACTTCTTTGATTTGAATGATGGTCTTCTCCATTTTGAATTCGGCTCATCATCACCATCCTCATCTTCATCATCAAGTTTCACTTTGCACTGAGAAGCAAAGTGTCCAGTCTGCCCACACCGATAACATCTCAAGGCCAGTTGTCCTTTTCCCTTCTTAGTCCCCTTTTTGAATTTCCTTGTGAAATAAGCCAATACTTCACCTTCACTTTCTTCCTCTTCATCATCATCATCATCCTCACTGGATGATTCTTCCTCTTCTTTTATCTTCAAGTGCTTCATAGCTTTGAAAGTTGTCTCCTTTAATACCTTTATTGTTGCAGAGCTTTCAGCTGACTTTATCCTCATCTCATATGTAATGAGATTGCACTAGAGATCATGCAAAGAAATAGAATTGAGATCTCTACTCTCCTCTATGGCTGCTACCTTTGAGGCAAACCTATCAGGCAGAATTCTCAGAATCTTCTTCACAACAGTGAGTCCTTCTTGATCTTCCTATAACTTTTAGATCGTTTACAGCATCAATAACCCTAGTGAAGAACTCTTGGACTATCTCATTCTTCTGCATTCTGAGAGATTCATATCTCTCCTTGAACACTTAAAGCTTAGCCTCCTTCATTCTGCCATCACCTTCATAGACTTTCTGCAATTTGTCCCATATCTCCTTAGCAGATTTGTTGTCCATAACTTTAGCATACTCAACATCTGTTAATGCTGAAATGATGACGTTTGAGGCCTTCCCATTTATCTCAAACTGTCTTAACTCCTCTGGGGTTGGGTTTTTACCTTCTTCTGGAGCCACAAAATCCTCTTGTACATATTTTACCACGTTCATGCCTATGGTTGCAAATACCACTTGCATTTTTGCTCTCCACATATGGTAGTTGGTTCCGTTGAAGATTGGAACCTTCTTGCTGTAAGTGATGCTAGTACTGGTACCGGCTTCCATTTCTCAGTATGCTGAACAAGTCAAACTTTTAGATCCTTTTAAACTAGTACACCAAGTTGTTAAGCTTCAAACTGGTGAACCTATGCTCTGACACCAATTGAAGTTCCCGACTTCTCCTTAGGATCTACTAGTTTGTGATACTGAGAGGGGGGGTGAATCAGTATCACCACAATTCGCAATTCGTAGGTAAGTGAACAACTTCAACCTCTTCTTAAAAGCGAACTTTTTCTTAGACTCAACTAAGGTAGATCTATTGCTACCTACTAATCACAATAGTCCCTAAAGTCACCTTTTAGATACCTTGCCTAATAGACAATATGGATGTTCTTGTTTAGGTCTTTGTTAGGTTATGGGTTGGCTGATACTTTAGATGCGTTCACAACTCAATTCAAAGCACAGAACGTAAAGCAAATTAAGGACACATAAGATTTACGTGGTTTCGTCAACGTGACGTACATCCACGGTGGTAGGGACTTTTCCTCTACCGAGACTATCCACTATACTTGTGAATATAGGTTACAATGGATGTCTTTAATTCTCTGCTCCTTTCACTATTGCAATTACTAAGCAAGTACAATACAAAGAGTGTCACTTACTGTGTCTACGTTTCTTCTAACTTGTCTTGCCTCTGTTAAATTGAAAGGCTGCTCCACTACCGCTTAGAAGTTCACCCTCACGCTCTCTAACCTCTCTTGAAGAAGTCTGGAAATACGTTGAGTTCTTTCAATGCTTCGCCGAATTCCTTCTCTACGTTGTTTCACACAACTCCTGCTTTCACTATCTCACTGTCTCCTCGTCTTCTTGTCTCACGGCTTTACTGTTTTACAGCTCGCCTATCCGTTTCTCACTCTCTTGCTGTCCAGCCAAATTTCTCTCTCTTCACCGGATTTCTCTCTCTTTGTTCATCTTCGATTCTGCCATTGGTTTCTCTCTCTTCGTTCAGCCTAGCTGTTGACCGTCTCTCTCCTTCCTGTTGATGGCTACCGTTTTCTCTCTCTTTTCCAAGTGTTTGACGGTTTCTCTCTCTAGGTTTTGCCCTGTCGGATACACTGTTCAATTTCCGACGACACTTTTTAATTCCGACGAAACTGTTCACTTCGACTACTCTTTTCTTTTGTAGGTGGTGTTCTTCTGTGTAAGGTTTGGTGTTTTCTTTGGTTGGTCAATTGTCTAGGTTTTGCTGAATGCTCAATATTGCCGACTTCTTGTTCTTTGTCTTCCAAGACCATTATATACTCTACTCCATAAAACCCTAATAGGGATTATGCAGTGAATTTACTTTCTTGTCCTTCCGTGTGGTTTTACCTTTTTACCCTTCCATGTGACTTCAATTTACTTACACACGTAAACTTAGTAGACAACAATTACAACCCATACAAGGCTGTGGGAACAACATACTCTCTTGCCATGTAGCTTCAAATTACTCTCTTGCCCCTTCATGTGGCTTTAAATTACTCTCTTGCCATGAAACCCTAATAGGGCTTACTTGCGGCGAATTTACTGTCTTGCTCTTCCATGTAGCTTTTACATTCTTGCCCCTTCATGTGGCTTTTACCTTCTTGCCCTTCCATGTGGCTTTACTTTCTTGCACACTTAAACTTAGTTGACAATAATTACAACCCATACAAGGTTGTGGGAACAACAATCTCCTCCTTTGTAATTGTTGGCAACACTTTATAACAAAAGCCATTGTGCAGCAATTACAACTCCCCCTAAATATGCACTCCCTTTTTCTTAATAGCTCCTTCTATACTGTTGCTTCTCTCCCCCTTTGCCAACCAATTACAAATATGAAAAACTCAAAAAGTAAAGATGGAGGATTCACCTGAACTTAAGGCTTGAGGAGGCATTTGCATAGATAAACTCATTCTATGCTTTTCAAACAGCTCTGTGAACAGAGATTTAGTTAGATCTTGTGTAGCCTCTTCAACAGATTTAGGTTCAACTTGTGAGAGTAAAGCAATAGCTCTCACAATTCTTCTTCTTGTTGTAACTCCTGCTGATGGGTCACCTATGATATGATTTTCTTGATGAGCACTGGTCCACGTTTTCTTTGGCTTTTTTTCTTGCACAGTCTTAGTTGCAAGAAGATCTCTTTCTTTATCTTCAGACTCACTCTTCTCTGAGTCTGAACTTACTTCTTGTTCCTTTTCTTGAGGTTGGTCTGATTCTTCATCTATATTGAAGTCATCTTCTTCATTGTCCTCAACTTCTCCATTCTGCATTGTTTTCTAGTTCTTATCTATTCTTACATCACTAGAAGTGATCACTTTTCCCAGCTTATGCAGGAAAATTCTGTAACCTTTTGTCTTTGCTGAGTATCCCACAAAGATGCCTTCATCAGACTTAGCGTTGAATTTTCCCAAGTTTTGCTCCTTGTTCTTCACAAAACATGGGCTATCAAAGATTCTGAGATACTTGGCTGTTGTCTTTTTCCCACTCCATAGCTCATATGGAGTCTTATCAGTATTGGGCCTTAGTAAGACTTTATTCAGTAAGTGCACTGCTATAAATGTTGCTTCTGTCCAAAATCTTGTGTGAAGCTTGGATTCCAGCAATAGAGTTCTTGCCATTTCAACCACAACTTTATTTTTCCTCTCTACCAGCCTGTTCTGTTGAGGTGTTCTTGCTGTTACCATTTGGTGATGAATTCCATACTTCTTAAGGTAATCTTCAAAAGCTTTATTTGTAAATTCAGTGCCTTGATCTGACCTCAATACTTTGATCTTCTTTCCACTCTCATTTTTAGCAGCCAATCTTCTATATCTCTTGAAGCAATTCAGAATTTCTGACTTATGTTTGAGGTGCATGATACAGGTATTTCTTGAATAATCATCAACAAACAAGATGAAGTACCTCTCACCATTCAACCTTTTTATTCTTATTGGCCCACACAAATCAGTATGCACAATGTCAAGCATTGCTTCAGAACTGAACTTTTTGGTCTTATATTGTTTTTTGACATGTTTTCCTTTATAGCATGTTGAGCCAACATACTCTCTCTCTCTCTCTCTCCTGAGGTCGGGAATGTCTCTGATTGCATGACTAGTGGTCACTTCCTCATGTTCTTCTGTGATAAATGTCCCAGCCTCCTATGCCAGAGTTGATTTTCTTCTTCTTTGATGAGTAAATAACTACTTATCTTGTCCTCATCAATCACATATAAGTTTCTAGCTGTTCTCTTCCCAACTACAACAGTATTGCCTTCTTTACTCTTTACTTGGCAACCTATTTTTGTGAATATCACTTTGTGGTCGTCATTGGATAGTTGGCTGACAAATGCTAGATTATGTCTGAGTCCTTCAACATGCAGAACATCTTTCAGCTTTCCTTTTCCAATATTCACTGACCCCTGACCATTGATGTTGAGCGAATCATCATTGCCAAACTTGACTCTACCTTCTCTTGACTTGTTTAGCTTTGACAATTTACTCTTATCTCCCGTTATGTGTGAAGTGCATCCACTGTCAAGGATCCACTGCTTGTCCTTGTAGTAAGCTTTTAGTGCAATTTCAGCTATATTAGCCACCTCCCTTTTTGCTCTATATTCCTTCTTTTGAATTGGTTGGAAGATAGCTTTCTCCTTTTTCTCAATCTTGACTGCACTGCTTGTTTTCATTATGCCATTGAGTGCCTTCTCTTGCTTAGGGAAAAGTGTCATGCATCTTTTGGCATTATGGCCATCCTGCCCACACCTTTCACACTGTTCCAAGTCTACCAATATAGCAAACTTGTTCTTTGAAACCACTGGTTTGGGCTTCCACAAACAATCGTTGTAAGTGTGTCCTTTCCATTTACAGTATGTGCAAGAACTCACGGCAGGTGTTCTTTTTTGAATTCTGTATTGTCTCCCCCTGTATGCAGCATCGTATCTTCTCAAGTTGGAGACATATATTGGCCTTCTCCAATAGCAGTTACTCGCCTTATGACCCCAAACTCCATAATGAAGGCAATGACCTTGAAACTGCCTTTTCTTAGGTCTGATCATAGCTTGTCTTCTTCTGTTCATCACTTGTTGTGTAGGCAAAGTAGCTGGCTTCTTTGCTTGTGTGACTTTAATTTCAGTCACCTTCTTCTCCTTCTTCTGTTTAACCGTAGCCCTCTACTGGCTGACTTTCTTTTCTTCCTTCTTGTTTGCCACCCTAGGTTTCTTCTTTAGATCTTCTTTAATCTCAGCTATCTTCTTCTGAGTCACAACTTTCTCTTTCAACTTCTGTGGCACATTCTTATTTTCTTTAGCAATGCAGCCTCAAATTGCTACACTTTCTCTACATTCTTCTCTCCTTTTGCAGAACTTGTTTCTCCTATTATTTCAAGTTTCTGCAAGTTCTCTTTGCTACTTTTGAGTTGTTGTTGAAGTCTCAGCAACTCTTTCTCCATTTCTTCAATTTTTGAAGCTCTTGAGCCAAGCTTTATTGTAAAGTCTTCACATATTTTGATCTGTTTTTCAAATCTTTTCTTCAAGTCAATATGTTCAGCCCTTATTTCATCCTTTTGACTTTTAGCTTCCTCAGACTTTGCTTCAACTTGTTTTATGTGAGCCTCCAACCTTTTTATGGTTCTGCTCTTTCTGATTATCTCCTTTGAAGCTGCTTCCAACTCAGCTTCAGGATTTGGTTCTTCTTCATCAACCTCTTTTTCTTCTTTAGAGGTTGAACTACCACCTTGAGTGGATGCCATAAAGGCCTGCTCATCTAATGATTCTTCATCTTCCTCTTCATTAGCTTCTTTTATCTGACTCACATAACTCTTGAATAAGCCTCTCTTTTTCTTCTGTGGGTTGGCAGTCTTCTTGCTGGACTTTTTTGATTTGAATGATGATCTTCTCCATCTTGAATTCTGCTCATCATCACCATCCTCATCTTTATCATCAAGTTTCACTTTGCACTGCAAAGCAAAGTGTCCAGTCTGCCCACAACGATAACATCTCAAGGACAACTGTCCTTTTCCCTTTTTAGACACCTTTTTGAATTTCTTTGTGAAGTAAGCTAATACTTCACCTTCACTTTCCTCCTCCTCATCATCATCATCATCCTCACTGGATGATTCTTCCTCTTCTTTTATCTTCAAGTGTTTCATAGCTTTGAAAGATGCCTCCTTTAATACCTTTGACATTGAAGAGCTCTCAGTTGACTCTATTCTCATCTCATATGCAATGAAATTGCACTGGAGATCATGCAGAGACATAGAATTAAGATCTTTACTCTCCTCTATGGCTGCTACCTTTATGGCAAACCTCTCAGGCAGAATTCTCAGAATTTTCTTCACAATCGATGAGTCCTTCTTGTTCTTCCCATGACTTCTAAGATCGTTTACAGCATTAATAACCCTGATAAAGAACTCTTGGATTGTCTTATTTTTCTGCATTTGAGGGATTCATATCTCTCTTTGAAAACTTGAAGCTTAGCCTCCTTCATTCTGCCATCACCTTCATAGACTTTCTGCAAGTTGTCCCATATCTCATTGACAGATTTGCAGTCCATAACTTTAGCATACTCAGCATCTGTCAATGCTGAAATGATGACGTTTGAAGCCTTCCCATTTATCTCAAACTGCCTTAACTCCTCTGGGGTTGGGTCTTTACCTTCTTCCGGAGCTACTAAACCCTCCTGTACACATTTCACCACGTTCATGCCTATGGTTGCAAATACCACTTGCATTCTTGCTCTCCACATATGGTAGTTGGTTCCGTTGAAGATTGGAACCTTCTTGTTGTAAGTGGTGCTAGTGCTGGTACCGGCTTCCATTTCTCAATATGTTGAACAAGTCAAACTTTTAGATCCCTTCAAACTAGTACACCAAGCTATTAAGCTTCAAACTGGTGAACCTGTGCTCCGATACCAATTGAAATTCCCAACTTCTCCCTAGGATCTACTAGTTTGTGATACTGAGAGAGGGGGTGAATCAGTATCACCATAATTCACAATTTGCAGGTAAGTGAACAACTTCAACCTCTTCTTAAAAACAAACTCTTTCTTAGACTCGACTAAGGTAGATCTATTGCTACATACTAATCACAATAGTCCCCAAAGTCACCTTTCAAACACCTTGCCTAATAGATAAGTTAGATGTTCTTGTTTAGGTCTTCGTTAGATTATGGGTTGGCTAATACTTTAGCTGCGTTCACTACTCAATTCAAAACACAGAACGTAAAGCAAATTAAGGACACAAGAGATTTACGTGGTTCCGTCAACGTGACGTACATCCACGGTGGTAAGGACTCTCCCTTACCGAGACTATCCACTATATTTAAGAATTCTAGTTACAATGGATGCCTTAATCCTCTGCTCCTTTCACTATTGCAATTACTAGGCAAGTACAATACAAAAAGTGTCACTTACTGTGTCTACCCTTCTTCTAGCTTGTCTTGCCTTTGTTGAATTGAAAAGGCTGTTGCACTGCCGCTTAGAAGTTCACCACAATGCTCTCTAACCTCTCTTGAAGAAAGCTGGAAATACGTTGAGTTCTTTCTGATGCTTCGCCGAATTCTTCTCTAGGTTGTCTCACACAGCTCCTGCTTTCACCGTCTCACGGTCTCACCTGTCTCCTTGTCTCACTACTCGCCTCACATTTCTGGTTTGCTGTTCCATGTCTCACGGCTTGCCTCACGTTTTTGGTTTGGCGTTACACGTCTCACGCACATTTTTGGTTTGCACCCTTTGCTGGTCACACACCTCACACACGTTTCTGATTTGGCGTTTCACGTCTCACATACGTTTCTGGTTTGCCTACTTTGCTGGTTTCACTCCTCATGCATGTTTCTGGTCTCACGCCGATGCACGTTCTAGTCTCACGCTGTCGCATGTTCGGGTCTCACGTCATCGTCCAGCCGGATCTCTCTACCAATGGTTTCTGTTTTTCCTGTCCAGCCCCTATTCTGCCGTGTATCCCTCTTAGTTGGCTGAATCGGGTTTTTTCATTCACCTTTTTTCGAGAGTTCTTGTGTTTTTTGTCGTGCATTCCTTTGCCGTCTCCTCTCCTCTTCGACCGTCTTTGTATTTTCTCCCTTTCGACTTGATTGTGTCATCCGTTTCTCTCTCTACCTTTTTGCCATGTTGTCTCCTCGCTGACCACCGGTGTGCTAGTGGTGTGCCATTCCTCACGGGTTTCTCTCTCTTGCCGTCACACGGCTTTCTCCTTGCTGTGTCATCTCTTCGCCAACCGCTGGTGTGCCAGTGGTCTGTCGTCACACTTTTGGTTGTCTCGACTTCAACAATTGAAGAAATGGAGATAGAGTTGCTGAGACTTCAGCAAAAACTCAAAAAGAGTGAGAAGAACTTGCAGAAGTTTGAAGTGGTAGGAGAAACAAGCTCTGCAAGAGAAAAAAAGAATGAGACTTTGCCACAGAAGTTGAAAGACAAGGCTGTGACTCAGGTGAAGATAACTAAAGAAGAGAAGACAGTTATCAAACCAAAGCCAGGCCCAAAAAGGATGTATGTGGTTAAGAAGCAGCAGCCCATAGCTGCTAAGTCTCATAAAGAAAAGGAAGTCAGCCAGCCAAAGGCAATGGCTGAACAGAAGAAGGAGAAGAAGGTGGCTGAAATGAAAGCCACACAAGCAAAGAAGCTAGCTACTTTGCCTACACAACAAGTGATGAACAGAAGAAGACAAGTTGTGATCAAACCCAAGAAGAGGCAGTTTCAAGGTCATTGCCTTTATTGTGTAGTTTGGGATCATAAGGTGAGTAACTGCTGGTGGAGAAGGCCAGTGTATATCTCCAACTTGAAAAGATACGATGCTGCATACAGGGGGATACAATACAAAATTCAGAGGAGAATACCTGTCATGAGTTCTTGCATATATTGTAAAAGGCAAGGACATATTGACGAGGATTGTTGGTGGAAGCCCAAACCAGTAGCTTCAAAGAACAAGTTTGATATATTGGCAGACTTGGAACAGTGTGAAAGGTGCGAGCAGGATGGTCATAATGCCAAAAGATGCATGACACTTCTCCTTGAGCGAGAAAAGACACTCAATGGCACAGTGAAAACAAGCAATGCAGTCAAAGCTGAGAAAAAGGAGAAAGTTATCTTTCAATCAGTTCAAAAGAAGGAATATAGAGCAAAAAGGGAGGTGGCTAATATAATTGAAATTGCACTAAAGGCTGATTGCAAGGATAAGCAGTGGATCTTTAATAGTAGATGCACTTCACATATGATGGGAGACAAGAGTAAATTATCAAAGCTAAACAAATCAAAAGAAGGCAAGGTCAAGTTTGGCAATGATAATTCACTCAATATCAGTGGTCAGGGGTCAGTGAATATTGGAAAAGGAAAGTTGAAAGATGTTTTGCACGTTAAAGGACTCAGATATAATCTAGCATCTGTCAGCAAACTATGCAATGAAGACCATAAGGTAATATTCACAAAAACAGGTTGCCAGGTAAAGAGTAAAGAAGGCAATACTGTTGCAGCCAAGAAGAGAGCAGCTAGAAATTTGTATGTGATTAATGAAGAAAGAGATCCTCTTGCAACTAAGACTGTGTAAGAAAGAAAGCCAAAGAAAACGTGGACCAGTGCTCATTAAGAAAATCAGATCATAGGTGACCCATCAGCAGGAGTTACAACAAGAAGAAGAATTGTGGGAGCTACTGTGTTACTCTCACAAGTTGAACCTAAATCTGTTGAAGAGGCTACACAAGATCTAACTAAATCTCTATCCACAAAGCTGTTTGAAAAGCACATATTGAATCTATCTGTGCAAATGCCTCCTCAAGCCTAAAGTTCAGGTGAATCCTCTATCTCTACTTTGCAAGTTTTTTCTCAGATTTATAATTGGTTGGCAAAAGGGGAGAGAAGCAGCAGTGCAGGGGAAGCTGTTAAGAAAGAGGGAGTGAATATTTAGGGGGGTTGAAACTGCTGCATAGTGGCTTTTGTTATGAGTGTTGCCAACAATTACAAAGGGGGAGATTGTTGTTCCCACAGCCTTGTATGGGTTGTAATTGTTGTCAACTAGGTTTAAATATGCAAGAAAATAAAGCCACATGGAAGGGCAAAACAGTAAATTCGTCGCGTAAGGGCAAGAACGTAAATCTGCCACGTAACCCCTATTAGGGTTTTATGAAAGAGATATATATAGACCTTAGAAGACAAAAATAGGCGAAGGCCAACACAATTGAATACACGGCAAAACACCAAACCCTACATAAAAGAACACCACCTGAAAAAAAAAAGAGTAGTTATCGTAAACAATAGCCGTCGAGTGAACAATACAGTCGTCGAAAATTGAACAATATCGTCGAAAAATTGAATAGTGTTGTTGAAAATTGAACAGTGTCATCAGAAATTAAACAGAACAAAGAACGGCCAAATTGAGCAAATCGGAGCAAACGGTGTGATGGCAAGAGAGAGAACCCCGTGAGGAACGGCACACCAGCGATTGGATGAAGAGAGAGAAAATGTAGCCGACGGACGAAGAGAGAGAAAATAAAGTCGGCAGACAAAGAGAGAGAAAATGCGGCCGACAGATGAAGAGAGAGATGCCACCAAAAGAGCAAACAGCAGATCTACGACGGCGTGAGACAAACAAACGATACGGCAAGGAGAGAACCGTGAAACACACGAAGAGAGAGACACCACCAGAGAGGGCCGTTGGAAGAGAGAGAACCGTCGGCAAAAACAGAACCATCGAGAGAGAGAGAAAAAAGGAGACGCCGAAAGTAGGGGCTGAACGAAGAACAGTGAACAGAGGTCGAGATACGGCCAAATCGAAGCCATCGTCGGGCGAAGGAGAAAATAGGACCAAAAAGGGGAGAAAACCAAACACCACCGATACACCCAAAATACACCCAAAGAAGATAGAGAAGCCATCGTCGAAAGAATAGGGGTGGTCGGCTAAAACACAAGAGAGACGGCCAGACCAGAGGAGTCGACGGGTAGGAGAGAGAAAACACAGCCAAATAAAGGAAAAGGAGAGAAAATCTGGAATGGCCAAAGAGAGGTGGACGAAGAGAGAGAAATTCGGTGGTAAGAGAGAGATCCAGCATGACGTTGAGAGAAATCCGACTGGGCAGCAAGAAAGAGAGAAACGAACAGGCAAGCCATGAGACAGTGAGATTGTGAGACAAGGAGACAGGTGAGACCGTAAGACGGCAGGACGCAAAAAAGCAGAACACTGGTAGAAAAGGGAGGAAATCGGTGACGGCCAAGTGGGTGAACGGAAGAGAGACGATATGGCCAAAATCAGATCGGGGCTGAAAGGTAGAACGAGGGTTGCAAAAGAGAAAAATCAAAGACAGCCATAACGGAGGTGTGAAACGGACAAGGGCAAACCAGAAACGTACGTGAGTCGTGAAACTAGCAAAGCATGCAAACTAGAAACGTGCGTGAGACGTAAAACGCCAAACCAAAAATGTGAGGCAAGCCGTGAGATGAGGAACGGTAAACCACAAACATGAGGCGAGCCATGAGATAGTGAGATCGTGAAATAGGAGACGGGTGAGACCGTAAGACGGTGAAAGTAGGAGCTATGTGAGACAACCTAGAGAAGGAATTCGGTGAAGCATTGAAAGAACTCAACGTATTTCCAGATTTCTTCAAGAGAGGTTAGAGAGCGTTGTGGTGCATTTCAAAGCGGCAATAAAGCAACCTTTTCAATTCAACAGAGGCAAGACAAGCTAGAAGAAGGGTAGACACAGTAAGTGACACTCTTTGTATTGTACTTGCTTAGCATTTGCAATAGTGAAAGGAGCAGAGGATTAAGACATTCATTGTAATTGGTATTCTCAAGTATAGTGGATTGTCTCGGTAGATGGAGAGTCCCTACCACCGTGGATGTACGTCACGTTGACGGAACCACGTAAATCTTATGTATACTTACTTTGATTTACGTTCTGTGCTTTGAATTGAGTTTTGAACGCGACTAAAGTATTAGCTAACCCATAACCTAATGAAGACCTAATAGGCAAGGTGTCTGAAAGGTGACTTTAGGGACTATTGTGATTAGTAGGTAACAATAGATCTACCTTAGTCGAATCTGAGAAAGAGTTCGTTTTTAAGAAGAGGTTGAATTTGTTTACATACCTGCAAATTGTGGTGATACTGATTTACCCCCCTTTCAGTATCACAAACTAGTAGATCCTAGGGTGAAGTCGAGAACTTCAATCTCCTCCTAAGAAAAGTAATACCTTTAAATAAGCCCTATAAAAGCTTTATGTTATTTGATCTCCCAATCAAAGAGGTTTCATCTCCCAATTCTCCTTTCCCAACTCCCACTAACCCAAGCTCCAAAACTTTTTACAAGGCTATTTTTATTTACTAATGCAAATATAACGAAAACCTCTATTTAAGTGGTTTATATGCTACCAAGGTATAGTAGTCCATTTTATTTCATTCTTTTGGAAATATTTTAAAATTAGATTTGACAATGTCCAAAGTCATTCCATCCATCTATACAATAGAACACATAAATGGTTAATATTAATAATTTTCATATTTTAGTTTAAGGATCTTCACTCAAGTTTTTTTTACCATTATTTTCCGTTCTCTAAAACCATTTTATCAAGAGACCTAAATTATAGTCTTCAATTCTACCAATGTCCCAGCCTTTACATGTTCTTTACCTACACATTAGATCCTTACCAACTTGATGATTATTCCTCTTACCATCTTTACCTCAAAAAAAAAAAATGCATTTGTTCAATTTTAGCCTTCACACTCCTTAGAATCCTGAATAAGGACATAAAATAAATAGGTAGAGATTATAAGTAATATTTAAGTAACATTAGTCACCTAACCTTAGAAAGGAACTTGGTTTTCCATTTTTCCAATCTAGTATTCATCTTGTAGATGATAAGATCCCATAGGTGTCTAGCTATTTGATGGACACCAAAAGGAAGCTCCCAGTATTTCATAGGAAGGGAGCTCATGCCGTATTTCTAGAAATTAGCCTAGCTCTCCACCAATGCATTGAGCACTCTAACCTTATTAATAACAATCTAGGAAAAATTAATTTTTAGTCTAATACTACATTAAAAGCACCAAAAGATTCTTTTGCAACAAATATATTCAATTAATGTGAGTTGGAATGCAACGATCAAAAAGATTAAAGACATGACAATTGAGACATCAAACTTTTGCCTCTACAACCTCCATATCTGAAGCATTTAAATCTTTATCCTCATCTATCCATGTAAATTTACATCTACTAGTTACACCATAAATTGAAGATTTTTTTTATGGTTACTCAAAAGTGACATATGTATCCAAACTGTGTTCTCCAATATGGTGTCCATTAATTGCACATTGTCGCCTATGTTTCTCAAATGTTGAAAGACTATAATTTATACAAAATCCTTTACCTAAATACAAATTAGACTTGTGGTTTACAACTTTGAGTTACTTATATGCAATGACCACTAAC
The DNA here is from genome assembly GCA_021533255.1 of Ceriops tagal. Classification (NCBI taxonomy): domain Eukaryota; kingdom Viridiplantae; phylum Streptophyta; class Magnoliopsida; order Malpighiales; family Rhizophoraceae; genus Ceriops; species Ceriops tagal. The sequence goes on along the minus strand of CM038595.1, from coordinate 11,095,418 downwards.
AAAGCAAAGTTCATTATAATGGATAAACTTGCCATAACCATTGTTTGCATTGAAAAAATATCTCTACTCTTTAAACCCAACATCATCACACCTAACTACCTCATCCATGCGTATATGTGCTTCCTTGTCTTTGATTTCTTTAACTTTATTTGATGGATTCATAGCATCAAGCATGGGGTTCCCAAAGGTCCTTCAAGTCCTTGGTCTTTTTTTTTTTTACCAAATGAAGTATGTCTATTTCCCTGCTTTCTTTTCCCTCATGGGGTAACGAGCTTACTTGCTATTTATGACAAGCTCTCTCGCTCCTTAAAGAGGGCTTTTATCTTCTCAAATAAAAGTTTAGCCTCACTAGATACCATGTATAACCTACACGAGAACAAATTGTATAAATCTAATGATTTAACCCTACATTTTTAACACTGGTTATAAACTAAGTGATAGATCATCACTTCATCAGTGGTCCTAGTAATTGTATTAATCACTCCATATATTAATGTTAACTATAAGAAAAACTAATGGCTAAAGGAATGTTACTAATTACACAAAAAAAATAAAAAATAAATATTCATTAAGCATAGGTTATGCTGGTTAAAGAAGGCTGAGATAAAGTTCAAACTGAAATACAGTAAAAATTACAGTAGAACTTGAGGCTAAAACTTGTATATATTTTATTGTGATTTAAACTCCTTTATATAGGAGATAAGTAAAATGATTGTAGTACAAGAAATGATGAATATAATAGGCTTCCTATACTATTGAGTATACTCAAGCAACTTAGCTTAGCAGATTTTCAACCAACTTCTACTAATATAACAGTTGGTAAAACTGCTTTACAGCAAAGATACAATTTTCAAAAAATCATTTCAATTGTCCTTTTAAAGTTCTTATAACCATACTTATAAACATTAAGTTACAATCCAACTAAGAACATTACATTAAAACAAAATAAAAATTACTATTATTGTTTCTTCTCTTACAAACTTGGAGTCTTTCGCTTCATCTTCAAAGGCTACTATATTAAGTTGGAACATGAATGGAGTTAAGTCCACTAACACTTCTTAGTTTCATTGCTGTTCACCTTCAAGGCCTTTTCAACTTTACATACTTGAACCTTGGGAAATCTTTATATATATATACATATATATTTGCTTCTCAAATCTGTCGCATTGGTACTTTTTGTGACCAAAGAACCTCATTAACTTTATAAAGCTTATAGATTTCAAAGTTGCTAAATTACATTTATGAAAAGATTTAAAGATTAACTTGGAGCCTTCAACAAACTTTGCATAATTCTTAAGCACATTATATATAACTTTCTCCAGAATTTGTATTTGCCTTAAAGTTTGTTTAGGTTTTTTCTTCTTCTCATTCATTTTTCACTTGAATATCAGTACAATTGCTCTCAACATCCTTCTCATTCATTTATACATAATGTCTCAACATTTTGCACCTTTGTTTTTAATTCTTTGGAGTGACTTTAATGTATAATTGAACTCATTCTTTCCATATCTAAGTTTACTACATAACCTTTATGGTTACATTGCCAACTCTATAAGCATATAACAAATTTAACCTATTATAAAAAAAAAATACATATTCTAAGTGTATAATTGCTTATTACAACAAACAACTTATCTAATATTGATTTTACCCTTATCCAAATGTCATTCTCATCCTTAACATTTATATGCTAGCAATTTATCATAGACTTAGAAAAAAACATCATTCCAAAACTTGTCAATGCTTTCTTTTTAACCTAGCCATCCATAATTTCTTTCCTCCTTTTTCCATTAAAGTTGAACCAAATTCATGCCCTTAATATATTTGCCAACTAAACAAGTGAAAATTCCTACTATTACAAATGAAAAACATATTAATATAGGTAATTTTGAAAACTCCCTTTACTTATGAAAGTCAAAAAAAAAAAAAATCAAACAAGCCTATATGTTAAACATCTATATATGTATCAAATTTTATGTTCGTCATCCTTAATCGATGGAAGATTAATTGTAGCCAACACATATATAACTCCCTAAGCATAAATAAACAATAACTTAAATCCTACCAATGAATTTATGCTATAACAACAACTTATGATTTGAAACAAATAAGACAAAATTGAAAAAAAAAAAAAAAGAAAGGAATCAAAACCACATAACCTCTAAAACCTTACCTTGTTCATCTCAATCAGAAACCTATATGTTGATTATGACTACACTCATCACCTCTATTTACAAATTTCCATTCTCAATTTTCCCTTATCTTCCTTCTACTTAATCTTTTAAAGGACCTTTCTAATGGCTTCCTGATAGGTCTTTGAGGATGTAATGCACAATCACTCCATTAATCAATACCATAACTACTTAATCTCCTCTTCATATCTTTTTTGTTTAGCCTTCTTATGTCCCTTTCAATAAATTCAAAATTTTCATTCTTAAAATTTCACATTTTATTATTTCAAATTTCAATTTATTACTATTCACCTTTCATTTTTCATATACCTTGCCCTAGGACTTGTCACCTATATCAAACATGTCATCTTTAGGTCATGACTCCATAATGCCTCCTTAAATAATAAGGTGATAAGTACATTGGTCACACTATCTAATTAAATGTATTCTTCTAAGTTATTTTGTCAAGCAACTTGTGAGTTATTTTTAAATTAGTAGGTATAATTACTTCTATATTAATAAATTATTAAGTTAGACTTTTAAGCTATATATGTAATGTCCTATAACTCTTTCATTTAAGCAATCAAATATATCAAAAGCTTTTAACTTATTGTAAACTAATTCTTTTAAAGTGATCATTGAAGATTAATTTCTTAAAGAAATCAATACCTTATCCTTTTATTTTCACAATTTTCTTATTTTCAATCCTTAGTTTCTTATCTCCTCATATCAAAGCAATATTCTTAAGAATTTTGCTGATGTTCCATAACCTTACCACTACACTGAAAAAATAATGCAATACATTTTATGCTCCTTGTCTAACAATAAAAGAAAAATTTTGGCATAATTGATTTCCAATCCTATGTCATGTCTTCACACAGCTTATCACATTCCAATATTAGAATATCTTATATTGAGGAATTAATATCTCTTATGTAAAAGCCTCTTAAAAGGCTTGAACAAATGGTCATTGCTCTAGGAAACAATAATTGGTAAACGTTACTTTTGGATCCACTAATAAATAGAAAGAACTAACAATTGAAGTTCCCGACTTCTCCCTAGGATCTACTAGTTTGTGATATTGAGAGGAGGGTGAATCAGTATCACCACAATTTGCAATTTGCAGGTAAGTGAACAACTTCAATCTCTTCTTAAAAGCGAACTCTTTCTCAGACTCGAATAAGGTAGATTTATTGCTACCTACTAATCACAATAGTCCCCAAAGTCACCTTTCAGACACCTTGCCTAATAGACAATACGGATGTTCTTGTTTAGGTCTTCGTTAGGTTATGGGTTGGCTGATACTTTAGTTGCGTTCACAACTCAATTCAAAACATAGAACGTAAAGCAAATTAAGGATACACGAGATTTACATGGTTCCGTCAACATGACGTACATCCACGGTGGTAAGGACTCTCCCTCTACTGAGACTATCCACTATACTTATGAATACAGGTTACAATGGATGTCTTTAATTCTCTGCTCCTTTCATTATTGCAATTACTAAGCAAGTACAATACAAAGAGTGTCACTTACTGTGTCTACCCTTCTTTTAACTTGTCTTGCCTTTGTTGAATTGAAAGGCTGCTCCACTACTGCTTAGAAGTTCACCGCAATGCTCTCTAACCTCTCTTGAAGAAGTCTGGAAATACGTTGAGTTCAATGCTTTGCTGAATTCCTACGTTGTATCACAAAATTCCTGCTTTCACCGTTTTACGATCTCACCCGTCTCCTTGTCTCATGATCTCACTGTCTCATGGCTCGCCTGTACGTTTCTCTCTCTCCTGCTATCCAACTAGATTTCTCTCTCTTCCCACCGAATTTCTCTCTCTTCACCGGATTTCTCTTTTCCGTTCACCCACTTGGCCAGATTTCCTCCCTTTTCTGGCGGTGGTTTGCTTTTCTTCGTCCTGCTATCTAGCCTTCTTTGGTCGTTCCCGATTTTCTCTCCCGTCAACCTGTTTCTCTGTTTTTCCTACCGTCTATTTCTCTCTCTTCCAATGTCTAGTCGTTGGATCTCTCTCACCCGTTCCCGATCTGGTCTTGTCTCATTCCAGTTCGGATTTGATCTCCCTCACGACTCACCTTCCTCAGCTGCCTTTCGGCCGTCTTACGTTCACCGTTCAGCCCCCCTTTGGCTGCCTCCTTCTCTCTCAATGGATTTGCCTTTTTGCTCAATTTTCCGACCATCGATGGCTACGTTTTCTTCTCCTTCCCATCGATGGCTGCTCAATTGTTTCGGCCGTCCACCTTTGTTCTTCGTTCAGCCCTGTCGTCGACCATCTCTCTCCTTCTTTCTCTCTCTCGACGCTACTATTCACGACGGCTACTGTTCACTCGATTCGTCCATCAACTGTACTATTCACTCTCTTCGTCCTTGCCGGTGGTGTTCTTCCGTGTAGGGTTTGGTGTTCTCTTTGGTTGGTCGGTTGTCTAGGTTTTGCTGAATGCTCAATATTGCCGACACCTTGTTATTTGTCTTCCAAGACCATTATATACTCTACTCCATGAAACCCTAATAGGGCTTACGCAGTGAATTTACTTTCTTACCCTTCCATATGGCTTTACTTTCTTACACACTTAAACCTAGTTGACAACAATTACAACCCATACAAGGCTGTGGGAACAACAATCTCCCCCTTTGTAATTGTTGGCAACACTCATAACAAAAGCCACTATGCAATAGTTTCAACTCCCCCTAAATATGCACTCCCCCTTTCTTAACAGCTCCCCCTGCATTGTTGCTTCTCTCCCCCTTTGCCAGCCAATTACAAATTTGAAAAACTCGCAAAGTAGAGATGGAGGATTCACCTGATTTTCAGGCTTGAGGAGGCATTCGCACAGACAGACTCATTCTGTGCTTTTCAAACAGCTTTGTGGACAGAGATTTAGTTAGATCTTGTGTAGCCTTTTCAACAGATTTATGTTCAACTTGTGAGAGCAAAGCAGTAGTTCCCACAATTCTTCTTCTTGTTGTAACTCCTACTGATGGGTCAACTATGATCTGATTTTCTTGATGAGCACTAGTCCACGTTTTATTTGACTTTCTTTCTTGCACAGTCTTAGTTGCAAAAGGATCTCTTTCTTCATCAATCACATACAAATTTTCAGCTGTTCTCTTCCCAACTGCAACAGTATTGCCTTCTTTACTCTTTACCTGGCAACCTGTTTTTGTGAATATTACCTTATGGTCTTCATTGCATAGTTTGCTAATAGATGCTAGATTATATCTGAGTACTTCAACATGCAGAACATCTTTCAGCTTTCCTCTTCCAATGTTTACTGACCCCTGACCACTAATGTTGAGTGAATCATCATTGCCAAACTTGACTCTGCCTTCTCTTGACTTGTTTAGCTTTGACAATTTACTCTTGTCTCCCGTCATGTGTGATGTGCATCCACTGTCAAGGATCCACTGCTTATCCTTGTAGTCAACCTTTAGTGCAATTTCAGCTATATTAGCTACCTCCTTTTCTGCTTTGTATTCCTTCTTCTGAACTGGCTGAAAGATAGCTTTCTCCTTTTTCACAGCTTTGACTGCACCGCTTGTTTTCATTATGCCATTGAGTGTCTTCTCTTGTTCAGGGAGAAGTGTCATGCATCTCTTGGCATTATGGCCATCCTGTCTGCACCTTTCACACTGCTCTAAGTCTGCCAATACAGCAAACTTATTCTTTGAAACCACTGGTTTGGGCTTCCACCAACACTCCTTGTTAGTGTGTCCTTGCTTTTTACAGCATGTGCAAGAACTCACGACAGGTGTTCTCCTTTGAAGTAGCTGATCACAGCTTGTCTTCTTTTATTCATTACTTGCTGTGTAGGCAAAGTAGCTGGCTTCTTTGCTTTTGTGACTTTCATTTCAACCACTTTCTTCTCCTTCTTTTGTTCAGTCATAGCCCTCTGCTGGTTGACTTTCTTTTCTTCCTTTTTGTTTGCCACCCTAGGTTGCTTCTTCAAATCTTCTTTATACTCAGCTATCTTCTTCTGAGTCACAACCTTTTCTTTCAACTTCTGTGGCACATTTTTATTTTCTTTAGCCAATGCAACCTTAGATTACTGCACTTTCTCTACATTCTTCTTTCCTTTTGCAGAACTTGTTTCTCCTATTATTTCAAGTTTTTGCAAGTTCTCTTCACTACTTTTGAGTTGTTGCTGGAGTCTCAGCAACTCTTTCTCCATTCCTTCAATTTTTGAAGCCCTTGAACCAAGCTCCATTGTAAGGTCTTCACATATCTTGATTTGTTCTTCAAATCTTCTCTTCAAGTCAATATGCTCAGCCCTTATTTCATCCTTTTGACTTTCAGCTTCCTCAAACTTAGCTTCAACTTGTTTTATATGGGCCTCCAACCTTCTTATGGTTTTGCCTCTTCTGACTATCTCCTTTGAACCTGCTTCCAACTCAGCTTCAAGATTTGGCTCTTCTTCATCAACCTCCTCTTCCTCTTCAGAGGTTGAGCTACCACCTTGTGCTGATGCCATAATGACATGCTCATCTGATGATTCTTCATCTTCCTCCTCATCAGCTTCTTTTATCTGACTTACATAACTCTTAAATGAGCCTTTCTTCTTCCTTTATGGGTTGGCAGTCCTTTTACTAGACTTCTTTGATTTGAATGATGACCTTCTCCATCTTGAATTCGACTCATCATCATCATCATCATCTTCATCATCAAGCTTCACTTTGCACTTAGAAGCAAAGTGTCCAGTCTTCCCACAACGATAGCATCTCAAGGCCAACTGTCCTTTTCCCTTCTTAGACCCCTTTTTGAATTTCCTTGTGAAGTATGCCAATACTTCACCTTTACTTTCTTCCTCATCATCATCATCATCATCCTCATTGGATGATTCTTCCTCTTCTTTTATCTTCAAGTGCTTCATAGCTTTGAAAGCTGCCTCCTTTGATACCTTCGTGGTTGCAGAGCTTTCAGCTGACTTTATCCTCATCTCATATGCAATGAGATTACATTGGAGATCATGCAAAGACATAGAATTGAGATCTCTACTCTCCTCTATGGCTACTACCTTTGAGGCAAACCTCTCAGGCAGAATTGTCAGAATTTTCTTCACAATCGATAAGTCCTTCTTGTTCTTCCCATGACTTCTAAGATCGTTTATAGCATCAATAACCCTGGTGAAGAACTCTTGGACTGTCTCATTCTTCTGCATTCTGAGAGATTTATATCTCTCCTTGAACACTTAAAGCTTAGCCTCCTTCATTCTGCCATTACTTTCATAGACCTTCTGCAATCTGTCCCATATCTCCTTAGCATATTTGCAGTCCATCACTTTAGCATACTCAGCATCTGTCAATGCTGAAATGATGACGTTTGAGGCCTTCCCATTTATCTCAACCTGCCTTAACTCCTCTGGGGTTGGGTCTTTACCTTCTTCCAGAGCCACAAAACGCTCTTGTACACATTTCACCACATTCATGCCTATGGTTGCAAATACCACTTGCATTCTTGCTCTCCACATATGGTAGTTGGTTCCGTTGAAGATTGGAACCTTCTTACTGTAAGTGGTGCTAGTGCTGGTACCGGCTTCCACTTCTCAGTATGTTGAAAAAGTCAAACTTCTAGATCCCTTCAAACTAGTACACCAAGCTGTTAAGCTTCAAACTGGTGAACCTGTGCTCTGATACCAATTAAAGTTCCCGATTTCTCCCTAGGATCTACTAGTTTGTGATACTAAGAGGGGGGTGAATCAGTATCACCACAATTCGCAATTTGCAGGTAAGTGAACAACTTCAATCTCTTCTTAAAAGCAAACTCTTTCTTAGACTCAACTAAGGTAGATCCATTGCTACCTACTAATCATAATAGTCCTTAAAGTCACCTTTCAGACACCTTGCCTAATAGACAATACAGATGTTCTTGTTTAGGTCTTCGTTAGGTTATGGGTTGGCTGATACTTTAGCTGCGTTCACAACTTAATTCAAAACACAGAACGTAAAGCAAATTAAGGACACACGAGATTTACATAGTTTCGTCAATGTGACGTACATCCACGGTGGTAGGGACTCTCCCTCTATTGAGACTATCCACTATACTTGTGAATACAGGTTACAATGGATGTCTTTAATTCTCTGCTCCTTTCACTATTGCAGTTACTAAGCAAGTACAATATAAAAAGTGTTACTTACTGTGTCTACCCTTTTTTTAGCTTGTCTTGCCTCTGTTGAATTGAAAGACTACTCCACTGCTGCTTAGAAGTTCACCGCAATGCTCTCTAACCTCTCTTGAAGAAGTCTGGAAATACGTTGAGTTCAATGTTTCGCTAAATTCCTACGTTGTATCACATAATTCCTGCTTTCACCGTCTTACGGTCTCACCCGTCTCCTTGTCTCACGATCTCACTGTCTCACGGCTCGCCTGTCCGTTTCTCTCTCTCCTGCTGTCCAGCTGGATTTCTCTCTCTTCCCGTCGGATTTCTCTCTCTTCACCAGATTTCTCTTTCTTCACCGAATTTCTCTTTTCTGTTCACCCACTTGGCCGAATTTCCTCCCTTTTTTGCCGGTGGTCTTCTTTTCTTCGTCCTGCCGTCCAGCCTTCTTCGGTCGTTCCCGGTTTTCTCTCCCGTCGACCTATTTCTCTGTTTTTTCCGACCGTCTGTTTCTCTCTCTCTTCCAACTTCTAGCCACCAGATCTCTCTCACCCGTTCCCGATCTAGTCTCGTCTCATTCCAGTTCGGATCTGGTCTCCCTCACGAATCACCTTCCTCAGCCACCTTTCAGCCATCTTACGTTCAACGTTTAGCCCCCCTTCGACCGCCTCCTTCTCTCTCAATGGATTTGCCTTTTTGCTCGATTTTTCGACCGACAATGGCTGCGTTTTCTTCTCCTTCCCATTGACGGCTGCTCAATTGTTTTGGCCGTCCACATTTATTCTTCGTTCAGCCCGGTCGTCGACTGTCTCTCTCCTTCTTGCTCTCTCTCGATGCTACTATTCACGACGGTACTGTTCATGAGGCTACTGTTCACTCGATTCGTCCGTCGACTGTACTGTTCACTCTCTTCGTCATTGCCGGTGGTGTTCTTCCGTGTAGGGTTTGATGTTCTCTTTGGTTGGTCAGTTGCCTAGGTTTGGTGTTCTTCCGTGAACAATACCGTCGTCGGAAGAAGAAGAGAAACTTGACGGTTGACGAAAAGTACGCGGCAAAACAAAGAGAAGCACGGCCAAAATCAGATTTGGGAGTTAAACAAAGAACAAATGTGGACGGTCGAAGCAATTGAGTAGCCATCGACGGGAAAGAGAGAGAAAACGCAGTCGACAGACGAAGAAAGAGAAAACGCAGACCGGAGAAGGAGAGAAACCTGTGAGGAACGGCACACCACCGGTTCACCAGCGGTCGGCGAGGAGACGACACAATTGGACGGCCAAAAGTGGGTAGGCGGCAAAGACCTATACGGCCAGATCGGAAGAAGAGAGAAACCTGACGACCAAATCAGAGCAGACTGGCGGGAAGAGAGAGAAACCCGACGGTGAACGGAAAAGTGAAATCCGGGCTGGACAGTGAGAGAGATCCGGCTGAACAAAGAGAGAGAAACCACCGGCAGAATCGAAGATGGACGAAGAGAGAGAAATCCGGTGAAGAGAGAGAAATTTGATGAGAAGAGAGAGAAATCCGGTTGGACAGCAAGAGAGAGAAACGGACAGGCGAGCCGTAAAACAGTAAAACCGTGAGACAAGGAGATGGGGAGACAGTGAGACGGCGAAAGTAGGAGTTGTGTGAAACAACGTAGAGAAGGAATTCAGCGAAGCATTGAACTCAACATATTTCTAGACTTCTTCAAGAGAGGTTAGAGAGCATTGCAGTGAACTTCTAAGCGGCAGTGGAGCAGTCTTTCAACTCAACAGAAGCAAGACAAGCTAGAAGAAGGGTAGACATAGTAAGTGACACTCTTTGTATTATACTTGCTTAGTAATTGCAATTGAAAGGAACAGAGAATTAAAGACATCTATTGTAACCTGTATTCATAAGTATAGTGGATAGTCTCGGTAGAGGGAGAGTCCCTACCACCGTGGATGTACGTCACGTTGACGGAACCACGTAAATCTCGTGTGTCCTTAATTTGCTTTACGTTCTGTGCTTTGAATTGAGTTGTGAACGCAGCTAAAGTATCAGCCAACCCATAACTTAACGAAAACCTAAACAAGAACATCCGTATTGTCTATTAGAAGGTGACTTTGGGGACTATTATGATTAATAGGTAGCAATAGATCTACCTTAGTCGAGTCTAAGAAAGATTTCGCTTTTAAGAAGAGGTTGAAGTTGTTCACTTACCTGCGAATTGTGAATTGTGGTGATACTGATTCACCCCCCTCTCAGTATTACAAACTACTAGATCCTAGGGAGAAGTCGGGAACTTCATAGGTTCACCTTTTGCATTAATAGAATTCACAGATGATATTATAATTGCTTGATCCTTGTTGAAATATTCACTAATACAAATGGAATTGTTTGACTCAACCAACATGTGATCATTAACAAATATTTCTTCGTTTTTTTTAAATATCCCCTCAACTAGTACTTCACTAAAAATCTTGATATAAAGATAAGATAACTGATCTTCAGAAATTAAACTTGTTTCTATGGTTTTAATAGGTGAAAAATAAAAATTAAATTATTTTTCAGCTTTTTCTAAAATCTCGTCAAGTATATTATTACCGTAAAATTTTAATACTAATAAATTTCTCATCTATACCCATGATTGAATTTCAAACATACTACATTTTAATAAAAAATATTGAGTATCATCCCACCATTCAGTTCTATCATTTTGGAATTTAAAATATGTAAAAGTCATTTTCTCCCCTTCACAAATGTCATTATATTGAAAATAAGCCTAAATTTCTGTTAATCATCTTACAAAATCTTTAATAAAGAAATTTTTATCATTAAAAGGAATATCATTGAAACCAAGAACATAAGTACAAACATGTGGATTGTGAGTGATATCTTCAATACAAGATTTATTATATTCATAATTCTGTAAAATTACTAAATAAAGATTTCCCTTCATAATTTTCGTCATTGAAAAGGTTACCTTAAACTCCATAAAACAATATCATCATAAGCCAAACCTATTCTGATATCACTTAATGTAAGATGAAAGTGTGAAGATGTCAGATGATATCAAACAAAGTAAATCAAAACTCTAATATCACTTGAGGCAGAATGAAATTGTGAGAAATAGATAACAAAAGATTGATACTCGATTGAACCTTTAAAAAGAATTTTTAAAATTTACCAAAAAATATAACAATTCTTAAAAGAGAATATGATTTGTATAATTTTATTATTTATGAGATATTTGAACCTATAGGCTTATATGACTATTTATAACTAAAACTATTTATCTAATTGAAAAAATACTTTAATTTAAATAAAAAATATTTAATAATTAACCAAAAAGATACTCTAAAACATATTAAAATTAAAAGGAATCCCAAATAGTTCATATTTTTCCTAAATAAATTAACTAAAATTCCTAATTAGACTAAAATATTATAAAATAAGTCAATAAATTACAAAATAATAATTACAACATAATTTATAGGATAATAAAGGAATAGTTTTCATGATATGTCCTACATCAAAAGTGCATAAATATAAAACTCTTATTATAAGGTTAAACCATTTAATTGATCTCTTTTTATTACCTTTGGAAGATTATAAGATTATTCTTAATATTGATTAGTTACAAACTATAGGAGATATTACTTGAAATTTTTTCCAATTTAACAATGAAATTTTTATTAAATAGGTACACAATAAAGTTATAAGAAAGGCAAAGTGACAAAATCATTATAGTCACAAGTCATTAGATAGAAAGAGTCCTATAAAAAGTGGAACAAGAGTTCTTTATGCATTTGTAAGTACAAAGGTGATAGAATCTCATTTGATGAAGGACAGAGAGATTAATGTATTATGAACTGAATTCTCTTATTTATTTTCTAAAACCACATGTCTATCTCTAAATAGAACACATGGTTATCATATTCTTTTATTGCTTAGGAGTGTGCCCATTAATATTGACCTTATTATTATCCACATTTCTAAAAGGAAGAGATTGAAAAAATTATAAAGGAGATGTTAAAAGCTAGAATTATTAAGCCTAATGTTCATTCCTATTCCCCTCTTGTTCTCATAGTAAAGAAGAAAGATAAATCTTTGAGGATTTGTGCAAACTATTAGGCACTTAACCCTATTAATATGAAAGATAAATATCCTATTCCTATTATTGATGAATTACTAGATAAGTTAGGAGGTTCCTAACTATTTATTAAGCTTGATTTAAAATTGGATTATCATTAGATATGAGTTTACAAAAAGGATCTTTAAAAGATAACTTTTGAATACATGATGGATATTAAGAGTTCTCAGTTAAACCTTTTAGACTTACCAATGCTTATTTCACATTTTAGAGTTTAATGAATAACTATTATAGTCACATTTATATAAGTTTGTCATAATATTTTTTGATGATATTTTCGTGTATAATTATTTACTTGATACTTATTGATAAGGAACTTATTGGGTTTCACCCTGGGTAAATCAATATAAGATGTTTACTTTTTATAAATCTGTTCAAATTAAACCTCTGTAACCTATTAAAGCCAATGATCCAATTTTATCTTGCTCCTTTATGTAAGAATGGCTGTATGGATATCAAGTTAGTACAAGTATACAAGAACATACAGAATTTTTATGTATTTCACCCACAATGTGTAAGCTACGTCCACAGTATGATAAGATCACTCATAAATCACACAATCCACGGTGTAACCTATTAAGTTTTGTTGGTCTTTCCTTCTTTACAGTCGATTTCATAATTTTTTTTTTGTCGTGCTTTGTTGTTCCCGCAGCCTTATATGGGTTGTAATTATTGTCAACTAGGTTTAAGTGTGCAAGAAAGTAAAGCCACATGGAAGGGCAAGAAGGTAAAGCCACATGGAAGGGCAAGAAAGTAAATCTGCCACGTAAGGGCAAGAACGTAAATCCGCTGCATAAGCCCTATTAGGGTTTCATAGAAGAGAGTATATAATGACCTTGGAAGACAAAATTAGGGTAAGGCCAACACAATTGAATACACGGCAAAACACAAAAGCGTGTGGACAGCCAAATAGAGAAAACAGAAAAACACAACATATGGCCAAAGCACACCAACGGCAAGAGAACGACAGAACAGGGGACGGCAAAATAGAAAAGAAGCGGTCGGCAAATTGAGCAAATTGGTGTAGCCGTCGTGAACAGTGTAACCATTAAGAAAGAGAAAGAGAAAGAGGAGACAGTCGACGACAAGGCTAAACGAAGAGCAACTGTCAAGAGAGAGAGAGAGAAAGAGGAGACGGTCGGGCTGAACAAAGAACAAAAGTCGTGAGAGAGAGAAAGAGGAGAGACGGTTGAAAGGGGGCTGAAAAAAGAACAAAGGTCGGCAAAAATAGAGAAAAGAGGAGACGGCTAAAGAGGCTAGATGACTGGATGGCAAACTGGAAGAGCGAAACGACAAAGTCCTATTTGGCCAACCAAGTGAGTCAACGGCCGAACAGGGGAAGGAGAGAAAATCCGACACGGCTAAAGAGGAGAGTGGACAGCAAAGGAATGGCACACCACCGGCACACCAACGATCGGCAAAACATGAGAGAAAGAGAGAAAAATTGAGACAGGAGAGAAAAGAGGTATAAGGCCAGAACAGAGGAGTCGATGGGAAGGAGAGAGAAAACACGACCAAATAAAGGAAAAGGAGAGAAAATCTGGAACAGCCAAAGAGGGGTGGACAAAGAGAGAGAGACCGTCAGCAAAACAAAGGAAATCCGGTTGGACGGTGAGAGAGAAATCCGGTTGGACAACAAAAGAAAGAGAAACGGACAAGTGAGGCGTGAGACGTGAGACCACTGGCTGGAAGAAAAGCAGAACCGTGAGGTGAGAGCAAAAACCAAAAACGCATCACCCCTGGAAAAGAAGAAAACCAGAACATGTGTCAGCGTAAGACCAGAACATGCAATGGCATGAGACCAGAACGTGCGACGGCGTGAGACAAAGAGACGGGTAAGACTGTGAGACGGTGAAAACAGGAGCTGTGTGAGACAACCTAGAGAAAGAATTCGATGAAGCATCGAAAAGAACTTAACGTATTTTTAGATTTCTTCAAGAGAGGTTAGAGAGCGTTGCAGTGAACTTCTAAGCGGCAGTGGAGCAGCCTTTCAATTCAACAGAGGCAAGACAAGCTAGAAGAAGGGTAGACACAATAAGTGACACTCTTTGTATTATACTTGCTTAGTAATTGCAATAGTGAAAGGAGCATAGGATTAAGACATCCATTGTAATTGGAATTCTCAAGTATAGTGGATAGTCTCGGTAAGGGAGAGTCCCTACCACCATGGATGTATGTCACGTTGACGGAACCATGTAAGTATCGTATGTCCTTAATTTGCTTTACATTATGTATTTTGAATTGAATTGTGAACGCAACTAAAGTATCAACCAACCCATAACCTAACGAAGACCTAAACAAGAACATCTGAATTGTCTATTGGGTAAGGTGTCTGAAAGGTGACTTTGAGGACTATTATTATTAGTAGGTAGCAATAGATCTACCTTAGTTGAGTCTAAGAAAGAGTTTGCAGAGTTGAAGTTGTTCACTTACCTGCGAATTGTGAATTGTGGTGATACTGATTCACCCCCTTCTCAATATCACAAACTAGTAGATCCTAGGAAGAAGTCGGGAACTTCAATTGGTATCAGAGCCTAGGTTCACCAATTTGAAGCTTAACAACTTGGTGTACTAGTTTGAAGGGATCTAGAAGTTTGACTTGTTCAACATACTGAGAAATGCAAGCTGGTATAAACACTAGCACTACTTACAGCAAGAAGGTTCCAATCTTCAATGGAACCAATTACCATATGTAAAGAGCAAGAATGCAAATGGTATTTACAACCATGGGCATGAATGTGGTGAAATGCGTACAGGAGGGTTTTATGGCTCCAGAAGAAGGTAAAGACCCAACCCTAGAGGAACTAAGGCAGTTTGAGATAAATGGGAAGGCCTCAAATGTCATCATTTCAACATTGACAAATGCTGAGTATGCTAAAGTTATAGACTGTAAATCTGCCAAGGAGATATGGGACAGATTGTAGAAAGTCTATGAAAGTGATGGCAGAATGAAGGAGGCTAAGCTTTAAGTGTTCAAGGAGAGATATGAATCTCTCAGAATGCAGAAGAATGAGACAGTTCAAGAGTTCTTCACCAGGGTTATTGATGCTGTAAATGACCTTAAAAGTCATGGGAAGAACAAAAAGGACTCATCTATCGTGAAGAAAATTCTGAGAATTCTGCCTGAGAGGTTTACCTCAAAGGTAGCAGCCGTAGAGGAGAGTAGAGATCTCAATTCTATGTCTCTGCATGATCTCCAATGCCATCTCATTGCATATGAGATAAGGATAAAGTCAGCTGAAAGCTTTGCAATAACGAAGGTATCAAAGGAGGCAGCTTTCAAAGCTATGAAGCACTTAAAGATAAAAGAAGAGGAAGAATCATCTAGTGAGAATAATGATGATGAGGAGGAAGAAAGTGAAGGTGAAGTGTTGGCATACTTCACAAGGAAGTTTGAAAAGGGGTCTAAGAAAGGAAAATGACAATTTTCCTTGAGATGTTATCATTGTGGGCAGACTGGACACTTTGCTTCTCAATGCAATGTGAAACTTGATGATGAAGATAAGGATGGTGATGATGAGCAGAATTCGAGATGGAGAAGACCATCGTTCAAATCAAAGAAGTCCAACAAAAAGACTGCCAACCCACAGAAGAAGAAGAGAGGCTCATTCAAGAGTTATGTGAGTCAAACAAAAGAAGTTGATGAGGAGGAAGATGAAGACTC
This sequence comes from Ceriops tagal, assembly GCA_021533255.1. Taxonomy (NCBI): domain Eukaryota; kingdom Viridiplantae; phylum Streptophyta; class Magnoliopsida; order Malpighiales; family Rhizophoraceae; genus Ceriops; species Ceriops tagal. Next base: position 11,079,367 of record CM038595.1, on the reverse strand, counting down.
ATCAGATGAGCATGCCTTTATGGCATCAGCTTAAGATGGTAGTTTAACCTCTGAAAAGGAAGAGGAGGTTGATGAAGAAGAACCAGATCTTGAAGCTGAGTTGGAAGCAGCTTCAAAGGAGTTAATCAGAAAGGGCAGAACCATAAAAAGGTTGAAGGTTTATATAAAACAAGTTGAAACAAAGTCTGAGGAAGCTGAAAGTCAAAAGGATGACATAAGGTTTAAACATATTGACTTGAAGAGAAAATTTGAAGAACAGATCAAAATATGTGAAGACCTTATAGTAGAGCTTGGCTCAAGGGCTTCAAAAATTGAAGAAATGGAGAAAGAGTTGCTGAGACTTTAGCAACAACTCAAAAGTAGCAAAGAGAACTTGCAGAAGCTTGAAATGATAAGAGAAACAAGTTCTGCAAAAGGAGAGAAGAATGTAGAGAAAGTGCAGCAATCTGAGGTTGTATTAGCTAAAGAAAATAAGAATGTGTCACAGAAGTTGAAGGAGAAGGTTGTGACTCAGAAGAAGATAGCTGAAAATAAAGAAGATCTGAAGAAGCAACCTAGGGTGGCAAACAAGAAGGAAGAAAAGAAAGTCAGCCAGCAGAAGGCTACGGCTGAACAGAAGAAGGAAAAGAAGGTGACTGAAATGAAAGTCACACAAGCAAAGAAGCCAACTACTTTACCTACATAGCAAGTGATGAATAGAAGAAGACAAGCTGTGATCAAACCCAAGAAAAGGCAGTTTCAAGGTCATTGCCTTTGTTGTGGAGTTTGGGGTCATAAGGCGAGTAACTGCTGGTGGAGAAGGCCAGTATATGTCTCCAACTTAAGAAGATACGACGCTGCATACAAGGGGAAACAATACAAAACTCAAAGGAAAACACCTGTCGTGAGTTCTTGCACATACTGTAAAAGGCAAGGACACACTGACGAGGATTGTTGGTGGAAGCCCAAAGCAGTAACTTCAAAGAACAAGTTTGCTATATTAGTAGACTTGGAACAGTGTGAAAAGTGCGGCCAGGATGACCATAATGCCAAGAGATGCATGACATTTCTCCCTGAGCAAGAGAAGGCACTCAATGGCACAGTGAAAACAAGTGGTGCAGTCAAAGCTGAGAAAAAGTAGAAAGCTATCTTCAAGCCAGTTTAAAAGAAGGAATATAGAGCAAAAAGGGAGGTGGCTAATATAGCTGAAATTGCACTAAAGGTTGATTGCAAGGATAAGCAGTGGATCCTTGATAGTGGATGCACTTCGCACATTACGGGAGACAAGAATAAATTATCAAAGCTAAACAAATCAAGAGAAGGTAGAGTCAAGTTTAGCAATGATGATTCACTCAACATCAGTGGTCAGGCGTCAGTGAATATTGGAAAAGGAAAGCTAAAAGATGTTTTGCATGTTAAAGGACTCAGATATAATCTAGCATATGTCAGCCAACTATGCAACAACGACCACAAAGTGATATTCACAAAAACAGGTTGCCAAGTAAAGAGTAAAGAAGGCAATACTGTTGCAGCCGGGAAGAGAACAGTTGGAAATTTATATCTGATTGATGAGGACAAGACAAGCAGTTGTTTACTCACCAAAGAAAAAGAAAATCAACTCTGGTATAAGAGGCTGGGACACTTATCACAAAAGAATATGAGGAAGCTAACCACTACTCATGCAATCAGAGACATTCCCGACCTCAAAAGAGAGAGAGAGTATGTTTGCTCAGCATGCTTTAAAGGAAAACATTGCAAAAAGTAGTACAAGACCAAAGAGTTCAGTTCTGAAGCAGTGCTTAACATTATGCATATTGATTTGTGTGGACCGATGAGGACAAAAGGGTTGAAAGGTGAAAGGTACTTCATTTTGTTTGTTGATGATTATTCGAGAAGGACCTACTTCATGCACCTCAAACACAAGTCAGAAGTTTTGAATTGCTTCAAGAGATACAAAAGATTGGCTGAAAATGAGAGTGGAAGGAAGATCAAAGTATTGAGGTCAGATCAAAGCACTGAATTTACAAATAAAGCTTTTAAAGATTATCTTGAGAAGCGTGGAATTCATCATCAAATGGCAGCAATAAGAACACCTCAATAGAATGGAGTGGTAGAAAGGAAAAATAGAGTTGTGGTTGAAATAGTGAGAACTCTACTACTGGAATCCAAGTTTCACACAAGATTTTGGACAGAAACAACATTTACAGTCGTGCATCTACTAAACAGAGTATTACTAAGGCCCAATACTGAGAAGACTCCATATGAGCTATGGAGTGGGAAGAAGACAACAGCCAAGTATCTCATAGTCTTTGGCAGCCCATGTTTTATGAAGAACAAGGAGCAAAACTTGGGAAAATTCAATGTTAGGTCTAATGAAGGCATCTTTGGCATCTTCTTGTTCCTGCATAAGCTGGGAAAAGTGATCACATTCAATGATGTGAGAATAGATGAGAACTGGAAAACAATGCAGAATAAAGAAGCTGAGGACAATAAAGAAGATGACTTTAATGTAGATGAAGAAGCAGACCAACCTAAAGAAAAGGAACAAAAAGTAAGTTCAGACTCAAAGAAAAGTGAGTCTGAAGATGAAGAAAGAGATCCTCTTGCAACACAGACTGTGCAAGAAAGAAAGCCAAAGAAAACGTGGACCAGTGCTCATCAAGAAAATCAGATCATAGGTGACCTATCAATAGGAGTTACAACAAGAAGAAGAATTGTGGGAGCTACTGCTTTACTCTCACAAGTTAAACCTAAATCTATTAAAGAGGCTACATTAGATCTAACTAAACCTCTGTCCACAGAACTGTTTGAAAAGCATAAATTGAGTTTATCTATGCAAATGCCTCCTCAAGCCTGAAGTTCAGGTGAATCCTCCATCTTCGCTTTGCGAGTTTTTTATATTTGTAATTGGTTGGCAAAGGGGGAGAGAAGCAACAATGCAGGGGGAGTTGTTAAGAAAGGGTGAGTGCATATTTAGGGGGAGTTGAAACTACTACATAATGGCTTTTGTTATGAGTGTTGCCAACAATTACAAAGGGGGAGATTGTTGTTCCCACAGCCTTATATGGGTTGTAATTATTGTCAACTAGTTTTAAGTGTGCAAGAAAGTAAAGCCATACGGAAGGGCAAGAAGGTAAAGCCACATGGAAGGGCAAGAAAGTAAATTTGCTGTGTAAGCCCTATTAGGATTTCATAAAAGAGAGTATATAAAGACCTTGGAAGACAAAATTAGGGTAAGGCCAATACAATTGAATACACGGCAAAACACAAAAGTGTGTGGACGGCCAAATAAAGAAAATAGAAAAACACAACATACGACCAAAGCATACCAACGGCAAGAGAACGGCAGAACTAGGGATGGCAAATAGAAAAGCGGTCGGTAAATTGAGCAAATCGGTGTAGCCGTCGTGAACAGTGTAACCGTCGAGAGAGAGAGAGAAAGAGGAGACAGTCGACGGCCGGGCTGAATGAAGAACAACTGTTGAGAGAGAGAGAGGAGACGACCGGGCTAAACGAAGAACAAAGGTCGTGAGAAAGAGAAAGAGGAGAGATGGCCGAAGGGGGGCTGAAAAAAGAACAGAGGTCGGCAAAAATAGAGAAAAGAAGAGACGACTAAAGGGGCTGGACGACTGGATGGCAAACCGGAAAAGCGGAATGACAAAGTCCTATTCGACCAAACAAGTGAGCCAACAGCCGAATAAGGGAAAGAGAGAAAATTCGACACGGCCAAAGAGGAGAGTGGACGGCAAAGGAACGGCACACTACCGGCACACCAACGGTCGGAAAAACACGAGAGAAAGAGAGAAAAATTGAGACAGGAGAGAAAAGAGGTATACGGCCAGAACAAAGGAGTCGACGGGAAGGAGAGAGAAAACACGGCCAAATAAAGGAAAAGGAGAGAAAATCTAGAATGACCAAAGAGGGGTGGACGAAGAGAGAGAGAGACCGTCGACAGAACGAAGGAAATCCTACTGGACAGTGAGAGAGAAATCTGGTTGGATGGTAAAAGAGAGAAATATAACAGTAAGAGAGAGAAATCCGACTGGACAGCAAGAAAGAGAGAGAAACGGACAAGTAAGGTGTGAGACGTGAGACCACCAGCTGAAAGAAAACCAGAACCGTGAGGTGAGAGCAAAAACCAAAAACGCATCACCTCTCGAAGAGAAGAAAACCAAAACGTGTGTCGGCGTGAGACCAGAACATGCGACAGCGTGAGACCAGAACGTGTGACAGCGTAAAACAAGGAGACGGGTAAAACCGTGAGACGATGAAAGCAGGAGCTGTGTGAGACAACCTAGAGAAGGAATTCAGCGAAGCATCAGAAAGAACTTAACATATTTCCAGATTTCTTCAAGAGAGGTTAGAGAGCGTTGCGGTAAACTTCTAAGCGGCAGTGGAGCAGCCTTTCAATTCAACATAGGTGAGACAAGCTAGAAGAAGGATAGACACAATAAGTGACACTCTTTGTATTGTACTTGCTTAGTAATTGCAATAGTGAAAGGAGCAGAGGATTAAGACATCCATTGTAACTAGAATTCTCAAGTATAGTGGATAATCTCGATAAGGGAGAGTCCCTACCACCGTGGATGTACGTCACGTTGACGAAACCACGTAAATCTCGTGTGTCCTTAATTTGCTTTACGTTCTGTGTTTTGAATTGATTTGTGAACGCAACTAAAGTATCAGCCAACCCATAACCTAACAAAGACCTAAACAAGAATATCCGAATTGTCTATTAGGAAAGGTGTCTGAAAGGTGACTTTAGGGACTATTATGATTAGTAGGTAGCAATAGATCTACCTTAGTTGAGTATGAGAAAGAGTTCGCTTTTAAGAAGAGTTGAAGTTGTTCACTTACCTGTGAATTACAAATTGTGGTGATACTGATTCACCCCCCTCTCAGTATCACAAACTAGTAGATCCTAGGGAGAAGTCGGGAACTTTATACTCCTTGCTCTCTCTTTTTGTCATGTTTTACAGCTATCTTTTTGCCTTTGCTTGTCACGACTCTCTATTGGTTCTGAACTTTCAGCCACTTACACTTTCTGCTGATTCTAAACTCTCAACTGCTCACACTTTCTATCGGTTCTGAAGTCTCAACCTCTACTAGTCTCAGCCCTCTGCTTTTGCTAGGTTTCTCTCCTGTCTGTTTCTACAACTCTTTTTGCCTATTTCTAAAACTCTCTCTACCAGTTCTTTCCTCTGTAGGTTTTGCTCTACTCTACCGGTTCTCTCCTCTATAAGTTCTCTCCTTTTCTTTTTACCGTTACTACTATCTCTCCTCTACAAGTTCTCTCCTTTACAGGTTCTTTTCATTGTAGGTTCTCTCCTCTGTAAGTTCTCTCTTTTATAGGTTCTCTCATCTACAGATTCTCTTCTCTACAAGTTCTGTCATTTTTGCCACTATTACTATTTCTCCTTCTTTTTATCGCTGTTGTTTTTTCATTTTTACTACTAAAGGCTTTTTCTGTTCTACTATTGGAGGCTCATTCTTTTCTGCTGCTGGATTTCTCTGCCATTTTCTTTGCTTTTTTTTTTCTTTTCTGTTGCTGCCTAGTATACTTTCTGTCATTCTCCTCTTTTCTTTTAGTGGCTACTCTTTGTCGTTCTCCCAGTCTCTATTGGTTTTCTTTTGCTATAGTTCCTTATATCGTTATATATTGCTACAATTCTCTGTATTGTTCTCCCACTCTTTTTGTTCACCTATTGCTACTCTCTTTTTTTTTTTTTCTTTCGCTGGATGCTCTTTTTTTTTTTTTTTGTTTTTCAAGCACAGCTCTCTTGGTCATTTTTCTCTAACTACTATTCTCTTTAACTCTTATGCTTTCTGCACTTTTTCTATCTCTCTCTATTGTGCCCTAGCTCTCTTTTGGCAACTGTATGGGTATTTATAAGCCTTAATTTTAGGATTACCCTACAATCAACGGTCAACATTGATTTCCACGGGTTGCCTTATAATCAACGATCAGTATTAATTCCCAAGGGTTACTCTACAATCAACAGTCAACATTGATTCTTTAAATTTAGGGTCAATGATTAACATTGAATCCTTAAATTTAAGGTCAATAGTGAGCATTGACTTGCAGTGTCATTACTAAACACAATCCTAGAGGCAGCAACGACATATGTCTTTTAAAAAAAATTTCATCTGTGCCACATTGAAGGTAATTTTACAAATAGCTAGTTATAGCAACTAGTACTTTCTTTACAGCTAAAACACCACCAGCAATCTAAATCGACTAGTCATTTTTGGCAACGCAAGGTGGGGCTAGGCAACATCTTGATTTCAGCACTACTTTCTCTCATCATTCTCATCATATCCCACCAACACCATCTTCCTTAACCCTTGAATGAATTAGCTGCCAATACTTTATAAATGCAATAAACATATCTTAATGGTACTCAAAACATCAAATCAATAATGACAAATATGTGAGATGTGATTGATAATAAATCCAACATTAGCCATCGAAGATGGGCTCAATACTTATTTGTCAGATTTATAAATTATGTTTACTACTCTATAAAAGCAATTTTTATTTGTTAAAAAGCCAAAGTATAATTTTGCTAACCATTTAGTGGAATATCTTGACCATGTTATTTCTTAGGAAGTTATGATAATTGATCTTTCCAAAGTTTAAGTGATTTTAGATTAGCTAGTTCCAAAACCTATTAAGGCATTATATGACTTCTTAGGATTAACTAATTGCCATTGCAAGTTCATCCACGATTATGAGAAGATTAGTGTTGATTTAACAACTTTTTTAAATAAAAATTTATTTAAATGGAATGACAAAATAAAGGAAACATTTATTTGTCGTAAGCATATTATGACCACTATATTAGTTCTTGCCTTACTTGACTTTCATAAGAAATTTATCATTGAATCTAATGCTTTTAGAGTTAATTGATTGGTGCAAGGTTGATGGAGAAAGGTCATTTTATACCATTTACTAACAAAGCTTCATCACCAAAACATCTCAGTATATCTCTCTATGACAAGGAGATATTAGTTATGGTTCATGTAATTACAAAATAGTGTCCTTATTTGATTGAAAGGCATTTTCAAATTTAAACTAATAACAAAAATCTTAAATATTCATTGAAACAATAGATCTCTTTTATAAAGTAGCAAAAGTACATCACTAAATTATTGGGACATGGTTATGAGATTGTTTATAAAAAGAGAAGTGAGAATCTAATAAGGACCTTTTTGAGTCTCACACCAAAAGGGAAAGGAGGTGAATCAATGTGAGATGCTTACTTTTTATAAATTTGTCCAGATTAAACCTTTATCACCTGTTGAAGTATATGATCTAATTTTATCTTGCTTATTTATGTGAAAATAGCAGTATGGATATCATGCAAGTACAAGCACCTAAGAACACAGAATTTTTATATGGTTGGCCCATAATGTGTGAGCTACATCTACGGTGTGATAGGATCTCTTTTAAATCATACAAACCACTCCTGTAATTAAAGGATACAATTGATGTGGTAGAAGGATTACTCCTTAACCATTATAGAAGGATTACTCCTTAACCACTGTGGAAGGATCACCCCTTAACCACTTATAATGATCTTCCAATCACCCCAAGGGTTTCCTACCCTTTTTCAAAAGTACTTAAAAAGGTTAAGACAAAAAATCTCCTAAGAAAGATCTCTCCATATGCACAAGCTATTGTGGCAACAAACTAATTTTCTCCTTTTTTTTTCTATTATTCTTTCCTTCCTCACTATCGGTCTCTACTTTCTCACTGTAGGTCTCTGCTCTCTCTCTACTGGTCACTCCTTTCTTACTTTTGGTCTTTGCTTTCTTTCTACAGGTCTCTACCCTCTTTCTGCCGGTCTCTCCTTCCTCACTGTTGGTCTCTGCCCTTTTTCTGCCTATTCTATCCCCTCAGTCATTCTTAACTCTTTGCCCATTCTCTCATTTCTACTGGTCTTCTCCTTTGCAAGTTCTTAACTCTTCTCTCTACTGTTCCCTCCTCTTCTCTCTATTGTGCTCTCCTTTTCTCTCTGTCATGTTTCACAACTCTTTTTCTGCCAGTCTCAAATCTTTGCCTTTGCCATTCTCTCCATTTCTCTCAACCATTCTCTCCTCTTCTCTTTATCGTGCTTTCCTCTTCTCTCTGTCATTCTTTCATTTTCTTTATGTTGCTACCTATTGTTCTCTCTTTTGCCGCTACCCGTTGTTCTCTCTTCTGCCGCTGGATTTTTCTTTCTATTTATGCTCATACCTCTCTTAACAACTACATGGGTGATTATATACCTTGATTTTAGGATTGCTCTATTGTCAATGATTAACATTGATTCCTTAAATTTAGAGTTGCTTTACCATCAATAGTTAGCATTGATTCCTTGAATTTAGGGTCCACAGTCAGTATTGATTCCTTGAATTTAAGGTTAACAGTTAGTATTAGCTCATACCCAACAAGTGACTTGCAATGCCACTGCTAAATGCAATGCTAGATGCAGCAATTAGTGCTTTTCTTTACAGCTAAAACACAACTAGCAATCTAAATCAACTTGTCGTTATTGGCAACATAAGGTGGGGCTGGCAGCATCTTAATTTCGACCTTGCTTTCTCTTCTCATTTTCATTACATTCTACCAACGTCGATTTCCTTAACCCTTGAATAAATCAACTGCCAACACTTTGTAAATGTATCAAACACATCTCAAAGGCACTCATAACATCAAATTAATAAGGACAAATATATAAGATGTTATTGATAACAAATCCAACATTAGCCATCAAAGATGGGCTCAACAATCTTCTCCTTTGGATTTGTTGGCAACATATTAAATCCATAAATCAACAATTAAGCATAAGCAGCAGTGTCAACAAAAGGAACAGGTCTCCACTTTTGACATTCATAGCTTCCTTTGAAACATAATCTCCTTTTTTGCATATAGGCATGATACCAATTAGAAATAACCTTATTTAACTCCACTTTTTTTTTTTTTTTTGCTTCTACCCCTTAACAATTTATCCCCATTTATTTGATTTTTCCTTTTGGATTTATCAAGCTACTCCCCCTTTTGATCAATATATATTCTTTTTCAATTTATGCAAAATATCTCCCCCTTTGACAACAAATCCAAAGAATTATAGAAGAGGGAAGGTAAGGGGGGTTAGAGGCATACCTCAACCTCTAGAAGGTGACTGAATACATAAGGTCAGCCTTAACTTTTGGAACATCTTTCTTAATAGAGATTTGGTGAATATATTTATAATTTGCTCTGTGGTAGACATATACTCCAGCTTTACTTCATTTTACTCCATTTTTTCTTTATTAAAATGGTACTTGATTTCAATATGTTTAAATTTAAAGTGTTGGACAAGATTCTTTGATAAATTAATGGCATTTTGGTTGTCACAACCAATCAGCAAGGGTAGTTGTACATCCACCTTCAAATCTTCAAGTTGTTGTTTCATCCATAGCATTTGAGTACAGGTTTAAGTAGTAGTCATATATTCAGCCTTTACAGTACTTAGAGTCATAGAATTTTGCTTCTTATTATGCCATGAATCACATCTACTGCCCAAATAAAATGCACCACCTGATGTAGGCCTTCTATCATCACAATTTGTAGCCTAATTAGCATCTATATACCCATATAAATTAAGTTGTCCACTTTTATCATAAAGCAACCCATAATTTGTTGTGCCCTTAATATATCTCAAGATTCTTTTGGCAGCCATGAAGTGAGATTCCTTAGGCTCACTTTAAAATTTGGCACAAAGTGTTATAGTAAAAACGAGATTAGGCCTTAATGCTGTCAAATACAATAAACTTCTAATTAACTTTCTATATTCCTTTTAATCAACCATTTTGTCTTCTTTATCTTTGCTCAACCTTGTTCCAATAGCAATGGGAATGCTTACTTCTTTAGATTCTCCATCTCAAACCTTTTTAACAGCTCACAAGCATATTTTTCTTAGGAGAGGAAAATTCCAATCTTGCTTTGCAAAACTTATAACCCTGAGAAGAATTTCATTTCACTTAGTATAAACATCTTAAACTTCTTCTTCATCTGATTAGCAAAAGTAATGCAAAGGGTCTCTTTTTCAACAGGAAAAATTATGTCATTAACATAAACCATAACAATTAATTAACCCTGTTTATCTTCCTTTATGCCAAGTTGCTATCCACATTCCCTTTTCTGAATTTCATATCTTTAAGACTTGTATCTAGCTTGGAATAATACTATGCTTTTGGAGCTTGCTTTAAACCATATAAAGCCTTTCTCAATTTGCACACACTTGAACCATTATGATCAAGTATAAAACCATCAAATTGTTCAATAAATGCCTTTTCTTCAAGCTCTCCATTCAGGAATGCTAATTTTACATTCATCTGATAAACTTCATAATTTCTTTGAACAACAATGACTGTGAATATTCTGATTGCTTCAAGTTTGGTCATAGGGGCAAAAGTCTCTTCAAAATCAACACCTTCTACTTGTGAGTAGCCTTTGTAGACAAGTCTTGTCTTGTTTCTTACAACCTTACCATTTTCATTGAACTTAATTTTGAATACCTACTTGGTTCCTATGATGTTTTTCCCTTTAAGTCTTGGAACTAAATATTAAATGTTGTTCTTTTCAATTTGATCAAGCTCTTCATTCATAGCACATACTCATTCCTTGTGTTTTAATGTTTCTTCCACTAATTTAGGTTCAACTTTGGAGATCAATGAGGTTTGTTCACCACTTTTTACCCTTCTTATAGTCTACACAAAATCCTCTTTGCTACCAATAATGTTTTTAACCTCAACTTTAGCTCTAACTCTTCTGTAAGTTTAGGAATGTCTTGATTCATTTTCTTCATCACTTGTAATTTAAGAATCAAGGTCTTCTTTATACTGAATAGCCTCTAGTTTATCACTTTCATATTCCTTTTCATTATCACATACGACATCTTCAGCTTCCTCATGCTGTCATTGCATTACGGAACAATCTTCAATCACTTTAACATCAAAGTTGTCTACGATTTTTTGTAGCCTTTTGTGGTAACATTTGAAGCCTCTTCCATTTGGTATATAGCCCAAGATATGCCTTTATTAGCCTTCTTATCAAATTTTCCAAGATTTTTACCTTTGATTTTAATAAGGCACGAGCTTCAAAATACTTTAAAATATTTTACACATGGCTTCTTTCCATTCCACAGCTCATAAGGTGTCTTCTTTGTACATAGTTTCATCAAGTATCTGTTTTGAATTTGAGTGGCATAGTGATAACCTCTCTCCAGTAACCATGTGAGGTACCATGCTCAACTAAGATGGTCCTTGCCATCTTCATTAGGCTTTTATTCTTTCTTTCAGCCACTTCATTTTGTTAAGATGTGTAAGGACTAGCATATTCATGCTTCACTTAATACTTCTCCAAATAATTTTTAAATTCACCGCAAGTATATTCTATCCTATTATCTATCCTGAGTCTTTTAATTCTTCTCCCTAACTAATTTTCATATTCAGTGCTACTGCCAAAACGTAATACTAGAGGCAACAACTAGTGTTTTCTTTATAGCCAAAACACCACCAATAATCTAAATCAACTTACATTTTTGGCAGCGCAAGGTAGGGTTGGCAGCATCCTAATTTCAGCCCTACTTTCTCTCCTCATTCTCGTCACATTCCACCAACGTTGTCTTTCTTAACCCTTAAATAAATTAGTTGTCAACACTTTATAAATGCAGCAAACATATTTCAAAGGCACTCATAACATTAAATCAATAAGAACAAATATATGAGATATTGTTGACAACAAATTCAATATTAGCTATCAAAGCTAAGCTCAACAAAATCTTATAATTAATAAATTATCTTGCATTTTAAAGCACATTAAAATGATAGCAATCTCTATCATTATTTGTAATACCTTTGTAGAAATTAGAAATAAGTGGTGGGATGATCTTGAAACTTAGGAAATTATAATGAAATTACAAGAATATCCTAATTTGATCTCCAATTACACTTTAAATTTTACATTTTTGCACTACAAGGGTAAAATGGTAATTATTCCTAATTCTTACTACAAGGAAACAATCTTGCAAGAGTTTCATATAGATTTTAGCATTGGACATTTGAGATTTTTTCATACCTAGAAACACATTTGTCATTAATTTTATTGGAATGACATAAAGAGTGAAATAAAATAGTTTTTAGTTGAATGTGATGTTTATGTCACAAAAGTGAATTTGTGTCATATCCATATTTTCTTCAACCTTTACCTATTTCAAAAACAATTTGGACAAATATTTCTATAAACTTTATTAAGGGAATTCCATTGTCCTAAGGTAAAGTTATTATTTTTGTTATTGTAGAAATCAAGTTATCACTCGAATTTTTATTTAATAGACAAATTTCTGTATTAAGGATGCTACATAAGAGTTCTATCATTTTTTTTAAGTGATTTCTAAAATTTATTGTTAGTCAACCTTGAAGACAAAACTATTTTGAAAGGTGGTGAAACAATTCAATTTCTTTAAGGTATGATATTTAATAATTATTTTTTATTATTTCCAATTAGTGTATATAATTATTTTTGTATTAATGAGCTATTAAGTTAGACTCTTGAGTTTATATATGTAATTTCTTGCAACTTTTTCATTTAAGCAATCAAATATATCAAAAATTTCTAATTTATTTATTAGAAGTCAATCTACTAAAAAAATATCAATCTCTTATTTCTTTATGTTTACAATTTTCTTATTTTTAATTTCTTGTTTCCTGTCAAGGCATCTTCTCTCAACATCTGGCATAAAATATTTGCATTTCTATTCTACAACCAACATTTCTTTTTCTTTTTTTTTTTTAATCTCTCTTTGTTAGCTTAAATGAGGACATTTAATTTTGCATTTTCTAAGATCATATTTGCTGTTTTTTTCTTTTAAATTGTTTTTCGTCTTACGTGAAGTTGCAGAAAGCAAGAGCTCTCTATGCAGATTTCAGGTTTTATAAGCCACGTCGTATGAGTACATACTCATGTCCAAAAACGAGAATGGAGGAAACTTGAATGCTGCATAAAATGCCAATAAAAGCCCCCCTACCCTACATTGGATTTCTTAACTGTATGCACAACTGACCTTTTAACAATTGTCTTACCCTTTACAAATTACAAGATGTCAGCGTCCATTACGTAACCTTAAACTTCATCATTATTTTAAGTACAAACTATTTTCTATTTTTGTTTTGGACCAATTCAATTCTTCGTCAATAACATGGGCAAATGCCATTTCAAGAGTTGGCTAAAACAGTCATGAGCATGATGAACTAGACTCGAAAATGCAGTAGTTTGGCATCTATCTCTTTTGGAAGCCTTCGCTGACTTGGGAACTTGGGAAGAAGAGTTGCAATGCCTTTGGCAATCCGCAAGTATGACTCGAACTTGGCAACAGTCCCAGAAAGATGCCCATCCCCCTCGCTGTTGCCGTTTTCTATTATCCTTGATGCTTCCGCTAGACTGGTTAATGGAAGCGCGCGAATGTCGCTATTGTCCTTGTCCTCCTTCAGTTTAAGATCCTTGCATATCTGTTTCTTGATGGTCCAGGCTCCAGACTTCCAGTTGAGGTGATAGAAGGGAAGAAATCTTTGGCCGTATATGGCTAGAAACTCGATCGCAGCGAGAATGAACTCAAACTCCTCATTGGATATATAGTATGGGAAGCTAATTCTTGTCCAACCAGGTTTCACTCCAACATAACCCTGCAAGGAAAGCACGTGTCATGATCACATCTTTCAAATATTATTGTGCATGAAGCAGATGAACAATCAATATTGTTACCTTTTCTATGACAGATTTGATAGCAAGGGAAGCAGCCTCACTGATATTGAGCAAACTATGACCGTAGGGTGCAGCACAAGCGCACCCACCTCGTGCCTGAATACCAAATAGGTTGTTGAGCAGAACCACAACAAAAGGCCCGGCGAGGGGCTTATCTATTTGGTTCCCCGTCTCTTCCCAAATATTAAGATCCGACTCTTTCACATCTTGGCCACCTACTGCACTCCCATTTGGATTGTATGTTGTGGAATATATAAGGAAGGACAATATAGCTTGTCGCTTGGCCTCTGTATTCCCTAAAATGAGGATGTTTTTATTTCGAAGTAGCCTTTCTAACGCTCTCCTTATGAAAAGGTCTTCCTGTTTTTCTATCACTTGGTAGCCGATGTATTCTTTGATCCAAAAGGCCAACGCTGCTCTAATAGTTTGGATTATTTGAGGGGTTCCCCCATTCTCTCTCTCTTCTATGTCGTTCAAATACAAAGTGTCCTGAAATTGATGCCGGCACGTTAGTTAGCCACCGGGTACATGATTGAGTTTTCAGGAATATTTTGTGTTGAAGGAAAATTTTGCACCAAAGGCACCGTTTTATTTTCAAGAAAAGAACCCAGAAGCCTTCGGGTTCGCAGTGTGAATCAGAAAAAAGGGCATCATGGCAGACGCCAAGAGATTCCTTGGGCTTGCTTACCTTATCATTGAAATTATTGACATAAGTAACAGTTCCACCTCCACACGTTGATGGAGGTAAGGACTTAATTTGGTAAAGACTTTTGCTCATCAACAGTATTCCTGGTGTTCCAGGCCCACCTAGGAATTTGTGTGGACTTAGAAAAACAGCATCGTAGCCATCAATCTCCCCTGACCTCATGTCAATCTCCACATAAGGGGCACTGCATGCATCAGTTAGGAAATTGTGACATCAAACAGGTTAGCAACTAATTATGTAGATCAAATACATCAAACCTGGCACAATTTCTGCCATAAGTTGAAAGTTCTAAGAAGAACAAACAGATATCTCATGTACCTTGCTGCAAAATCAAAACAGGCAAAACCTTCGTATCGGTGAAGAAGCCTGGCAATTGCTCGAGTGTCAGAATAAATTCCAGACATGTTACTGCAAGCTGAGAAAGAACCAATAATTGGCCTCTTTGTATGTTTATACGATTCGAGTTTATCTCTTAAAGCTTCGATGTCTATTAAGCCCTGGTCATTTAAACCAATCTCTACCACTTCAGCCAGGCTTTGGCGCCATGAGAGAAAATTAGAGTGGTGCTCGTAAGGTCCAATAAAGACTACCCATCTCTCTTCATTGGCAAGGCATTTTAGAACTCTGTCTCTTAATATTGAAGGCACGGCCACACCCATAACTTCTTGCAATCTTTTAATGGCTGCTGTGCTGCCTGACCCGCAAAACATTATTGCATCGTCTGGTCCACTGCCCAAGCACATTTTGATGTATTGGGCTGCTTCGTGCACCATTTTTGTCGTGTGGTGCCCGACTTGGCTGTCACTTGTATGAGTGTTCCCTTAACACAAAATGATTATCATTCCTATTAGTTTGGTTAACAGCTAGAGAAAATAATAACGAGGTGGTTAATTATCCAATAAATAAATAATTGAGGAATGTTATTGCTTATCAAGAAACAAAAAATTGAATAAAATAAAATAATAAAGTGCCTTAAATGTAACATAAGCCAGAAAAAGATAAAAAAAAAAAACATTTGAAGATTGTAAACTCAAGCCTAAACACCACCACGTCTGAAAAATTATAACGGGGCTAATGGTAATCAACATATATCACATAAACATGTCTAAAACGGCTTCCTGTATTATAAGTACATCAAAGGAATATTTTTGTGTTACGTTTGATTGCAGAAACTCACCATAAAATGGAAGAACATTGCTAATGATAAAATCTTCGACGTAATGAAGCGATCGACCGGAGGCAGTATGATCAGCATAAGTAAGTCTCCGTATACCAAAAGGGGAATCGAACTCAACATTGCTGCCTATGATTTGAGATCGTAGCCAATTCAACTTTTTCTCGGCGGACTCGCACTTGGGCGCGCCCTTTTCCAGATCACGAAAGGACGATGCTGATGGAGTACCAGCCAATGACTTGCTGGCCCCCCGACCTTTGCTTGACGACCGAAGTTTGTGCACATCAGAGGGTTGCTCCAGTTCCATTATCGCTAACAACAATTGCAAGAGATCAAAGAAGCAGGGCAACGAATTTCCTTTTATATATCTATATTATATGAACAAAAAATGAAAAATAAAAACAAAATATGGGTTTTCGGTGGGTTAACTCTAGCAGCGCTGCTGAGTTCATATTGCCAGAAATCTTATTAACTGTTGGCAGTTGCAAACGTTATTGTAAGGATAGGACGATGCCCGCTGTAATGCGCACAAGTGTGAAATTACCAGTTGACTGCGAGACACCGTTTTTGGATTTCCTGGATGCCACGCTGGTGGGTCTTGACCCGCTTACTCGTCCACAAACAATTCTTACATTCCCTTCGCGCACTAATCAATGTTTCGACTTTCCCCCCCGTCCATTTGACCCAAAACAAAAATTAAATAAATAAATAATATAATATTTTTTTTAATTAAAAGTATAGAATATATAGAAAAAAATATATTTTTTAATAAAATAATTCTAGATAATATAAAAATTTCTTGAAATTTTAATTTTGATAATACAAATTACAATTAAACATACTTCATTTTTATGATATGGGAGTTACTGGTGACCCAGCAGCAGGTTGCTCCAATTTCCATGAAGACCAGGTCTTCTCCTCACCTAATTCTGAGTACGGTTCATCATTTCATGAGTCTGAGCTCTCATCAGCAGTTCATGAGATGCCTGTATGGAGAACGGTTGAAGGCATTTCTCAGCCAGGTATCCCTGTTGGCCTAAGCCCAAGATCAAAAGATCTGCTGCCGGGGGATGTATTCTCAGTTCCTGGTGATGGCAGTGCTGACAACGCATGTGACAACGTCCACGCAGACTCCAACTTAAAACTAGACAAACCAAGCGAGGAGCAAACAGATGCAACTTCCAGTGCAGAAGGTTATCTGGCTGGACTTTCCAATTCTCTTTTGGGCTGTACATAGATGTTGATGGAGAACATATGTGACTGATAAGTCTTACTATGATGGTCTGAGTTCACTTCTGTTGAGCTCACCAAATGATGCCAATCAAGATCAATGGCCCAATGAAACTGAACAAGAACCATCCATTGCTCCAGTTCATCTTACAATTCAGTCTGATGGTTCAGGAAAGCTAGACAATGGTAAGGGCTCTTGCCACAGTGTTGATGCAACTTCAGAAGTTCAGTTTCTACCATCTGCAACACCTTTCGACCATCAACATCCTGAACTAAGCAATGGAGTTACATGCTGTGTATTAAACACTGAGGATCCAGAGATCCCCTGCAATGATGACGCCATTTTTACCAGTCAACTTTGCCGTAAGTCAGTTTCTTCCGCAGCACAACGGAATTTCCAAGATGCTGATAGACAAAATGCTCATCAGTTGAAGAATTCCGAAGCGCTCAAAAAGCTGGTGATGGACATATAATACTGAGGAACAGAGATCCAGAAAATCCTGGAATCTCTCATACAATTTCTCAGATGGTAATATCACAGGTGATGCCAAATTCTATTTAACCCATGCATTTGATTATCATGGGGTTAACTCTGGGGTTAAATATTTGAGTTTCTCAGTAGTGCATCCACTCATAAGATCGCAGGCAATACATATGGAAGTTCTACTAACTTAAACTCAACTAGTAACATGGACACTCCAATTCCTGCTGACTTGAAAGAACATAAAACTAAAACTGTATTGATGAAGCAGTTGCAACACACTTAAATTTTAAAAATATTAATAAATTTAACTTTCTTAACAATAATTTATATTAATTAAGAATCAACTATTTAAATTTATAGCATTTTTATTATTACACTATTTGGAATAAAACAATAATTAGATTGTATTTTGATATCCAATTGAAACCATATAGCGCATATGTCCAAATCTAAAATATATTAATATTGACATTGAGAGAAAGTTAATCTAATATTTATATAGTGGCATTTGTTTATTTTTTAAAATATTTAATTATTTAATTCAAATTTTACTTTTTTTTAGTAGACTCTTACTATTGGTAGTATTTAATATTAAATTAATAGTTGGATTGTAATTTTTTTAATATTTTAATGAAATTAGAATTTTAATATATGTATGTATATATATATGATTTATTTAATTTACTTAATTTATATTAATAATTTTTCATATATATATATATTAAAAATGAATGCATTACAAATATTAATAATTAAGGAAAATAAAAGAAAATAAGAAATAAATTTCTTGAAAAAGAAAAACTAATTCTAAATTTCTATTTTTATTGTTATAGAAAGGGAAAATACATATCTTTAAATTATTTTTTAAAAAATAATATTTATATTTTATGTTTTTTTTGTTATTTTTCTACTTTTGCTTTCTTAAAAAAAGGCTCTCAAATTTATTTTTTACATTTTAAAAAATATTCATAATTTAAATTATCTTTTATTTTTTATTTAAATAATATATAAATAAAAATACATGTTTTAAAATTATGATAAATTCATATATCATTCAAAAATTATATTATTATTATTAGTAGTAGTATTATTATATAAAATCATATCTAAGATATTTTTAGAACTAAACAAACCACTATATCTATCAAATGCATATATTTGGTAAGTGTAATATCAAGCATGTCATATTCAAAATCTTTTATTATTATATTTTAAATAATCAACTTTTTATTGTATATAATGGTAATAGTATTTTTTTTTCAAAAACACATCAAAATTATGTTTTTTACTTTCAAATTATTCTTTTTAAAATTTTTATTAAAATAAAGTTTCAACTAATTAACTAATTTACAAAATGAATTTAACTGAAATTCTCTGAGTTTGATTTAAAAATTACAAAACAAAAAGCAAAACAAAGGTAAATTTGAAAAGTAGGCAATATTAACTATACTCTAAAATTACTAAATATTTGTTTGATATATTATTAAATTTATTAAATTATATAACAAAAATATATTTTTGTTCGTGTTATATTTTATATTATTTTTGAAATTAAAATTCAATATTTTTAAATTTATATTTATAGAGTGTAGATAAAAAACACCTAAGGCCATTAAACATGGAAATTGGAGTAAACTTATATATATAATATGGTAGCGGCACATTACCTTATAATTGCACTTTTAGAATTGGGCCTCCCCCAGAGACCCAATAACAAGTGAAGACCAAAATTCAAATGGGTTCCGACCGAGCGGGAACACCATCGACGAAAGGAAACGATACTCATTCCTCATTTTTATTAACTGCTTTTTCTCTCGGGAAGAAGAACCATCCGCATTCTCGGATATTTTATTTTCTCTTTTAGAATTAGACTGTAAATAACAACAACATAGAAAAAAAAAAAAAAAAAGAAGAAAAAAACAGAAAAAGTGCAGAATGGGGGATGGGAAGCAAAGCAACCACCGGAAACCATTGAGCCTGAACGATCGCCACTATCGATTTCTCCAAGATCTCTCTGCTCCTCCCAAGCCACCACTCCACCACTCCTCTTCCGGTTTCCTTTTTCTTTTTTATAAATTAAAATCTTCTTTTTCTTCTTACTAGCCGTCAACTGTTATTACTTTTCTTAAGTGGTTAGGGTTTTTGATGGACGAGCTATTTTTACATTGACAGAGAACGGGGTTATGCCTTCGAAGGTGAAGCTGGAAGGACGGCGTCGTCTTTGCAAAGCAGTTTCCAGGGACGACGACGATGCTGTTGCCGATGGCATCCCTCAGTTCTCTGGAATCGCAGATTTCGATTCTTCTCCTGGTGCTTCCCCGACCCACTCTCCGCTTTTCTCTGTTGCCTAAAATCCTTAAATTTCGTAGACTATTCTCCTTTGTGATCTATGTCTTTGGCGTGGGATCATCTTTGAATGTACCGTACCATCCACGAGATTGAGGCCCGATTAAGGGATTAGAAACTGCTAATGCTTGTCTTTCTAACTCGGGTGGGTGAAAATGAATTTTGATTGGACCCAATAAGTGCTTTGGTTTTCTTTTTTTTTTTGACCAAAATAAAAATGTTTGAATCGAATACTAATTAGAGCGCAAAAATGACCCATTCTTTTATTTATTTCCTGAGTCTTTTTGTTCTGCTTACATTCCGCGTTTATTTATGCTGAGAATTTTTTTTTTTTTCATTTTTACACCTTCGTTTAATGTGAATTGTGCGATGAATGATTTCAGAAGAACAAGTGCCAGCAAAGATTAAGATTGAAGGCAGACATCGGCTCTGCAAGGTCTCATCTCAAGACAGTGTAGTTGCTAAGAATGAAGCAGCTGTACCTAACGAGCCTGTGTTTTCTGACATTACTGATTTTGATTCTCCAGTACCTTCTAAAACTGTTGGTTGTAGTGAAAATGATCAAGATGGCAATGAAATCAGGGACATTCTTAATGACTTGAGCAGCAGGCTTGGCCTCTTGTCAATTGATAAAAAAAGAGCCCCAAGAAGTGTTGATGACTTGATTGATGATTTTTCAGAGTTTGTAAGAGATGAGTATAGTATGAAAGGAGATGAAAGTAAAGGGAAAAGGGTTGATGTACCTGAATATGAGAGTGCCGAATCCTCATTTTCTCCAACATCTGATCCTTCCAATTCTCCCCTTGATGCAACTAGGAATGTGGGAAATGGTGTGGACGAGGAGGACAATGGTAACTTGTTGGATGGGGGGCATGAGAACTACAGTGGCAGCAGAGAGTTACAAAAGGATCAATGCAGAAGGATGGATGAAAAATTGGTGCCTGTTGGAGAATCTTTTATGTCCATTGTTGGGGAAAAGGGGGCAATAGAGCTGGAGAGTGAATCAGAGGGTGAAAACTATGTCGATGGGGTAGAGAAAGCCAAGAAGATTCTTCAAAAAATGAAAAACAATGAACCAAAGCAAGTGCATGAGAGATTGAGATCTGTAGGACGATCTTTTCCTTCTAAATTATGGGATGATGAGGAGGAAGAAGAGGATGATATAAAAAAGGACAACTCTGTGGTTTTGAGCAGCAAAGGGACTGTCAGAGAAGCAAGGGGACATATTGATGTGAACAAGGAATCGTTTGATCTCTCTAGTACAAGTGCTGTATCAGATGATGATTATGCAGATCAGTGTGTTTTGGAGGATGAGGGTTCCATCATTTTGACTGGACCAAGTTCTACTTACAGACTACCTGGTTCAATTGCAAAGATGTTGTATCCCCATCAGCGTGCAGGGTTAAGTTGGCTCTGGTCTTTGCATTGCCAGGGTAAGGGTGGTATATTAGGTGATGACATGGGTTTGGGGAAAACAATGCAGGTAATAATGTAAGTGTATAGATTATGTAGTTTGTCTTTTTTTTTTTTTTTTCTTTAATGTGATTGATTAATTAGCGTCCTTTTTATTTTTCCAGGTTTGTGGCTTCCTAGCTGGATTGTTCCATTCAAGATTGATTAGAAGGGTGCTGGTTGTTGCCCCTAAGACATTGCTTTCTCATTGGATTAAAGAACTTTGTGCTGTAGGTCTGTCTGGGAAGACTAGGGAGTAAGTTATTTAACTGGAAAAATGTTTCAAATTCAAATATGATTTTTCAACTACAGAAGAAGCAATATCTTTTAACCAAGGCTCATCATGTTTCATTTCTCAATGTAGGTACTTTGGGACTTCCATAAAATCTCGACAATTTGAGCTCCAATATGTTCTTCAGGTTTCATATGCTGTTTCAGTTTTTGTACCTTCAAACTTTTATCAAAGTACATGCTCTAGTGCCATTTACTTTCATAAAATGAAATGATGAAAGCAAATATGAAAGGTGAAAATTTGTAGATTTTATGCTTCGTGATGAATTGGAAAGTAGTACAATTCAATCCATTAAATTATATATTTAAATTCTGTCCTTATTACTTGAAAAGCTTCATTGATGTTCTTACTTTCTTCAAAGCTTGAATCTTTGCTCTTTTTCTTCATTATATTGATTAGCATGTTTTAGAATTGTTATAAATATTGGTTCAACTATATATCCCTCAGTTGATGATTATCATTCTCCTTTTCAGCTGTTTGCTGACTTGTAGTCTCCTTGTAGGATAAAGGTGTTCTTCTTACAACTTATGATATTGTGCGGACCAACTCAAAATCATTGCGAGGAGATGCTTATTTTGTTGACGATGAAAATGACAATAGCTGCACTTGGGACTATATGATTCTTGATGAGGTGATAAAAGGTTTTGGTTCCATGATACACTTACTATATTCCACCTATTTGAACCATGTGATGTATAACTGTAGACAAATCCAAGGATTTTTGCTTTTTATGTTTGGGTTTTGGTTCATAATGCTTGACAGATTTGCACAAGTTTATTTATTTCTTGATTCTCCAGGGGCATCTCATAAAGAATCCAAGTACACAGAGGGCAAAAAGTTTGCTTGGGATACCTAGTGCACATTGTATTATAATTAGTGGTACACCAATTCAAAACAATCTCAAGGTATCATTGTTAGACTACACATTCATAGTAGTTCTCCATCTATATTCCCATTTCATCCAGATTTTGTCTGTTATACTTGCCTTTTCTTGCTTCAAAACAGGAACTATGGGCTTTGTTCAATTTCTGTTGCCCCAATCTACTTGGTGATAACAAATGGTAATTGTTGGCCGCATACCTCATTGGGATTTAATGAAACCTTTGCTTCCCAAGGAGTAAATCTTGATAATTTATTAGGTTTAAGGAAAGGTATGAGCTTCCCATACTTCATGGAAATGAAAAAAATGCTACTGATCGGCAAAAGTTTACTGGGTCAAGGGTTGCTAAGGTAATGAATCCATATGTGTTGGATTTTCTTGTCTGCACTCTGTCTTTGAAGTTCTTATGCCGTCCCTTTTCTCTTGCAAGATTTTGATGTTACATTCAAACTATAATCATTTGTCCGAGCAGGTGTTTCGATGTGCTTCTGTCTTCTCATGAAATTCTGTGCATCAGATGCTACCTATATAAATCTGCACATACTTGACCTGTTACAATTCTTGTATCTAATTTGATCAATAGAAACTACTAGAATCAGGCCTCTGACATGGCTGCAGTTTCTATATAAATGCTTTTTACTCATCTTGTTAATTTGTTTTCTTAGCCAAAAGTGTCAAATATAACTCGATTTAAATGGCTCTAGCCCTTGCTCCCTTTGTCCACATATTGTATAAGCTGTAAATCTGTTCAAGATTTTCTCTTCTCAAGGGGCTGTGTTTATCTATTTATTTATTTATTTATTTATTTATTATTACTATTATTATTATTATTATTATTATTATTATTTTATAAAGAAGATTATTAACCTTATCTTTGAGTCAAGATCTATCCCTGCTTGATAGATTGGCTGGTGAAACAATGGGGATAAGCTTCATTATCTAGTGGACTTCTAATTCTGCTTCAACTTGTAGACCTGACAATAATAATTAAAGAATACAAAAATAAGTTTACTTTAAGAAGGAAAAATATTTGAAATGAGAAGCTAATGAACTGGGCCAATTTGGTATTGGATTGGAATTGGACAGAAAATCAAAGACCAAATTGCTCCAATTTTTTAAAAGCAAAGGGAACTGGACTAGTGGGATAGCCTATTAAATTAAGTTTACATATCAGTTTAATTAACTGAATAGTGCACATTCTAGTCCAAAGAATTCCAAGCTAGATGGGGAGTAAGCTACTGATTGCTTTTTTATGATGTGGAATTAAAATCTTATTCAATAGTGCTGAATTTTAATTTGACCTTAAATGGTACAAATTAAATCCAAGAGTACCTAAAGTGGCAATTTAAAATGTGGAAATAATCATGAAACTAAAAAAAATTAGTTTTTGCTTGTGTTTTGAATAGTGAAGAGCTGCTGTATGCATATACTTATATACTGAACCATCATTTACAGGCATGTCCATTCAAACTTCATATTGCAAGTATTATCTGTTCTTTATATATATATATATATATTTATATATTGATCGTTGGTAGTTGTTAGAGATCTCAGCCCTTTGTTGTTTACTAAACAGGAGCTAAGAGAACACATACAACCTTATTTCTTGCGTCGCATGAAGAATGAAGTATTCAAGGAAGAAGATGCAACAACCACCAAACTTTCCAAAAAGAATGAGATCATCGTGTGGCTACGACTGACTAACTGTCAGGTGATTTTTGTTATTAATTAATTACTATTGTGTTTTCACAGACATTTTGGTTGTATGACTTGGATCACTTTTGGTGCAGCAACAACTTTATGAAGCCTTTTTGCAGAGTGAGCTGGTTATCTCTGCTTTTGATGGCTCACCACTGGCTGCCCTCACGGTACTCTATTCTTACATTGCAAATGCTATAAATAGCGAGTTAGGTGAATTAGTCCTTTTGTCCCTTTTGGAAACAGGTGAATGGCTAACTTTTGTCTTGAAAATATGAATCAGTTAATAATGGTGCTAGAAGTAATCTGCAATTTTCTGTTACAGTTCAAAACATAAGGGTGTTACATCTGTGTTAATATGTTTAGCATCATATGAAAATTTATATTATACTCTATCACTAAAATTTTATTTTGGCACAAGGCATAACAACATAGGTACAATCAAGTTATTTATTTGAACATTTGGAAGGTTTTAATAATTATGTTGACAAGCAAGATTTTTGCACTACAGGTTTTGTTTTTTGGTCGCAGTGCTATTTTACTGACTTTCCTTTTTCTATGGTTTTTTTTTTCAATTTATAATGTTCTTTCAGCCATCTATGTGTCACATGGGATAATTTTTTCTATTTGTATTGACTAATGAAATTTTACTTGCGACAAATAATTATTTTTTGGAAGGGAAAGATGCATGTATTGTGATTTAGGAAACATATGATATTGATTTAATGAAAATAAAAAAAGGCATTCCAGTGCACAAGGTTCCGACATTATAGGGTGTGGGGAAGTGTTAAATATACAGTTTATCCTTGTTTTTCACAGAGAGGCTATTTTCGTAACTCGAATATGTGTTCTTTAAGTTACAATGGAGTAGCTTTATCATTGCACTAAGACTTGCCCCTTAGATGATATTATTTTAATATCTTGGAAAAAGTTGAGATCTAATTCATTTGTGAAATGTTGAGCAACCTGCTTCATAATTCTGAAGAGCAGACTGTGTAGAATTCACTAGCAAGTGTCTTTCTTTTTTTTCCCCTGTTGGAATCAACCTTCATGCAGTGATACTTTGACTTTCTTTTTACCTATCAAGTGATTCACTTTTTTTTTTTTGGGGACTTAGAGTTCCAGCTGATTATTTTTTTGGTTGATGGGATTTCACCACTTCTTTGTCATCAGATAATCTCTTATTATCCTTGACAGTTGTGATAAGTAATATATATATTAATGGTAAGTAATATTGCAGGCCTTTGCTTATTTGAGATTTGGAATAAAGTTTTTTTTTTCCACTTTGTAATAATATTCTTAACATTAAGTAGTAGAAGAGAATTGCCAACTAATTATTTGCTACCCAGGAAGAGGTCATGTGTTCATGGCTTGAATAAAGTGCAGATACTGGGAAAGAACATAGGGTTTTGAAATTGCAGCCTATGAAAAAGACTGTTTGATTATTGTGTTTAGCTCCTGTGTTGGTAGAGAAGAGGGGTGGGTAGTTTGATGACCAGCATAATTATCATGTTCATTTTTTGAGAAGCTGCATTCTTCACTTCCTTTGTTAATAATGGTTCTAATTACTTGGTTCTTTTTTCTTTGTTTATGATTTTAGTTACTAGCTCAAACTCTGCCCTGCATGTAATTTGCTTAAAGTTTATGTGATCAAATTTTTAACTGCATTGGAACAGATTTTGAAGAAAATATGTGATCACCCCCTTCTTCTGACAAGAAGAGCTGCTGAGGATGTACTGGAAGGAATGGATACAATACTAAAACCAGAAGAAGCTGGTATAGCAGAAAAATTGGCAATGCATATAGCTGACGTTGCTGAAACAACCAAATTCCAAGAGAAGCATGACAATATCTCATGCAAGATATCCTTTATAATGTCGCTATTGGTTAGTTTATGCCAGAGAATCAATTTGACGCCCTGGAATGCATTAATTTGCTGAGTCTAATTTATTTGATAATTTCCTACAGGATAACCTAATTCCCGAAGGGCATTATGTTCTCATCTTTTCTCAAACCCGCAAGATGCTTAATCTTATCCAGGTTTGTTTTAATCTGTAGCTCCTCTCAAGTTTGTGTTCATCTGATATTCAGTTGCTTTTCTAGATTTTCCACAAAATTTGTTTGTAGATTTAAAACTAGGCATTTGCACTAGCATCACATTACATAAAATGTCACTTATGCCATATAATACCCTATCTATAGCCTTTCCCATTAAAGCTCTTGTGGTGGTCACTCACGTTTTCCTCAAAGTTTAGTTCCAAGTGCATGCTTTTCTTTTGGGGAGTAAAATTTAACATGCTTTCTTCTGTTAAATCTGATGAGCATTTCAAAATTGTACAGTGCTTTTCTCCAGTTTTCTTTGGTCTATGATTGTTTCCATCCATTTTATTTGTTTTGTTACAAGAAACTCAGGTGCATGCATGCTTCCTGTTTTAATCATATTGTGAAGGACGCATAAAATTTTTGGATCCTTTTAAAGATCAGGAAAATCAGTGGGTTAACAATTTAGAAAACAATTAACAAAGTATACTAACTCTTGCATGCAATGATTTAATCTGTGCTTTGCTGACTCTCAGAGACTACTTCAGATGCTCTGGTTCTAAGCTGATAGCCTTTCTGTAAGGATAATTCCTCATTGCTGTTTTGAAGTAAAAACTTAGTTCTTGGTGAGAATTTGTAATGCTGAGGTCCATTTGGAAAATCAGAACTGCCTTAGCATGATAGAAAAAAGGATGTCATTTCAATGGTTAGATGAACACAACTTTCATCTATTTTCACAAAAAATCTGAATGAGGGTACAACGATCATTTTGTGGTTGTTGATCACAATACCATGACAACCATCTTACCTACAGTTGTCTTCAGCTGACCTGTTGGTCACTCTGCCGTCACCTAGATCCTGGATCCTTGAGTTATAAATAGAGTTCTTCAGTTTCACTCTTCAACCATCCTTGTTGATACAATAGCTCCAACATAGGAGCCAGCTGCCTTGAAGGTCTGATGACACAACATCCTGACAAATGATATAATGTAGTAGAAGCCACATTTACTTTGGTGTGCTAGATTGGTTTGTCCAATTCATTTAGATCTATAAGATTATAACTGCAATTGCTGCACCTTTTCAATAGCAGGGGTTTGGGTGCATTGGTTGACTTAGGCTATTGGTCCTATGGAAGTGGTGGTAAGTGCTTTTGAGTGGTAATGGATGCTGGCTGCGAGTCAGCCATCCACTAGAATGACTGGTTACTAAAAATTCTCTTGTTCCACTTCAGTATATTCCTCTTTTGTGAGACATTGACCTGATGTGAAGCAATTGGGACTCCTATCATCATGAATTTTGAAGATATTCTCTTCTGACATGGCTCAGGGTTTGGCCTCAATATGGATCTTGAACTGACAGAACTAAAGCTATGGAGGGAAGAGCAACCACACTGCCCCTATTAGTCTATTTCTAAGTAGCTATCTGTAGTTGGATTTTTTGTTTGAAAATTTTAAAAAATTTTGCATCTTTGACAAATCACCATATACAATGCTTGGCTATGTTATGATTTGAAGGTTCTTTAGTTGTCAATTTTGCTATATGGATGCTGAGGGTGGACAAAGTTATAGAGTTGGTTTATATATTCTGATTTATGTTTGAGGATATTTGATTGCTGATTTGAGAGATTTATGATTACATGAAATTTAGAATTACTTTGTACATTGAACTTTTCTGATTATCTTGCATTTGGCAATATATTAGGCTTTGGAGCAAAATTGCAAAACTGATTGTTAACTTGCATTGGTTATAGGAATCATTAATATCCAATGGCTATGAGTTCTTGCGCATTGACGGTACCACAAAAGCTAGTGACAGAGTGAAGATTGTTAATGTAAGTAAATTAGAAGTCAATATGGTTGGATTAACTTCTTATGTATGTAATTCCTAAATTACATTCTAATTTGCAGGATTTCCAAGAAGGTATGAGGGCTCAGATATTTCTTTTGACATCTCAAGTCGGTGGGCTAGGCCTTACACTCACAAAAGCCGACCGAGTCATTGTGGTTGATCCTGCATGGAATCCAAGGTGCTCATTTAAGCTTTCCCCATGATTAGGATTTACAAACCTAAATGAACATAACAATTTAATGTTTGAGAAACCAAGAAAGAGCCAAAGAAAAAAAAATGTGAGAAACAAAGAAGCAAAAAAAAAAAAAAAAGCAAGAAATAAAGAAGCAAGCAAGGATTGGAATATGATGCAGGATATCTCTGCCTTTGAAAAATCACCATGGATATTCAGTGCTGTTGTTGCTTTTCCTTTCCAACCTGGGGAACTCTTCCATCTTTGTTGCTTTGCTAATTTATTAGATTACTTGTACATTCCTCAAAATGAGTAATGTTAGGAGTCATGTACAAAGAATGCAGCCTAAGCTTAGGATAGATTTATGCTATACCTGCTCCATATTTTTGTCAACGATATTGAAAGGAACCTTTCAGTGTGGCTTATGGGTCAATTGATCATGTTTCCCTTTGTAGCACGGATAACCAAAGTGTTGATCGTGCATACCGAATTGGGCAAACAAAGGATGTTCTTGTTTACAGATTGATGACATGTGGAACTGTTGAAGAAAAAATATATCGAAAACAGGTGAATAAATTTTTTGCTTTCTTTGTTGTTTTGATGTGAGACTTACATGTTATATACCAATATCTATCTATTTTGAATTGCAAAGCTGCAATGGAAAAACAGCATTTGCATGAAAATTGTTTTCCTATGGAATTTGTCTGTGAAAACATTTCATAGTGCTTGGGGTCCTTTTGGGTCTGAACTATGTTTTTCCTAAAATGGAAATTAAGATCCAATTGTGATTTCTTTCTGTGCAATTTCTTGGTTTTTTATGTTTCTTTGGCCTTTCAAGAGTGACTGATTGAAATCCTTTTGAATTGAGACATTTAGCCATGTCATCTTTCTTGAAATATGTGGTGTAGATATTCAAAGGTGGTTTGTTTAAAACTGCAACTGAGCAGAAGGAACAGATTCGATACTTCAGCCAGCAGGTATATTTGAAAGATTTTTATTTGTAGTTTGGCAAAATGATTTGAAAGAACCATCTTATGGGTCTGTTGCTCTTCTAAGATTGAGTTGGATGGCTCAGTGATTCCTCCTTAAGCTTGAAGTTGGATTATTTTCAGGATCTTTGTGAGTTGTTCAGTATCCCAAAGCAGGGATTTGATACTTCCCTCACACAGCAGCAGCTACTTGCAGAGCATGACTGCCAGCACAAATTGTATGATCCTAATCTGTCTTCACTTTTGTTGCCAATTCTGATTTGGATGTAATAAAGGATGTTTTCAGGCAAATTTCTTAACTTTTTGTTAAGATATGATTAATGTCATGAAACCTCAAATCCACCTAAAAGCTTAAAACTAGTAGTTGGTGAAGGCCATAATATTATGAATCAGGCCAAGTCATTATAGTTTTTTAATATGGAACTTTAGTTTAACAATATGTTTAAATCCATGGAATGTTTAAATTCACTGTTCTTTGCTTCTAGCTATGAAGACAAGGAGTTAGGCAATTATAGGCCTCAAAAGTGAGCCCTCACCTATATGGCTTGCAACAAGTATTCATTACACAAACACAAACTCAATTTTCTATTCACTACTAATTGTCAACATTGTTTCTCTAGGAATGATTCTTTAGAGGCCCACATAAGGTTCCTGGAGACTAAAGGAATAGCAGGAGTTAGTCATCACAGTTTACTCTTTTCCAAGGAAGCACCTGTCCAAGTTGTGCAGGAAGAAGGGGAAGATATAAGGTCAACTTATATGCATATTTGTTCCTGCTATTTATTTTTGTTGAATAAATATGTATCTGCGTAATTATGCTTGGTTGTTGAGATCCATGAGGTAGCTCAAATGACTTGAAACTATGAATGTTTAGTTAACTTGTGAGGTTTATAAGCTGTGATGGAAGAAGCAATCTCAGATTTTCTTTTCTTCTTTTTTGTATTGTTTGTATTTCCTAGCAAGACGTTGATTGGAACTATTTAGTCTTTGTTCAACTAAATAAGTACTTTTTGTTTTTTATGCCTTTCCTTTTTTTTGAGCACTTTAATTGCACATAGCACACCTAAATCTAAGATGAATGTAGTTTGAACCTGGTGATCAGAAATAAAATAAAAGTAGAATTAATTAAGATTTTATGTAAGGTTTGCTTCGTTGATAAAAACAGAAGGGTCTGAATTCGCTGGGTAAGGGGTTGGTGAACACACAAGATGGGACTTTACTTCGGTGGAGTGGCTTTTGGCCAAAGGATGAGGGACAAACTTAGTAAGATATTTGAGAAGAGAAATTATACAAGATCACAAATGTAGATTGCTCACAGCTAAATATGAATTGAGAGAAAAGCTTTCTAATTTTGTAAAGATCCCAATTTTCCTAGTGATATGCAAGACATCTTCTATTCTAGAAGGAAAGACTCTTCCTTAGAGTGAGTTGCTTCTTTGCTTATTTTCTGGTTGGGGGACACAGAGGTTTGTCTTTTTCTTTATAAAGAGTCCTGCAGACAGGTAATTTATGGCAGTTGCTAGAATGGTAAAGACAGGGGACATGGGAGAATGGTAGGAATCACTTCTAGGTATCCATCGTGTGGCATGATGGCAGGACCAGTAAGAGATTGGCTACAGGTGTAGATAGGGTAAAATCAGCAGGGGTTATGAAAATACAGGGGCTCCTTCCCTTCTCTTTTGGATGAATGGAGTGGTTTGGAAGGCACTTTCCATTTTATGTTCTTCAATTTGTGTTAGAAAATTTTAAATTTAGTAAATGTATTGATTATCTATCCCTACCTTATAAATTTGGTCTAAATTGGCCATTTGTTTTTGGTAAATTCAGGAGAAAAGTAAGTACATTTGTTGGAAATTTATCAAGTCATTCACTTCAGGATAATATTCATGGGTATGACTTTTTTTTTTTTATTTTAATTTTTATGGTGATGCATATTTGACATTAAACATCTTAAAAGACAAATTTATGTACGACTTAAAATGTTTACAAGTTGATATTTATTTACAGGGCCATGAATGCTTTTAGACCAAAGGATGTTAACCTGAACAAGAGAATTTCTTCGCCTCAGGGTGTAGGCAAACTGACAGAATCAGAAATTAAGGAGAGGATCAACCGGCTGTCACATTTGCTTGCAAATAAGGTATGGTTTTCAAATATTTACTAGAAAGTAGATCCAAATATTGCTCCAAGGAAACTGTCCACTTACATCAGTAAGTATCCAAGGCAAAACTATTGAAGTTTCAAAGGCTGCTGCTGGTATTCATGTTAAAAAAAACTGTGTGATCTGGTTTGCTTTTCTTAGGGAGCTACAATTTTACTCATTTCTTGTGACAAATCCTTGGTCTGAGGTCTGAATCTGGCTAGTTGATTTGCTTTTAAGTGGGCTTGATCTTTTAACTTTGGCAATTTCTTGATTTGAACTGAAAGATCTCAACTAAAGCCTAATGGTTAAGGTTGAGGTCTGGGATTGAAAGGTTTTAAGTTCAGGTCACTCTTTTTACCTTTACAAAAGAGAAAAAAAAGAGCTTAAATTTTATTTTAGTTTTCAGGGAAAATTATAAGATTACTGTACCAGAAAACTGAAAATTTTTTCTTTCTTGGACATGTAAAGGTTCAAAACTTGTGCTATGATGCTTTCAACTGTTACTTTCTTTGTTTTTCAACTACTCCCATCCTTTTAATTTTTCTGGGCTCGGGGATGGGTGGGGGAAATTCTAACTGTCACCCACTCATTTATGTCATTTTGTTTATTTTTTGGCTCTCAAAAAACTGCTTCCAGGTTACAGTTTCAAGATTACCAGACAGAGGAGTGAAGTTGCAAAAGCAGATTTCTGAGTTGAATTCCGAGCTCCATAAGATGAGAATGGAAAAGATATCTGAGAAAGAGGTAATTGATCTGGATGATATAGACTTGGAGTTCCAAAGATCTTTGAAATTGAATT
This sequence comes from Ceriops tagal, assembly GCA_021533255.1. Classification (NCBI taxonomy): domain Eukaryota; kingdom Viridiplantae; phylum Streptophyta; class Magnoliopsida; order Malpighiales; family Rhizophoraceae; genus Ceriops; species Ceriops tagal. The sequence goes on along the minus strand of CM038595.1, from coordinate 11,047,346 downwards.
TATGAAGGTTTTGTGATGGGAAGCAAGTGGAAGCCATCGACATGTCTCTCCTTCAATTGTTAAGTCATTCGTCCCTTGTTTTCACGAGTACCAGTGGCAAAGACAGGTTCTTATGTTAATTATGGGCGAAGTGTAAAATTCTTCTACGCTTCTTTTTACTGAATCGTATTGCTTTACTGACGAAATCAAATCTAAAATTGTTGAAAAAAAATTTCTGATACGTTAAGTCTATTGTTGAACAATTCGTTGCAATCGGTTTGCTTTTCATGCCCACGGGCCACAAGAAATCCGCGTCCCAGGAAAAATGGAAAAAATATAAAACGATATGGTTGATCAAAGCAACGCGCTCTAGAAAATTTCAAGAGATTTTCTTATAATAAAATAAAGTGAAGTATTATTTGTGTTTATATTTTAATTATTTAATTCTATGTATTATTCTTAAAAGCCTCTTCTTTCTAAAGAAGCAATTTTTTATTGCCATGTTATTTACTTGAATAATGTAACATTTTGATTTACTAGACATATTCTTGATTTTTCAAAATATTCGACTGCCTATTTATATATGTTTACTGTTACAAAAATCTTTATTAATTTGTCTTTCAAATTTAATATGCAAGTGAATAATTTTTCATTTATTCCAAACAAGTATTTAAAAATTTGAATTTAATTTCGTTAAGACAATTTCTTTTTTATATTTAATATGTGAGTTTTTTTATTTATTTTAAAATATCATTAGAAAATTTGTAATTTAATGTTTTTTAAAAAATTGTGATTCATGCTTTTCAGGGGCATCACACATGCTCAAATCTGGTAAGAAGAGTAAAGGAATGGTTCGTGCATCATGTTGAAAAACAAATGGCCACTGAAGCTAATAACTCTTAAAAAAAAGAGCTTTTAACTTTTTATGAAGAATCAATTATAAAGCTATATGATTACATTCCTTTCGAAAGTAAAAGTTACGGCACTAGGGGTAAGACGGCTTTTTTGTTTTTCTTCATTTATGGTGATCAAAGTTAAAATGAAAGTTATTGGTGATTATTCTTAAAAAATTTTAAAAATTATTGAACAAAATAATTTATCTACCAAGGAAAATAGTTAAAATAAAAAATAGCAAGGGAAAAGAAAATGGAAAATATACTCGACGTTTTCTATCTGAAATGAGAAATTTACGGTAAATTATTGGGAAGAAAGGAGTTAAAGAGCACTGAAACTGAGAGGATATATGGTTTCTCTCGACATATAAACAATCACACCAGTACTTTGATTTGGGCATCCTACTAGATTAAAGGCAAAAGTAACCCTAAATTCGAAGGATAAGGGTAAATGAGCAACGAAAACATTCAAGGAAGGCAGGCAATAATAAAAAGCCGCGCAATTCTGTTGATAAAGAACATAGGATATACAATATTCAAAGACATGTTTGCAATACGTGGTTTGTGTTAACTAAAGTCTCACACAAATCTGGAGATAAACAAAAAATAAAGTTTGTGCATAGATTCATTACATAACTCGAGAGTGTACTTGAAGACATTGTTATTTCGTCAGATTGAGATTATGATATTGCAATATAAACCGATATTTTCCAATGCGCTAGGTGATCTAAAGCACTGAACCTCCTAAAGCCTAGGCTTTGAGTGAAGCGAGGCATTTGAAAGATAATACAAACTGCTAAAAGAAATATAGTAGTAAATATAAATCTAATAAAAAAAGAGTTGACTCATTCAACTTATTCAAAATAGTAATATATATATATATATATATATATAAACAACTAAACAAATTTTTTTGTAATGATTAAATAATAAAACAAAAGGTTGTTTTAATGAGCCATCATAGATGGACATTTTATGTGTAGATTTTGTTTGTCTAAGTGATGAAGTGCACACACATGGAAACTCAACTTGGTAACCAGATACTATGTTGTACATTGCAGCTTTGATTCTTGTGGGTTGTGCTTAAAGATTGAGACAAGTAATATTTATAGACAACCAAAAAAAAAAAAAGATAATGTAAGTTGAGAAAGGGAAAACAAGCTATAATCAATTACATAAAATAAGAAAACAATTAACAATCTACAATTTCCTGAGCTCCAGAAATATGTAGCCAGAATAAGTTTTAAAATATTTTTGATAATATTTTAATTGAATTTGAGTACTTTTAGAAAATTCATCCTTCCTATAACACAATTAGCAGAAACACTAAAGGTCAAGTAACAAGAGATTCTAAGTTGTACTAGTGCAACGTTCAATTCTCATAATGTTGCCTATGTACACCACATCCCAGAAGTAGTCTCTCAGTAACCTTCGCGACAATAGACTCCCCTGCTAACCTCCAAACCCAATTCATTCAGGCAGCAAAACGAAGGCAAGGACCAATCAAGTTCAAAAAAGTAGATGACAGCCGCCAGCAGAAGTAAAGAGTTACCAGAAGCTGCTATTAAATAACTTTTTTCTCTTCAGAAATTTGCCACTCCCAGTTTTCACCAGCCTAGAGATAATTGAAAGGAAGAGCTCACTTTTTTCTCCACAGTTCCTGAACTTCCCCAAGACACCAATACTATAATGCATGCCAATGACGTTAGGAAGCTGCCAAAAGAAAATGGAATTAGCGGTCCTGCAACATGTCAAGACAACAAGGCAACATTGGGAACATGATCACTCTCTCTCATAACAGAAGCCAGCATCTTGTCGCTCTTCTGTCCCTGGGCTTTCCTTCGGTTGGCCTCAAGGATGATGAGGAGAGCGGTAATGTCAGCAGGGCTTACACCACCAACTCTGCTCGCTTGACCAATGGTTTGTGGCTTGACCTGAAAGAAAGAGTTAACATATGATATTGGAAGAAAGTTCTTTCAGAATTTTTGAACATGTATGTTTTTGGCAAAGAAGTATAGGTCTAAAATGAAACAAATGCATATTGTTAGAATTAATATATAATTTATATCTTGAGTCTCATCTAACAATTTAAACTTTAAGATTGATTGTTTATTGATGTAGTATCAGAGCCTTCATAACCAAGAAGTCATGAATTTGAATTTCTGTTCTCATTCTTCTATCAATTGTGAATTTCTGCAACTAAAGTATATGTTTTATTCACACTTTCAGTGTGATGGGCTTGCAACGTGGGTGTGTTAGAACCAATATAAAATCCATATTATATGTTTCATCCAAAAGTTTGAATTATTTAGTTGACTAGTTTCTTGACATATCTCTTCAAAATTTCCCACAGGGACAATTAAAGCACATTAATATAACTTATTGTTCTTGAAAATAATTTTGAAATTTCCAAACATTCTAAAAAATGTGCATGCAAGATACAATATATGCATGCGTGTTAGCATAGGCGTGTTGGTTACACCCCAGTGAAGATAAATTATAGCCAAAGTATAATAATGAAAGGCTGATCTTGCGAATAAGATTCCATATAACATGCTTGTATCACTACATTGATGCCCTCCTCTCAAACCAAGGGTTTTTTTTTTTTTTTTTAACTTTTTTTGGGGGGGGGGGGTTGGGGGGGTGGGGGGGGGTGGGGAGGGGAGGGGAGAATGATGCTGGGGGTTCAAATCCCTACCTTGCACTTATCAAAAGAAACCAGAAAAGGTCTCCATAATGCAGTAAACTAGTATATAGATATGACCTTAATTGTAGAGGTTTTGACACACAGATGCACCAAGATTACCATGCAAAAATCAAATGCATGCAAAACAAATGGGTAGCTACATGCATCTGGAAGAGAGCTACCATATTTTGACCAGATTAATAGGTCCTGAAATACAAAAACCTCTCCTAAATTTGGTCATGTGAATTAGTGACACAAATGGAAATATATGGAACAATTCATTTAGCAGTGCTACAAAGATGTTACAATGCTACAAACCTTGGAAAGTTTTTCACGTGCTTCAAGAGACAGAGTTGTCATAGCATAGTAATCTAGGTTGTCCGGAAGTGGTCTATTTTGTTGATGGGCCATCTGCAAATAGTAAAGGGATTTGTCACAAAGCCCATGATCAGATCAACTGATCCAAATCCACAAGTACAACCAGCTGAATATTCTCCAAGTGACTAACCATAATGTTATACTACCTGTTTGAGTTGTTGTTGCTGGCGTACAATGAAGCCTTCATACTTGACATCAATCTCTACACACTCTTTCTCCACTCTAGATAGGTGTTTATTTCCAAAACCATGCTTATCAAGAACATCATATTGCACATGTGGTTTCTTTAAAAGACTCTCGAGTGTTGAATAATCCCTTACAGGCTGTCCAGACAAATGGGTAACGTCTTCAGCCAATCCTCCTCCTGACACTAAAGATAATAAGCAATCAACCCAGAAAACTTCCCATACTTCTCTCTATCTTGTGCAGCTTGGCTTTTGGTTTCAAAAATTTGAGTAAACAATTGTATCATAAACATTCTCCTACGACCTCAATATAGAGAAAATGGATCAGTTGCTATCAATATGGACACATTGGAAGCAGATCTTAAAGTTGAAGCACAAGTGAGCATATTTATGGATAATTATATCCAAAATTAGACTTATTTTACTTAATTGATAGATCTAATGGTACATTCTACCAAAAAAGAAAAAGAAAAAAAAGAGAAGTAGAGAGAGCTGAACAGACTATTTTCAAACAGTTAGGATACATTCAGTAGTTCAACCCTTTTTATGAATACATTGCTTAAAAGTATTTATGGGCTATCTAACTTTCTAGCTTGGCTACAATAAAATAATACAAACCTGAAATCCTGACAGCTCTCAAACGGCTTTTTTCCTCAGAAATTTGTGCCTGCTTATCCTGGTATAGAGTCCACCGTCTATCATCTATCAACCCAATTTCACGCCCAAAAGGCGTGAGACGTCTATCAGCATTATCAGATCGAAGAAGTAATCTGTATTCTGAGCGGCTAAGCAGAAGAGAAAAATCAATATGGTCAAATTTGAGCTTATGACCTGACAATTTTCATGTAGTCTGTGAACTTATACCACTATTTCAGAATGAAAGACCAGAACAAGAACATCATTAAGCTACCACTTTGATGCAAAAGTTTCATGAGATGACTTGGGTTGGAAATGAAGATGGCATACAATCGCTACGTTTATATTGGCTGGTTTTCAACAAATGCAATCTGTTGTCAAGTGGTAATAAAAAATCGCTACGTGTGTTTTAAAAGAGTTTCACAGAACTATAGATGGTAACATCAGTACAATCAGTCAATATAATTAATAAATTGGTTGCTTTTCTGCTGACAATGTCACAACAGAATTTGGAACTGAATATCTACATATACACATGTACATTAATATAAAATAAATGAGCATGTGTTTGTATGTTACCAGTCCTTGGCAACTCCATTTTGGACACCCAGTGTCTTGAGATGCCATAGTGATAAAGAATATACTATTCAAATTCTCGTGAAAATATAAAATCATTATATACATCAAAGGGTATATTACAAAGAAGTCCTTGAAGATTTTTGCGAAAAGCCTTCTCACTGAAGTTTGATATTGAGCATTTTGCTCAAGGTTTGTTTCACATGCATAATCACTCCTTCCATAACTACTTAATTTCTATCAAGAAAAAAATCAAAAAAGTTGAATTGTCAAAAGACTTTCCACAAAGGAATTCTTGAGTTTTGTCCCAAATTTTTTGTGGCTATTATAGCTTTGTCTCTCAGTTACCTCAGTCCCTGCATTTTACGTCTCTTATTGCTTTAGTCTTCCAAGGACCAGAGTGTTTGAAAGTAAAATTCAATGAATGTTGGAGAGAATAACCAAATTTGCTTCTTGAACACAAGCACTTGCATCCCAACCATTCATAAGAAAAATTAAAACAATAATCACTTTAACAGTAAGTCATGGATGTTATAAGACAATTACCTTGTTAACACACGGTAAGGCTCTCGAAGATCCTTAGTGATAAGATCATCAATCAATGTCCCTATGTAACTGCTTTCTCTCTCCAAAATGAACAGGGGCTTACCATCTGAATGTCTTGCAGCATTAATACCAGAAATAATTCCCTGGGCAAAGTAAAATCATAATGAGGAAAAAAAACCTGATGGGCAACAGAAAATTTCCAAATGAACTAGTAAAAGATGCCCTCTCTAACATGGGAAAGAGTACCATATCTTTTCCTAAAGTCAAGAGCAGCAAAAAGATTACTGACAATTCACAGCAGATAAATAAAACAAGAAATGATAACCTGTGCTGCTGCCTCTTCGTAGCCAGTTGTCCCATTTATCTGACCGGAAAAAAAAAGTCCCTCAACTTTTTTTGTCATCAGAGATCTAGAGCATTGATATGCAGGCAGGAAATCATACTCCACTGCATATGCAGGCCTCAGCATTGAGCAGTTCTCAAGTCCAGGCAAGGTTCTCAATAATGGTAACTGTAATTTTTCTGGCAAGCCAGTTGAGAAACCCTGTGTGGGAAGTGAAAAACAGAAGAAACAAATTCCAATGATAGAAGGAGAGGGAAGCTATTTAAAACACAACCACATGAAAGCCCCACCAACCAAAGGAAGATCCAAATCAGCATGCCCAGAAAATCATATAGATATATAAGATGCAAAAAAACAATTTATTATTAAGATATGAAAAGCTTTAAATAAACAAAGACCATTCAAACTCAGCATGCAGATAGAATGTCATAAAGCAGACCAAGGCCTGTCAAACTGAAGATCCAGATGATGTGTTAATTGGAGTCTTTTAGGTGTCAAGTACAGTTGAGACATCGGGCACCCAATGAAGTGCTTCTAGCCAATTAAACCTGGCATAATCTAAAGCACTTGAAATATAACATGTCAGACAGCACTTATTGCTAGTTAAAAAATCATTTACTTTTTCTTTATGCAATCAGGTGAGGTCTCGGATCGTCACCTATCCATTCTTACCATTTCAGATACTTATGGACTTGGTTTCAGGGTCTGTCATCATTGCTTCAATACTTCATCTTATTGTTGTTGGTCATCTTATCGCTGTTGGTTCTATGTACTAGACCTGTTAATATTCCTTTTAATTTGATGTACTGAGTGTTCATACATTGGGTTGGAGCCACACCTGAGATGGGATGTTCATGATTTGATAATGGGTGCATAAGATATCAATTGTGAGCTTATATTATGTATGGTCTTCCTTGTCCACAGGTTTAAGCTAGTTGGATGCAGAACCAATATTGTGGGACCCATTCTTTGCTGGAGTGAGGTTCCACCCAATGACAAAAACATCCAAAGGAGAAGTCATCTTCACAAGGTGTCATGGCTCAAGGAATACTAGAGCAGATTGGTGTGAGAAGAAATTTTCTGAATGGTATCCTCCCGCCAAACCAGGCAAGCAATAGACAAGAAAATTGCAGGTTGCAAGCAAATAATTCTTATTTGCACACCGATACTGATCTTACATTCCTACAGGTAGTTTTTTTCTTTTTACTTTCTTCATTAGTATTCTTTGGAGATTTTATCAAATGCACGGTCTTGTTTATGAATGCCAAACACATGCAATAAAAATTGGGGAAAACATTCAAAACCCAAATCAACAAAAAGCGATACGCTATTTGGAGAATAAATAAATGCTGAATAACTGAAAACAAGGAAGAAAATGAAACCTCATATCTGGTTAACAAACAGTCATTTGTGCAACTGATTAAGTAATCCAGCAAATTTCAGAATGTTGGGAATCTTATAATGTGAGCAATTTCAAAAACCAATTCAACAATCAAGCAACTTTCAGAATTGTGGGAATCTTATAACTGGAGCAATTCGCATGTGTAGACACAACACACATATGCTTGATGTATTTTTCCTCAAATCAACTATGAAGTTAGTCAATTTTCTTTTAAGAAAATGCATTCATGTTCCTCATCCTAAAATAACCTTTATTTCTTGTTACTTTGTCCTTTCACCAGAACAATAGAAAAACTGTTAAAAGAGAGTAGACCTGCACATACAGCTCAGGCACATTTCGACCCTCTGGTTCAAGAAAAATCTGATGGGATTCTTTATCTTCAAATCTCACAATCTGGAAAGAAAAAAATGAAAAACTGGGTAGAGAGCTGAATTACTAATTTGGTATCTGATGTTTAATGCATAAAACCAAATTCGATAAGTGCGTTTCATGAAACTGAAGGGCATCTGTTAAAGGAAAGAGTAAAAAGTGAAGACAACAGGAGCACTAGTGCTCATTTCCTACAGCATCCATGTTTTCTATAAACCTTAAGGAGATAAGAATATTTTATCACAACATTCTTTTGAGGAACGAAAACAAATTAATTTAAACTTCAAGAAGAGGAAAAAATCCAGTATTTTGCTTGAAATGAAGCCAAATTTAAAAGGTAATCAATAATGACTCAAACAGTGAGATTACAAGACTTTAGACAACAGATTGGGAATAATATTGGGGGCCCCTTATCTGGCACTACTCATAGCAAGTGTGCATCCATACTGGCACTCCCATTCTCAATACACAGTCTTATCTGCTCTCTTTATTGGAGCCTTTTAGTGTGCACACACAAGTGTGTGTGTGTGTGTGTGAGAGAGAGAGAGAGAGTGTGTGTGTGAGTGTGTGACAATAGTTATACCTACCTCATTGGGACTAAGAACTACAGCGTAATATTTTGCATCTTCTTTAAGAAAATAATGAACTGCAGAATACCAAGCCATATTTCAAAACCAAAGCAAGCCATCGACAACAAGATGAACTGTCTCCTTCCATTGATAATATACTATACCTTATCTTCAATTGAAGGGCAGTATCTTGGCCCTTTTGCTTCTACCCACCCTCCATAAGTGGGTGTTTCATGCAAGTTATCCCTAATAAGCTGATGAGTGTTTTTTGTTGTACGTGTTAGATAGCAACACATCTGTTCCCTTTCAACATGCACATCAGGATCACAACTGAACCAGCTAACCTGTCAATCATAGATCACGGTCAGAACATAACCAAAAACCCTAGGTAACAAAAGCAAATGTATTGTAGTATCATGATGTGATCAGTTCTATTTCGGCAGGAAGATTTGTACATAATAAAGCAGATATTTACACCAAGGTAACATTGAGGAAACTATGCATCAGCTTGCTGCCTGAAGGGGTCCAACTTTTGTAATTTAGCAAATTGATCACATCTCAGCCTTGGGGATGTGATAAAGTAGTCAAGATTAAGCAAAGAGAATAATGGATGTTGAGGTTGACCACTACTATTAGCTGCAGTTACCACACAGAGAAATGGCATATCATCTAGGAACTTGCAATGCATTTGCATGAAACAAAGTCTGAAGCATAATTGGCCTTCTTGAATTATGTATAAACTAATCTACTGAACCTAAATAAGAGATTAGTTGAAAGGACCTCTTCATCCCCAGGCTGGGGTTCCAATCCAGAAAAGCTGACAGTGCGAATATCCACGCGAGCTGGGGTTCCAGTTTTTAACCGATCTGTTTCAAATCCAAGGAGACGTAGGTTCTCAGTGAGCCCTTCTGAAGCTGACTCACCAGCTCTTCCTGCAGGCATGGATGTTCTACCAACCCAAATTTTACCACTCATAAAAGTTCCAGTTGTAAGAATAACTGATGGAGCATAGAAGTTCATCCCAAAGAAGGTACAAACACCTTCCACATTATCATTCTTTCCTACTAAGATGTCTGTCACCATTGCCTCTCTTATAGAAAGATTTGGAGTACTGAAATGAAAGCAAACAAGATCAATTAGAATAGAAGCATTAATAAATGAAGTCATGCAGGAATTATGAAAATGAAAGGAGAAAACTGCAAAAGCAAAATCCGCTCAGAATTTTGTTTTCAATTGGAACCAACAAAATAATAGAGGCTTTCTTTCAAATAAAGAAAAGAAACGCTTTAGGTAATGTTATTGACATACACATAACAATAATGCCATTTAAAGTTATTCCAAATATATAATCAATCAAGAAACAACACTTACACAAGTGTTAGGGTACAGCAAAATAAAATTAAAAGTAGATCAGTTAATATGCTAAAATTCATTTTTAAACATACTTGTTATTTTCAGTCCTTTGCAGAACAAAGTTAAAAAAAAAAAAAAAGGCTCTCAGGAAAGCAGAGGGCAAGAAGTTGAACCTAACACACAATAAGTTTCCTAAAAAAATTGAAACTCATTCCAAATTCAAACTTGGGAATAAAGTTGCAGAGAGACGTGCCACAAATGCAAAAATTCTGAGGGACTTTGGTTAAAAGCAAAAATGGGGTTCAAATGATCAGCAATACCAAACAAATAATAAGAAAAGCATCAAATACAGTGAATCAATCTGATAATAGTTGGTTGGCCCAATTATTTCTTACTAGCAAGTTTTATTTGCTAAAAAAGGTGTCAGCTACCAAGCTCAGAGATCTTAAGCAATTAAATGGATGTATGAACAGGCCATTGCATCTATTAACTTGCCTTTCTAATACTTTTTTCATTTCCATAGCATATTCCCTTTTATCTGTTTGTGCACGCAGAGCTCGAACAGCAGGACCCCTTGAGCTGTTGAGTACACGCTTCTGTAAATAGCACCTACAGCATTAAAAGAACAAGAACATGTCACATTTGAAATAAGTTAGCTAGCAGAAATGATAGCAAGAATTGACCAAGGAATAGCAGATAATACCACAATATGGCAAAACAAATTAGCTTGCACCATTATGTTTCTTAAAATGGCAGTGATATGGACCAGGGGTTTCTCCCCACCAATTTGGAACACCATAACCCAAAAGAGATCCAATTGGTACTCACTATCAAACTTATAAACCATTTCTCCACTCCTCTCCCATCTGACTGGGAGGATGTCACAATCTACCTCCTTTAGATGGCATGTCCTCGTTGCCACAAGGCACATAGCACAAAATCACTCCACCATGTAGGCATGACTCTAGAGTTGGCATTTATAGGCTCAAGAGGCAGCTCCCACTATGTAGAACTTTACCCTAAAAGGGTTGAAGAGGTGGCTTCCATATTTTAGCACTTTGCCCTATGCAGCACTCGGTTACTGCATTTTTGGTTGGTGCAAAGCCCTGATACCCAAGTCCAAACTAGGGCAGACCAATATGTTGACACATGGCAATTTGACACATAAGAGTCTTTCACACTAAATTAGGCACCAAAATGTTGTCCAATTGAACAAGAAACAAGTATGGAAGTCCCTAGGAGAAGAATCTAGTTGATAAAAGCCTAGACATCCAACTTGGATGCATCAGGTTCAAATCCCTAGGAAGGGTTGTGAGATTCATGACAAAGTAGAAAGCTACTCTCTTGTGGAGCTCATGACCCAATAGTTCAACTGATGGACCACAAAAGAAAACAGGTATGGAACTTATGAATCTCGTCTGATGTACCATATAGAAAAGGAAAAAATGAATTTTCAACCAAAGGGCCATCAAAACAGTAGCTCATTCTTGCCTCTTCTCTCCCTCCCCTCCTTTTGCCTTTTATACCTGAGTTTTCTGTAGTTTACAAAGTACATTTTCCTCAACCAACTTTCTATCCTATGCCTAAATATCATGAACCCTTTATATTATGTATCAAGATGTGTGGATGCACTTAACACATTTGCACTTCACTGCACAATGTCTGAGTGGGATGTGTTTGACACATCACACAAATAATTTGCAAGCACATTTTGAGAGTGCATGACAATAAACCCAAAACGACCAACTAGAAAGCATTGCGGAAGCTCCATAATATGACACTTTTAGTCACACCAATCGAGATTTATAACTGACCATGGTTATGCCACCTATTCCTTTTATCCCATAACACTTGTGTCTAATAGAAGACAATCAGATGAGGGCATGAAATTTGCATGTAGGCTACCTTGCCACAAATATCTAAGGACCTTAAGTATGTTTTCATCCAATCTGGAAAATGGCAAAGCACAAAAGTGCTTTTCCTTATGTCTTAATTCCTTAGATCTTCTATCACAATAAAAACTAGTAAGAATAACCAACATTTATAGTCAATTGACAAGGTAAGTAACATGGGAAAGATACAGCATTTTTTAAGAGATTACCTATCAGCAACCTTTCCAATTTCACCACCCAATGCATCCACTTCATGAACTAATTGTGATTTTGCAAGCCCACCCACTGCTGGATTGCAAGGCTGCATAGAACAGTTGGTGAGAATATTGTTTGAATAATTTTGACATGATACCATTGACTGAACAGCATCCCCATTAAATATGTGTTTGCTAGCAAAGGAAAAATTTTCTGACCTTATTCTATAAGAGGATTAACCGTTTCTGAAGTTTCGAGGGACTAAATGTTAAAATATATGTGATGTGAATTTCATCCAAACAACACTGAAATTCATGCAACATTTTCCTTCCTAAGAAGACTGCAACGTCTAGCAATATGACTTATGTGGGCGATCCCACAGTTTTCGAGATAATAACCTGCCATGCTATTCTATCTATGTTTAGTGTGAGGAGAAGAGTTTTTGAACCCAAACGGGCAGATGCAAGGGCAGCTTCACAACCTGCATGTCCTGCTCCAACTACAATAACGTCATATCTTTCATCATTTGCTCCAGCATGACTACTCCAGCCTGCAAATGATCCAAATTGTGAAATGATGTTACTTATATATCAATTTACCAATTTCAAAATTTTTTCATCTGACGGTATAATGATGGACTTGATGAATTCTAATTGCAAAACTAACGAATGTGTGTGAAACTAGAAGAATCAAACCTAATTGGCTCCACTGAGCTAAAATTTGGAACGATTCAATTGCAGTAGAAATAAAAGAAAACGTAGACCACATCTTTGAATTCTTTTTCCTGCATTATTTATTCCTCTTTTTTTAGTATTATTATTATTTTTTTTCACTTAATAGGAAGTCAAGCAATGGTGCTCAAAGCAGTCCAGCAAATAGTGCGCTCATATCACGTGAAAAAAGAATGCAAGGGAAATCATACCTGAAGAGAGAGTTCAGAAAATAAACATTGCTAACTCTAAACTTTAGTTCTTAGTTTAGAATGAATAGAGAGAAGGCAGAAGAGAATGGACTTGGAGATAGACCTGGAGAGCTGGAAGCAGCGGAAACGGCAAAACGGCGGAGGAAACCAAGGAAAGCGGGTGTCCGGCGGTGGAAGGAGAGAGCACGCGGCGGCGGCGGCGGCTTGAGGAGAGACGGAGAGAAGCGAGAGAGGATAGGGGAAGAGAGGGACAGGTGGCAACGGCCAAGAATAAAGGAGAGATGGAAAGAGAGCGCTGCTGCCATCTTTTGGTTTGTTATTGTAGTTGTGGCGGCAGACGAATTGAGGCTGTCGGATAGGATTGGACGACGAATGCGACGGCCGAGCAGGCAGCCAAGGCACCTTTCCGCCCCCCTCCCTCTCTCTCTCTCTCTCTCGCTCTCTCGCTGTTTTTTTTTTTTTTTTGTTTTTTACTCGAAAAAGGGGAGGAACGTGAGTGGAAAAAATTCCAACTGAAGATTTTTTGATTTTTTTTTTTTTCTGTCGAAGTGAGAAGTTAATGCCTAAAAATAGAACTTCTAAATATTGGCAGTAATGTCAAAGTTCCACAGATTGCAATATTTTGCTTTGCTAGTCTTTTTGCACACCCTTATATCTAGTCAATTTAACATTCGTCTATTTTATTCAATTCACTTAATTATGATTTAATATGTATTATAATTCATCCAATTCATTTTAATGAATTTACACATATGTCTAAAATTTGCTAATGCAAATATTCATGATTAAGCAAGATGAAAAAGAAAAATAATTCTAAATTTCTTTTTCAAAGAAAGAAATAAAATATTTTCAAGTTTATGTTTTTCTTGAAAGGAAAAAATATTCATAATTTAAATTTCTTTTGTTTCTTTTTTTTTTAAAGGAAAAAAAAATACTCTCAAATTTATTTTTTAAAAAATATTTATAATTTAATTTTTTATTTTTTATTTACATAAAATATAATAAATATATAATTCTTAATAATATAATAAATACTTGCATTGTACAAGTCTAAATTAGTATTTATATTTATTGATCTATTTGATTTACATGTTATTGATTGTTAATTATTGTTACTAATTATTATTATTGATGAATAAAATAAAATTATATTATTTAATTTTATTGTTATTCCTTATTGCATTTGAAAGAGTAAAATGATTTTTTTTTTGACTAATTTGCTTTATACACTCTTTTATTGTACTAAAAAATCAATTGAAATTTTAATTGTAATATGTGAAAATTTTGTATTGTATATACACTTATTATAACACTAAAAAATGAAAAAAAAAAAAAGATTTTTAAAATTAACTAATAAAAATAAAAAAATAAAGATAGCATTCAAATAAAAAATCTATTAATGAATTCAATAACAAAAAAAATTCCATTAATCAAAAACTATTATTTAACTAAAATTTAAAATGAAAAATTATTATGAAATTATAACAAGGCAATCTAGAACAAAAGAAATTCAAGATTAATCAATCATACATATTTGTAGTATAAAATAAAGAGTTGTAAAAAATATATTTTTAGGGATATTTTAGAGTTACTTTTTCCATCTAAGTACTTTTAGTTTTATTTATCAACAAACAACAACCCTTAAAAAAGTCATTAAACATCATCAAACTTATTTTTGACAAACTAAGTAGCAACAAAAGGTCCCAAAAGTTAAAATAAACACATTTATATACATATTAATAATACCAAAGTTGAGAAAAAGTAAGTAATGTTGAATAATTTTTTGATTTAAAACATTTACGTGACAATGTTTGCTAAATTTTAAAATTTTTTTAATTGACCCATAATTTGTATTATTAGATATTAACTTAATAATTAGTTCATAATTTCTTTTAGTATTTTAATTCAATTAAAAATTTAAAATACATCTGATTCTTTTTTACATTGTAAAATCAAGGATATTTAATTTATCTTATTATTTATTTACTTTTTCTCAACAAAATTATTTTATTCAATATATTCCTTTTTAACTCGAATAATTTTTCTATAAGATTAATATTTATATTTGATTCTAGTAATTATGAATTTAATTATGATCTAAATATAACAATGAAATTTATTTCATCTTTTAGTTAAAAATTCATTTTTAATTTCATTCAATCATTCTAACATAAGTTTAAACTTAAAAACTCTTAAATTAACTAGGATAATAGTTATGATTAATAATTAAATCAATTTTAATTTTACTAAACTAATTTTTTTAAATATAAATTAAAAGCAAATTAATTTAATTGATTGCTATTATGAACATAACTCAAATTTTGTTATTTTAACACTTCCTATTAGATACTTATAACTTAAAGGATGTGCAGATTTAAATCTAATGCATATTAATATTACTAAAATTGTGAAACAACAAATTTTGATATTTATGTGTTGAGATTTACTTAATTTTAAAAATTTTAAAAGAAATCTTTATTAATTAAAATATCTTTTCTCTAATTTTAGAAGTATTAAAAGACTTTAATATTAATTAGAATTATAACAATTATAAATAGAAACTAAAATTCTATCCAAATCTTAAATTTTAATTTCATTTAATTATTAAATTTTTTAAAAATAATTTTAGTCAAATAAAATTATATTTAACTAATTAATCATTATCAAAAATTTTGTATCACAATAAAACTTAAAAATTTGATCTTATATATTATTGTCACTTATAATTATATAGTTTAGTTTAATAGTATTTTATAGCACTCTAGAAGTTTAATAAAATTTTATTTTTACTTAATTATATTTTTTTATGTTTAAATAAATTTTATTTTCAAAATAAATTTAAACCATTGTCGTTTTAGTTTAAAGAAAATTTGGGCATAAGTTTAGATTAACTGAGGTTATATGGCTCTTTATTATTATTTTGTCTTATATACGTTGGTTATCATTTTTTATTATTTTGTCGCATTATTAATTTATATATTTTCATCGATTCGATTTAACAGTTGAATAAAATTGTTAGTAAAAAATAATTTTAAATTATTATTTTTAAAAAATTAAATTAAATTTAACTTAGCGTGTAAAATTGTAAATAAAATTATATTTTAATCCTTAAAAAAAAAAAAAAAGCCATAGAAATTAGCCCTTTTTCCGTGGCTTGGCTTGGGGCAAAAACGCTTAAGGGTTGGGGGCCGGTGAATGGGTGGAGCATAGAGCAACAGACGGGGTTTAACAGACTGACGGTTCGCGCTTCATGGCGTTGATTTCTCGATGGAATGATCGCGTCAGTGGATAACTGCCAGTCCAATTTGGCTGCTTCTAAGCGCTGTCATCATTATCAATTTGGACAGGTACATTGCATAAATCTGAATGATCTCTGCTGGGTAGTTGGGCCAGCATCGGATCTATAAATAAAGGGAGTGGGGGAGTGGTTTCCTGCACGGTGATATCACAAAAGGTTTTGTTTGTTTTTTTTCTTATTCTGTGGTTTCTTCATCAATTGATCATCAATGGCGGGTTTTTACGACAAACAAGCGGCCATATATTTGGACGCGAGGCCAACTTATCCAAGCGAATGGTTTTCTATGCTCGCCGCTCTCACTCCTCATCATTTTTTGGCTTGGGATGCTGGCACTGGCAATGGTCAAGCAGCTGTTGGCGTAAGTTCATTTTCTTCGTCTCGTCTTTCTCGCATTTTTTTTTTGTTTTTTTTTGTTTTTGTCGCATACGGCCCCATCTTTGTTGGGTGGGCAAAACTCGAGCATGCTTTTTGTTCATTCATGAACCCCATACCTTAGATCAAACTTTGCAATTGCAACAACCAATTTGTTATAAAAAAAAAAAAATTGATCAATTTGGGTTGAAGCTAGGCCTTGCTTCTTTTTGATTAACGATTATTACAATATGATATGAGCAAGCTTGGGGATGTGGGGTTCTTTCTCAATTGTTGTTGGGGTTTTGAAGGTGGCCAAGCATTACGACCGAGTGATTGCAACTGAAGTAAGCGAAGAGCAGCTGAAGCATGCAATACAGCATCCCAAAGTCCATTACGCGCATACCCCGTTATCAATGTCAGATGATGAGATTGTTGCCTTAATGGGGGGTGAGAATTCAGTTGATTTATTGACTGTGGCCGTAGCTGTACACTGGTTTGACCTGGAAAAGTTCTACTCTCTCGCCCAGCGCCTGCTTAGAAAGCCTGGAGGTGTTATTGCTGTCTGGACTTATGCTCTGGTCCAAGTTAGCCCAGAATTTGATGCTGTCTTACACCGGTTTCACGAGAGGGTTCTGCCTTTTCAGAACCCAAAGGTGCAGTACGCCTTTGACTGCTATAAGACTCTTCCATTCCCTTTTGAAAGCGTGGGTTTGGGCAGCGAAGGGCATCCACGAGAACTGGAAATGGCAAGGGAATGTTCATTTCAAGGATTTGTGGGGCTGTTGGGGTCCTGGTCAGCAGTAAACAGTGCCAAGGAGCAAGGAATTGATTTGTTGTCTGAAGAGGTTGTTAAGGAGTTCGAGAGTGCATGGGGCGGGCCTAATCTGGTGAGAACTGTCACCTATAAGACATATATGCTTGCGGGGAAAGTCCTGTAACTTTTCGTTTGTTACGAAACAGCAGGGGCAAATAATGCCAGTTTGGAGCTTCCTATCTTAAAGATTCACGAAGTCTCTCACTCAAGATAAGCCATCAGATCTATTCTAATGGCGGAGTTGAGTTTCTTTGTGCTCAGTTTAGAATTTTTTCATTGCCTAAGGAATTTCCTGCAAATGAAAGTAAGCCTATGATAAATAAGAACAGATATGTGGAAGGAACTTCTGCTTAGAGTCCTAAAGCTTCTTTGGGTACTACCCTTAGAGAGTAGATTATGAAGTGTAATAAGTATATCAAAATTTGTAATGTGTCAAATAAAATAAAGGTAGGCTTAGCTACCATGTATGGTTGGTAGACCAAACTACCTTGTATTCGCGTGTCATTTGGGAATAGCATATTTTCTAATGTTGTGCAAGAGTTTAACAAACTACAAACTATTCCTTGTTACGGATGGTTGAATTGTAGAGTTACTGGCAACTCCACGTGCACCAAAAGTTGTTTTGAAACGAATGACAGTGTCAGATTACAGAATTTGCTAAGAAAGTTGTTGCCGCGAAAAATTCAAAAAAGGCGTGGTTTAGGACCCAACACACACAAAAAATCAAAGAATAACCAGAAAAATTAAATCAAAATTTAATATCACAAACCCTAGACCCACCCTTCAAGGAACACGAAAATATGGACGCCACACTCCAAAAAAGAAAGAAATTGGGAGTGATAAGTCGCTGGAAACGTCACAAAAAGAAATACCTCTTAATAAGTTCCTTATTCCTTAAAAGAACTGAGAGGAAAAAACCCTTACTTTCTATTTCACTCAAAATTATCTGATCCTCCAGAGTTTACAAAGGGTGCCTATTTATAGGCTAAGATAGCAATTCTAAAGAGGTACAAATTCCTACTTAGGAGAAATTTTTATTTTAGAGGAATTCCTAATTGTGGACAAATTTCAACATAAATAATAAACTCTTATTTAAGAAGAAATGCTATTACTTATTCTGACCTATTAAGTATTCTAATTATATTAATTGGGCCTGGACTTCTTATCAAACTTGAATTCGCATTATTTGAAGCTGGGTTGGCCTGAATGTTCTGAATCAGCCCATTTAGTGCTTCTTTAATCTTTTTGGCTCTAGCTCGTGTTATTGGGCCTTCTGGAATGTGCAATGGACCTTTTGCAACCATTGAAGCCTTCCACCCATCATCTCTATGGTTCTCATCATTCCCCCTTTCCTCAAAAGGATTCGTCTCCGAATCATCACCTACATCAAAAGGGGAAAGATCAGAAACGTTAATGTTGCACTCACATTATACTCATCAGGAAGGTCCAACTTATAAGCATTGTCATTAATTCGGGCTACAACTTGAAAGGGACCATCTCCTCTGGGTTGTAGCTTCAAACGCCGTTGAGCTGGGAACTGTTCCTTGCGCATATGCACCCAAACCCAATCACCAGGTTCAAACACCACCTTCTTTCGTCCCTTGTTGACATGGGATGCGTGTTGCTCAGTTCGTTTTTCAATATGTTGTCGCACCTTCTCATGCAATTTTTTTATCATGTCCGCCTTGTGTTCCCCATCGAAGCTGGCATACTCATTGACAAGTATAAGTACCAAATCCAAAGGAGTCAATGGATTAAAATCATATACGATTTCAAATGGAGAGTAACTAGTAGTAGAATGAACACTCCTATTATACGCAAACTCGACATGCGGTAAACAATCTTCCCATGTTTTCAAATTTGTTCAAATAATAGCACGCAAAAGAGTAGAAAGAGTTCGATTAACTACCTCAGTCTGCCCATCAGTTTGTGGATGACAAGTAGTTGAAAACAATAGTTTAGTACCTAACTTACCCCACAAAGTCTTCCAGAAGTAGCTTAAGAACTTTGTATCCCGATCTGAAACAATGCTTCGTGGCATGCCATGCAAACGTACTACTTCTCTAAAGAATAAGTCAGCCACATTGTTTGCATCATCAGTTTTATGACATGGGATGAAGTGTGCCATCTTTGAAAATCTATCAACAACAACAAATATAGAATCCCTACCCCTTTTTGTTCGGGGCAATTCTAGTACAAAGTCCATAGATAAATCAACCCAGGGATGGTTAGGTATGGGTAGAGGGGTATACAAGCCATGAGGTAAAACTCTAGATTTAGCTTGTTTGCATGTTATGCATTTCGCACATATCCTCTCAACATCTCGTTTCATTCGTGGCCAAAAGAAATGTTCATTTAGGACATCTAGGGTTTTCTTAACTCCGAAATGACCCATTAGACCACCCTCATGAGCTTCTCTTACAACCAACTCCCTCAAAGAACTCATAGGCATGCATAAACGATTTTTCCTAAATAAGAAACCCTTATGCCTATAAAACTTCTCAAAGGCTGACACCTCACATGCTCTATACACATTAGCAAAATTAGGATCATTCACATATAAATCCTTAATGTGTTCAAATCCCAATAAGTTTGCAGTAAGTGTAGAGATAAGGGTATACCTGCGAGATAATGCATCAGCTACCATATTTTCCTTATCTTTTTTATATTGGATGATGTAGGGAAAGTTCTCAATGAATTCAACCCACTTGGCATGTCTTTTGTTCAACTTTCCTTGTCCCTTCAAGTGCAATGCATACATCTCTTTATCATAAGTAGGATAATTAAGGCTTGCTCCACTTAGCTTTTCACTAAAGTAAGCAATTGGGCGCCTTTCTTGCATCAAAACAGCTCCAATGCCAATACTTGAAGCATCACACTCAATCTCGAAAGCTTTTGCAAAGTTAGGTAAAGCAAGTAAGGGTGCAGAACTTAATTTTTCCTTGATGCAATTAAAAGCCTTGCCTTGGTCACTACCCCACCTAAAACTCATGTTCTTTTTAATAAGCTCAGTGAGTGGTGCGGCAATGGTGCTAAAGTCTTTAACAAAGCGTCTATAGAAACTAGCTAGACCATGAAAGCTACGCACGTCACTAATTGACTTAGGTGTAGGCCAATCACGAATTGCCTTAACTTTTTCCTCATCAACCTCAACACCTTTAGCACTGACAATATAGCCAAGAAATGTGATCTGATCAGTACAAAAGGAACATTTATGTAAGTTAGCATACAATTTCTCAGAACGTAAAACACTTACAACAGAACGTAAATGATCAAGATGATCTTCTAAGGTTTTACTATAGACCAAGATATCATCAAAATACACTACTACAAATCTACCAATAAATGCACGTAAAACATGATTCATTAGTCGCATAAAAGTGCTTGGTGCATTAGTGAGACCAAATGGCATAACTAGCCACTCATACAACCCATACTTAGTTTTGAAAGCTATTTTCCACTCATCTCCCTCTCTCATCCTAATTTGATGATATCCACTTTTCAAATCAATCTTAGAAAAGACACATGACTCATGCAATTCATCTAACATGTCATCTAATCTAGGTATGGGATGACGATACTTTACAGTGATTTTGTTGATTGCTCGACAATCAACACACATCCTACAAGTCCCATCTTTTTTTGGTACAAGTAGGACAGGAACAACACATAGACTCATGCTTTCCCTTACATATCCTTTGGACATAAGCTCCTCAACCTGCCTTTGAAGCTCTTTTGTCTCCTCAGGATTACTCTTATATGCTGGCCGGTTAGGAATGGATGCACCTGGGATGAAATCAATTTGATGCTCAATTCCTCTAGTAGGTGGCAATCCACTTGGGATATCGTCAGGGAATACATCTTCAAATTCCTGCAATAGCGCAACAACAACACTAGGCAAAGATAGGTCAAACTTGTTAGTGTTAAAATAAGCCTCCTTGTACAAAAGTACAATCATAGGCTGTTTGGCATAGAATGCTCTTTTGACATCACTTCCTTTTGCATAAAGATTTTCTCTTTTCTTCTCTTTCTCTGAGGTCCTCACGTTTTCTTCTCCTTTTTCTCTTTTGTCAATCTCTCTTTTTTGTTCACTCTCATTTTTAATCCTTAATTGATCCTTATATGCTTGTTGAGGTGATAATGGTACAAGAATGACGGGTTTTCTGTTCATTACAAAGGAATATCGATTCTTGAAGCCATCATGCATAACTCGCCTATCAAATTGCCATGGTCTTCCTAATAGAATATGTCCCGCATGCATAGGTACAACATCACATAAAACTTCATCATGGTACCTTCCGATAGAAAATGATACTAGCACTTGCTGATTTACCTTCACTTCACCATTCTCATTTAATCATTGAAATTTATATGGTCTAGGATGCTTCATAATAGGTAAATCCAGCTTCTCAACCATAGTTGTGCTAGCAACGTTAGTGCAACTTCCACCATCAATAATCATACTACATACCTTATCTTTGATGAGACACCGTGTCTGAAAGATGTTATCTCGTTGCACCTCATTTTCTTCTTTTACTTGCACATTCAATGCTCGCCTTGTAACGAGAGCTACTCCGTTAACCGGATACTCCTCTCCATCACATTCACCCTCTGATGGTGGCACAGAATCATCATCTGATTCACTTTCAGTTTCAACATCACCGTTACTTCTCAGGATCATTACACGCTTATTTGGACATTAAGTTGCAATGTGACCCCTGCCCAAACACTTAAAACATTTAACATCTTTATTTCTACTCGATTGGGGTTCAAATTTACCTGTCTCCTTGTTAGAACCCACATCCTTGTGCTTGGGTAACTCGGCTTTGGACTTGTAATTGGTCATCTCGTCCCTTTTACTCCAATTTGGCTTCCACGATGAGGTAGAACCTAAATTCTACCCAAACCGTGTGGAGCCCTTTCGTTTAAGTTGCCTTTCAACTTTCATTGCTATATGCACCATGTTTTCTAATTCCACATAGTGCTGCAATTCAACCACATTTGCTATGTCCCTATTTAGCCCTTGCAGAAATCGAGCTATGGTTGCCTCCCTATCTTCTTCTACATTAGCCCTAATCATGGTAATCTCCATCTCCTTGTGGTAGTCCTCTACACCTTTGGTGCCCTGAGTGAGCCTTTGCAGCCTTTGGTACAACTCCCTGTAATAGTGAGTAGGGACAAACCTCCTCCTCATGATAGCCTTCATCTCCTCTCATGTATCAATAGGCCGCTCATGATTCCTTTTCCTAGTCAAAACAAGTTGATCCCACCAAATAATAGCATAATCAGTAAATTCAATTGCAGCAAGCTTTACCTTTTTCTCCTCGGAATAGTTGTGGCAATCAAAAACCAATTCAACCTTCTTTTCCCATTCTAGGTATGCATCAGGATCATTCTTACCTTGGAATGAAGGAATTGTCATTTTAATACTACCCAGATTATGGTCGTAGGTGCCTTGCCTCCCAACTTCTCTTCGATCCCTTCTATTGTGACCCGTTCTAACCATCGTAGTTTGATCGTCAACTTCATCATCTTCTACATCATCTTCATGGTCATAGGCACGTGTCAACTGCCTTCTTGCTTTGGGAGCCTCATATTCCCCATGTCTCCTTTGCAACTCTGCTATTGTATTAGCTTGCTCCTCCATCCTCTCCCTCATATCATCAAACCTAGTATTCATGCGCTCAAATTGTTGTTGCATAGCTTTGATCATGAAGGACACATCATTAGCTCTCTCTTGAGCTACACCTTTGTCTTTGGACATCATAGTCTTACTTCTGCACAAATCAAATAGGAGGCCTCACAGAACACTCCCTCACGTGTATCACTCAAAAGATTGTGTCACACTCTCTCGTGTTTATACTCTTTATGGTTTTTCTTTATATGAACTTTCACTCTTACCTTTTTCCACTCAGATTTTCCCTTTCATCTCTATAAAGAACTAAAGAACGTAAATCAAGGGTATTGATTTAGAACAGAATAAGCTAAATGGTGTAGAATTGAACAAATTGGAGAATAAAGAATCAAGCGACAGAGGATGTTAACATAAACGGATTTAATGAACTAAACTCAAAAAAATCAAGATAGGGGTAATATAACCTAGAGAACAACTTGGGTGACAAACTAGGAAAACAGATAGTAGAATTGGAGTTGAATAAGAAAACTTTATTATTATTGTAGCCAATATGACCAAACTGTTAACTTTTTGATGTTTTCTTTCTTTTGTTTTCTTCCTTCCCTTTTTTTTTTCCCGTCGTTTTTTTTTGTCGTTTCTTTTTCCTTCAATTTTTTTTTTCGTTTTTTTTAACACAAAACAATAATAGAATACTTAATCATACCAATTGAAATTGAAATTAGCACGTTTATGAGAAACAAGCAAAGAAAGAAGGATTGCAAATAAACAGATTTGTGCATTTGAATGATAATGCACATAATAGACAAACTAAATAACAATAAATAAATCAAAAGATAGAAAATTGAAGAGTGAGTGGATTCAACCTGATTTAGAACCCTGCTCTGATACCAACTGATGCGAAAAACCCCAAAAAGACGTGGTTTAGGGACCCAACACACACAAGGAATCAAAGAACAACCAGGAAAGCTAAATCAAAGTTTAATATCACAAACCCTAGACCCACCCTTCAAGGAACACGAACCTAGAACATTCAAGAAGGATATGGACACCACACTTCAGAAAAGAAAGGAATTGGGAGTGATAAGTCGCTGGGAACGCCACAAGAAGAAATACCTCTTGATAAGTTCCTTAGTCCTTAAAAGAACTGAAAGGAAAAAACCCTTGCTTTCTATTTCATTCAAAATTGTCTGATCCTTCAAAGCTTACAAGGGGTGCCTATTTATAGGCTAAGATAGCAATCCTAAAGAGGTACAAATTCCTACTTAGGAGAAATCCTTATTTTGGAGGAATTCCTAATTGTGGACAAATTCCAACATAAATAATAAACTCTTATTTAAGAAGAAATGCTATTACTTATTCTGACTTATTAAGCATTCTAATTATATTAATTGGGCCTGGACTCCTTATCAAACTTGAATTCGCATCATTTGAAGTTGGGTTGGCCTGAATGTTCTGAATCAGCCCATTTAGTGCTTCTTTAATCTTTTTGGCTCTAGCTCGTGTTATTGGGCCTTCTGGAATGTGCAATGGACCTCTTGCAACCATTGAAGCCTTCCACCCATCATCTCTATGGTTCTCATCAGTTGTGCAAGCTCACTTATGTGCAGTGGTTACACAAAGTCAAACCACTATTGTACCCAAAGAATTACAACTTGTGTTGGATTGTTATGCTGATATTTTTGCTAAACCTTTTAGAATGCCTCCATCTAGATCTCATGATCATGCTATTGCTATTAGACATGATGCTTAGCCTTTCAACTTGAGACCTTATAGGTATTCTCATTTCTATAAAGTTGAAGTAGAAAAATTGGTAGATGAAATGGTGGACTTTTCCATAATACAAAACAGTATCAACCCATTTGCTTATGTAGCACTTTTCATGAAATAGAAAAAGGATGACACATGGTGTTTTAGTGTTGATTATAAATGATTGAACTCCTTTATTATGAAAGATAAATTTTCCATTCCTATAATTAATGGCTTTCTAGACAAACTTTATAAGGCTATTGCGTTCTCTATGATTGACTTAAGGGCATACTATCATCAAATTCAAATGAAAAAGCATTACATTCCAAAGATTGCATTTAGGACCCATCACAACCATTACAAATTCAAAGTAATGCCTTTTGGATTGACAAAACCCTTAGGACTTCTTAAGCACTTATAAATTATGTCTTTGGGCTTTACTTAAAAAAGTTTGTATTGATTATTTTTTATGACATTCTCATTTATAGTGTTACCATAAAAGCCCATGCTTTTTACATATCAAAAGTCTTATGAGTCTTTAGGCAATAAAAGCTATTTGTTAAGAAGTCTATGTGCTTTTTTGAACAACCATAGGTGAAATACTTAGGGCATGTTATCATTAGAAAGAGTGTGGTTAATGTTGAGCCCATCTTTGATGACTAATGTTGGATTTGTTGTGAACCTCATCTTATACGGTTATATATGTTGATTTGATATTATGAATGTCGTTGAGATGTAGTGAGGTCATTGGAAAAATCGGTGATGACAGGTTAATCCTGACGTTGAAGAGTCAATGTTAACTGTGACCTTAAATTATAGGAGTCAAGATTGATCGTTGACCCTAAATTTTAGGACTCAAATTTGGTCCTTGATTTTAGGGCAATTTATGGGAATCAACAATGACTGTTGATAATTATGTAACCCTAATCTTAAAGTTCTATAAATACCCCTATGTGTCTTGCAAGAAGTATGTGCACTGCAGAATTTTTGAGAGAACAAAACCTATTTATAGTAGCTAGCTAAAAGGGAGAGAGAGGTAGCAAGTTTGCCAGCCAAAAGGGAGAGAGAGGCAATAAAGTAGCCGGCTACCACACCAGAAACTTGAAGCAGCTGGCCTTCATACCAGAAACTTGAAGCAACCAGCCACTACACTAGTAACTTGTAGTAGCTAGCCTTGAACCAATAATCCAATAGCCAAAGGAGACAAACCAGAAGATGGTGTAGCAACTTGTGAATCTGGTAGCCACGGGAGATAAACCAAAAGATGGTGCAGCAACTTATGAATCTAGCATCAAGGGAAGACAAACAAGGAGGCAACAACAGCAAGAGGTCCTGCACCAGTAAACCAGGAGGTTCGGTAGGAGGTAGTGTAGTAGCAGGAGGTCCTACACCAGTAAACCAAGAGGTCCGGCAGGAGGTAGTGTAGTACATAAGCAAACCAAAATAGCAGCTGTAGTAGTATTATCTAGGAATTAAGCAAAAAACCAGCAGCAAGAGATTTTTATACCAACAGTCCAGGAGACTCTTTAGCAACACTAGACGTCTTTGCACATCTAGAAGGCTTTCCAGTAGACCAACAGCACTCCAAGAGGCTTTTTGGCAGACTAGCAGCACCCCAAAAGGCTTCCTAGTAACAGAAACATGCTCGGGAATCAAGCAAAAAATCAAAACGTGCAACAGTAAATCGTGTAGCAACAAGTTCGGGAATCAGTAGCCATTTACAGAAAGTGCAGTAGTAGGTTCGGGCATGAAGCAGAAAATTAAAACGTGTAGCAGCATGTCCAAGAGGCATCCCTGCACTAGCAGCATGTCCAGGAGGTGTCTCAATACCAGCAACATGTCCATGAGGGACTAACAATAGCAGTGGTGCATGCGAATAATGGCTACAGCGCAAACAGATAGCAGCGGCAATGCATGTGAACAACAGTAGTAACGCGTGTAGACAGCAATAACAGTGTGTACAAATTGTAGTAGCAGAGCATGTAGACAACAATAACAGCGTGTGCAGAGAGCAGCAGTAGAGCGTGTGAACAACAATAGCAAAATGTGCAGGTAGCGATAGTAGTACGTGCAAATAGCAATAGTGGCGCGTGTAGGCAGCAATAGCAACATTTGTGGATAACAATAGCAAAGAAGAAGACGTGTTCGGCAACAAATTCGACAGTTTGCAGTAGTGGAGGAGTAAACGTGCCTATTAGCAGGTTTAGTAGCTTGTAATAGTAGAGGAGGCAACCTCCCAAAACTATTGGGGAGACAGCATCGGTAGCAAGGGAAGAGAACCTACCAAGGTCGAAGGAGGTAGCATTGGTAGTAGGAGGAGAGAATTTGCCAAGGCTGCAGGAAAGGCAGCATCAGCAGCAGAGGAGAGATCCTATTAGGACAACAGGTGAGTCAACACCAGTAGTAGGAGTAGAGATAACTTGCAGCTGAGATAACTTGTAGAGAAGAAACCAGTAAAACTTGAGCAAAGACTGACAATGAGGAAGGAAAAGATCCATATTCTGCACTAGCAATTTGTACATATTGAGTGATCATTCTTTAGGAAAGGTTTTACTATAAATTTTTGATAAACTTACTGAAAAAGGGTGAGATACCCTTGGAATGATTGAGAGATCAACTCCTTGATCGGGATATCATTATAAGTGGTTAAGGAGTGATCATTCCACAACATTGTTGTATTCCTTGATAATAAGAATGGATCCTATCATATTGTAGACGTAACTCGCACATTGTACGTGAACTACGTAAAAATTGATATGTGTTTTTGGATGCTTGTGTTTGATTGATATCCGTATGGTTGGTCTTACATAAAGGAGTAAGATAAATAATTGGACCATTGGTTTTAACAAGTCATAAAGGTTAAATCTGGATAGGTTTGTAAAAATGAATATCTTACATTAATTCACCTCCATCTTAGTATGAAACCTAAAAAGGTCATCATCAGCTACAAATCTAAGTAAGGTTGTTATAATAATGAATTGACTAGTGTTTACTAATATCAAGTAGTTTGGAGGATTTTTGAGATTAATTGGATATCTTAGGAAATTTTTTAAATAGTATGGTCATATTAATAAGCCCTTAATAGAATTGTTAAAGAAAACAATTTTACTTGGAATAAGGTAATTAAAGGTCATTTACTCGTACAACCTTTATTCTAGGTATGCTAGATTTTATATAGCTATTTATCCTTAACACTAATGCATGTGGTAAAGGAATTGGGGCCATATTAATGCAAGAATGTAAACTCATTTCCTAACTTAGTAAAAAGCTTCATGTTAGGCACTAAAGTTTTTTATTGATAAGAATAGTTAGCAATATTAATGGTTATGTCTAAGTGGAGATATTATTTAGAGAGATATTCTTTTTTCATAAGAACTAATCATGAAAATCTCAAATTTTTACTTTAATAACAATTGCACACTTATATCCAACTTAAAGGAGTAACTAAGTTATTTAGGTTGAATTATAGCATGTAATATAAGAAAAGAGTTGAGAATAAAGTAGTTAATACTTTATGTAAAAGGGAGGATTCCACTAATAAGTGACAATATTGGTCTTCAAGCAGATTCTACTTGGTGTTATACTATTATCACATAAGTGCTTCATTGATTGATTGAGACTATTTCTAGTTATGAAACTGATAAAATGGCCTCAGACTCAATTCCAACTTTAAGTCTCTCTCTAGGACCAAAACCCCCTTTTTTCTTTGTAATGGAATCTTAAAACATAAGGTGAAGATTTATATTAGGTTTATTAGTGATTGCAACAACAAATGCTTTAGAAATTTCATAATTTTTTTACTAGTAGTTGCTTAAACATTTTAGTTACTTGCTATAAATTGAAGCAAATTTTCTATTGGACCAATCTCAAAAGGGATGTACAATAGTTCATATAAAGGCTTGACATTTGGTAACATTACAAAGAAGAGACTATTAAATACCTTAGATTTTTATAATCCTTGTTAGCTTCTACCCAAATTTGGAGAGATATTATTATTAACTTTATGGAAGAAATGCCAAAGCCAGATAAAAAAGAGGTCATATTAATGGTCATTAATCAATTTACTAAATATAACCACTTTATTGACATTTCACATTCTTTTAATGCCACTTTAATGGCTAAAGTTTTCAAGGAAAACATCTTAAGGTTGCATAGGGTCTCTCACTCCATTTTCTTTGATTGACATAAGGTTTATATTAGTCTATTTTGGTAGAAATAGTTTAAACTATTTGTAATTCAGCTTTATATGAGCATTGTATACTATCTATAATATGATAGTTAGCCGAAAGGCTTAACAAATATGCAAAGAAATATCTTTACTATATGACTTTCTTAAAGTTTAGCTAATGGTGCAAGTGGTTACATTTGGCTGAGTGGTAGTACAATAATAACAACCATTAAGCCATTGCCATGCCATCTTTTTAAGCTTTATTTGCATTTGTTCCTTGTTAATTGCTAAAATTGCTTATAGAGCTATCTAAGGTAGCTTATGTTGTAGCCATGTTGCGGGATAGGTAGTAATCATAACTTGTTAAAGAGTAATTTTTTAGAGCCTAACAATGCATGAAACACTATTTAGATAAAAAAAAAAAAGTTCAATCACTCTTTTTTCCACGAGAGATTCAATGTAATTGATGTTATAGTCTTATAAATAGTCTTTCGTAGCTATATGTAAGAATTTGACGTTAGCAATGAAATATTATAAGCCTTTATTGGTTTTAGAGAAAGTGTGACAAATGGTTTACAAATTTTAGTTGCTTGTAAGTTCCCCATACACTCCCTATTTCATGTGTTGTTGTTAAAATGCTTTATTGGTCTTTAGGGTTAACTGATGCCTTAATTAACATTAACTAGTTATCCTAATCAACTATTGGTAGAAACTAGTGATTATATTAAATCATCGTATGATGGAAAGGCATAATTAGTTTGTTGCATAAGTCTTGATTCAATGGTCTAATTTGTCTTTTGAGGATGTTACTTAAGTAGATTAGACTTTCATTGCCTCCCAATTTTTCACCTTTTAACATTGAGGAAAAGGCTATTCTTATAGGGAGGATTTGTTACAAGTTACTTGAGCTAGAGATTTCCTTAATTTTGTTTATGCATAAATATATATATTATTTATAATTATATTGTAATAATTAGGTAGTTAATGGAGTTGTTAATTATTGCCTAAGAAATCATACGAATTATTGGATTAGGGATGTTAGTGAATTTTTTAGTAACTCCATTAAGTGTTCCATGTCCAATTAGTGCAACGTTGAGTTTCATTAATAGAGAGTGGTTAATCTAATTTGCCACTTGTATAAATGAAAGTGGGTATGGTAATTAGGTTTCAACTAATAACAAAAAAAAAAACTAATTTCCTTATGTAGATTTTCCTTTTCTCTTTTTAAATTCCTCTACTCTCTCTTTGTTATTCCCACAACCTTATATGAGTTGTAATTGTTGTTAACTAGGTTTAAGTGTGCAAGAAAGTAAAGCCATATGGAAGGACAAGAAAGTCAATTCGTCGCGTAAGGGCAAGAACGTAAATCCACTATGTAAGGGCAAGACAGTAAATTTGCCGCAAGTATGCCCTATTAGGGTTTCATGGAATAGAGTATATAAAGGCCTTAGAAGACAAAACTAGGGTAAGGCCAACACAATTGAATGCACGACAAAATACAAAAGTGTGTGGACGGCCAAATAAAGAAACCAGAAAAACACAACACACGGCCAAAGCACACTAACGGCAAGAGAACAGCAAAACAGGGGACGGCAAAATAGAAAAGAGGAGGGCAGTCATTGAAAGAAGCCATCGAATGAACAGTAACCGTCGTAAAAAAAGAGGAGAGGTCGGCAAATTAAGCAAATTGGAGCAAACCGTATGACGATAAGAAAAAAAAACCCTTAAGGAACGGCACACTACTGGCACATTAGCGGTCGGCGAGGAGACAACATGGCAAAGAGGTAGAGAGAGAAAGGGGAGACGGCTGAGCTGAACGAAGAACAAAGGTAGAGGGAGAAAGAAAAAAGAGACAACCGGGCTGAACAAAGAACAATCCTCAAGAGAGAGAGAAAAGGGAGATAGCTGGGCTGAACGAAGAACAACTATCGAGAGAGAGAGAGAGAAAGGGGAGACAGTCGAAACAGTGAGCAAAATGACAAAAATAGACAACCAGCGAAAACCCAAGAACGACCAAATTGGAGTCGACAGGAAGGCGAGAAAAAGAAAACACGACCAAAATTAGAGATGGCTGGACGACAAGAGAGAGTGAAACAGATAGGTGAGGGTAGGCCGTGAAACAGTGAGATCGTGGGGCAAGGAGACAAGTGAGACAATGAGACGGTGAAAGCAAGAATTGTGTAAGACAACATAGAGAAGAAATTCGGTGAAGCATTGAAAGAACTTAACGTATTTCCAGATTTTTTCAAGAGAGGTTAGAGAGCGTTGCAGTGAACTTTTAAGTAGCAGTGGAGTAGCCTTTCAATTCAACAGAGGCAAGACAAGTTAGAAGAAGGGTAGACACAGTAAGTGACACTTTTTGTATTGTACTTGCTTAGTAATTGCAATAGTAAAAGGAGCAGATGATTAAGACATCTATTGTAACTGGAATTCTCAAGTATAGTGGATAGTCTCGGTTAGGGAGAGTCCCTGCCATTGTGGATGTACGTCATATTAACAGAACCACGTAAATCTCGTGTGTCCTTAATTTACTTTGCGTTTTGTGTTTTGAATTGAGATGTGAACGCAGCTAAAGTATCAGCCAACCCATAACCTAACGAAGACCTAAACAAGAACATCTGAATTGTCTATTAAGCAAAGTGTTTGAAAGGTGACTTTGGGGACTATTGTGATTAGTAGGTAGTAATAGATTCACCTTAGTCGAATTTCAGAAAGAATTCGCTTTTAAGAAGAGGTTGAAGTTGTTCACTTACCTGTTAATTACGAATTGTGGTGATACGGATTCACCCCCCTCTCAGTATCACAAACTAGTAGATCCTAGGGAGAAGTCGGAAACTTCACTCTCTTTTTTCTTTAATCTATAATTTTCCATAAATCTTTCTAAAACCTAACATCATCTTAAAATCATCATTAAGAAGCTAATATTTCTTTCATTTGAATTCTAATATATATATATATATATATATATATATGTACACACACACACACACACAATATGACAAATTGGAAGCGCATAATTGAAGGGGCCTTTCCTTTTATGCCTGTAATAGATTGAAGGTATGTTATTTATGGCTTTGAAATCATAATTTATACTTTTATTCTCATTTGGACTAAAAAGAAATATTTGTATTTCAAATGGGTAAGTAAGGTTTTTAATTTTGAAATAACTTTTTAAAAGCACAATAAGCAACGTAGTTTGAGTTTAGGAGCAAAAGAAGGAAAGAAAATGAGTTAGAAAAGGAGATTATAGTGTAATCTTTAGTGGGTGTTATAGGTGAAATTATATAGGAAACTAATTTTAATGAAAGAAATATGAATTGATCATAACATATATGTTTTTCAATATTTCCTTCATAAATTAAATTTTTGATCTTTTGAAAGTTAATATGTTGTTACTTAATGATCAAATATAAAGTTTAATCCATTTTGACAATTATGTATATTGTTGAGTGTATTATAATCTTAATATGGTTGGTATAAGAAATTTGAGCACAATTTAATGCGTACAAAGACTTCATTTGTTACATATTAGTTTAAAGATGTGAAATGAACAAGTTTGTAGTTAATATGCAAAAAAGTAAGAAAAGATCTAATTTAACTTGTCTTGTTCTAGATACATATAGTCTTAATATAAACTTTACCTAAACTATTAGGTGTTGATAGTTAATATTGCAAATTTTATAAAGTAAGAAATAAATTAGTATATATATAGATTTAATACCATAAAGTAGGGAAGAGTATTTTGGTTGCCAATACTTCAATGTAAATCCTAAATTATGCACCATATTAAGAAATGATGAGTTATTAATGTTTTAGTGCAAAGATAGACTTTAGTATTTGAGGAGTGACATTGTAAATTATGTATTGAAAATTAAGTTTGATTAAAGGAGTTTATCAACCTCTTTAGTGTATTAGACATTCTCTTTAGTAAGAAGGCATAAATAATTCAATAAGCAAACTTTAGGGTTATAAACTTGTATGGTTGTAGATGAACACTTTAAAAAAATTGTATTTTTTGATAAACATTACTAGGGTGAGAAGATAGATATTATTTCTCTATTTTGTATGACTTAAACAAAAGGTTACATTTTTTTTCTTTTTTTTTTGGTGTATTTGTATTAAGATATTTGTAATTAGTTTGTAAAGTTAGTATATTGATTGTGCTTAAAAGATATATTAAGATTGTAATTAAAAGTTATATTTAGACAAAAAAAAGGAAAAGAAAAGAAAAGAAAAAAATAAAAAAAAGAAAGAGAAAAAAAGGGGAAAAAAAGAGATAGGAAAAAGAAAAATAAAAAAAATAATAAATTAATAAATTAATAATTTTATATTAAAAATTTATTTATAAAGTACAATTATAAAGTCAACATATAACTTACCCATTAGAAGCATAGAAGGAAGAAAACCTTAACCTTTATTAGGCCCTTAGGTGAAACCCAAAGTCATTTAATCTTTAGGCCCAAACTAGGAACTAAAGAGGTTATTGTTGGGAGGATTTGATAAATCCTAAGATGTGATTGAGTTTAGAGGAGTCCTTTTTTTCTCAACCTATAATAAAAAGAGAGAGTACAATATCTATTATGAGAACTTAATACATTAATTTTTATTTACAAGAATCAAATACTATGAATAGCCCATAGTTTAACACATTAAGGGACTATAAGTTTGAAGAGTTCAATTTTTCCAGTTTGATCCATGGTAACCAAGGAGAGAAGCTTTAATAAGTTCAATAAGGATATTTATGGGTAAAGCATTAATCTTGACCAATATGGATGGTAAACATCTTTTTAACTCTGTTAACTTAGATGTAGTTAGGAAATACCATACCTAAACAAAGGAAAAGCAAGGAAAGACCCTTAAAGAAGAGCTTAGAAAGGATGCAAGGCATAATCAAGGACATGAGTTAATAAGGGGAATTATACTAGCCAAAGATTTGTCTATTAGTGGCAAGATTAAAACATTTCAAAAATAGGCTTAGAATGAACACAATTTTATAAACTGATAAGGGGAGTTGTGTATTAAAGGTGTTTAGACCAAGAATTAGCTAAGTAACTGGCAAAGATATTGGCCTACAATTTATCCTTATCACTTCATCACTTTATCCTTTCTTGCTTACAAATTTTATATTAAAGACAAATAATTTTTATATCCATATTTGGTTGGCTTAACCATTTTTTGTTAATTTATCATGTTAATGGGTTTTCAAATAAGCATATCTTACATTGTATTTCTTTGTTGAAGCCTATAAGGACATGAGATAATCTTCCTAGCACCTTTATTGGTAATTTCCAAATGACATAGTGCCTTGAGCTAATAGGCCAAATATCTCCATATGGAGTTCAAAGCCAAAATAATAAGCCATCTTAGGCATAAAGCCTATAGGCAATAGTTGGAATAAAGAAGCACAAATGAATATAGGTGATGTTATTACATGATAAAGGTGATATGAGAAAGCCCTTGGACAATTGCAAGCACATAAATTAATTTTTAGCACTAAGTTAAGAACTAGAAAAATACAAAATAAAAAGGAGGATGCTATAACAAGCAAGAACTATTGATGTTGCAC
Source organism: Ceriops tagal (assembly GCA_021533255.1). Classification (NCBI taxonomy): domain Eukaryota; kingdom Viridiplantae; phylum Streptophyta; class Magnoliopsida; order Malpighiales; family Rhizophoraceae; genus Ceriops; species Ceriops tagal. Next base: position 11,012,841 of record CM038595.1, on the reverse strand, counting down.
ATGCCATTAAAACAATTCTCATCTATGAAATGAGAGTTGAAAAATACAAATTAGAATTATAACAAGCATGAAACATTAAAGATAGCTTATGATTGTGAGTTGAAATCCAAAAATAAAATTAAAAGGTGTCATAGAAATAAGAAACTCCCAAATAGGGGTAAAGCCATTAAATAGATGAATTATAAGTTAAAAAAGGCTTTTAAATGATAACTTAATCATAAGAGCAATTAAATGGAGTGCAAACAAATATTGATAAAAGAAGGTAACATTTTTAAGGGGTTTATCAAGATACACTTTAAAAACTTTAATTGTGTTTAAGTATACATTACAATCAAAACACTTAAAGCAATGTAGCACTTTGGGACAAGTCTTAACATATAAAGCAAGTTTGGACTAATAAGTTTGGTCAACCTTAGGTACATTTTGTAATAAAAACCTTTGAAAGTTAGGGTGGTGTGACCTTATTGAGCTAGTCCAGGCATGTTAATGATATTCTTACTTCTAAAAACTCAATTGTAATGAAGTTGAAATGATAAGTTTAAGCATGTTCAAGTATGGTTTGCAATTGAAACCCTTAAAAGTTAGGGTGAAGTGACTATCCTAGGCAAGTTTAACAATGTTAATGAAAATCTTACTTCAAGAAATGACAAGTCTAACTTAATGCAATTTGAGTTATTCAATCAGCCTTATTTTATCATTTGTGACATTTATAGTTCTTTTAAAAGCAATTTTAGATGGATTTGTCATCTAGAAATTATTCAACTTTATTCAGTTGATTCAAATTTGTAATGTAATTAGAAAAATTCACCTATATAAAGGAATCTTTAAATAAATTGTAGGCAAATTAGCCATGCTTGCCATGCAAATTGTAGAAATGCTTAGCCAAGTTGGTAAGTCTTAACGATTTCATGATTTTAGGCACACTTTTAGACACTTATATTGAATAAAGGACTTTTCTCGCATAGGCATTTAGAGGAATGGACATGTTGAACCCATCTTTGATGACTAATGTTGAATTTGTTGTCAATAGTATTTCATATATTTGTCCTTGTTGATTTGATGTTATGAATGTCATTAAGATATAGAAAGATCGTTGGTCAAAATCATTAATGATAGGTCAATCCTGAATTCAATAAGTCAATGTTGACTATCAATCCTAAATTTAGGAGTCAATGCTGATCATTGACCTTTGACCATTGACTATAAATTTTAGAAGTCAATATTGATCATTAACCATAAATTTTAGGAATCAATATTGACCATTGATGATTGTGCAACCCCAATCTTAAGGCTTATGAATACATCTATGCATCTATCGTGATGTGAATGTGTTGTAGAAAAATTAAGAGAGAACGACAAAGAGAGTGATTGGCAAAGAAAGGTGTAACGACAAACCAAAGAGAGGTGCAGCTGGAAAAAGGTGACTGCAGCTATTAAAAAAGGACTCAGCCACACCAAAGGGAGAAGAAGGTGCATCAACCACCAAAGAAGAAGTTGTGCAATGGTAACGAAACAACCACACCAAAGGAGAAGGTGTATTGTGGCAAACCAAAGAGAGATGTGTAGTGGTAACTAGTCAACCACACCAAGGGAGAAAGTATGTAGCGATAAACCAAGGAGAGATGTGTGGTGGCAACAAGTCAACCACACTAAGGGAGAAGTTGTGCAACGGCAAACCAAAGAGAGGTTTGCAACGGTAACCAATCAACCATACCAAGGGAGAAGGTGTGCAACGACAAACTAAGGAAAGGTGCACAGTGGTAACCAATCAACCAAACCATGGGAGAAGGTGTGCAGCGACAACCAAAGAAACCAAAGGTAGAAGGTGCAGTAGTAACCAAAGAAACCAGAAGAAGAAGGTGTAGTAGCAACCAATTAAAAAAGGTGCAGCAGCAATCAATCAAAGAAGAAGGAGGTAGCAACCACAAAAAAGGAGGCAGTAGTCATCAAAAGAGAGATAGTCATACCAAAAAAAAAAAGGAACAACGACAACCAAAAAAAGAGGAGACAACAGTAACATTCAGGAGGAGAGTGCAGTAACAAAGCAAACTAGCAGCAGCACCAGAGGAAAAAGAAGAGTGCATCGGCAAAGGAAACCAGTAATTGCAATAAGGAGAAGCCAATAATTATAACAAGAAGAAGCCAATAATTATAGCAAGGAGAAGGCAGCAATTATAGCAAGGAGAAGGCAACAACTGCAACAAGGAGAAAGTGATAACAGAGGAAGGACAAGGTCCACGTTATGTAATAGTAGCCTGTGCACATTGAATGATCCTTATCAGGAATGTTTTAGTTATAAACTTCTTGAAAAAGGGTAGGAGTCCCTTGGAGTGATCAGGAGATCAATCCATTGAGTGATTGAGAGATTAACTTTTTGATTAAGAGGTCATTGTAAGTGGTCAAAGAGTGATTTTTCCATAACATTAACTGTATCCCTTGATAAAAAAAAAATGAATTATGTGATTTAAGAGTGATCTTATCATACAGTGGACGTAGCTCACATATTGTGGGTGAACCACGTAAAAATTCTATGTATGTTCTCGGGTGCTTACACTTGATTGATATCCATACAGTTGCTTTCACATAAAAAAGCAAAATAGAAATTGGATCATTGACTTTAACAAGTCACAGAGGTTTAATTTGGACAGATTTGTAAAAAGTAAGCATCTCACACTGATTCACCCTCTCTCCCTCTTAATGTAAGACCTAAGAAGGTTCTTATCAAGTTATATCAGAGCCTAGTTCATCTATTGATCCATTCTTTCTACTTTAATCTGAAATTTTTTGTTACTACCATGAGTCTTTTACATCTATTGTTGGTTAATATTATGGATAACATGAACAGTGTTAACAACAAGGGCATTCCCATTTTTTATGGACAAAATTATCAGTTATGGAAGAATAGAATGCTCCCATATCTGATGTCACTTGGTCTGGATGTGTTTAAATCTACTGTTAGTGGCTTCATCCTTATTGTTGAAGGTATTACTATGACGCCTATTGATAAGAAAAATTTAGTGTGATGGAAATGCGAGAAATGCCTTATATACCTTCTTATCAAATAAAGAATTCACTAAAGTGATGGGGTGCAACAAAGCCAAACAAATTTAGGACAAATTAAAGAATATTTATGAAAGAGATAAGGTTGTGAAGGAAGCCAAGCTATAAATCTGGAGGAGTAGATTTGAAGACATGAAGATGCTAAATGATGAATCTGTAGATGCCTTCTTTACAAAAGTAAATGAAATTGTATACTCTATTAAAGATTATGGAGAGGAGATTAACGATGTTATTGTGATAAGAAATATACTTAGAATCTTACTATAAGCTTTTAATGTCAAAGTTTCCCCTCATAGAAGATAGAGATTTGGATAGGCTGCTCCTAAATGATTTACACAGCATATTAGTGGCTTATGAAATGAGAATAGCCCTAATAAAGAAAGAAAAGAAGCCTAAGGTAAAGAAGGAGTTGACCTTCAAGGCAATGAAAAAAATTAAAGATTAAATAACAGGAAGAAGAATTTGACAATAGCTTTAAAGTTAAAGATGGTGATACTAAACTTGATAAAGTCATGACATACATCACCAAAAGTATGAGAAAAGAAAGAGAATGAGTTGGTGCAGTAACTTGAGAATGAATTGAGAGCTTATTTATATAAAAATAGTACGCTTAAAAAAAGGTAAAACATGTTAAGAAGCTATATAAAGATTTTGCTATTGATGAATCTGATCTTCAGGTGAAATAAAAGGGGTTTGAAGTAAAAAAGAATGAGTACTTGAAGAGAATTAAGGAGCTTAATGTACTTAAGGTAGAACAAGGTAAGATACATGAAAATCTTAGTGCTAAGGTGATTGCATAAGAGCAAGAGGTGTTGATTTCGCAAGCCAAGCTCCATAAGGCTGAGTTTGAACTAAAGAAGTATGAAGAAAGCTTTATATAGGCCATGAAAGTGATAAGAGAGTCATCTTTAGCAAATGCTATTAAAAAGGATATTATAAAAAAATTGGATGAATGTCTAAGAAAACAAAGACCTCATTTCATAGGGAAGAAAGGACTCGGCTATATTGAACAGTCAAATGAGAGGGTAGCAGAGAAGAAGAAAATTGTGTTTGTACATGAAAGTAAACTTAATGACATTATGAAGAAGAGTACCCAACCCAAGCTAAAATGGGTTAGAAAAGATGTAATGAAAACTTCCATCCAAAGGAGACAGGTTATTAAAGACGAAAAGAAAGTTGCCATAATAGTTGCTGAAGATAGGAGATATGAATTTGGTAAAAGGAAAAAATTTAGATTTGAAGGATTTTGCTAGAACTGTGGTAAATGTAGGCACAAGGCTAGTGTGTGTTAGAGTAATAGGCCTATAATAAAGAGGACTCTGTGCAAAACAGGAGAAGACTAAAAGGGGGTGAACAAACCTCATTGATCTTCGAGGTTAAACCTAAGGTAGTGGAAGAAGCATTAAAGTACAAGGAATGGGTGTGTGCTATGAATGAAGAGTTTGATCAAATTGAAAAGAACAACACATGGTATTTAGTACCTAGACTTAAAGGGAAAAACATCATTGGGACCAAGTAGATGTTCAAAAATAAGTTCAATGAAAATAGTGAAGTGGTAAGAAACAAGACAATACTTGTCTACAAAGTTACTCACAAGTAGAAGGTGTTGGCTTTGAAGAAATTTTTGCTCCTATGGCCAGGCTTGAAGCAATTAGAATATTCATGACCACTATTGCTCAAAGAAATTACAAAGTTTATTAGATTGATGTGAAGTCTACATTTCTAAATGGAGAGATTGAAGAAGAGGTATTTATTGAACAACTTGATGGTTTTATACTTGACTTTGATAAATTTGATATATGACATGTTTCGAAAACTATTTTTTATCTTCTTATAAATTATGTTGTAACTCTTATTTTGTAATTTATTTACTTATTTTATAGAAATTTACTTTAATTATGAATTTTATCCAAACTATTTAGAATGTATGTGAACTGAATTTCTTTTTACTTTAATTTTATTACTTAGTTAAAATATATTTTTAGTTAATTTTTAAGTATTTTTTATTTAAAATATGACTACAACAGCTAATTTCCGGCAATTTAAAGACCTTTGGGTTTAGTTTGTATGGTAAAACTTGAGTACGTTATACTAAAACTAGTTTTCAGTACTTGTGAGGACTTGAAAATCAATTTTTAGTGTTTGTGAGAGTTTGAAAGACCGAGAGTTTTCTAGTTTTACAGACTAAAACTAGAGACTTTTAGTGAAAAAGAGTTTTATGAGAGTTTTTGATATTGTAAGAGTTTAAGATGAAAAGCTAGATTTCAAATGTTGAGGAAGATGCTTGAAGTCTCTAGCGTCTCAAAGAGGAGTGTTGATGTGAATGAGACATTTGCTTGAGACTTAAAACTCAGGTAATAGAAAGATTTTCCGGCAAAAGGAAAAGCAGAAGATGCAGAAAAGAAGCAGCAGTAGCAATAAGCAAAATTGCAATGACAGCAACTTCCTTGAAGCCAAAGTCATGAGAATTTGTACTAGAATGTTGGTGAAAGGAAGACGACAAAAAAAAAAAAAAAGTAGAAGCTGCTGAATCAAAACGTGCAGTAGAAAAAGATATCTTGGTCATACCAAATGGCATGAAAAATAAGCAATTAGCTTTTTTGTATTAGTTCTGTAATGCGATTAGTTGAACATATAAAGCCTAGTTTGTAAGGAAGCATGATAGCTAACTTATATTAGTTGTCTATGTACAAGATTTGTTTTTGTAGGTATGGTCAAGCATGTATTGAACTCCTACATAAGGAGCACTTCTTAGCAATGAAAATGCGAGAAGGAAGTGAGGGTTTTCTCTCCATATGTTCTGCTTTTTTACTTCTTCAAACACCAACGGAAATGGAGTATACGCGGACGCGATTGGCGTGGCCACGGCTGAAAAATAGAAAGAGGCGGTAAATTCATTTCGAATGTACTTTTTAGCACCTAAAGTGAAGCCGACTTTGCTTAGTGTGGCACAAATGATGAAACATTGTATTCATTGCATTTTTCTAATTATGTATGCATAAACAATGATTGAAATAATGCTGAAATTGCTACAACAAATATGGTGAACAAAACTTTTCCATTGAAGTGAAATTATCCTTTTAACTTTTAGTTTGAGTAAGCCTACTTATGAGACAGATTTAAAAAGGTTTGGACATTACAATCTAGATTCTCTCAAAGTTCCTATAATCTAAGGACTCGGTGAGGGACAAGTTTAATCTTGACAGTGCGCATGAGTCTTGAAAAATGGGCAAAGAACACAGAGAATATTTCTATATCTTAATGTAGTCTTAGAGAGAACTTTGCCTGCATTGGACCTTGTGTTCATCGTCGGTTCATCTATTTGGGATAGTTGAGTCATTCATCTTTCTGATACAGTTCAACTACGGCACCTTTTAAGCCATCGCAGGGCCTTAGGCAAGGTGACCCCCCTATCTCCCCATCTCTTTCTGTTTGAATCTGATGTGTTGTCAAGAAGATTATGCAGGGCACTTGAGAGCAAAGAAATCGACACTCTTAAGACCAAACCGCATTGTCCTACAATTTCCCTTATTTTGTTTGCAGGTTATACACTACTTCGTGGAATGGCATCAAAGGAAGAAGTCGCCAACCTGAAGTTGTTAGTGGAGCCTCATTTTGTTTGTCCGTCTACGTTTCTTTGCTTTTTTGATTGAAGTCTGTTTTCTTTTTATTATGTTTCGAAAATAGCCCTTAGTGTTGCAACGTTAGTCAAATCAATCATTTTACTCATCTTTTTCGTTGATTAGGGCATACTTGTAAACCATGTGTTTAAAGTATTGTCGCATAATTGATGAATAAAATGCCACGTCATTAACACTATAATAATATGATAATTTTAACTATATTTTTCTAAATTTTCTGAAAGAATACAAACTCTTCCAAAAACCCATGACAAAACAATTAATGACGGGAAGTTGTACGAGTTTTGCAGGAATTCAAAGTGTATTGCCAAAACAACCAAACCTTTTACACCAATGCTTTAAAAAAGTGTTGCCCTTTTCTCCCTCACTTCTCCCCCCTTGTGACAAACGCGCATAACCAGTTTCTTCCAATTTTCTCATTGGTTGCTTTTTCTTTTTTTTTTTAATTTTTTTGAAATCTGATCTTGGGAGCTTCTTGAGTTGATTTTTGCTGTTTCTAATGTTGTCTTGGCTTCGAGGACCAAAAAAAAAAAAACAGAGAGAGAGAGAGAGAGAGAGAAAACAAAAGTAAATTTTGGGAGCCTAAAAAATACTTCAAAAAACTATGATCTTTATTGTGATAAAAATTTGAGTCTTATTATGCCTTATTTCAACTTACTATATTTCTCTTAAACTAAGTTAGATTTCATTTTCTTTATATGTATAAATGATTATATTTTATTTATCATAAATAAACATAATTAATTAATTAATACATATGAAAGATATCAAATGACAATAGTATTTTTTTCACGCTCATGTTCCTTGATCACAATAAAATTACTTTTTTTAGGCATATTTCATAGAGCACAATTTTTAAAATAATGATACTTCAAAGAGCTCACATAATAATGAAACAAGAATTGATTTTTTGATTTTCCTTATTAGTCAAACAGTACATGTAATATAAAATACATATTATGGTGATCATTCTTTGGGGGGAACATATGTCATTTCATTCCTTTTTCTTTTAACATCACCTTCTAAATATTAATTCAATTATTTTCAAGCATCTAACCTAAGTTCTCTAAGTGACTCGCTTACTTATGAGTATTAAATTGAGATATCATGTTTGACTTTAAATAGGTTATATAGAAAGTACAATTTTACATTAGCTCTTACTCATTATAACCTCATCTTAATTTTCTCAAGGTAACCATTTTTATATACATAGAATTTTACTTATATAATAGTTTCATGTCTACACACTTTCTTAATATTAAAGACAATTATTTATGTGAGTTGACCAATCGTAACTTAATGATATACTTTTATTTTTCTCATAAAAACATTTCTTAAGATTGATCTCATACTAAATTCATTGTGCAACAATCAACACTTTAGATGAAACTACTAATACATATGTAACAAGACTTGACAAGTGACTGAAATAAATATCATAGTATTAAAATAATTAAAGGGTTTGTTATCATTCTATGTGTTCAAATGCATTACAAAGATACATCCTCTTATGACACAATGTTTCTTACAAAGTTATATTTGATATTATGTATTTGGTTCTGTAATGATACTTGAGATATTTTACATATATAATAATTACTTAACTATCATAGTATAGTGTAACCATTTTCTATTAATCACCATATACTTTTAAATGTTACAAATGTTGCCTTTATTGTTGATAAGATAATATAAGCTTATTTCTTGCTACATTATGATATAACACCATTATTTAGCAAAAAATATTTTCTTATGTAAATTTAAATTTATTTATATTTCTTTCTCAATTAATATTTAAATAGCTAATTAATTATAAATCATTTCATTAATAACACGAGGAATAATTTATAGTGCCCTTAAGATGTCAAAGTATGTTTCTAATACCAAAGTATTGATTCACAAATCCTACGACTTAATAAATGTCAAGGCATGTACATATCATAGTGTACATTAGACTACCTACTACACTAGAATATGTTGTATTCTTCATTTCTTTGTGCTATCTAAGGTAGCTTATGTTGGGTTTGACTATCGAATATTTATAATTTGTAAGTGTTAATCACCTTAATTTCTACCCTCACGTTGTTTCTAACATACACAATCTTAAACTAGCTCCAATTCAACAAAACTTCATATATGCTTTTTAATCTTTTACTATGTGGTTTGTAGCCCTTGTAACATTATCTAAATAATTATAAGTAAAAGTAAAGGATACCTTTTTTTGACACAATGCATTCATAAGTGAATTGACCTAGTTTGCCATAATTGTAACATGTCATTTTGGTCTTATCCTTTTTCTAGCAACTACACCTCTTAGAATGATCATTCTTGTTCTTTTTTGGTGCTTTTTCCATTTCCTTTTACTTTTTTATGATACTTATAATGTCATTTACATTTTAAACCACAAATATCCTTTGAACTAGTCTTAGCTTTAGCCATATTTACTTAAAGGACCTAGCAGTCTTAAGGCACATCACCTTTAAAATCAAATAATGTGAAATATTTTCAAAAGTCTTTATATTCTCAATATGCTTCATATTAATTTTCTTGTGCTTCATATTCTCATTTGTAAGGGTATGGCTAGTTTCTTTGAAATCCTTGATCATATGTTACCTTATGTTATGATGTAACTTCTTCATATAAATGTCAAAATTAACCATTGGCTCTTTCAACCTAATGGTTGAAGTAGCTCCAAACTTGTTTTTTTAGAGCCAACTATATAGCATGTACAATCTTATACTTCTTAAACTCACAAATGAGATCCTTATATATATATATATATATATATATATATAAGTAAAGTTACGTAAATAATATAATTCTTACTTTTCCAAGCCTTAAAGGCATCTTGATCTTAAGTCAAGGAACCTTCCTTAAGGTCCATATGACATGGTTGATGGCTTCTAGCACTTTATACTTTTTAAAGGTATACTAAACCATATGGTACTAAATGTCATAGTTTCACCATTCATATTATCCTCCTTATTGAACTTATTAACAATCTTTTTTATAATCATGATTATAAAAATCTTGAGACATTTATCAATAATTAGTATTGAAGTTCCCGACTTCTTCCTAAGATCTACTAGTTTGTGATACTGAAAGGGGGGGTGAATCAGTATCACCACAATTCGCAATTCACAGGTAAGTGAAAAACTTCAACCTTTTCTTAAAAGCAAACTCTTTCTTAGACTCGACTAAGGTAGATCTATTGCTACCTACTAATCACAATAGTCCCCAAAGTCACCTTTCAGACACTTTGCCTAATAGACAATACGGATGTTCTTGTTTAGGTCTTCGTTAGGTTATAGGTTCGCTGATACTTTAGCTATGTTCACAACTTAATTCAAAGCACAGAACGTAAAGCAAATTAAGGATACACAAGATTTACATGGTTCCGTCAACGTGACATATATCCACTGTGGTAGGGACTCTCCCTCTATCAAGACTATTTACTATACTTGTGAATACAGGTTACAATGGATGTCTTTAATTCTCTGCTCCTTTCACTATTGTAATTACTAAGCAAGTACAATACAAAGAGTGTCACTTACTGTGTCTACCCTTCTTCTAGCTTGTTTTGTCTCTGTTGAATTGAAAGGCTGCTCCACTGCTGCTTAGAAGTTCACCGTAACGCTCTCTAACCTCTCTTGAAGAAGTCTGGAAATACTTTGAGTTCAATGCTTCGCTGAATTCCTTCTCTACGTTGTATCACACAATTCCTACTTTCACCGTCTTACGATCTCACCCATCTCCTTGTCTCACGATCTCACTGTCTCACGGCTTGCCTTTCTGTTTCTCTCTCTTGCTGTCCAGCCAGATTTCTCTCTCTTCTCGCCGGATTTCTCTCTCTTACCGCTGAATTTCTCTCTCTTCCTGCCGGATTTCTCTCTCTTCATCCGTCTTCGATTCTGCCGGTGGTTTCTCTCTCTTCGTTCAGCTGGATCTCTCTCACTGTCTAGCCGGATCTATCTCATTGTCCTGGATCTGATTTTGGCCGTATCGACTCCTCTGTTTCGGCCGTCTTCTCTTTCTCTCTCTCTCGACGGTTGTTCTTTGTTGCCGTCGGTATCTCTCTCTTCTATGGCCGTCTGGTTTCTTCTTCTGTTGGTCTGTTTTTCTTCATCCTACCGTCCAACCCCGTCTAGCCGTAACCGGTTTTCTCTCCCGTCGACCCGTTTCTCTGTTTTTCCGATCATCTATTTCTCTCTCTACCGTGTTGTCTCCTCGCAAATCGCTGGTGTGCCGGTGGTGTGCCGTCCCTCACGGGTTTCTCTCCTTTCGCCGGTCTACTCCTCTTCTCCCTTTTTCGCTCTTTTCGTCCGTCGGCTATTGTTCACTCGACGGCTACTCTTTTCTTTTGCAGGTGGTGTTCTTCTGTGTAGGGTTTGGTGTTCTCTTTGGTTAGTTGGTTGTCTAGGTTTTGCTGAATGCTCAATATTGCCGACTTCTTTGTTCTTTATCTTCCAAGACTATTATATACTCTACTCCATGAAACCCTAATAAGGCTTATGCGGCAAATTTACGTTCTTACCCCTCTAGGGCTTATGCGGTGGATTTACGTTCTTGTCCTTCCATGTGGATTTATCTTCTTGCCATTCTATATGGCTTTACTTTCTTGTCCTTCCATGTGTCTTTACTTTCTTGCACACTTAAACCTAATTGACAACAATTACAACCCATATAAGGTTATGGGAATAACAAGTATTAGCATTTTAACTTTTCATTTTGCACCAATATTGAAATGGATTAATAATAATATAAAATTAGTTAAAGAATTGATAGCTTATAATGTTCTTAATCATCTTCTTTGATGTTAATACAAAATTGTTTTAATTTATTTCAAATTGTGCAAAATTTAGGATTAATATCTAAAGAAAATCACAACCTTTACATAAATTAACAAATATATCACAATCTTACAAAAACAACAATTTACATTTTGTAAGAATTTTTTTATTTTGTAAAAAATGTACCATGATATTAATTTTAGTGGATGTAAACGTTTAAGACCATTAATGTCACTCGTTAACAAGGCAAGATGATGATATGGACACGATACAAAATGCACATTAAGATCTATGTTAGATAAGCAATTTGTTAGGCCTAAAGGACATTTAAGCCCAATCCATTTGATTTTTTTAAATTAAAATTGCAATAAAAGAATTACAAAAACCTAAAATTGAAATTAAGTAAAACTTCAAATTAAAATCAAATGCTTAGACAATTTTTGGTAAATTAATTAAAGAAGGAAAAAAAAAAACAAGTAGTAATAGGTTTGTGGGTTTTTGATTTAAAGTTGGGATTTTGGTCTTGATTATAAGAAAAACCTTTAGTTTGACTCTAAAAAAGGTTAAAGAAGTGTTATTATAGATATCCTTAGGCTTCTACAATCCGACACATAAACACTTAATTTTGTTACCTAAACAATACTAATAAGCCTAATTTTTAAAATCTTATAGCCATAATTAAGTCATATACCTAAAATTGCCTTTCACATTCAATCTTATGGTTTCCATACATAGTAATCAAATTACCACTACCCTTGGCAGCCTCCAACTTGAGTTTCTCCAACAAGTACTATATCTTAAACTCTTTGCCATTATAGTTATAGGCATCGTTAATCAAGATAACAATGGTAATGTCACTAGTTCATTTATCATAGGTATGGATATCTCTAATGGAAATTAGATGATTGAGAGATAGAAACCATGTTTGGAGTAGTGAGGCTAAAGGTGGTGATAAAGAACCCACTAGGCGACCTACCCTAGGAACCTTTGAATCAATTTATTATGCATACCCTAAAAAGTTAGGAAACAAATTGGGTTGATTAGATCAGAACCTTAAGGAAACTAAGTCCTAAAAGCTCCAATCTTAAGTCACTACAAAGGTTGATCACTTCTTTGATAAGTCAAGACAATATATTCTTCCAATAACGCAAGAAAGTAGAGCAAAGCTTGTTGAAAAAATTTACCTCAATCTTATTCATTTCGTTTTATATAGTTGTAGCCTTTATATAAGCATGTAAATATTACAATCCTATAAGGAAAATGTGTTTCTTAACATACCTATATAGGAGAACCTTAATTACAGGTGATCCCTTTAATTAAGAAATATAGTTTTACCTTGATTAGGAATCCTAAATCTATCTTAATTAAGAATTCTTAAAAAGATTAGCACTAATGATATAAAGTCAATGTAAAGACATAACTAATGTATCAACACTTGGCTGAACTTATAAGCCTAAATAAATCTAAGAAGTTAAACCTTTTCTACATGTAATTCAACCTTAATTTAAAATCCAACAACCTAACACAAAATTAGGCCCATTAGTACAACTCAACATGCAATTGAGCCTTTCCTTAACTCGGTCATGTAGCTTGGACTTATATCATGGGCTCCAAGTTTTGTTCTTTATGTCCTAAGCCTTGTCCATTATCTTGCACATAAAGATAAGTGATGATCCTTAATGTAGGATTGAAAACTTGTAGAATAACCTCAGAATCTTCTAGAGCACCCTCTTTGTCACATAGCTCCATGATTAAGCCTTGTAAAGCCTATTTCATCTTCTTTGTCCTTGCCTTAATCATTGGACCATCGATTCCTTGCCAATGATCTAGGAAATACTTGCTTTGTTGCACTTGAATAGCACCTTGTTCTCTATTATTCCTCTTCTGCTTGAAAGGATTTATCCTCGAATCATTTTCATCAAATAGAGATAAGTTAGCAAAATTAAAAGTAACATTAACATTACCATAATTACTTGGTAAATCTAGCTTGTAGGCATTGTAATTAATCCTCTTCAAGACTTGAAAAGGTCTATCTCCTCGAGGCTACAATTTGGGCTTTCTTTGTGGGGTAAATCCTTCCTTCCTCATATGCATCCACACCTAATCACCAGGTTTAAAGACAACCTTCACACGCCCCTTATTAACTTGCTTAGCATATTGCTCATTCTTCTTTTCAATGTTAGCTTGAACCTTGACATGTAAATTTTTTACAAATTTTGTCTTTTTCTTACCATCAATGTTAACACGCTCTTTAGTAAGCAAAGATAAAATCTCCAAAGGAGTTAAAGGATTAAAACCATAAGCAACTTCAAAAGGTGATAAAGAAGTAGTAGAATGAACAGATTTGTTATAAGCAAATTCAACATGTGGCAAACACTGTTCCCATTATCTTAAGTTCTTTTGAATAATGACACGTAATAAAGTAGTAAGTGTCCTATTAACTACTTCAATTTGTCCATCTGTTTAAGGATGTGCAACAGTAGAAAATAAGAGTTTAGTTCCCAATTTATTCTATAAAGTGCACCAAAAATGACTTAAGAACTTGACATCCCTATCGTTAAATACTTGCATTGTACAAGTCTAATATTAGTATTTATATCTATTGATCTATTTGATTTACATGTTATTGATTATTGATTGTTATTACTAATTATTATTATTGATGAATAAAGTAAAAATATATTATTTAGTTTTATTGTTATTTCTTATTGCATTTGAAAGAGTAAAATGATTAATTTTTTTTTGACTAATATGCTTTATACACTCTTTTATTGTGCTAAAAAATCAATTGAAATTTTAATTGTAATATGTGAAAATTTTGTATTCTATATGCATTTATTATAATACTAAAAAATGAAAAAAAAAGAAATATTTTTAAAATTAACTAATAAAAAAAAATAAAGATAAGCGTTCAAATCAAATATCTATTAGTGAATTCAATAACAAAAAAGATTTCATTAATCAAAAATTATTATTTAACTAAGATTTAAAATGAAAAATTATTATGAAACTATAACAATGCAATCAAGAACAAAAGAAACTCAAGATTGATCAATCATGCATATTTGTAGTATAAAATAAAGAGTTGTAAAAAATATATTTTTAGGGATATTTTAGAGTTACTTTTTCCATCTAAGTACTTTTAGTTTTATTTATCAACAAACAACAACTCTAAAAAAAGTCATTAAACATCATCAAACTTATTTTTGACATACTAGGTAGCAACAAAAGGTCCTAAAAGTTAAAATAAACACATTTATATACATATTAATAATACCAAATTTGAGAAAAAGTAAGTAATGTTGAACAATTTTTTGATTTAAAACATCTATGTGACAATGTTTGCTAAATTTTAAAATTTTTTTAATTGATCCATAATTTGTATTATTAGATATTAATTTAATAATTATTTCATAATTTATTTTAGTATTTTAATTCAATTAAAATTTTAAAATACATTTGGCTCTTTTTTACATTGTAAAATCAAAGATATTTAATTTATCTTATTATTCATTTGCTTTCTCTTAACAAAAGTACTTTATTCAATAAATTCCTTTTTTACTCTAATAATTTTTCTATAAGATTAATATCTATATTTGATTATAGTAATTATGAATTTAATTATGATCTAAATATAACAATGAAATTTATTTCATCTTTTAGTTGATAATTCATTTTTAATTTCATTCAATGACTCTAACATAAGTTTAAACTTAAAAACTCTTAAATTAACTAGGCTAATAGTTATGATTAATCATTAAATCAATTTTAATTTTACTAAACTAATTTTTTTAAATACAAATTAAAATCAAATTAATTTAATTGATTGCTATTAGGAACATAACTCAAATTTTGTTATTTTAACACTTTTTATTAGATACTTATAACTTAAAGGATGTGCAAACTTAAATCTAATGCATAGTAATATTACTAAAATTGTGAAACAACAAATTTTGATATTTATGTGTTGAGGTTTACTTAATTTTAAAAATTTTAAAAGAAATCTATATTAATTAAAATATATTTTCCCTAATTTTAGAAGTATTAAAAGACTTTAATATTAATTAGAATATATAACAATCATAAATAGAAACTAAAATTCTATCCAAAACTTAAATTTTAATTTCATTCAATTATTAAATTTTTTAAAAAATAATTTTAGTCAAATAAAATTATATTTAACTAATTAATCATTATCAAAAATTTTGTATCACAATAAAACTTAAAAATTTGATCTTATATATTATTGTCACTTATAATTATATAGTTTAGTTTAATAGTATTTTATAGCACTTTAGAAGTTTAATAAAATTTTATTTTTACTTAATTATATTTTTTATGTTTAAATAAATTTTATTTTCAAAATAAATTTGAGTTACTGCCATTTTAGTTTATAGAAAATTTAGGCATAAGTTTAGCTTAATTGAAGTTATATGACTCTTTATTATTATTTTGTCTTATATAGACTGGTTATCATTTTTTATCATTTTGTCGTATTATTAATTTATATATTTTTATCAATTCAATTTAACAGTTGAATAAAATTGTTAGTAAAAAATAATTTTAAATTATTACTTTTAAAAAATTAAATTAAATTTAACTTAGCGTGTAAAATTGTAAATAAAATTATATTTTAATCCTTAAAAAAAGAAAACAAAAAGCCATAGAAATTAGCCCTTTTTCCGTGGCTTGGCTTAAGGCAAAGACGCTTAAGGGTTGGGGGCCCGTGAATGGGTGGAGCATAGAGCAACAGACGGGGTTTAACAGACTGACGGTTTGCGCTTCATGGCGTTGATTTCTCGATGGAATGATCGCGTCAGTGGACAACTGCCAGTCCAATTTGGCTGCTGCACAGCGCAGTCCAAATGTCATCATTATCAATTTGGACAGGTACATTGCAACAAATCTGTATGATCTATGCTGGGTAGTTGGGCCAGCATCGATCTATAAATAAAGGGAGTGGGGAGTGGTTTCCTGCACGGTGATATAACAAAAGGTTTTTTTTTTTGTCTGTGGTTTCTTCATCAATTGATCATCAATGGCGGGTCTTTTCGACAAACAAGCGGCCATATATTTGGACGCGAGGCCAACTTATCCAAGCGAATGGTTTTCTATGCTCGCCGCTCTCACTCCTCATCATTTTTTGGCTTGGGATGCTGGCACTGGCAATGGTCAAGCAGCTGTTGGCGTAAGTTCATTTTCTTCGTCTCGTCTTGCTCGCATTTTTTTTTTGTTTTTTTTTTGTTTTTGTCGCATACGGCCCCATCTTTGTTGGGTGGGCAAAACTCGAGCATGCTTTTTGTTCATTCATGAACCCCATACCTTAGATCAAACTTTGCAATTGCAACAACCAATTTGTTATAAAAAAAAAAAATTGATCAATTTGGGTTGAATCTAAGCCTTGCTTCTTTTTGATTAACGATTATTACAATATGATATGAGCAAGCTTGGGGATGTGGGGTTCTTTCTCAATTATTGTTGGGGTTTTGAAGGTGGCCAAGCATTACGACCGAGTGATTGCAACTGACGTAAGCGAAGAGCAGCTGAAGCATGCAATACAGCATCCCAAAGTCCATTACGCGCATACCCCATTATCAATTTCAGATGATGAGATTGTTGCCTTAATGGGGGGTGAGAATTCAGTTGATTTGTTGACTGTGGCCGTAGCTGTACACTGGTTTGACCTGGAAAAGTTCTACTCTCTCGCCCAGCGCCTGCTTAGAAAGCCTGGAGGTGTTATTGCTGTCTGGACTTACGCTCTGGTCCAAGTTAGCCCAGAATTTGATGCTGTCTTACACCGGTTTCACGAGAGGGTTCTGCCTTTTCAGAACCCAAAGGTGCAGTACGCCTTTGACTGCTATAAGACTCTTCCATTCCCTTTTGAAAGCGTGGGTTTGGGCAGCGAAGGGCATCCACGAGAACTGGAAATGACAAGGGAATGTTCATTTCAAGGATTTGTGGGGCTGTTGGGGTCCCTGTCAGCAGTAAACAGAGCCAAGGAGCAAGGAATTGATTTGTTGTCTGAAGAGGTTGCAAAGGAGTTCGAGAGTGCATGGGGCGGGCCTAATCTGGTGAGAACTGTCACCTATAAGACATATATGCTTGCGGGGAAAGTCCTGTAATTTTTGGTTTGTTACGAAACAGCAGGGGCAAATAATGTCAGTTTGGTCAATATGATTCTAAGAGTTTCATGTGCAAATATATTAGGAAGTTAGACATCATACAACTTCGGTATGCCTTGGTCACACACAGGCCTCGACAATTTGACACAAAAGGAAGACTATAAAATATGTTTGGACTCTGGAATTATGTCGCTAAATACCCAAGTAAAGGGCAAAAGCAATAAGAAATCAGGCACAAAGAACATTAGCTTTGACTTACTTTGTTCTTTCTTTTTAGTGCTATATATTATTATCACAAAAAATTTGTCGCAGTACAGAAAAGAAAAAGAAAAAGTTAATTCTTAAAGACTTGTAATCCTAGTAATGTCAAACTGATAATCATAGACCCCACAACTTAATAACTAGTAAGAAATGTGAAAATTAAAAAGCCTTTAAAAAACAACGCCGAATCAATCAATACCAATTGCAGGGGCAAGCATTATACATCAAATGGATTCGGCCAGCATAACACTATGTATTATAAAGTTACAGGTAAACTAAGAGCTCATTTGAAAGTAGCAATAATGTCAATAAGCATGTAGAGAACAATAAGTATCTAGCATGACTTAAGAATAAAATTCTAGTAGTTCCCTGGGTTCCCATAGATTCCAAACTACGAGGAACTTTCCTCTCTTGCTTATAAAGATGATAATTCCTTAAAAGTATAGTCTTCCAAGTCATAATTGATCTCAGTGATAAATAATTCTTTTTCCCTTATTTGACATCAAAGTGGGACTCCTTACAAATTGCAAACAAGAATCAATGACACCTACAGGAGATAGGAGGAGGGAAGAGAGAGCTAGAGCGAGAACTGTATGCTTTTCACGGCAAACCTACACTACTCCAATCGAGAAGTCCGTATGCCAAAATACAAAAGCAGTGTGGATTGAACTCTCTCCTTTTTCTCTATTAGATCTCCAATTTTCTCTAAATCTCTCTCAAACAGAAAAAGTTTGGCATTCGAGAGTTCAATCTTGCAATACCTTCAGATCCCAAACTGGAGCGAGAGGGTAAGGCGACCTTGCATTCGCGTGTCATTTGGGAGTAGCATATTTTCTGATGTTGTGCAAGAGTTTAACAAACTACAAACTATTCCTTGTTACGGATGGTTGAATTGTAGAGTTACTGGTAACTCCACATGCACCAAGAGTTGTTTTGAAACTAATGACAGTGTCAGATTACAGAATTTGCTAAGAAAGTTGTGCAAGCTCACTTATGTGCAGTGGTTACACAAAGTCAAACCACTATTGTACCCAAAGAATTACAACTTGTGTTGGATTGTTATGCTGATATTTTTGCAAAACCTTTTAGAATGCCTCCATCTAGATCTCATGATCATGCTATTGCTATTAGACATGATGCTTAGCCTTTCAACTTGAGACCTTATAGGTATTCTCATTTCTATAAAGTTGAAGTAGAAAAATTGGTAGATGAAATGGTGGACTTTTCCATAATACAAAACAGTATCAACCCATTTGCTTACGTAGCACTTTTGGTGAAATAGAAAAAGGATGACACATGGTGTTTTAGTGTTGATTATAAATGATTGAACTCCTTTATTATGAAAGATAAATTTTCCATTCCTATAATTAATGGCTTTCTAGACAAACTTTATAGGGCTATTGCGTTCTCTATGATTGACTTAAGGGCATATTATCATCAAATTCAAATGAAAAAGCATCACATTCCAAAGATTGCATTTAGGACCCATCACAACCATTACAAATTCAAAGTAATGCCTTTTGGATTGACAAAACCCTTAAGACTTCTTAAGCACTTATAAATTATGTCTTTGGGCTTTACTTGAAAAAGTTTGTATGATTATTTTTGATGACATTGTCATTTATAGTGTTACCATAAAAGTCCATGCCTTTTACCTATCAAAAGTCTTATGAGTCTTTAGGCAATAAAAGCTATTTGTTAAGAAGTCTATGTGCTTTTTTGAACAACCATAGGTGAAATACTTAGGGCATATTATCATTGGAAAGAGTGTGGCTAATGTTAAGCCCTTGATGACTAATGTTGGATTTATTGTCAACCCTATCTCATACGATTATATATGTTGATTTGATGTTATGAATGTCGTTGAGATATAGTAAGGTCATTGGAAAAATCGGTGATGACAGGTTAATCCTAACATTGAAGAGTCAATGTTAACTGTGACCCTAAATTGTAGGAGTCAAGATTGATCGTTGACCCTAAATTTTAGGACTCAAATCTGGTCCTTGATTGTAGGGTAACTTATAGGAATCAATAATGACCGTTGATGATTATGTAACCCTAATCTTAAGGCTCTATAAATACCCCTATGCATCTTGCAAGAAGTATGTGCGCTGCAGAATTTTTGAGAGAACAAAACCTAGTTACAGTAACCAGCTAAGAAGGAGAGAGAGGCAGCAAGGTAGCTAGCCAAGAGGGAGAGAGAGGCAGCAAAGTAGCCAGCTACCACACCAGAAACTTGAAGCAGCTGGCCTTCATACCAGAAACTTGAAACAACCAGCCACCACACCAGTAACTTGTAGTAGCTAGCCTTGAACCAATAATCTGATAGCCAAGGGAGACAAACCAGAAGATGGTGTAGTAACCTGTGAATCCAGCAGCCACGGGAGATAAACCAGAAGATGGTGCAGTAACTTATAAATCTAGCATCAAGGGAAGACAAACAAGGAGGCAATAGTAGCAAGAGGTCCTGCACCAGCAAACCAGGAGATCTGGCAGGAGGTAGTGCAGCAGCAGGTGGTCCTACACCAGTAAACCAAAAGGTCCAGCAGGAGGTAGTGTAGTACATAAGCAAACCAAAACTAGCAGCTATAGTAGTATCATCTAGGAATTAAGCAGCAAACCAGCAGTAGGAGATTCCTGTACCAGCAGTTTAGGAGATTCTTTAGCAACACCAGACGTATTTGCACATCTAGAAGGCTTTCCAGCAGACCAACAGCACTCCAAGAGGCTTTTTGGCAGACCAGCAGCACCCCAAGAGGCTTCCCAGCAACAGAAACACACCCGGGAATCATGCAGAAAATCAAAACGTGCAACAATATTGTGTAGCAACAGGTTCGGGAATCAATAGCCACTTGCAGAAAGTGCAGCAGTAGGTTCGGGCATGAAGCAGAAAATTAGAACGTGTAGCAGCATGTCCAAGAGGCATCCTTGCACCAACAGCATGTCTAGGAGGTGTCTCAATATCAGTAGCATGTCCATAAAGGACTAACAATAGCAGTGGTGCATGCGAATAATGGTTATAGCGTAAATAGACAGCAGTAGCAATGCGTACGAACAACAGTAGTAGCGCGTGTAGACAGCAATAACAGTGCATACAGATAGTAGTAGCAGAGCATGCAGACAACAATAGCAATGTGTGCAGAGAGCAGCAGTAGAGCGTGGGAATAACAATAGCAGAATGTGCAGGTAGCGATAGTAGTACGTGCAAACAACAATAGTAACGCGTGTAGGCAGCGATAGCAACATTTATGGACAGCAGTAGCAAAGAAGAAGACGTGCCCGACAACAAATTCATTAGCTTGCAGTAGCAGAGGAGTAAACATGCCTGTTAGCAGGTTTAGCAACTTGTAGTAGTAGAGAAGGCAACCTTTCAAGACTATAGGGGAGACAGCACCGGCAGCAAGCTACCAAGGTCGAAGGAGGTAGCATTAGTAGTAGGAGGAGAGAACTTGCCAAGGCTATAGGAAAGGCAGCATCAGCAGCAAAGGAGAGATCTTGTCAGGACAACAGGTAAGGCAACACCAGTAGTAGGAGCAAAGATAACTTGCAGTGGAGATAACTTGTAGAGAAGAGACCAATAAAACCTGAGCAAAGATCGATAATGAGGAAGGAAAAGATCCATATTCTGCACTAGCAATTTGTACATATTGAGTGATCATTCTCTAGGAAAGGTTTTATTATAAATTCTTAATAAACTTGCTAAAAAAGGGTGAGATACCCTTGGAATGATTGAGAGATCAACTCTTTGATCGGGAGATCATTATAAGTGGTTAAGGAGTGATCATTCCACAACATTGTTGTATTCCTTGATAATACAAATGGATTGTGTGATTTAGGAGGGATCCTATCACATTGTGGACGTAGCGCACACATTGTGGGTGAACTATATAAAAATTGATATGTGTTTTTGGGTGCTTGTATTTGATTGATATCTGTATGGTTGGTCTTACATAAAGAAGAAAGATAAATAATTGGACCATTGGTTCTAACAAGTCATAGAGGTTAAATCTGGATAGGTTTGTAAAAATGAATATCTCACATTAATTCACCCCTATCTCAGTGTGAAACTTAAAAAGGTCCTCATTAGCTACAAATCTAAGTAAGGTTGTTATAATAATGAATTGACTAGTGTATACTAATATCAAGTAGTTTGGAGATGATTTAGCTTCTTAATGATGATTTTAAGATGATGTTAGGTTTTAAAGAGATTTATGGAAAATTATAAATTAAGGAAAAAAGAGAGAGAGTAGAGGAATTTAAAGAGAGAAAAGGAAAATCTACATAAGGAAATTAGTTTTTTTTTTTGGTTATTAGTTGAAACCTAATTACCATACCCACTTTCATTTATACAAGTGGCAAATTAGATTAACCACTCACTATTAATGAAACTCAACGTTTCACTAATTGAACATGGAACACTTAACGGAGTTACTAAAAAATTCACTAACTTACCCATTAAAAGCCTAGAAGGAAGAAAACCTTAACCTTTATTAGACCCTTAGGTGAAACCTAAAGCCATCTAATCTTTAGGCCCAAACTAGGAACTAGAGAGGTTATTGTTAGGAGAATTTGATAAATCTTAAGATGTGATTGAGTTTAGAGGAGTCCTTTTTTTCTCAACCCATAATAAAAAGAGAGAGTACATCATCTATTATGAGAACTTAATACATCAATTTTTATTTGCAAGAATCAAATACTATGAATAGTCCATGGTCTAACAAACTAAAGGACTATAAGTTTGAAGAGTTCAATTTTTCCAGTTTGATCCATGGTAACCAAGGAGAGAAGCTTTAACAAGTTCAACAAGGATATTTGTGGGTAAAGCATTAATCTTGACCAATATGGATGATAAACATCTTTTTAACTTTGTCAACTTAGATGTAGTTAGGAAATACCATACATAAACAAAGGAAAAGCAAGGAAAGGCCCTTAAAGAAGAGCTTAGAAAGGATGCAAGGCATAATTAAGGACATGAGTTAATAAGGGGAATTATACTAGCCAAAGATTTGTCTATTAGTGGCAAGATTCAAACATTTCAAAAATAGGCTTAGAATGAACACAATTTTATAAACTGATAAGGGGAGTTATGCATTAAAGGTGTTTAGACCAAGAATTAGCTAAGTAACTGGCAAAGCTATTGGCCTACAATTTATCCTTATCACTTCATCACTTTATCCTTTCTTGCTTACAAATTTTATATTAAAGACAAATAATTTTTATATCCATATTTGGTTGGCTTA
>CM038595.1:10963162-10989717 GCA_021533255.1 Ceriops tagal | reverse complement strand
TTTATATTAAAGACAAATAATTTTTATATCCATATTTGGTTGGCTTACCCATTTTTTGTTAATTTATCATGTTAATGGGTTTTCAAATAAGCATAGGTTACATTGTATTTCTTTATTGAAGCCTATAAGGACATGAGATAATCTTCCTAGCACCTTTATTGGTAATTTCCAAATAACATAGTGCCTTAAGCTAATAGGCCAAATATCTCCATATGAAGTTCAAAGCCAAAATAATAAGCCATCTTAGGCATAAAGCCTATAAGCAATAGTTGGAATAAAGAAGCACAAATGAATGTAGGTGATGTTATTACATGATAAAGGTGATATGAGAAAGCCCTTGGACAATTGCAAGCACATAAATTAATTTTTAGCACTAAGTTAAGAACTAGAAAAATACAAAATAAAAAGGAGGATGCTATAAGAAGCAAGAACTACTGATGTTGCACATGCCATTAAAACAATTCTCATCTATGAAATGAGAGTTGAAAAATACAAATTAGAATTATAACAAGCATGAAACATTAAAGATAACTTATGATTGTGAGTTGAAATCCAAAAATAAAATTAAAAGGTGTCATAGAAATAAGAAACTCCCAAATAGGGGTAAAGCCATTAAATAGATGAATTATAAGTTAAAAAAAGGCTTTTAAATGATAACTTAATCATAAGAGCAATTAAATGGAGTGCAAACAAATATTAATAAAAGAAGGTAACATTTTTAAGGGTTTTATCAAGATACACTCTAAAAACTTATTGTTCCCACAACCTTGTATGGGTTATAATTGTTGTCAACTAGGTTTAAGTGGGCAAGAAAGTAAAGCCACATGGAAGGGCTAGAAGGTAAAAGCCATATGGAAGGGCAAGAATGTAAAAGCCACATTGAAGGGTAAAACAATAAATTTGCCACAAGTAAGCCCTAAATTAGAAGACAATTTTGGTGGACAAAAAATATATATCGTCGAGAGAGAGAGAGAAAGAGGAGACAGTTGAAAAGGGGGCTGAACGAAGAACAAAAGTCGAAAAATTGAGCAAATTAGAGCAAACCGGCGGAAGGAGAGAGAAACCCGACGACCAAAACAGACGGTCGGCAAAAATAGAGAAACGGCTGAAAGGGGTTGGACGACTGGACAGCAGACCGAAAGAGCAAAACGGCAAAATCCTATTCAACCAACCAAGACCACCGTTAGTATAATAGGGGAAAAAGAGAGAAAATACGAAACGGCTGAAGGGGGCTGGACGAAAGATCGAAAGAGCAAAACGGCAAAGCCATTGGAAGAGAGAGAAAAATCATATATTGCAAAATCAGAGTGGACGGCAAAGGAGAGAAAAAACCCGATGGCCAAACAGGGAAAGCAGATACGACCAAAAGGGATACCACCAACAGAATCAAGAGAGAGAGACGGACAAAGAGAGAGACACCTCCGGAAAAGTAGACAACAGATCTGTGACGGCGTGAGACAAATGAATGACACGGTAAGGAGAGAACCGTGAAACGGACAAAGAGAGAGACACCACCAGAAGAGCAGATAGCAGATCTGCGACGGCGTGAGACAAACGGATGACACGACAAAGGAGAGAAAACCGACTGAAAGAGAGAAAACCAGAGACGAAAAAAGAAAGAGCCGACGGCAGAATAGGGGTGGACGAAGAAAAACAGACTACTGGCCGGAAGAAAACCAGAAACGGACAGGTGAGGGCAGGCCGTGAAACAGTAAGACCATGGAACCAGGAGACGGGTGAGACCGTGAGACAGTGAAAACAAGAGCTGTGTGAAACAACTTAAAGAAGGAATTCGGCAAAGCATTGAAAGAAGTCAACTTATTTCCAGATTTCTTCAAGAGATGTTAGAGAGCGTTGCGGTGAACTTTTAAGCGGCAGTGGAGTAGCCTTTCAATTCAATAGAGGCAAGACAAGCTAGAAGAAGGGTAGACACAGTAAGTGACACTCTTTGTATTGTACTTGCTTAGTAATTGCAATAGTGAAAGGAGCAGAGGATTAAGACATTCATTGTAACTGGAATTCTCAAGTATAGTGGATAGTCTCGATAAGGGAGAGTCCCTACCACCATGGATGTATGTCACGTTGACGGAACCACGTAAATCTCGTGTGTCCTTAATTTGCTTTACGTTCTGTGTTTTGAATTGAGTTGTGAACGCAGCTAAAGTATCACCCAAGTTCAACAATGTTAATGAAAATCTTACTTCAAGAAATGACAAGTCTAACTTAATGCAATTTGAGTTATTCAATTTGCCTTATTTTATCATTTGTGACATTTACAATTCTTTTAAAGCAATTTTAGATGGATTTGTCATCTAGAAATTATTCAACTTTATTCAATTGATTCAAATTTGTAACGTAATTAGAAAGATTCACCTATATAAAGGAATCTTTAGTTAAATTGTAGGCAAATTAGCCATGCTTGTCATGCAAATTATAGAAATGTTTAGCCAAGTTGGTAAGTCTTAATGATTCATGATTTTAGGCTCACTTTTAGACATTTATATTAAATAAAGGACTTCTTGGAGGAATGGACGTGTTGAACCCATCTTTGATGACTAATGTTGAATTTGTTGTCAACAGTATTTCACATATTTGTCCTTATTGATTTGATGTTATGAATGTCATTGAGATATAGAGAGATCGTTGGTCAAAATCATTGATTATAGGTCAATCCTGAATTCAATAAGTCAATGTTGATTATTAATCCTAAATTTTAAGAGTCAATATCGATCGTTGACCCTTAACCATTGACCATAAATTTTAGAAGTCAATATTGATCGTTGACCCTGTTGTTCCTACAGCCTTGTATGGGTTGTAATTATTGTCAACTAGGTTTAAGTGTGCAAGAAAGTAAAGCCATATGGAAGGGCAAGAAAGTAAATCCGCCGCGTAAGGGCAAGAACGTAAATCTGCCATGTAAGGGCAAGACAGTAAATTCGCCGTAAGTAAGCCCTATTAGGGTTTCATGGAAGAAAGTATATAAAGGCCTTGGAAGACAAAACTAGGGTAAGGCCAACACAATTGAATACACGGCAAAAACACAAAAGTGTATGGACGGCCAAATAGAGAAAACAGAAAAACACAACATATGACCAAAGCACACCAACGACAAGAGAACGACAGAATAGGGGATGGCAAAATAAAAAAGAAGCAATCATTGAAAGAAGCCATCAAGTGAACAGTGTAGCCGCACAGTGAAGTTGTCAGACGAAGAGAGAGCAAACACTTGGAAGAGAGAGAAAAGAAGCCATCGGTCGAAAATAGGAGAGGTTGGCAGATTGAGCAAATCGGAGCAAACCATGTGACGGTAAGAGAGAGAAACCCGTGAGGAACGGCACACCACCAGCACACCAGCGGTCGGCGAGGAGACAACACGACATGGCTAGATGGTGAAAGAGAAAGCATAACACGACAAGAGAGAGAAATGGGTCGACAGCCAAAAACAGAAGGTCGACAAAACAAGGAACGAAGAACGGCCGAGTGAAAAAGAGAGAGAGAAAACCCGATACGGAGAAAGAGGCCAGTCGACAAAAATAGAGAAAAAGAGGGGGTTGGACAACTGGACAGCAGACCGGAAGAGCAAAACGACAAAATCCTATTTGACCAACCAAGTGAGCCAACGGTAGAACAGGGGAAGAGAGAGAAAAGAAGGAGAAAACTCATACACGACCAAATCAGAGACCACCAGCAGGAAGAAGAGTGATGACAGAATAAAGGGGTTGGATGGCAGGAAAGAGAGAAACCCGACGGTCGATGAACAGTGACCAGCAGAAAAAGGAGAAAATCTAATACGACCAAAGGAGGTGTGAAACAAAAAAGCATGCAAACCAGAAACGTGCGTGAGATGTGTAACGTCAAACCAGAAACATGAGACGAGCCGTGAGACAATAAGATTGTGAAATAGGAGACGAGTGAGACCATGAGTCGGTGAAAGCAGGAGCTATGTGAAACAACGCAGAGAAGAAATTCTGCGAAGCATTAAAAGAACTCAACATATTTCTAGACTTCTTCAAGAGAGGTTGAAGAGCATTGTGGTGAACTTTTAAGTGGCAGTGGAGCAGCCTTTCAATTCAACAAAGGCAAGACAAGCTAGAAGAAGGGTAAACACAGTAAGTGACACCTTTTGTATTGTACTTGCTTAGTAATTGTAATAGTGAAAGGAGCAAAGGATTAAGACATCCATTGTAACTGGAATTCTTAAGTATAGTGGATAGTCTCGGTAAGGGAGAGTTCCTGCCACCGTGGATGTACATTACTTTAACAGAACCACATAAATCTCGTGTGTCCTTAATTTGCTTCACGTTCTGTGTTTTGAATTGAGTTGTGAACGCAGCTAAAGTATCAGCCAACCCATAACCTAACGAAGACCTAAACAAGAACATCCGAATTATCTATCAGACAAGGTGTCTGAAAGGTGACTTTGGGGACTATTGCGATTAGTAGGTAGCAATAGATCTACCTTAGTCGAGTCTGAGAAAGAGTTCGCATTTAAGAAGAGGTTGAAGTTGTTCATTTACTTGCAAATTGTGAATTGTGGTGATACTGATTCACCCCCCCTCTTAGTATCACAAACTAGTAGATCCTAGGGAGAAGTCAGGAACTTCAATTGGTATCAGACACAGGTTCACCAATTTGAAGCTTAACAGCTTGGTGTACTAATTTAAAGGGATCTAAAAGTTTGACATGTTCAGCATACTGAGAAATGAAAGCCAATACCAGCACTAGCTCCACTTACAACAAGAAGGTTCCAATCTTCAACGGAACCAACTACCATATGTGGAGAGCAAGAATGCAAGTGGTATTTGCAACCATGGGCATGAACATGGTGAAATGTGTACAGAAGGGTTTTGTGGCTCCGGAAGAAGGTAAAGACCCAACCCTAGAGGAGTTAAGGCAATTTGAGATAAATGGGAAGGCCTCAAATGTCATCATTTCAGCATTGATAGATGCTGAGTATGCTAAAGTTATGGACTGCAAATCTGCCAAGGAGATATAGGACAGATTGCAGAAAGTCTATGAAGGTGATGGCAGAATGAAGGAGGCTAAGCTTCAAGTGTTCAAGGAGAGATATGAATCCCTCAGAATGCTGAAGAATGAGACAGTCCAAGAGTTCTTCACTAGGGTTGTTGATGTTGTAAATGACCTTAGAAGTCATGGGAAGAACAAGAAGGACTCATCTATTCGTTGTTGCAGAGCTTTCAGTTGATTTTATTCTCATCTCATATGCAATGAGATTGCACTGAAGATCATGCAGAGACATAGAATTGAGATCTCTACTATCCTTTATGATTACTACCTTTGAGGCAAACCTCTCAGGTAGAATTCTCAGAATTTTCTTCACAATCGATGAGTCATTCTTGTTCTTCCCATGACTTCTCAGGGCATTTACAGCATTAATAACCCTGGTGAAGAACTCTTAAACTGTCTAATTCTTCTACATTTTGAGAGATTCATATCTCTCCTTGAACAGTTAAAGCTTAGCCTCGTTCATTCTGCCATCACCTTCATAGACTTTCTGCAATCTGTCCTATATCTCCTTGGCAGATTTGCAGTCCATAACTTTAGCATACTCAGCATCTATCAATGCTGAAATGATGACATTTGAGGCCTTCCCATTTATCTCAAATTGCCTTAACTCCTCTAGGGTTGGGTCTTTACCTTCTTCCGGAGCCACAAAACCCTTCTGTACACATTTCACCATGTTCATGCCCATGGTTGCAAATACCACTTGCATTCTTGCTCTCCACATATGGTAGTTGGTTCCGTTGAAGATTGGAACCTTCTTGTTGTAAGTAGTGCTGGTGCTGGTACCGGCTTCCATTTTTCAGTATGCTGAACAAGTCAAACTTCTAGATCCCTTCAAACGAGTACACCAAGCTGTTAAGCTTCAAAATGGTGAACCTGTGCTCTAATACCAATTAAGGTTCCCGACTTCTCCCTAGGATCTACTAGTTTATGATACTGAGAAGGGGGATGAATCAGTATCACCACAATTCGCAATTCGCAGGTAAGTGAACAACTTCAACCTTTTCTTAAAAGCGAACTCTTTCTCAGACTCAACTAATGTAGATCTATTGCTACCTACTAATCACAATAGTCCCTAAAGCCACCTTTCAGACACCTTGCCTAATAGAAAATTCAGATGTTCTTGTTTTTGTTTTCGTTAGGTTATGGGTTGGCTGATACTTTAGCTGCATTCACAACTCAATTCAAAACACAGAACATAAAGCAAATTAAGGACACACGAGATTTACGTGGTTCCATCAATGTGACGTACATTCATGGTGGTAGGGACTCTCCCTTACCGAGACTATCCACTATACTTGAGAATTTCAATTACAATGGATGTCTTAATTCTCTACTTCTTTCACCATTGCAATTACTAAGCAAATACAATACAAAGAGTGTCACTTACTGTGTCTACTCTTCTTTTAACTTGTCTTGCCTCTGTTGAATTGAAAGGTTGCTCCACTACTGCTTAGAAGTTCACCGTAATGCTCTCTAACCTCTCTTGAAGAAATTTGGAAATACGTTGAGTTCTTTCTGATGCTTCACCAAATTCCTTCTCTAGGATGTCTCACACAGCTCCTGCTTTCACCGTCTCACGATCTCACCTGTCTCCTTGTCTCACGGCTCACCTCACGTTTCTGGTTTGCCGTTCCACATCTCACGGCCTGCCTCACGTTTCTGGTTTGGCGTTACATGTTTCACGCACATTTCTAGTTTGCACCCTTTGTTGGTCACACACCTCATGCACGCTTCTGATTTGGCGTTTCACGTCTCACGTATGTTTCTGGTTTGCACGCCTTGCTGGTCACACGCCTTACCACCGTTTTTGGTTTGCACTTATTTGTTTCACACCTCCGAACAGCTTGGTTTGCTCTCCCGGTGGTCTCCTCTTTCACGATTTCTCCTCTCTTCCCTTACGGACAGTGTGCTATCTTCTCTCTTACAATGGTACGTTTGCCTCTCCTCTTACCGTGAGTCACACGGTTTCCTTCCAGTCGTTGCTCGATTTCCCTTGCTATCCAAGGTTTCCCTTGGTTTGCCATGTGTTCACTCTTGCTGTCCAGCCAGTTTACTCTTCCTTGTTGTAGGGTTTTAACTCACCAAGGTCTCACTTGTCGTTGGTGTGTTGTGACTGTGCTCTCCTTATTGTCGTTCACCTTGCCTTAGCCGTTCTGGTCTTCCGTTTCAACTTTGCTAGTCTCCTCATCTTTGTTGGTCTCCCGTTTCAACTTCGTTGGTCTCCTATTTCAGCTTTACTGGTCTCCCGTTTTAGATCTCATGGCTTGGTCACTCGTTTCCTATCTTACGGCATGGTCACCCGTTTTAGGTCTCTTATTTCTGGTCAGTCACGCCGTCGTAGGTTCGGGTTTGCTCTCCTGGTGGTGATGTTTCTGGTTTCCTTCTCTTGCAGTTTTGCTCTCTTGCTGTTCTGATCTCCTATCGTTCTCTTGCCGTGCTTTTCTTCTTTTTGTCGTGTACCATTTTGGTCAGTTCCTTTGTTTTGTCGTGTTAGTGTTTTGCCTTGCTCATTTTGCCGTGTTGGTTTTTCCATGTAGGTTTTCTCTCTTCCTTTTTCACTCGACCATTCTTCGTTCTACTTTTCTTTTTGGCCGTTTGGGTTTTCTCTTTGCCATCCACCCCTCACTTTGGCCATATCTGATTTTTCTCCTTCTTCCAACAGCTGTGTTTTCTCTCTCTCTTCCATCTCTTTGCCATTTTTCTCTTTCAAGCATTTCTCGGTTTTTCTCTCTCTTTACTGCCGACGGTATATTTTTGGTCGTGTTTTCTCTCTCAGTGATATGTGCCATTCCTTCTCTCCTTTTGCCATTTAGTACTTGCTTGTGTTTGCAGAGTATTTAATTGTGTTGGCCTTACCCTAGTTTTGTCTTCCAAGGTCTTTATATACTCTCTTCCATGAAATCCTAATAGGGCTTACTTGCGGCGAATTTACTGTCTTGCCCTTCCATGTGGCTTTACTTTCTTACACACTTAAACCTAGTTGACAACAATTATAACCCATACAAGGTTGTGGGAACAACAGTGTACCTTCTGGACAATGCATCAGTAACAACATTTTCCTTTCCATATTTGTACTTGATCACATAAAGAAATGTTTCTATGAACTTCAACCACTCAACATGTCTTTTATTGAGCTTACCTTGGGATTTCAAGAATTTTAAACTCTCATGATCAGAATGAATAATGAATTCCCTCGACCACAAATAATGTTGCCATGTTTGAAGAGTTCGTACCAATGCATAAAGTTCCTTGTCATAGGTAGGATAATTTAAGGCTGTTTCACTTAGCTTCTCACTAAAATAAGCAATCAATTTGGAATTTTGCATCAAAACAGCCCCTATTCCTATTCCAAATGCATCACATTCTACTTCAAAAACTTTATCAAAATTAGGCAAACATAATAAAGGTGCATTAGTAAGTTTTTCTTTCAAAGTACTAAAAGCCCGATCATACACATCATCCCACTTGAAAACAACATTCTTTTTAACAAGTTCATTTAAAGGTGCAGCAATGGAACTAATATCCATAACAAACTTTTGATAAAAACTTGCTAAAGTATGAAAACTTCTTACCTCGTTCACGTTCTTAGGTATAGGCTAATCCCTTATCACTTTTACCTTCTTCACATCCATACTGATACCTTATGAACTAAGAACATAGCCAAGAAACATAATGGATTCCATGCAAAATGTGAACTTTTTGATATTAGCATATAGTTGGTTCTCTCTTAACACACTAAACACAATATGTAAGTATTTTACATGTTCATCCAAATTCTTGCTATAAACTAAAATATCATCAAAGTAAACTACTATAAATTTCCCTATAAAAGCATGTAAGACATGATTCATTAACCTCATGAATGTATTAGGTGCATTAGTTAATCCAAAAGGCATTACTAACCACTCATACAATCCATATTTAGTTTTAAATGCTGTTAAGGAGTCAATGTTGACCGTGATCTTAAATTTTAAAGGTCAAGATTGACCATTGACCATTGACCGTTGACCATTGACCCTAAATTTTAGAACTCAAATCTAGCCGTTAATTTTAGGGTAATATATAGGAATTAACGATGATTGTTGATGATCATATAACCCTAATCTTAAGGCTCTATAAATACCCCTAGGTGTCTTGCAAAAAGAAAATAAGGGGTTGTAGAAAATTAAGTGAACAGAAAAAACAAGGTAGCCAACTAAGGAGAGTCCAGCAACCACCAAGGAGAAGTAGTAAGGTGCAGCCAACCAAATAGCAAATAAAGAGAGCTAGATAGCTAGGCACCTATACCAGTAAACCCTCACCAAGACAGCCACTACACTAGCAAGCCCTCACAAAAGTGATAGCAACAGCCAACCCCCACACTAGCACATCCAGGAGGCTTTCTAGTAGACAAGTAGCACGTCCTTGTATGTATAGAAGGGTATACCAGCAGCAGCAAACATCCCTGTAGGTCCAAGAGGGTATACTAACACTAGCAGCATGTCCCTCCACATCCAAGAGGGTATACAAGCAGCAATAGCACGTCCAGGAGACTTCCCAGCAGCAGCAACACATTTAGGAGGCTTCCCTACACTAGCTGCACATCTAAGAGGCTTCTCTGCATCAACAGCATGTCTAGGAGGCTTCCCACTAGTAGCAACACATCCAGGAGGCTTCCTTGCGCCAGCAACACGTCCAGGAGGATATACCTACCCCAGTAAACACCACTAAAGTAGCAGTTGCACTAGCAAGCATCACCAAGGCAACAATCACACTAGCAAACCAACAAAGTAGCTAATGAAGACAAACCAAAAGGAGGCAGAATCAGTATATGAGTCCAGTAGGAGGTGGAGCAGTAGCACAAAGGTCCTGCACTGGTAACCAATGTGTAGCAGCAAGTGATGCACTGGCAGACGGCGACAGTGCGTAGGGATAACAGTAGCATGTCACAGGGTCATTAACAGGCCGTGACAAGCAGCATAAGAAAACAGCTGTAATGCGTGAGGATAGTAGCAGCAGCATGAGTAGATAGCAGTAGCATGGGCAAATAGCAGCAACAATGCGAGCAGATAGTAGAAGTGCATTTGGAGAGCAGGAATAATGTGTGTAGACGGCGAAGTCTGTGCAAACAATACTAGCAACCCAAGTGGATAGTAGTAGCTACGTGTGCGAATAGTAGGAGTAGCGTGTGTGGAGTGCTTACAGACAACATTAGCAGCGTGCACGGACAGCAACAACAGCGCGTATGGACAGCATTAGCGGCATGTACAGATAACAAGAGCACTACACGTGGACAACAAGAGCAACACACACAAACAATAGCAGCAACGCGCTCAGACAGCATTAGCAGTGGACAATATTAGCAATATGCGTAGACAACAGCGGCATTGTGTGTTGACAGCATTAGCAGTGCGCGCGAACAACGACAACAAGTGCAGACAACATTAGCATCGCGTGCAGTATTGGCAACAGGTGAGACAACACTGATAGTAAAGGATGGAGAAGATTCATATTCTACTCTAATAGTTTATACACATTAAGTGATCATTTTCTATGAAAGGTTTCACTATAAACTCTTGATAAATTGGCTGAATAAGGGTGGGATACCCTTATAGTGATCGAGATATCAACTCCTTGATCGAGGGATCATTGTAATTGGTTAAGGAGTGATCCTTCCACAACCAAATTGTATCTCTTGATAACAAAAGTGGATTGTGTGATTTAGGAGTGATCCTATCACACCGTGGACGTAGCTCAGACATTATGGGTGAAGCACGTAAAAATTGTCATATGTACTTGGGTGCTTGTGCATTAATTTATATTTGTACAATCGTTTTTACATAAAGAAAAAAAAAATAAAAAATTAGATCATTGACTCTAACAAGTTGTAGAGGTTAAATTTGGATCGATTTGTAAAAAGAGTATATCTCACATTGATTCACCCCTCTCAGTATGAAACCTAAAACTGTCCTTATTATGTTTCCTCATGTTGTGATTGCATTGTGGAACCATCTTTAATCACTTTAACATCAAAGCTATTTACGATTTTCTGCAGCCTTTTGTTGTAACATTTAAAGCCTCTTCCATTTGGTACATAGCCCAAGAATATGCCTTCATCAGCCTTTTTATCAAATGTTTCAAGATTATTGCCTTTAATTTTAATGAGGCACAAGTTTCCAAATACTTTAAAATATTTTACACTTGGCTTCTTTCCATTCCATAGCTTATAAGGTGTCTTCTCTGTACATGGTCTCATCAAGTATCTATTTTAAATTTGAGTGGAAATAGTGGTAGCCTCTCTCTAATAGCCATGTGAGGCACCATGCTCAACCAACATGGTCTTTGTCATCTCCACTAAGCTTCTATTCTTTCTTTTAGCCACTCTATTTTGTTAGGGTGTGTAAGGATTAACATATTCATGCTTCACTTTATGCTTCTCCAAATAATTTTCAAATTCACTACAAGTGTATTATATCCCATTGTTTGTCTTGAGTCTTTTAATTCTTCCCCCCAACTGATTCTCAACCAGCCTCTTATAACTCTTAAAAATATTGAAAGCATCTAATTTATGTTTCAAAAACATAATATAAGTCATTCTTGTAAAATCATCAATAAAAGAAATAAAGTACCTATCACCCTTTGATGATTTTTGTCTCATAGGCCCTTAGATATCTGAATGAATGAGCTTTAATGGCTTCTTTGTTTGTATCTCCATATTTTTGTGGGAAGCATCCATCATCTTCTCTTTTGACAAGTGCCATAAATGGTATTTCTTTCTCTTCTCAGCTTGAGTACATTTTTCATAACTTTATTTTTGGACAATTTGTTCAACCCCTTTTGTCTAAGATGTCTCAATCTCCTATTCCATAACAAATTCACATCTTTGGTGCTCATATAGCATGTGTTTTTGCTACTAGAAACTTGGTATAAGTTTCCATTTATTCTTTCTCCCTTTGTAAAAATAGCACCATTACTTAATCTTTTTACCATGTAGCCACTCTTGCTGAAAGTAACTTCATGCATGGGTAAGAAACAAAGTTGGCTAACAGTGATTAGATTGTATTTTAATCCTTCAACGTAAAGCATTTCCTCTTATTTCAGCTTTTCTGCACCAATTTCAACAGCCCCAACACCTTTAATTTTTAAAGCACCATCATTACCAAATGTGACTGACCCTCCATTATAATTTTCTACTTCCTTCAACACCTTAGAGTCTACTATCATATGTGAAGAGCAACCACTATCAAGGATTTATGGCTTTTCTTTCTTAGAAACTTTTAAGGTTACTTCCACAACCATTGTCATTTCCCTTCCTCTTCTTCTTTTTCGGCCAAATGTAAGAGCATATGTAGGTGTTCTCCTTTGCATTCTCTAACCTGGTAGCAATGTCAAACATTTCTCAGTAGTATATCCAGCCTTTTCATATCTTCCATAGATTTCTTCCAATATATCAAATCCGTTTCTTAGTGAAATTTGGCTTCTTTTCACTTAAAGCTATCTACCTTCTTGATAGAGTATCTTTCTAAACTCTTGCCTCATATTCCTTTTTATTATCAGCCTATTACTCTAGCACACACTAGCCTTGTGCCCATACTTACTACAGTACCAGCAAAAACCTTCAAATTTGAATTTTCTTCTTTCAATAAATTTATATCTCCTATTTCAGCACATGTTTGGTAATAATTAACATTATACTTATTCCTCACATCATTTACCACCTGACTTTTAGGTGTGATATCTTTTTTTCCATCTTTGACAATCTATCTCTTTTGGATAGGAGTTTTCATCACATCTTTTCTAACCCATTTTAGCTTGGGTTGGTTTCTCTTCTCCACAACATCAACTTCTTTCAATTTTATCTTTTCTTTGAGTTTGCTTTCAAGTACAAACACAATTTTCTTCTTCTCTTCTACCCTTTCATTTGGCTTTTTAATATAATCAAGTCCTTTCTTCCATAAGGAATGAGGTCTTTGTTTACTTAGAAACTCATCCAACTTTTTTGTAACATACTCCTTTATAACATTTGCTAAAGAGGACTCTCCTCTCACTTCCACGGCCTATACAAAGCTCTCTTCATACTTCTTCAATTCAAATTCAACCTTATAAAGCTTGACTTGTAAATTTAGCACTTCTTGCTCTTATGCAATTACCTTAGTGCAAAGATCTTCATGTATTTTGCCTTGCTTTGCCTCAAATACATTCAACTCCTTAATTCTTTTAAAGTATTCCTTCTCTTTTGCTTCAAACTCTTTTTTTTTTTTTTCACTTAGAGATCAGATTTATTAACATCAGAATTTTTATTTAACTTCTTGAGATTCTTTGCCTCCTTTTTCTAGCTTACTATTTTTGAGCAAACAAGCTCTCAATTCATTCTCAAGTTGTTACACCATCTCTTTCTCTTCCTCTTCAACTGATTCTTTTTCATCATTTACCTGTGCAACTAGTATATCTTCTGCAGCTTCATTATTGGAATCATCATCAGCTTCTTCTTTAGAATCTTCTTTATCTAACTTACTCAAGAAATTTCTTCTTTTAGGTCTAAAAAGTTTCTTTTCCCTTTTCGTACTTGAATTCCTATCTTTAAAATAGTTAAATTTCTTTATTCTCTTCCTTGGGGCAGGCTCATCATCATCATCACTATTTGCTTCTTTTCTCTTTGAGCAGTCCACTGTAATATGCCCAATGCCTCCACAACTAAAGCACTTCAAGGGTAATTTTTCTTTGTTCTTCCCTTTTCCTTTCCTCATATTTTTTGTGATGTATGTCATGACTTTATTAAATTTAGTATCACCATCTTCTACTTTAGAGCTACTAGTAGTTTCTTCTTCTTGTTCTTTAATTTTTAATTTGTTTATGACCTTAAAGGCCAACTCCTTCTCTACCTTATGCTTCTTTTCTTTCTTTATTGGGGCTATTTTCATTTCATAAGTCACCAATATGTTGTGTATATTATACAAGGGCAACCTACCTAAATCTTTATTTTTTATGGAGGAAACTTTGGCATTAAAAGCTTCTAGTAAGGTTTTAAGTATCTTATTTACCATAATAGCATCATTGATCTCCTCTCCATAGCCTCAAATGGAGCATATAATATCATTTACTCTCATAAAAAAGGCATCCATAAATTCATCATTCAACATCATTATATCTTCAAATGTGCCCCTCCAGATTTGTAGCTTGGCTTCCTTCACAACCTTGTCTCCTTCATAATATTTTTCAATTTGTCTCAAATATATTTGGCTGTGTTACACCCCATCACTTTGGTGAATTTTTTATCTGATGAGGAGGCATATAAGGCATTTCCAACCTTTCCATTATACTCTAAATTCTTCTTATCAGTAGTCATTACAACAACACCTTCAACAACAGAAGTGAAGCCACTAACAATAGATTCAAACACATCCAGACCAAGTGACAACAAATATGGGAGTATTTTATTCTTTTATAATTGATAATTTTGTCCATCAAACGTGGGAATACCTTTGCTATGAACACTATTTATGCTCTCTATGATATTAGCTAGCAAAAAATGTAAAGATTCTCAGTAACAGCAAAAAATTTTAAATCTAAGTAGGTAGAATGGATCAACAAAGAAACCACACTCTGATACCTAGCGATAAGGACCTTCTTGGGTCTTACACTAAAAGGGGAAAGAGGTGAATCAGTGTGATATGCTTACCTTTTACAAATTTATCCAAATTAAACCTCTGTAACTTGTTAAATTCTATGATATATTTTTATCTTACTTTTTTATATAAGAACAATCGTATGAATATCAAGCAAGTACAAGCACCCGACAACACACAGAATTTTTATGTGGTTCACCCCTAATGTGTGAGCTACATTCACAGTGTGATATGATCACTCCTAGATTACATGATCTACTCTTGCAATTAAGGGATACAAATGATGTAGTGGAAGAATCTCTTCTTAACCATTGTGAAAGAATCACTCCTTAACCACTTACAATGATCTCTTAATCACCTCAAAGGTTTCCTAGCCTTTTTTAGAGAAGTATATAAAAAGATTATGACAAAAACTCAATTGAAAAAAATCTTTCCATATACACAAGCTGTTATGGCAAAAAACTAATCTTCTCCTTTCTTTTTGCTGTTTTCTCCTCGCTGTTGTTTTCTACTCTCTGCTATTCTGCTCTCTTTGTCATTTTGCTCTTTTTGTTATTCTGCTCTCTTTGTCATTATCTCCTTAAGCTTTCTACCATTCTCTTTTTTCTCACTGTCGGTCTTTGCCTCTCTCTGCTAGTCTTAACTCTCTACCTTTGCTAGGTTTCTCTTTACGAATGCTCTCCTCTCTATTGGTCTCAACTCTCTATCGATTCTCTCCTCTCTGCCAATTCTCTTTTTTTTTTTTTTCTACTATTGTTTCTCTTTTCTTTCTGTGGCTGCCTCTCTTTTCTTTTTTCTACTACCTCTCTTCTACCTCTTTTGTTCTCTATTTCATTGTATTCTCTCTTGGTAGTTATATGGGTATTTATATGCCTTGAATTTAAGATTGCCCTACCATCAATGGTCATTATTAATTCCTTGAGTTTAAGGTCAACGGTCAGCATTGATTCCTTGAATTTAAAGTCAACAGTCAGCATTAACTCCTTGAATTTAGGGTGAATGGTTAGCATTAACTCCTTAAATTTAGGGTCAACAATCAGTATTGACTCCTCAAATTTAAGGTCAATATTCTACATTTTCCGGGCGGTACAACACCATTGATCTTAAAAACTACTCTCTGCCATTTTAAATTTGGCATTGTCTTTAACTTAAGGTCATTTGCAAAGTTAGCATTGCTAAGATTACATCTCTTGGCCTATCTAACTAACATGCTACCATTTCCACTAGTTTCTAATAGAGCTTTCTTGCAATCCATCATTCCAGCTATAGTTTCTTCCCACAATTGTTTAACAAATGTAGCAATGACTGTTACTGTTTGTGGCTTCTAAGCAATTTCCCTAGCCTTTGCCTTAATAGGCTGCTCATTGGTTGGTGCTGCTACTAGTTTTGCAGTAGTTGGGGCTGCTACCTTAACAACTTCCTTAACCCTTGAATAACTTAGTTGCCAACACTTTATAAATACAGCAAATACATCTCAAAGGCACTTATAACATCAAATCATATATGATACATTGTTAATAACAAATTCAACATTAACCATAAAAAATGAGCTCAACAGATTTTTGCAATTTTAATATAATTTTAATTTGAGAAAATTAAATGGATTAGGCTTAAACATCCATTTGGCTTAATAAGCTTCCCATTTGATATGGATCCTAATGTACATTTTATCTTATGTTCATGTCATCATCTTGCTCCATCAACAAGCCATATCATGACCTAAACATTTTTCACTCATTAAAATTAACATTGCAGTATATTTGTTATGAAAAAAATCTTATAAAATCTAAATTGTTACTTTCGTTAAGTTGTGATATATTTGTTAATTTGCAAAAAGATCATTATTTTTTTATTAGATATTAGCCCAAAAATTTAAGTTCTTAAGAGAATATTCATAAAATATTACAAATTTTATAAGTCCCACTTAAAAAAAAAATTATTTAATTTGTCATACATTAAAAGTATATATATAACATAAAACAAGTCACCCAAAACTTTATGTACTAAAGGGGTTATCAGAAACCTAGAGGAAAATTGTAGAAGACTTTACTTCTACATACAATCTCATTATTAAGGCTACTATTTCATTATTTATGCTTCTATAAAATTATTTAGGATTTTTTTATTTTTAAGTATTTCTTATTTAATTAGATTTGTTTCTAATTAATCATTAAAGTATTTTCTCATTTAGGTTAAAATATTTTTTCAATTAATTAGTGAATTAAAGCATTATAATGAATTAAATCTTAATAAAGTATTGAACTGACCTCTATCTTTATTTTAAAGAAATATTATTCTCTTAGACTTACTCACAGTATTAGCCTTATTTTTACTAAATATCGCATCAAGTGGTATTAAAGTGGGTCTTACCTATTCTGATGGTAGCATGAGATAGAGGGAATAACAACCATCCTGTTAATAAAGATTAGGGGATGTCGGTCATTTAGACAACCATCTATGGCCAAAAAGTAGCATTACAAAATCTTGGTCAAAGACTTGATCAATTGGAATGTGGACTAAACGTCATTAACAATTAACTCAAAGCTCTTCAAACAGAAGGTGCCAATAGGAACTAGAGAAACAATAGGAATCATGCTAAAGATTTTACTCGCAAATAGCCTATCACCCACTAATTCTTATCAATTCATACAAGTGTCAAATCTATGTGGTGGATTCTAATAAAGAAACAAATTTACATGGCTATTAGACTTATGTAACAAATTCTAATAACGAGGATAATGATTTTGACAAATATCCAAATTATATCATGTATAAACAACAATAACCTTAACATCTTAGAATGTTAGATGAATTTTAACTAAAAGTATATATTCCTATTTTTAATAGTTAATTCAATATTAAACGTTTTATGGATTGGTTAGCTGAAGTAGAAAGACTCTTTGATTACATAAAGATACCTAAAAAGCAAAAGGTCAGATTAATTACTTATCAACTAAAAAAAAAAATTTTTGCTTAGTGGGAATGAACAAAAGACCATAGGGAAAAAGAAAGGAAAGTTCTAGTTGGAGATTGATATATGTTGTTCCCATAGCCTTGTATGGGTTATAATTGTTGTCAACTAGGTTTACGTGTCCAAGAAAGTAAAGTCACATGGAAGGGCAAAAAGGTAAAACCACACGGAAGGGCAAGAACGTAAAACCGCCGGACAAGCCCTATTAGGGTTTCATGGAGTAAAGTATATAATGGTCTTGGAAGACAAAGAACAGGGTGTGTTGGCAATATTGAGTATTTAGCAAAACCTAGACAACCGACCAACCAAAGAGAACACCAAACCCTACACGGAAGAACACCACCGACAAGGACGAAGAGAGTAAATAGTGCAGCTGACAGACGAATCAAGTGAACAGTGCAGCCGTCGAATGAACAGTAACTGTCATCGAAAGAAGAAGAGAAAACGGAAAAGAGACGAAACGGCAAGTGGAAAAAATTGTGGGGCTGAACGAAGAGATATCGACTGCAACAAAGAAGAACAACTGTTGAGAGAGAGAGAAAAAAGGAGACACTGAAAGTAGGGGCTAAACAAAGAACAGCGAACAGAGGTCGAGATACGGCCAAATTGGATTCGTTGTCGGGCGACGGAGAAACGGGTCGACAGGAAAGAAAACTGGGTACGACTAGACGGGACTGGATGACAGGACGAAAAAAAGCAAACCACCAATAGAAAAGGGAGGAAATCTGGCCAAGTGGGTGAACGGAAAAGAGAAATCCGGTGAAAAGAGAGAAATTTGGCGGGAAGAGAGAGAAATCTGGTTGTACAGCAAAAGAGAGAGAAACGGATAGGCGAGCCGTGAGATAGTGAGATCATAAGACAAGGAGACAGGTGAGACCGTAAGACGGTGAAAGCAGGAATTGTGTGAGATAACCTACAGAAGGAATTTGGCGAAGCACGAAAAGAACTTAACGTATTTCCAGATTTCTTCAAGAGAGGTTAGAGAGCATTGCGGTGAACTTCTAAGTGGTAGTGCAGTAGCCTTTCAATTCAACAAAGGCAAGACAAGTTAGAAGAAGGGTAAACACAGTAAGTGACACTCTTTGTATTGTACTTGCCTAGTAATTGCAATAGTGAAAGGAGCAGAGAATTAAAGACATCCATTGTAACCTATATTCACGGGTATAGTGGATAGTCTCGGTAAGGGGAGAGTCTCTACCACTGTAGATGTACGTCACGTTGACGGAACCACGTAAATCTCGTGTGTCCTTAATTTACTTTACATTATGTGCTTTAAATTGAGTTGTGAATGCAGCTAAAGTATTAGTCAACCCATAACCTAACAAAGACCTAAACAAGAACATTCGTATTGTTTATTAGGCAAGGTGTCTGAAAGGTGACTTTGGGAACTATTGTGATTAGTAGGTGGTAATAGATTTACCTTAGTCGAGTCTGAGAAAGAGTTTGCTTTTAAGAAGAGATTGAAGTTGGTCACTTACCTGCGAATTGCGAATTGTGGTGATACTGATTCACCCCCCCTCTCAGTATCATAAACTAGGCGATCCTAGGGAGAAGTCGGGAACTTCAATTGGTATCAGAGCACAGGTTCACCAGTTTGAAACTTAACAGCTTGGTGTACTAGTTTGAAGGGATCTAGAAGTTTGACTTGTTGAGCATATTGAGAAATGGAAGCCGGTACCAGCACTAGCACCACTTACAACAAGAAGGTTTCAATCTTCAATGGAACAAAACTACCATATGTGGAGAGCAAGAATGCAAGTGGTATTTGTAACCATGGGCATGAACGTAGTGAAATGCATACAGGAGGATTTTGTGGCTCCGAAAGAAAGTAAAGACCCAACCCTAGAGAGGTTAAAGCAGTTTGAGATAAATGGGAAGGCCTCAAACGTCATCATTTCAGCATTGACAGATGTTGAGTATGCTAAAGTTATAGACTGCAAATCAGTCAAGGAAATATGGGACAGATTGCAGAAAATCTATGAAGGTGATGGTAGAATGAAGGAGGCTAAGCTTCAAGTGTTCAAGGAGAGATATGAATCTCTCATAATGCAAAAGAATGAGACAATCCAAGAGTTCTTCACCAGGGTTATTGATGTTGTGAATGACCTAAGAAGTCATGGGAAGAACAAGAAGGACTCATTTGTTGTGAAGAAGATTCTGAGAATTCTGCCTGAGAGGTTTGCCTCAAAGGTAGCAGCCATAGAGGAGAGTAGAAATCTCAATTCTATGTCTTTGCATGATCTCCAGTGCAATCTCATTGCATATAAGATGAAGATAAAGTCAATTGAGAGCTCCTCAACATCGAAGGTATCAAAAGAGGCAGCTTTCAAAGCTATGAAGCACTTGAAGATAAAAAAAGAGGAAGAATCATCTAGTGAGGATGATGA
Organism: Ceriops tagal; assembly: GCA_021533255.1. NCBI lineage: Eukaryota > Viridiplantae > Streptophyta > Magnoliopsida > Malpighiales > Rhizophoraceae > Ceriops > Ceriops tagal. Next base: position 10,969,726 of record CM038595.1, on the reverse strand, counting down.
TGAGGAGGAAGAAAGTGAAGGTGAAGTATTGGCATACTTCACAAGGAAATTCAAAAAGGGGTCTAAGAAGGGAAAAGGACAGTTGGCTTTGAGATGCTATCGTTGTGGGAAGACTGGACACTTTGCTTCTAAGTGCAAAGTGAAGCTTGATGATGAAGATGAGGATGATGATGATGAGTCAAATTCAAGATGGAAAAGGTCATCATTCAAATCAAAGAAGTCCAGTAAAAGGACTGCCAACTCACAGAGTAAGAAAAGAGGCTCATTTAAGAGTTATGTGAGTCAGATAAAAGAAGCTGATGAGGAGGAAGATGAAGAATCATCAGATGAGCATGCCTTTATGGCATCAGCTAAAGGTGGTAGTTCAACCTCTGAAGAGGAAGAGGAGGTTGATGAAGAAGAGTCAGATCTTGAAGCTGAGTTGGAAGCAGCTTCAAAGGAGATAATCAAAAGGGGCAAAACCATAAAAAGTTTGGAGGCTCACATAAAACAAGTTGAAGCAAAATCTGAGGAAGCTGAAAGTCAAAAGGATGAAATAAGGACTAAACATATTGACTTGAAGAGAAGATTTAAAGAACATATCAAAATATGTGAAGACCTTACTATAGAGCTTGGCTCAAGGACTTCAACAATTGAAGAAATGGAGATAGAGTTGCTGAGACTTCAGCAACAACTCAAAAAGAGTGAGAAGAACTTGCAGAAGTTTGAAGTGGTAGGAGAAACAAGCTCTACAAAAGAAAAGAAAAATGAGACTTTGCCACAGAAGTTGAAAGAGAAGGCTGTGACTCAAGTGAATATAACTAAAAAAGAGAAGACAGTTATCAAACCAAAGCCAAGGCCAAAAATGATGGATGTGGTTAAAGAGCAGTGACCCATAGCTACTACGTCTCAGAAAGAAAAGAAAGTCAGTAAGCAGAGGGCTACGGCTGAACAGAAGAAGGAGAAGAAGGTGACTGAAATAAAAGTCATACAAGCAAAGAAGCCAGCTACTTTGCTTAGACAGCAAGTGATGAATAGAAGAAGACAAGCTATGATCAGACCCAAGAAGAGGCAGTTTCAAGGTCATTGCCTTTATTGTGGAGTTTGGGGTCATAAGGCGAGTAACTGCTGGTGAAGAAGGCCAGTATATGTCTCCAACTTGAGAAGATCCGATGCTGCATACAGGGGGAGATAGTACAAAATTTAGAAGAGAACACCTGTCGTAAGTTCTTGCACATACTGTAAAAGGCGAGGACACACTGACGAGGATTGTTGGTGGAAGCCCAAACCAGTAGTTTTAAAGAATAAGTTTACTATATTGGCAGACTTGGAATAGTGTGAAAGGTGCAGGCAAGATAGCCATAATGCCAAGAGATGCATGACACTTCTCCCTGAGCAAGAGAAGGCACTTAATGGCACAGTGAAAACAAGCGGTGCAGTCAAAGCTAAGAAAAAGGAGAAAGCTATCTTCCAACCAGTTCAAAAGAAGGAATATAGCAAAAAGGAATTGCGAATTGTGGTGATACTGATTCACCCCCCCTCTCAGTATCACAAACTAATAGTTCTTAGGGAGAAGTCGGGAACTTTAATATAAAATGAAATAACTTTTAAGATGAGTGTTTCTTCCTCTAAATTATAAGCAAGACCTTTTTTAGAAATATCAATGTTGCAAATAAGGCAATTAATCAATTTATGAATACTGATTAGAATTTTTCAAATTGTCTAACTATAACAACTTGATGGAATCAAAAAGCTAGTAAGTCTCAAGATATCTTAATGGATTAACATTAGTCATTTAAAATAAAATTAGAGTTCAAATGTTGTTGAACATATATGAGGCCAAGAATATGGCATTGAAAACTGAGATAATGTTATAAGAAAAAATAAACTTGAATTCTTTTGTAAGTTTTATGTTGAATTTAATAATTTTGTTGTAGAGAAGGAAAAGAAAAAGGCCTTAAAATAGCTAAAAGAAATTGATAATTGACAAAATTGCAAGCAAACAATTACTTGCTTAACAAGCTGTAATCTAGAATGTTAATTCTTATAAGAAGTCTATATTAGGTAAGTGCTATAAATGCAATAAGGTAAGTCATCATTCTAATAATGCCTATGTCAGAAAAGAATCAATGTAATATAGCAAGATGAAGCAATTGGAATTAAAAATAAGGAAGTTTATTAATACTTAAATGGTAAGGAGTGTGATTATGAGGATGATAGTTTTGTGTATGTGGTGAGAAAATTAATGCTAGCTCCTAAGCAGGAGGATAACACTTGACGAAACAAGTTATTTTATACCAAGTGCATAATTAATTAGGATAGAGACTATTAAAAACTTGTAGTTACCAACAGAGAAGCACCTAAGTCCATACACCATTAGGTGGATCAAGACAATTAGAGAAATCTGAGTAACAAAATGATGTAAGGTTTCTTTCTCAATTGGCCAATACATAAATAAGGTCTATTGCATTATTGTAGGCATGGATGCTTATTACTAACAAGCCAAAAGAATATTTTAGTCTTAACAATTTGATGTTAATGCTCAATACTCAAGCTAAAAGAATGTCTACAAGCTTAAAAAGAATAAGGTAAAATATACATTATTGCCTATAAAAGGTGAGTCTCGGGCCAAGACTTCTCAAGTGAAGGTGAAAAATTTTCTAACATTCACCTATTCGAATTAGGAAATTAAGGTGACCATTAAAGAATCAAAGGAAATTTATATGTTAATAGTAAAAGGTGAAGTAACTAATAATCTAGAAATAGGACTTCTAGAATTAATTAAGTCATTATTAGAATAATTTAGTGACATTATACTAGAGGACTTACTAAATAGGTTACAACCAATGTGTTACATTCACTATCAAATTAATTTAGTTCTTAAGGCTAATCTCCTTAACCTACCATATTACTAGATAAGTCCTAAAAAGAGTGAAATCCTAAGGAAGAAAGTAGAAAAGTTACCATAAAGGGGTGTATCAAAAAGAGCTTAAGCCTATGTATAGTACCCACCTTGTTAACTCAAAAGAAAGATGGTAGTTAGTGGATATATGTTGATAGTCAGGCTATTAATAAGATCACCATTAGGTACAAGTTCCTAATACCCTGATTAGATGATACGTTAGACTAACTAAATGGATCCAAGGTGCTTTCAAAGATCAATCTTTGAAGTGGCTATCACTAGATTAGGATTAAACCTAGAGACAAGTGCAAAATTACATTTAAGACTCAAAACGATCTTTATGAGTGGTTAGTGATGCCATTTGGTCTTTTTAATGCCCTTAACACCTTTATGAGGTTGATGAATCATGTATTAAAACCCTTTATTAATGTGTTTGTAGTTTTATATTTTGATAATATTCTTATTTACAGGTAATCAAAGGAAGATCATGTTTTACATCTAAGAAAGATATTATCAATGCTCCAAGAAAATAAGTTACATGTAAATTTAAAGAAATGTAGCTTCATGACTAACAAGTTACTCTTTCTGAAGTATATAGTCAGTTTTAAGGGTATTTGGGTTAACGAGGATAAAGTATAAGCAATTCAAGATTGGCTTATCCTCAAAACAGTAAATAATATACAAAGTTTCCATGGCCTTACAACCTTTTATCAAAGGTTTATCTACAATTTCAATACCATCATGGCTCTTATCTTTGAATGTCTTAAGAAATGTAAGTTTTAATAGGGAGATAAAAAAGAATAATGTTTTGCTCTCATTAAGAAAAAGTTATATATTACTCTAATGCTAGCCTTTCCTAATTTTCAAAAGTTGTTTAAAGTTAAATGTGATACTAGTGAAATAAGAGTCCATATAACCCTTTATCAAGAAAAGAGGTTAGTCACATATTTTGGTGAGAAATTAAGTAAGGTTTGATAGAAGTGATCAACATATGACAAAGAATTTTATGTGGTTGTGAGAGCTTTGAAGCATTGGAAGCATTATCTAGTAAGATATGAGTTCATCTCATGCTTTGATCATTAGCCTTTTAAATATCTTTACAATCAAAAGCGAATTAGCAATAGCATGCATGCTTGGTAGTTTAATTTTTTACAAAAGTTTCTTAAGTTCCCGACTTCACCCTAGGATCTACTAGTTTGTGATACTGAGAGGGGGGTGAATCAGTATCACCACAATTCACAGATATGTGAATAACTTCAACCTCTTCTTAAAAGCAAACTCTTTCTCAGATTTGACTAAGATAGATCTATTGCTACCTACTAATCACAATAGTCCCCAAAGTCACCTTTTAGACACCTTGCCTATTAGGTCTTCGTTAGGTTATGGGTTGGCTGATACTTTTGCTGCGTTCACACAACTCAATTCAAAACACAGAACATAAAACAAAGTAAGGACACATGAGATTTACGTGGTTTCGTCAACGTGACGTGCATCCACGGTGGTAGGGACTATCCCTCTACCGAGACAATCTACTATACTTGAGAATACCAGTTACAATGGATGTCTCAATCCTCTACTCCTTTCACTATTACAAATACTAAGAAAGTACAATACAAAGAGTGTCACTTACTGTGTCTACCCTTTTTTTAGCTTATCTTGCCTCTGTTGAATTGAATAGCTGCTTCACTGCTGTATAGAAGTTCACCACAACGCTCTCTAACCTCTCTTGAAGAAATATGGAAATACGTTGAGTTCTTTCAATGATTCACCGAATTCCTTCTCTAAGTTGTCTCACATAGCTCCTGCTTTCACCGTCTCATGGTCTCACCCGTCTCCTGGTTCCACGATCTTACTGTTTCATGGCTTGCTCTCACACTTCTGGTCTGTCACGCCATCACACGTTCTAGTCTCACGCTATCTCTTGACATGCACCCACGCTTCTACTACGTTCCCGTCACAGCTTTGTTGGTCCCGCGTTTCAAGTCACCAATTTCTGGTCTCCCTTTTTTGGTCACCCGTTACTGGTGTCACGGCCTGGTCACCCGTCTCTTCCAGGGGTGGTACATTTCTGGTTTTTGCTCTCACCTCACGTTTCTGGTTTTCTTTTTCTTCAGGGGTGATGTGTTTCTGGTTTTTGCTCTTACCTCACGTTTCTGGTTTTCTTCCTCTTCACTGGTCTCACGCCTCACGCCTCACCCGTCCATTTTTAGTTTTCTTCCAACCAGTGGTCTCAGGTTTCACGCCTCATGCCTCACCTGTCCGTTTCTAGTTTTCTTCCAGCTGGTGGTCTCACGCCTCACGCCTCACACCTCACCTATCCGTTTCTGGTTTTCTTCCAGCCGATGGTCTCTTCCTTGTTGTAGGGTTTTGACTCACCAAGGTCTCACTTGCCATTAGTGTGTTGTGACCATGCTCTCCTTATTATCATTCACCTTGCCTTAGTCGTTCTCTTCCTTGCCGTCCACACCTCTTTTGCTAGTTGATTGCTTTGCCGTTTAGCTTGTGTTGGCTGAACGTTTTCTTATGTTGGACGGTTCCTCCTTTGTGTTTGGCCAGTTGTCTCCTTGCTTGGATGTCTAAGGTTTTCTCTCAAGGTTGTGTTTTCTCCCTTAGTCGAATACCCTAGCTTGTGTTGGCCAGTTTCTCTCTCTTTCAGCCGGTGGTGGTTTTGCCGTTCAGTCTTTGGTTTTGGCATGTTGTTTTGTGTTTTGTGTGTGTGCGTGTTTTGCCGTGCACCTTTTTTTTTTCGTACGTGTCGCTTTTCTCTCTTGGGTGGTAAATTTTGGATTTGGCTCTATCGGTGATGAATTTCCCGTTGGCTCTCCCAATGGTGTCTTTTTCTTTCTCTTCCCCGGTGGTGTGTGTTTGCCATTTTGTTATCCACCCACTCTTGCTGTCCAGCCGTGTATTCTCTCTTTGTTGTCCAGCCGTTCCTCCCTTGTTTTCTCTCTTTGGCCAATCACTCACCTTTGTCGTTTATGCTGTTTTTCCGTGCAGGGTAGGGTTTTTTCTTGATTGTCTCTTTAGTTGACCAGTTGTATAGGTTTTTCGAATGGTTGAATTGTCGACCCACCTCTCTTTGTGTTTACCGAATGCTCTCTTATGTTGGCCTTACCCTAGTTTTGTCTTCTAAGGTCTTTATATACTCTCTTCCATAAAACCCTAATAGGGCTTACGCTACGGATTTACGTTCTTGCCCCTCCATGTCAAATTACTTGCACACTTAAATCTAGTTGACAACAATTACAACTCATACAAGGCTGTAGGAACAACAATCTCCCCCTTTGTAATTATTGACAACACTCATAACAAAAGTCATTATGTAGCAATTACAACTCCCTTTAAATATGCACTCTCCCTTTCTTAACAGCTCCCCCTGCACTGTTGCTTCTCTCCCCCTTTGCCGACCAATTACAAATTTGAAAAACTCGCAAAGTAGAAATGGAGGATTCACCTGATTTTCAGGCTTGAAGAGGCATTTGCACAGATAGACTCAATCTGTGCTTTTCAAACAGCTCTGTAGACAGAGATTTGGTTAGAATATCTGAAATTTAATCTTTAGTGCCAACATACTCCAACTGAATTGTACCCTGTTCCACTTGATCTTTGATGAAGTGATACCAGATGTCAATATGCTTGCTCCTTAAATGTTGAACTTGATTCTTGTTGAGATCAATAGCACT
>CM038595.1:10921647-10963152 GCA_021533255.1 Ceriops tagal | reverse complement strand
TCAGGCTTGAGGAGGTATTTGCACAGATAGACTCAATCTGTGCTTTTTAAACAGCTCTGTAGACAGAGATTTGGTTAGAATATCTGAAATTTAATCTTTAGTGCCAACATACTCCAACTGAATTGTACCCTGTTCCACTTGATCTTTGATGAAGTGATACCGGATGTCAATATGCTTGCTCCTTAAATGTTGAACTTGATTCTTGTTGAGATCAATAGCACTTTGATTATCATAAAGTACACTCACTGGTAACTTCACTTTAACACCCAAGTCTGCCAATTGTCTTTGCATCCATATCACCTGAGTACATGCTGCACAAGTAGCCATATACTTAGCCTCAGTCATACTCAAAGCAACACTATTTTGCTTTCTACTTAACCATGCTACACACTTTGAACCCAAGTAGAAGTTACAGCCGCTGGTTGATTTTCTATTATCTATACTTCCTGCCCAGTCTTCATCAGTGTATGCTCGTAGTTTTACAAAATCCATGGTCGAATACCACAAACCCATTTGTAGTGTCCCTTTGAGGTATCTTAAGATTCTTTTCACTACCAACACATGAGATTCCTTAGGATCAGCTTGGAATCTGCTGGCAACACACATAACTTGCATAAGATTAAGCCTTGATGCTGTAAGGTACAGAAGACTCCCTATCATCTTCCTGTATTCTGTACGGCTTGTACTCTTTCCTTCCTGATCTTTTGTTAACTTGCAGCCCACTGACATAGGGGTACTGACAGGTCTGCTATCCTCCATACCAAACATTTTCAGCATCTCTTTGGCATATTTTGTCTGAGAAATAGAAATACCTTCTTCACACTATTTTATCTGTAATCCAAGAAAGTAAGTCATTTTTCCAATCAATGACATCTCAAATTCCTCACTCATCTTTTATGCAAATTCTTGGCATAGCTCAAAGTGATCCCCTCCAAAGATGATGTCATCTACATATACTATGGTTATCAACTGGCCTTTCTCTAAGTTGAACGCATATAGGTTATTATCAACTGTTCCTCTTCTGAAGTTCAACCTTCTCAAATACACATCCAGCCTACTGTACCATGCTCTTGGGGCTTATTTAAGGCCATACAAGGCTTTCATTAGCTTGCACACATGTGTCTCATCCTCACTGATTTGTACTCCATCAGGTTGTTTAATATATACTTCTTCTTTCAAGAGCCCATTTAAAAAGGTTGATTTCACATCTATCTGATAAACTTTATACCTCTTATATGTTGCCAAAGTTAGGAACATTCTAATAGTTTCTAACCTTGCTACTGGTGCAAAAGTTTCATCAACATCTACTCCTTTTATCTGAGTGTAGCCTTTGCAAACTAGCCTGGCCTTGTTCCTCACCACCTTGCCATCTTTATTGCGTTTATTCCTAACCACCCATTTTATTCTTATGACATTCTTGTTAGTGGGTCTTGGAACCAGCTCTCATGTATCATTCTTCTCGATTTGATCCAACTCCTCATTAATAGTTTCAACCCAGGCTTTGTCTTGTGTAGCCTCTTCAACAAATTTAGGTTCAACTTGTGAGAGTAAAGCAGTAACTTCCATAATTCTTCTTTTTATTGTAACTCCTGTTGATGGGTCACCTATGATCTGATTTCCTTGATGAGCATTGGTCCATGTTTTTTTTGTCCTTCTTTCTTGCACAATCTTAGTTACAAGAGGATTTCTTTCTTCATCTTCAAACTCACTCTTCTCTGAGTCTGAACTTACTTCTTATTCCTTTTTTTCAGGTTGGTTTGATTCTTCATCGACATTGAAGTCATCTTCTTCATTGTCCTCAGCTTCTCCATTCTGCATTGTTTTCCAGTTCTCATCTATTCTCACATCACTAGACGTGATAACTTTTCCCAACTTATGCAGGAAAACTTTGTAACCTTTTATCTTTGCTGAGTATCCCACAATGATGCCTTCATCAGACCTAGCATTGAATTTTCCCAAGTTTTACTCATTGTTCTTCACAAAACATAGGCTACCAAAGATTCTAAGATACTTGACTGTTGTCTTCTTCCCACTCCATAGCCCATATGGAGTCTTAGTAGTATTGGGCCTTAGTAAGACTCTATTCAGTAGATGTATAGCTATAAATGTTGCTTCTGTCCAAAATCTTGTGTGAAGCTTGGATTCCAGCAATAAAGCTCTTGCCATTTCAACCATATCTCTGTTTTTCCTCTCTACCACCTCGTTCTGTTGAGGTATTCTTGCTACTGCCATCTGATGGTGAATACCATGCTTCTCAAGGTAATCTTCAAAAGCTTCATTTGTAAATTCAATGCCTTAATTTGACCTCAATACTTTGATCTTCTTCCCACTCTCATTTTTAGCTAATCCTCTATATCTCTTAAAGCATTTTAAAACTTCTAACTTGTGTTTGAGGTGCATAATGTAGGTCCTTCTGGAATAATCATCAACAAACAAAATGAAGTACCTCTCACCATTCAACCCTTTTGTCCTCATCGGTCCACACAAATCAATATGCACAATGTCAAGCACTTCTTTAGAACTGAACTCTTTGGTCTTATACTGCTTTCTAGCATGTTTTCCTTTAGAGCATGCTGAGCAAACATACTTTCTCTCTGTCCTAAGGTCAAGAATGTCTCTAATTACATGAGTAGTGGTTAGCTTCCTCATGTTCTTCTGTGTTAAGTGTCTCAGCCTCCTATACCAGAGTTGATTTTCATCTTCTTTGGTGAGTAAACAGTTGTTTGTCTTGTTCTCATCAATCACATATAAATTTCTAGTTGTTCTCTTCTCGGCTGCAACAGTATTGCCTTTTTTACTCTTTACCTGGCAACCTGTTTTTGTGAATATTACCTTATGGTCTTCATTACATAGTTGGCTAACAAATGCTAAATTATATCTGAGTCCTTCAACGTGCAAAACATCTTTCAGCTTTCCTCTTCCAATGTTTACTGACCCCTGACCATTGATGTTGAGTGAATCATCATTGCCAAACTTGACTCTGCCTTGTCTTGACTTGTTTAGCTTTGACAATTTACTCTTGTCTCCCATCATGTGTGAAGTGCATCTACTGTCAAGGATCTAATGCTTATCCTTGTGATCAGCTTTGAGTGCAATTTCAACTATATTAGCCACCTCCCTTTTAGCTTTATATTCCTTCTTTTGAACTGACTGGAAGATAGCTTTCTCCTTTTTCTCAGCTTTGACTACACCGCTTGTTTTCACTGTGCCATTAAGTGCCTTCTCTTGCTGAGGGAGAAGTGTTATACATCTCCTGGCATTATGGCCATCCTGTCTGCACCTTTCACACTGTTCCAAGCTTGCAAATACAGCAAACTTGTTCTTTAAAACCACTAGTTTGGGCTTCCACCAACACTTTTTGTCAGTGTGCCTTTGCTTTTTACAGATGTGCAAGAACTCACGACAGGTGTTCTCCTCTAAATTTTGTATTGTCTCCTCCTGTATGCAGCATCATATCTTCTCAAGTTAGAGACATATACTGGCCTTCTCCACCAACAGTTACTCGTCTTATGACCCCAAACTCCACAATAAAGACAGTGACCTTGAAACTGCCTCTTCTTGGGTCTAATCACAGCTTGTTTTCTTTTGTTCATTACTTGCTGTGTAGGCAACGTAGCTAGCTTCATTGCTTGTGTGACTTTCATTTCAGTCACCTTCTTCTCCTTCTTTTGTTCAGCCATAGCTCTTTGTTGGCTGACCTTCTTTTCTTCATTTTTGTTTGCTTCTTCAAATCCTCTTTATTCTCAGCTATCTTCTCCTGAGTCACAACCTTCTCTTTCAACTTCTGTGGCACATTCTGATTATCTTTAGGCAATGCAGCCTCAGATTACTGCACTTTCTCTTCATTCTTCTTTTCTCTTACAGAACTTGTTTCTCTTATTATTTCAAGCTTCTGCACGTTCTTTTCACTCCTTTTAAGTTGTTGCTAAAGTCTCAGCAACTCTTTCTCCATTCCTTCAATTTTTAAAGTCCTTGAGCCAAGGTCTATTGTAAGATCTTCACATATTTTGATTTGTTCTTCAAATCTTCTCTTCAATTCAATATGTTCAGCCCTTATTTCATCCTTTTGACTTTCAGCTTCCTCAGACTTTACTTTAACTTGTTTTATGTGAGCATCCAACCTTTTTATAGTTTTGCCCCTTTTGATTATCTCCTTTGAAGCTGCTTTCAACTCAGTTTCAAGATCTGGTTCTTCTTCATCAACCTCCTCTTCCTCTTTAGAGGTTGAACTACCACCTTGTTGTAGGGTTTTGACTCACCAAGGTTTCACTTGTCGTTGGTGTGTTGTGACCATGCTCTCCTTATTGTCATTCACCTTGCCATGGTCGTTCTCCTCCTTGTCGTCCATACCTCTTTTGCTAGTTGATTGCTTTACCGTTTAGCTTGTGTTAGCCGAACATTTTCTTGTGTTGGACGGTTCCTTCTTTGTGTTTGGCCGGTTGTCTCCTTGCTTGGACATCTAGGGTTTTCTCATAAGTTTGTGTTTTCTCTCTTGGTCGAATACCCTAGCCGAACATCCCCACTGGATGATTCTTCCTCTTCTCTTATCTTCAAGTGCTTCATAGCTTTGAAAGCTGCATCCTTTGATACCTTTGTTGATGCAGAGCTTTCAGCTGACTTTATCCTCATCTCATATGTAACGAGATTGCACTGGAGATCATGCAGAGACATAGAATTGAGATCTCTACTCTCCTCTATGGCTGCTACCTTTGAGGCAAACCTCTCAGGCAGAATTCTCAGAATCTTCTTCACAACAGATGAGTCCTTCTTGTTCTTCCCATGACTTCTCAAGTCGTTCACAGCATTAATAACCCTGGTGAAGAACTCTTGGACTGTCTCATTTTTCTACATTCTAAGAGATTCATATCTCTCCTTGAACACTTGAAGTTTAGCCTCCTTCATTCTACCATCACCTTCATAGATTTTCTGCAATTTGTCCCATATCTCCTTAGCAGATTTGCAGTCCATAATTTTAGCATACTCAGCATCTGTTAATGCTGAAATGATGACGTTTGAGGTCTTCCCATTTATCTCAAACTGCCTTAACTCCTCTGGGGTTGGGTCTTTACTTTCTTCCGGAGCCACAAAACCCTCCTGTACGCATTTCACTACGTTCATGCCCATGGTTGCGAATACCACTTGCATTCTCGCTCTCCACATGTGGTAGTTGGTTCCGTTGAAGATTGGAACCTTCTTGCTGTAAGTAGTGCTAGTGTTGGTATCGGCTTCCATTTCTCAGTATACTAAACAAGTCAAACTTTTAGATCCCTTCAAACTAGTACACCAAGCTGTTAAGCTTCAAACTGGTGAACCTGTGCTCTGATACCAATTGAAGTTCCCGACTTCTCCCTAGGATCTACTAGTTTGTGATACTGAGAGGAGGGGTGAATCAGTATCACCATAATTCACAATTCGCAGGTAAGTGAACAACTTCAACCTCTTCTTAAAAGCAAACTCTTTGTCAGATTCGACTAAAGTAGATCTATTGCTACATACTAATCACAATAGTCCCCAGAGTCACCTTTCAAACACTTTGCCTAATAGACAATACGGATGTTGTTGTTTAGGTCTTCGTTACGTTATAGGTTGGCTGATACTTTAACTGCGTTCACAACTCAATTCAAAGTACAGAATGTAAAGCAAATTAAGGACACACGAGATTTACATGGTTCCGTCAACGTGACGTACATCCACGGTGGTAGGGACTCTCCCTTACCGAGACTATCCACTATACTTGAGAATTCAGGTTACAATGGATGTCTTTAATTCTCTGCTCCTTTCACTATCGCAATTACTAAGCAAGTACAATACAAAGAGTGTCACTTACTGTGTCTACCCTTCTTCTAGCTTGTCTTGCCTCTGTTGAATTGAAAGGCTGCTCCACTGCCGCTTAGAAGTTCACTGCAACGCTCTCTAACCTCTCTTAAAGAAGTTTGGAAATACGTTGAGTTCAATGCTTCGCCGAATTTCTACGTTGTTTCACACAACTCCTGCTTTCACCGTCTTACGGTCTCACCCGTCTCCTTGTCTCACGATCTCACTGTTTCACGGCTCGCCTGTCCGTTTTTCTCTCTCCTGCTGTCCAGCTGAATTTCTCTCTCCTATCGCCGAATTTCACTTTTCCGCTCACCGTCGCGTTTCTCTCTCTTCCCGCCGCTCTGCTCCGGTTTGGCCGTCGGGTTTCTCTCTCTTCCCTCCAGTCTACTCTTATTTGGCCGTCGGGTTTCTCTCTCCTTCCAATCTGGCCGTATAGGTCTTCGCCGTCCACCCCGTCCAGCCGTGTCGTCTCCTCGCCGACCGCTGGTGTACCGGTAGTGTGCCGTTCCTCACGGGTTTCTCTCCTTCTCCAGTCTACGTTTTCTCTCTCTCGTCCGTCGGCTGCGTTTTCTCTCTCTTGGTTTGCTTTTCCGTTCACCGTCTGTTTCTCTCTCTTCCCACGTCTAGCCGCCGGATCTCTCTCACCCATTATTGATTTGGTCTCGTCTCACCCGTTCCAGCTCAGATCTGGTCTCCGTTCCTGATCTAGTCTCGTTTCTCTCGTCGACCGGCAATGTTTTCTCTCTCTCGACGCAACTGTTCACGGCAGTACTGTTCACTCGAGGTTACTGTTCACGAGGTTACTGTCTACGACGGTTCCTATTCACTCAATTCGTTCATCGGCTGCACTGTTTACTCTCTTCGTCCTCGCCGGTGGTGTTCTTTTCGGTGTTCTCTTTGGTTGGTCGGTTGTCTAGGTTTTTCTGAATACTCAATATTGCCGACACCTTGTTCTTTGTCTTCCAAGACCATTATATACTCTACTCCATGAAACCCTAACAGGGCTTACGCGGTGAATTTAGTTTCTTACCCTTCCACGTGGCTTTACTTTCTTGCATACTTAAACCTAGTTGACAACAATTACAACCCATACAAGGCTGTGGGAACAACACCATTTTTATGGTTATTTAATGCATGAAAATAAGCTTTTTATTCCTTAATCTCCATTAAGAAAGAAAATTACAAATAATCTACATTAAGTTGATCTTGTAGGTTATATTAGATGTGACAAGACAATTGTTACTATTCAAGAGTAATATTATTAGCATAGTTAAAAAGGGATGTTAACAAATTTGTTCAATAATACTATATTTGTAAAACAGTCAAAGGTTAGTTACAAAATATGGGACTATATATATCTACTTATTTCAGATAATATTTAAGAAGACTTGTCTATGGATTTTATTTTAGAATTACTTCATATCCAATGTGGTATGGATTTCATGCTTGTTACTACTAATAGTTTCTCTAAAATGGTTCATTTTATTCCCTGCAAAAAGGTCTTTGATGACTTAAGTGTAGCTCGACTATTCTTTAAAGAAAGAGTATGCTTACATAGAGTGTCCAAATCCATCACTTTTGATTGCAATACAAGGTTTCTTAGTCACTTTTGGATTACTTTATGCAAGGTATTTGATTCATCTCTAAGGTTCAGTAGTATAGCCCTTAGACAAATGGTTAGAGTGAATCATGTAATAAGGCCCTAAGCTATCTTATTCGAAGTATTTTTGGAGACAAGCCAAAGCAATCAAACTTTGCCTTTAGTTGAGTTTATGTGCAACAATGCAATACACGGTGCTGTAAGGAAGTCTCCTTTTTCATTCTTTATACTAAATGTCCATAACAACTTTAGATTTAGTTAAACTTCCTTGAGTCTTAGGTCGACATTACACCTGAGCATCTTGCAAAACAAGTCTATTCAAGCTAAGGTGAAATAAAAGTTAGATATCATCAATAAGAAATATAACAAAACTGCAAACAAATATTGAAGGAGCTAATTGTTTCAAAAGGTGACCAAGTAATGGTATTCCTTTATAAGGAGTAGTTTCCTATTGGTTCTTACAACAAGTTGCAACTTAAGAAGTATAATCCTTACCAGTTATTAAAGAAAATTAATGACAAAGCACTCCGAAATGGAGAATTTTAAGGACCTTAAAGTTGTAGATATTTATTTATTCTATTCAACAAATAAGCCTTTTTATCCAAACCTTGACTTAAATTTAAGGACAAGTTTCTTTCAAGTGAAAGGGACTAACATAAAATAAGTAACCTAAAATTTTATAGACTAAAGGAACCTTCAAAAGTTTAAAGGAAAATTCTAAAAGACTTTGATCTCTACATACAATTTTACTATTTAAACTACTATTATACTATTTAGGCTTTTATGAAATTATTTAAAAAAATTTATTTTTTTATTTTTAAGTATTTCATATTTAATTAGATATTTTTCTAATTAATCATTAAAGTGTTTTCTTATTTATGTTAGAGCATTTTCTCAGTTAATTAGTTAGTTTTATTTATAAATATGTATAAGTCTAAAGAGATAAAGTATTTTAGAGAATTAAATTTCAATAAAGTATTAATCTTAACTCTATCTTTCTCTTTAAAAAATATTATTCTCTTAAACTTAATCAAAGTATTAACTTTAGTTTTATTAAATGCTATATAAATATGTTGAACATTATAGATAATAATTAAATATATATATATATAGCAAAATAGTAGATATTATATGCATGACATCAAACATAAACACACATAATGTTAAACATAAAACAATGTCTACAATAACATCATCCATCAAAACAAAGACTTAAACAACATTTTACATGTAGTTTAAAAAAGGTAATGAGCTTAAACTAAAAAACTATTAATTAATGAAGTCTCATCCTTCTTGGCATCTTAAATAACCTTAGGGCCAACTCTCCAAAGTCATAAACTAATCTTCATTTTGCCAAAACAAATATGCCTTATAGCTTGAAGATTATGACTCATTGATAACATAACAAAACACCTTATAGTATACTCAATATGACACTTTCATACTTTCTTGAGGGCATCTTCTAGATGATTATATCACTTCATGGTACACTTGGTGTGTTCCAACTTACAACACATCCTAACCCTCTAAAAATTCATCATGCACTTAAGTATAATGTCAATTTTTACCTAAGTCTTTTAGTTATTAAGATTTCAAAATGATTGATTAAAAATTTCATAAACTTAACATGTTTTATAAGTATTTCATCATTTTTTAAAAATGAGAAAAAAAATTTGTTGGCTATGCATATGTCTTAATCATTTGAAAAGTTCAAAATTCATTCTTTTAAAATACTTTATAATGATCCTTTTAGTTAAAGTTTACATTAAATGAATCATATTTTATCATTAAATATAATTAAGAAGATATTAAAAATTAATAAAATTAAAAATATATCAATTTTTAATCTACCAATTTTTGAAAAGTAAAATTATAATCTTTTAGAGCACAAAATTAGAAAATTCTAGTGTAAATTTTAGTTTTTTGATATTTCTACTAATTATTATGAATTTTTAAAAAATAATTTATTTTCATAATAATAAGAAAACAATATAAATAAGAAGTTCTTATTGATTATTATGTAATACGTAACTCTCTTTGATTAGTGAATCATATATAAACTAAAAATGACCTTTTTAACTTGATCAACTTTGCCACTTGGCTATTTCTCAGCACTAACTATCATGAATATCTATGTTTTATACTCATCAAATCAATCAAAAAAAAAAAACACTTTGTTTCACCTACATTTTTAAAGAATATACTATATATTTTTGGTGATTTTAAAATTTTGACACAATCCTGAAAAATTGAGATTTAATTCAAAATTTTGAAAATAATTACTCTTAATTGTCACATGTAAAATTGACAAACAACGTACAGTTGAAAACTCATGATGAGTACTTATGATAAATGTAAATTTTGTTTCATGAAATTGTTGTTAGTATTAATTTTAAAAAATAATATACGACAAAAAAAATATTTTTCTCACAAATGTGCACAACCAAAAATATAAAATTTTTACCATATATTGCACATTTCAATATCTCTTTACATGCAAAATTTTATAAAAGGATAATATTGAATGTGAAAGAAATAAAATTTTAAACATATCAATTCAAAATATGCACCAAAATTGCATATAAAATAACAAAGAAGAAAATTTAAATAATAATTTTTATTCTTATTGGGCAAGAAATAATTTAAGAAATCTACACTAATGTAAAATTACATAGGTAACATCATAATTACTCTTCAAAATATATAAAAATAATAATAAGGTGATTATCTATAAATTATTTTTTTTTTACAATTCAGATAATATCATTATATTAAATAACACTTTATTTATAATTTAATAATTTTTTATAATAAAAATAAATAAAAAATTTATATTCGTTTTTACTAGTTTAAGAAATTGTTAAGAGTTGTTTTCAAAATATCTGGAACGCATTATTTCCTACAATCTCGTGAACAAGCGTGCGTCCTTGACGTCGCCTTCTAATTTGACAATTTAGACAGCGTCCTGAATCCTGTGTCATGATCTTGTCCATAGTTTCCGTATTTTTAGTAAGAGAAATTTCCCATGGTAGAGTGCAGGTGTGCTCCAACGACGTTGACATGTCAGACCAAGGTGAGGTGGTTGATCATGAACGCTGTCGAGCGATTGAAGTAGTAGCAATCGAGAGTGGTTTGGTCATTTCCTGTTGGCTATTAGAAACAGCTTACTGTGTTCAATTAAATATTCTACATTAACCTTTTGTTTTTTTTTTGGGACTACGTTAGGTCGAAGACTCCCTTGACATCTTGTGCATCCTTGGAAATATTCGGACTCCACAATTTAAAAGTCCATGGCAAAACCCTTTTCTCAGAGTCGTATGTTAAGTCTATCCGAAGCAAAACTTTTACTCGGCAATGGCATTCTTGTCGTGGTCGAGAAGTGCTCTCTGGCAACATCCACCCAAACAAACTTTACGTTGCTGTCTTCCGTTAGTGGAGAGAGAGTTTTAATCTGATCGAATACAGAGTGTTTGGCGCCCTCAGATTAGGTGACCAACCCCACATCCCAATTGTAAAGCCTTCCTTGTAATGATTTTGTGTAGAAATGAAATAATATCCTCTATTGTTACAAAACACAAAAGAAACCAAAAAAAAAAAAAAAGGCCCAAGTTTCGATAAAAGAAGAAGGATGCCGTAAATTAATAACCACTGTAAAATGAAGCAATCCTAAATTTTCAAGTACTTTAGTCGCGGGGAGCCAAAGAAAAGCTAGGTTGGCTCATACTGATGCCTATGTGCCAATTAAACAAAATCTCTAGATCAAAAATTTTAACTTTTCATTATTCACAGTGACTACACTAGAATGAACTTGACATCTGGCATATTTGATGGGACAGAAGCCGCCGCCTCTCTTCTCTGCGGCAGAGAATTGAAGTCAATGCAAGCTGAAATTCATCAAGTGGAGGCGGCGAGTGTATTGCCGTACAGCTGGATATTCCGTCGGAGCAAATTCAATTTGTAGAGGGTGCCATTTTGCTGGCACTGCAATTAATGAGAAAGTTTGACGGAGATATCTTGTGGGACCACCATAGAGGTCATGGCTGCTGTCATCTCATGCGGTCGTCTTGGAGCTGCAAAACTGGGGGAGGCTGTTTGCAGGACGCCTGTGGTTTTCAAATTCAGTTTTTTGTGTTTTTTTTTTTTTTTCACCTTCTTTCCGTTCCTATAGCAAAGGGAAAAAAAATATTTTGAATCAATTTTAGTAATTGTACTTGCCAAGTTGGTCATGACACTGCTAATCATTATTAATTTTGTGGCAAATCTTTCACTAACATTCCGGATTGAAGTTGACGATGTTTCACTTCTTTTTTTTTTCTTTTTTTTTTCTTTTTTTAAGAAAGACGATCAAACAAGGTTCTTGCAAATTACATCATCCAGAAATATGATAAAATATGGCAAAAATTTTTATCAAAAATAGGTTTGCTTAAGAACATATGTATTGATTCACGTAAAAACGCACGTAAAATATCAAAAAAGAAAGAAAAAAAGAAAGAATTTATGTTCAAGCAAATTTCAACAAATGATTGTAATTGTTTGAAGTTAAAAATAATTTATAATTACAAATTATCGTAATTGTTTTGCACCTGTAAAGAGTTAAAATCTTCTACTTACTTCCTCTCCATCCACCTCTTCTCTTTGGTTATGAACCTTAAAAATAAATAAATAAATAAATAAAGAGACATACTACTTTGTATTATATGCACGGAACAGCTTCATTTGGGATATCAAGGAATGGTGGGTTATTTCACGCACGATGATAGCATGCAAATTCCTTTTTGAAAATAATGAGGAAAGAAGGAGCGTGGAAATTGGAATTTGATGGCTAGACTTCTCCACGAAAGGCGTCGAAAATACAGGCAAACGTTATCCAAATAAAAATGTGCACGTGGTTCCCTCAACAAAAAAAAAAAAAAAACAAAAAAGTCCTACGAGTTGCGCCAGCATTTAATTTATTTTATGATGTCAAGTCAAGAAGAGGCTAAAATGAGCTTGGACAATTAATGATATTTTGTAACCACTAATTTGAAGATATTTCGAAAATTGCACTTTTACCATAATTCATCATATCAAATAATTGATTAGTAATTCATGGACTAAATAAATTACCTTTTGTTATAAAAACAAAAATTAAATGTCCTTAATTTTTAGCAACAAACGACAATATCATTCTAACTAAATAATATAACTATATTTTATTCGTCACCAATAATGCTCATTAATTAAAAAAATCATAAAAAAAAAACAGTAAGAATTATCAAAAACGGCAAAAAAAAAAAAAAAAGAGTAGTAAAGCAATAATTACCAATAAATAAAAACTACTCTTTCGGTTCAGTTTGCGAGGTTGGCTGGCTGGCTGGCTGGCTGGCTGGCTGGCTAGCTTTCTTGCTTGAGCGACGCCATTGTAGCTGTCCTAAGCAGCCCGGAATTGACATCGATCGAGTACAAAAATGACACGTTAGCTGTAATTTTATTAGAGACAATGACAATGACAATGACAATGCAATGCAATGCAAACATTATTATTAAAAAATCCTTCGAATATGTGGATCTTTATTCTGCCACATAAAATTTGTTTTTATCTCGGATTAAATAATTTTTTTTTTTTTTTACAACAAAAAGAGAAATATGCATTTGCATCTAATGCTTGCTTGACAATGGCAAACTTTGAGTAGTAACGCATTTTTAACATCAAGATCGACTAGTTTAAATTAATGTGAAAATTCCTTACATGAAATAAGAAGACTAAATAATATCGAATTAATTATTAATTAATTATAAAATTTTGCAATAAAATTATTTAAATTTAATTCTTATTTTTATGACGACGACTTGGGATTAAAAATTCGAAGATACGAAAGCCCCCGAGTCATCAAGCTGACGTTTCTAATTATTCTTGCTCTTACTTCTTGGTTCACCTGACTGGCTCGGGGCCTCTATAAAAAAAAGTGCATGGCTGCGGGAGAGAGGCATGTGAAAAATGAGTGACCCAGGCAAGCAAAGCTCCGGCAATGGGCGGCCCTCGGGGAACGGTTCTTTCGCCAATCTTCCTCCGCCACGTGGCCAGAATAGGATCCTGAAGGAGGCTATCGGTTGGCCAACGAGCTCTCCGCCGTCAGGACGAAAGTGAAACCCCTCCTCCCCCTCCCCCTCCCCTTCCCTCTCTTCTTTTTTTTTTTTTTTTTTTTTTTCTTTTTTTGTCATTTCGGTCTTTTGTCTTCAGTGAGAAGTTGGGATCATGGGGATGTCCATATCCTTTCTGCTCTCCTGCTTTGATGGGATGTTCAGTTTGGGGGGAGGGGGTTTGTACAAAGTTTAATTGCCAATTCGGTTTAGGTGTCATCAATCCTGCTTGTTCTCATCATTTCCCTTTTTTTGTTGTTTTTTGTTGTTTGTGCTGGAATATTACCATATTTCTTGCTTTTTCTCCCCTTTTTCAATTTTGGGGTTTTAGAGCTTGTCTAGATCTAGAGAAAATAATAATGATCGTGGAAAAAGGAACGAAAAACAAGTCACGAAAACATGTTGGAAACTAAAATCCAGAAGACCTAATGTAGAAGAAGAATTAGGACATACAATATCCCACATGGAGCACCCATTATTAATAGACATGATCAAGAACGAATTGGGTAGAGGATAATTATAAATTTTAGCCAAATTATTGAAACGGAGAAATCATCATTTTATTAAATATAGTGAGCTTAAACTGGGTAGAAACGGACATGACATGGGGTAATGATACGAGTAATGCGCTTCATCTGTCACTACTAAAATCCAAGTAGCCGGGACCCATTTTCCAACTAACTCACAAGCACTCAACCATCCATTGCAAAACTTATCCGCAAAATGAGTAATGAATATTCATTGATAACTAAATATATTTCAAATTATCTGTCTCTGTGTGTGTGTGTGTGTGTGTGGATATATATATATATAGACACGCACAAAATAAAAGGTCAAAGATGTGGTGCGGCAGATCTTTTTGATTTATCATATGCTAGATGTGGTGCGGCAGATCTTTTTGATTTATCATATGCTAATTGTTACTGATTATTTGTTGATGAATTAAAATAATTACAGTATTTGATTAATTTGACATTGCTTATTAATATAATAATTGATTAAGACATAAATTACGTTGGCCCAATACAAATATAATTATTCATAGGTGAATGGAAATAATTATATTAATATCCATACATAATAAAATTTTCGTCAATAATATCCTACGAATTTAAAATTTGTTAATTGTCAACCAACCAATTAAATGTTAGTTGGGATTTATAATGGTCTAAAATTTAATTTTTTAAAAAATGGAAATTATAAGTCTCAATTTTTTCTCCATGATTCAATTATTTTTTTATTTTTCAAATCAATTTCTATTTCAAATATTTTATATTATTTTTATTTTATTTAAAAAAAATTGCCCATGACCATAATTTACCTTTGTCATTGACAAACCAAAGAAAGAAAGAAATAAAAAAAAAAAAAAAAACTGCTGGAGAAAACAAATGGTAAAAGATGAGGAGGAAATTAAAAGACGCGAGCAAGTGATACAGAAAGAGGGGCAGAGATGAAGCCATCGCTTGCGAGAATAATATCAGAAGTGCTTTTTAAAAATAATATTGTAAATACAAATCAATTAACAACAGTTGACGCCAACAAATATTTTTAGGAGTTATTTTTTAATCAGTTACTTTAGGATCTCTATTAGCAAATAGCAGATAATGAAAAAATACCACACACCTTATTATGTGCTATTTTTTAGAACTAAAAATTAATTATCAAGTTTAAAAAATTAAACCAAACTAAATGTATCAAAAATTAACTTAATTGACCTAATTTAATCTAAATGACTCGAATTTGAGATCATTCAAACTTGAATTCGTTCAACTCAACTTAAAAAACACAATTTATCTTTTTTAATTTAAAAGTTTCTTTAAAAAATATATAAAATTTTTGTTATTTAATATTTTTTTTATATTTTTACTTATTACTTTATTTATATATAAATAAGTATATACACAATTACATATGCACACTATTTTATTTCTAAATATTATACAAAAAAATATATAAAAATATGTGTGTATGTATATAATTTTATATTAATATTAGATTTTTCAATTTATATAATTATATATTTCATTTTTTTATATTTATAAAATTTTAAAAATTTTATCCACATATATGTAAATGTATATTATATACATGTAATGTTATATTTAAAAATTTTTATATCTAATAAACTCAATGAATTTGTTCATTTAACAAATCACTCACATGTTTGTTCAACTATCCTTGCATATTTTATCAATGCTCAATTTTGATAATGCATCAATTAAGAATATTTAAAAATAATATTTTGATACAATATATGTTTTACAATTATAACTTAATTATAATTACCTTTACAAAATATATTTATTTTATAAATTTTTTATTTATAATTTATTAATAATAAGATCACATATATAACTAATAATAATAAAAAAATATCTTTATTAATAAAATTACATGCATAAAATATATATAAATAGTAATCAATTTATTAACTACTAGTATATACATAAACAATTTATACGAGGAATCAAATAGAAACATCTAATTGAGAGAGAGAGAGAGAGAGAGAGAGAGACACACACACACACACACACACACACACACACACACACACATCTAAGATGAACTTACCTCAAATTTCTTTTTCGTTGAATATGAGTTCATGTGGATGTTGGAATTTCCAACTAGGTTGTTATGAATTGGTGTAGTGGTAGCCTCAAATTTCTTTTTTGTTGCAGATTTAATTGTGCAGGTGTTATTTCATAGAGTATAATGGATTTTATATCCTTTTGGATGCTTACGTTGCTTCTCCTAATGGGTGTCTTGTCTCACATAGAGTGCCAATAACAGTGCTAAATTGGGGTCGTGACAATCCCTCACTATTTGTTATTGAAACATGTACATAACATAGAAATTATACTTGCCACTGTTTTGGTTCTAATCGAAATTGAAAAGAAATTAAACTGAGCTAAAGCTAGATTGAGAATTGAAATCACTTTATTGCTTTTGTTAGAACTAGAACAGTTAAAGGGCAATCTGACTACAAAGCTTGTCGAAATCTAAGAGTGAGTTCATAAAATAAAAATAAGGAAAACAAATCCCACATTAAAAAAAAAAAAAAGAGAGAGAGAGAGAAGCAAAACAACATATAAATGAAATCAAAGCCTCATAACCCCCGAGTCCTATGGTTTTAGGTAAATAAGTAGTATCAAGAAGCTCAGGAAGACATTGCTTACTCCCTTGCTCAATTTACTCTCTAATAACCACTCTCAAAAAATAAAAAGAAAATGATGTGAAAGATTTATATGAATACTAGCTTGCATTGTTGCACAGGTTGCACAAACACCAAAATTGATCGAAAATGTGTACTTATATAAGGTTACATTACAATGGCACCAGCAGGTAATAAATTGTAAACATATATCATATGTTCTTTTTTATGTACTTTTATTGTAAAGGCCCCGACTCTTACCAGTGTCTGACGGAGTTGATTTGGTCTTGTTGCTGCAATTGTTTTGAAATGGAATTGGGGGAGAAAGTAAGCGAAAGTGCTTGATCAGCAGCCCCAAAAGATGGTTGAGAGATGGGACTTGTTGAAGAATATACGCTACTGTAAGTCGGTATGTTTTGTTCCTGTTCTTGTTGTTGTTGTTGTTGTTGTAACCTTTGTTCTGTTCTTTGTTGCTTTGGCATGTTCAACTTCTCTCCTTCGATCTCTCTATATTTGCTGAGATAAAGCTTAAGGGGAGCAACATAATCCTCAAAGCCAAGAGTTGTGATGGCCCAAATGATATCATCACCATTTATGGTCTTTCTCTTCTCTCTCTGGCATTTGTCCGATGCTTCTCCGGTGACGAAGCTAATGAACTCTGACACGCATTCTTGCACGGTCTCTTTGGCATCTTTGGAGATTTTTCCGTTCCCCGGGATCACTTTCTTCATGATTCTGCCAACATTTGCTATAGGAAGGAAGCGATCATGCTCTTTATTGCTGTTGTGGTGGCTGCAATTGCTGCTCTTTAAACGTGGGCTTTCTGGGCTTCCTGTGTTCAAGTCATTCGGCCCATTTTCATGGCTCTCATCTTCCATTTCATCTCTCTTTCTCAGCATACCTTCCACAAAAATAAGCATTGAGAAATTGGTTTTTTTTTTCGGGTGTTGGGGAACTTTTATGGACTAAAAACAAAAGGGGGGCGAAGGAGCATGAAAGTAGGCAAGCGAAGGGGTGAGAAAAACAAGACTTGGCTACTTTTAACCCGTTAAAGGTCCCAGGGACTCGTTCTCGCCTCTCCATGTGGACAGTCTAAGTTCAACTGAAATGACTCTATCCAATCTAATTTAACTTTCTCGATTCGTAATTCCCTTTTTTTTTTTTTTTTTTTTAATTCCTTCGCTTTTATTTTGTCCCTCTTAGAGTTACCATTGCAGTTGACCTTTCCCTTGGTTAACCTGTTTGCCGGTGGATTTCGTGGGCAACTGTGAACAACCTATGGCATTTGGAAGCTTAAATATATAAATGCCCCTGTCTATTTCTGTTTAATATGCATTACATGCAGTTTTTTGTTTTTTTGTTTGTTTTTTTTTTATCCTTCTTTTTAATTCCCCTGGAAAAGAACGTGAGCTTTAGGATATAACCCTAGCCGCTTGACCTGGTGTGCCAGCTTTACGATATAAATTTTAAATATATTTTATGATTTAAATCCCAGTCTCGTAAAAATAAAAAAATAAAAATGACTTTGAATGTTAAACGTGAGATTTTAATGTCACAGGACATTCTATAATATTTAATGATAGTTGTTATAACTTTTAGTTTCAAATATAAGATGTAAGTCTTGTGTTCTTGGTACAATTGACTAAAACATTCTTCAACTTCGTGTTCGACTCCCGGTGACTCAAATTTCCTTCCTTTTAGCCTTCCGATTTCATCTCGTTCAAAAGAAAAAAAAAGGAAAAAAGAACAAAAAAATTGCTTCTACCTTAAATTTGTTAACTGAGCAGAAATAACGATGAGGATGATAATTGTAGTGGCAAAGATTCCATTACCATTTGTTGATATGTTGCACGAGTAATCTACAAATACGGTACCCCCAATGGATTCCCAAACCATTGGATACACTTGTGCATCATACAAGGCATGTTCATTTGTATGGGACAAATATAAATAAATAAACGGAAAAATAAAGGGAATAGTCATTAGGTTTTCAAAGAATCAACCTCGCAAAGGAAGAGCAATGCACACAACTTCAATGCTGCCGTAAATTTTGCTAATTTCATGACAATGGATTTTACAATTCAAGAATGCATTCACCTTGTTCATATGGATTTTGCTAATTTGCGACTAATCTTGGGATGAAGAAAACAAAACAAAAAGGAATGAAAAGGAAAAAAAAAAAACAAAGAAAGACAAAGAACACCTCTCGTTGATAGCTAAACGTAGAGACGTAGTTACCAAAAATTGTAACGAGCGAAGGGCATCTGATGTCCTAGAAAATAAATCCTCAACAACAACAACAACAGCAACAAAGGGGAACTATTGGAAGTGAGCTTAATGTCACGGAGTTAGGTTTTGGACGTACTTTAGACGTGCTAACCCGTGTAACACTTAGTTGATCTTGCGAGAGAAGATGCTAAGTAAGCTTTAGAGAGTTTGAGTCAACTAGTAGAAGACTTGTGAGAGGCAAATGAACAAATTGGAAGAACTTGAAAGAACAAGAGAGAGAGCACAAGAGAGCTTTGTAAGTGAACTTGTATTAAGAAAGGATTCGTGCTATATTAATGAGAAGTGTAGCTTATTTATACAACTCAAAAGAAGGACCTAGAAAGAAATATTCTTTGGCATATACAAGGATTATTCTAGATAAGGAATATTCTAGGTATATACACGGATTATTCTAAATATGATCCATTCTAGAATTCTCTAAGCAATTGTAGTACATTCCGCATGCTTCTGGGACCTTTCGTAGATAGCAAATGGGCTGGACAGCCTATAGAGGTTTAATCTTAGCTCGAATTTGCACCTTAAGGATACATGGATGGGCGGATCAATGTATCCTTGTGACATCCTCCCCCACTTAATTCTACAATGTCCTCGTCGCATTTTCAACCTTAAATTGTCGAATGTGATTGGCAAACTGCCAAAGCTGGTCCTCTTGTTCCCAACTAGCCTCGTGGTCTGGCAAATCTTTCCATTTTACTAAGTACTCAGTATCGTTGGGAACTCCTCTTCTCCGGATCACTTGGTCAGCAAGGATGCATTCCACCTTCTTGTTGAATTCGGTGACCATAGCCGTTGGTGTGCGCTTTGACTCGTTTCAGCTTGGATCCTCTTCGTCTCTATAGAAAGGCTTCAGAAGACTTACATGGAAAACATTATGGATCTTCAGTTTTGGAGGGAGTTGGACTTGATACACGGCCTTCCCCATACGCTTGATGATAGGAAATGGCCCTTTGTACTTCCGTACTAAGCCCTTATGTACCTTGCATAGAGACTTGAATTGGTTGGGCAGCAACTTCACCATCACCATGTCTCCCGCAGTGTAGTCCTTTGGTCGTCGCTTGGTGTCAACCCATCTTTTCATCTTCTTGACCGCTTTGTCAAGGCAAGCCCTTGTTATGTCCGCTTCCTCATGCCATTTTTTTGCAAACTTAAAGACAGACAAGTTGTTGCCAGTGTAAAGAGAGGCAATAGCACTTGGTGTTAGCAGTTGTTGTCTTAGGACAATCTCAAACGGGCTTTTGGTTGTGGCCTCGCTCCTCTGAAAGTTGTATGAGAATTGGGCAGCATCAAGTAGCTTCGCCCAATCTCGTTGGTGAGCACTGACATAGTGCCTCAAGTATTATTCGAGCAAGGCATTAACTCGTTCAGTTTGCCCATTGGTTTGAGGATGAAAGCTTATCGAGAAGTTCAATTCAGTTCCTAGCAACTTGAATAGCTCACGCCAGAATTTTCCCGTAAAACAGGGATCTCTATCACTGATTATGCTCTTTGGCACGCCTCATAGCTTTACTACGTTCTTAAAGAACAAGCGAGCAACTTCGTCCACCTTGCAATTAGCAGGGGCTAGAATGAAGTTGCCATACTTATTGAACCGATCAACCATAACTATAATGCTTCCACACCCTTCAGACTTTGGTAGAGCCATAATAAAGTTCATTGAGACATTTTCCCAAGGCCTTTCGGGAGTGGGTAGTGGCTCAAGTAGGCCGGTTGGTGGCTGCTGTTCTACCTTATCTTGTTGACAAACTAAGCAAGTTTGCACATAGGCCTTGACATCTGTATGTATATATGGCCAAAAATAATGTTGTTGGATAAGAGTAAGGGTTCGTGCCATACCTGGGTGACCAGTCCATAGGGAATCGTGGCATTCCTTGAGGATTTCTTTCCGCAAGTTTCCCCACTTTGGCATGAAGACGCGATTCCCGACCGTTGTTAGGACTTCATCGTTCACTCAAAATTGACGAGTCTTCTCCTCGCTAGCCAACCTCAGCAGATTGTGGGCCAATTTGTCTTGTCTGGTACCTTTCTTGATCCGTTTAAGGAGGTTGCTTGTAGGGGTACTAGTAGCAAGAGCAGCTAGTTCCACTTTCCTACTCAACGCATCAGCAACAACATTGGCTTAACCCGGCTTATATTGCAATGTGTAGTTGAATTCAGCTAGGAAGTCTTACCAATGAGCTTTCTTGGGGCTGAGTTTCTTTTGGGTTTGGAAGTAGCTCATAGCAACATTGTCGGTCATGATTACGAACTTACTTCTGAGGAGGTAGTGTCTCCAAGTGCGCAAGCAATGGATGATGGTGGTTATCTCTTTGTCCTGGATGGTATACCGTCTCTTCGTATCGTTCAGCTTGCGACTCTCATAGGCAATGGGATGCCTATCCTGCATTAAGACTCCTCCAATGGCGAAGTCAGATGCATTAGTATGGACTTCGAAAGGCTTTTCGTAGTCCGACAGCACCATAATAGGTTCCTCAGAGATTGCTTGCTTCAATGTCTTGAAGGAAGCTTGGCATTCCTCCGTCCAATGCCAAGTGTGGTTCTTCTTCAGTAGGTCGGTCAAGGGTGCAGCTATGGCAGAATATCCCTTGATGAACCGACGATAGTAGTTGACAAGTCCCAAGAAAGATCGCAATTCTGGGACTTTGGTTAGAGGCTCCCATTGTTGGATGGCTCGCACCTTCGTTGGATCCATCAAAAGTTTACTATCCTTGATTTGATGGCCAAGGAAGTCCACCTCTTGCTTGGCAAACGAGTACTTCTCCTTCTTGATGAACAACTCGTTCTCTCGTAAAGCTTGGAAGACTTGCTTGAGGTGCTCAACGTGCTCCTTAAGTGTGTTGCTATACACCACAATGTCATCCAAATAAACTACCACGAATTTGTCAAGGAAAGGATGTAGTACCTTGTTCATGAGTGTGCAGAAAATGGCTGGTGCATTGGTGAGGCCAAATGGCATGACCAAGAACTCAAATGCTCCGTAGCGTGTCACACAGGTCGTCTTTGGCTCATCACCTTGTGCTATGCGAACCTAGTAGTAACCTGATCACAAATCCAGCTTGATGAAGTACCTAGCCTTCTCGAGTTGGTCGAAAAGATCAGCTATCAAGGGGATTGGATACTTGTTCTTGATAGTGATCTTGTTCAAAGCTCGGTAGTCGATACACATGCGAAGCAATCCGTCCTTCTTCTTCTGGAGAGGACCGGGGCACCGAATGGGGATTTCGATGGTCAAATGTAGCCTAAATCGATCAAATCATAGAGCTGCTTCCTCAGTTCAGTGAGCTCTGGAGGTGCCATGCGATAAGGACCCATGGCAGGGGGTTTGGCACCAGGTTCCAGCTTAATGTGGTGATCCACATCTCGCTTTGGTGGAAGCTTCTTTGGCAATTCGAAAGGCATGATGTCCTTAAACTTGGTAAGGACAGCCTAAATGGGTTGTGGTAGTGCGGGAGTTGGTGTTGCTACGTCTTCTCCATCGCTTAGCTCTCTTATGGTAGCGACATAGCCAGGATCCAACTTGAGACCCCACTTGAATTGCAAGGCCGAGATCATCGATGGTTGAGATCTCTCCTTGCGCTTTAAGGGAACTACGCGGATCTTATAGTTGTTGATAACCACAAGAGAATGTGAAGCAGACACAAGAAAAGCCAAAGCTTTGCAAAAGAATGCAAGACCTAACACCACTTTAAAATCATCCATGGGAACGATGGTAAAGTTTAACTTACCAGTCCATTTGCCAATCTGGACAGCAACTCCGTGTGCTACGCCTTGGACAGGCTTTGCTTCCGAGTTTACCACTTCGATGGTGTCATTTCCCTTCTTTGCTTTGAGGCCTAGACGTTTGGCCTCTTGCACGTCCATAAAGTTATGCGTTGCCCTCGTATCTAGCATCGCACAAGCTGATTTACCCTGGATGGCAAGATCAGCGTATAATAGTCCCTTCTCCTTGGCGACTGTTGGAGAGATATGCTTTGAGAGATTACCCAATTGCTGGATAGATCCCATGTTGGCTTGGGTTTCTTTATTGGCCTTTTCTAGGTCGAATACGTCCATCATAGCATTCATGGCTTTTCATTTGGGGCAGTCCTTTACCCAGTACGGTCTGTCACAAATGAAACAGGGTCTAGGAGGATTAGCGGAGTTTTGCTTACCCGTAGACTTCTTCTCATGCTTGGGACGGTCATTTGAGGGTCTCTGTTGTCCTCCCTCATTGCGACCAAAATCCTGCTTCTTATGCCCGGTCTTCTCTCCCCCACTTTTGCCAGAGGTAGGCTTCTTACCCTTGGAGTGAACGGAGTAATCGATGAAGGCCTCGGCAGCAACAATGGCAGCATCTAGGGTCTGCACATTACGCCTATCTAGCTCGACTTTCACCCAATCTTTTAGGCCATCTTTAAAGTAGAAGAGAAGCTCCCTATCGGACATCTCAATTTCAAGCATGAGGGTAGTAAATTCTTTAATGTAGTCAAAAATACTACCTGTCTGACATAAGTGACTTGTGAGGCACGAAATACTTACGCACTTCAACCTTGAATTGTTCCCAAGTGTCGATGATGCATAAGCCTTTCTCCCGTTCAGAGTGCTTCCATCTCCACTAGAGTTGGGCAACATCTCTTAGGAAGATTGAGGCGTTGCCTATCTTGGCCAAGTCGTTAACAACCCTCATGGCCTCGAAGTACTGCTTGAGACCAAACAAGAAGTTCTTTACGGCAGTAGCATTGCGTGTGCCGTTGTACATGGCAGGCTTCAGGAGCTTTAAGCCATGTACCGTAGTGGTGCTAGTAGTGGCAGCCGTACTAACAAGTGAGTTGTTTCGGCGAAAGGATTCCATCTCCTTACGGAGGTTGTGAATCTTTCCCTCAACAAACTCACGAAGGTTAAACAAACCTTGATTCAGGGAGCGTATTTCTCCCCTAAACGAGCGGCCAAATTCTTCGATCATAACTTTGGCAGCCCGCGTGATCTCTGCATTCTCATGGATCAAGTTATTGAGATCTCCCACAAGAGAGTTTATATCAATGACGCTTCTTTCCAAGTTGCCAATGCGAGAGTCAAAGGTTTCCTTTGCTGGAACCTTGGACTTGCCACGCTTGGCTGGAGCACGTTGCTCCTGACACCCACGAGCTTCTTGCTCCATTTGTTGCTCATTGAAAGCAGTCTCAACAAATCCTTCCTCACCTACCATATTCACAACTCAAACAAGAACAAAGTAGAAACTAGGATTACCTTGCTCTGATATCACCTGTCACGGAGTTAGGCTTTGGATGTGCTTTAGACGTGCTAACCCGCGCGACACTTAGTCGATCTTGCGCGAGAAGATGCTAAGTAAGCTTTAGAGAGTTTGAGCGAACTAGTGGAAGACTTGTGAGAGGCAAATGAACGAATTGGAAGAACTTAAAAGAACAAGAGAGAGAGAGCACAAAAGAGCTTTGCAAGTAAACTTGTATTAAGAAAGGATTCGTGCTATACTAATGAGAAGTGTAGCTTATTTATACAACTCAAAAGAAGGACCTAGAAAGAAATATTCTTTGGCATATATAAGGATTATTCTAGATAAAGAATATTCTAAGTATATACACGGATTATTCTAAATATAGTCCCTTCCAGAATTCTCTAGGCAATTGTGGCACATTCCGCATGTTTCTGGGACCTTCCGTAGATAGCAAATGGGCTGGATAGCCCATAGAGGTTTAGTTTTAGTCCAAATTTGCACCTTAAGGATACATGAACGAGCCGGATCAATATATCCTTGTGACATTAAACTATTGCATATGTGATTGTTTCCGAGTCTTTAGGTCGCCATGTAGATTTTTGGACACAAAGCAATCCTTCCTTTTCCTTTGAGTAGGTCATGCGGAACCCCCACAGCATAGATCTTACCATGTTTTCCGGCTCACTAATGCTCTCAACGTCATCTCGGACAATTAGCACAGCCACTAAATTGCACCTATGACATACATTAGCCATGTCAAAGTAATAATTTGATATCGAACAATGACAACAATGGCAAATGACATAACAAAGTATACTAGTGAGTACACGCCTCTTTTTAGCCTTTGAGAAAAGATGGTCCGCATGAAGAAGATCATAAGATCTAGGGTAGGTGCTGAAGGATTCACACCAATCATGATAAATACCAAATAGCCCACGTCCATAAATTATAGGGGGGGTATCTGGGGAGTCTACTGTAATCACATTCATAACCTACACATTCAAATCCTTCAAGCAGCAGCAAAACTGCAGGCACTGCAATGATATAAGAACCAACGAAATGAGGTAATAAAAAAATCTTAGAAACTTTCAATTCGCGTGAAACTCAGCGATGATCCTGATGATCACTCAAGGGAAAAAGGATCAACGCATTTTATGCCAAGTAAATAATCATCATATCATGAGAACATTTGATGAAAATGACAAGTTTTATGACTATAACAGGAAGCCGGTATAAGGAACCTAAACACAGACTTCTATCTGCCACAGACATGAAAATGGATATAGACAAAGAAAATAAACAAACAAAAGAAAAAAGTAAAAATATACAAAGGAGCCTTCATTTAATTAACTCATTAACAGAGAAGGATCATTATGCTTATCCTCCGTAAATAGACCTCATGTCCATGACATTTCTCACATATGACCAGTTAATTCCCATTCCGTTGAGGTATGACTTGGACACAGCCCGCTTCCAGTGCTCATAGTCAGCAGTGACATCCTCTGGTGCTGCTTTACCATAAACTCCAGCTTGGGAGCTCAACATCCAATAAGGTGGTTCCTCCAACCTTGCAGGCCAATGCTCTGGTCACTGAGACCCAAGTTGCAGGGAATCTGCTGGAACCTTGTGCATGCATGGTTGCAGTTGCACATTCCTAACAACAGGAATCAATTTAAAACTGTGGGCTACAAGTCGCCAAAAAATAAAGAGTGCTGAAAATTTTCGGTAAACAATTTGTTCAAGAAAAAATTTAAAGAGCACTATCCTTTGGGTAATGCACTTGGGGTATCACCATGTCCACTCAAATTTCTTTCCTTCGTGGCGTAGTTTAGAATCTGAAGATTATTGGCAAAATACAGTTGGAAAAATTTAAAAGCAAGGCAAAAGTCCATAGTTAAA
Organism: Ceriops tagal; assembly: GCA_021533255.1. NCBI lineage: Eukaryota > Viridiplantae > Streptophyta > Magnoliopsida > Malpighiales > Rhizophoraceae > Ceriops > Ceriops tagal. The sequence continues at coordinate 10,937,067 of CM038595.1, read as the reverse complement.
TTTCAGAAGCAGAATTTCAAATTAAGATCTCCCAGTTTCTGACAAAAGGTACCAGGCTGCATTAGGATCATCAGATTCTTCGCAGATGGGAGGCTCTTGTTGTGATCTTTTCTCTTAGAAGTCATTAGATGTAGGTTTCTTGTATGTAGCTATGCCTACTCTATTGACTGTCCTTAGTAATGGACACAACTTCCCAGCACATAGCTCTTGTAAGTTCAGTCATGGCTGCAAACAATATCCACAAAATGCAGTAGTTAAGAATCGTTCAAAGCAAGAATATTTTTCACCATAATTATGTACCTTTCCAGATTTCAACATCTTCAGCAAGCTTTTGATATACAGGAGTAGCAGACCACACAAAGAAACCACCTGGACGCAACACACGGTTCAGCTCCATGAGAAGGTTATCGCCTGCAATTAGTCATTGTTAATCAAGATATATACCAAATTATATGAAAATTCTTCTATTCCACATTTATTTGCCATAAAACACCTTAAATGGAGGGAAAAGAAATTAATCTAATAAGGAAGTCAACTTATGAATGCTAGCTGAGGTCATAAATTAAAGAATGCAGCCAAAGCAAAATCAAAAGCTTAGATGTGATAACGTCATTTGATAATGACATGCACAAATGGGTTCCTACCTTCAACATGCCATGGGACCCTACAACGTGCACAGTTTACAGCATCAAATACAGTTCCTGGGAAAGGAAGTCTCTTCGTTCCCATCGCCGCTGATACAATTCTCAAATTGCACTTGAACTTCATGCTCATCTTTAGGCGCAAATGACATTCTGAGTACGTCTTTGTCAAAGAGATAGCCTCCAAAGCGCCACACCGCATCCCACGTCCAAGGTCACCCGGGTGCGTTTTCCCCATGCAATGTCAGTAATAGACTACAAAAAAAAAAAAAATCTCCACTTAGGGAAATACTCATAAAAGCATACAATGTACGCATAAAATTATTGTCCTTCATCAGCTAAAACCCATTAAATGTTCATGATTTTTCCTTATCCAATGAATTAAGTGAATGCTAAATCTTTTTCCTATGCAAAAGCAATCTGTGGTTTTGCTAACGTGAAAAAACTTGGAGGCGACAGAATGCCATCCTTTTACCTTTTCCATCCCTCTCCAACACGGATGGTAAAACAGTGTTTGCTGGGATGATACTTCAACTATGAGTAAGGAAGGCCTAACATAACGTCACATCCATCTCGAAATAGAAGACTGCTAATTAGCCTAGCTTAGAGATAAAAGATAACAGAATTGCTTTTTACCTCCCGATGTGGCAAAAGAAAAATTAATGAAACCCGGATCTCGGTTTGCAGTGTTATATGTGTTGTGCAACGGGAACTTAAATAAATATATACAACCACTAAATACCAACTAATAAATTAAATGCAGCAAAATATAAAGAAGAGAGACCAAAATTAAGTGGGCTGCTACTACAAAGTTTTACCATAATCTAAATGAAAAAGCTTACAAAATGAGCTCAAAACAAAAGTCTAATAATAACACTAATGGAAAAACAAATTATAAATCCAATATACTTAATAAGTCCAAATTTTTTTTTCTTTCTTTAACTCATTACACAAATATTTTTTTTATAAGTCATACTCCACACACATTCACTCCAAGTTTTCAATGTGGGACTCCCTCAAAACTCTAATGAGCCACCTATCAACAATTTTCACCTTAGCAAATTAGTAAAAACAGTAGGACCTTCAAGTGAGTTGGATCAAACTTCTTTGATGTTGATAAAATTCAAACAATAAGTGAACTTGATTGTTGCCACCACCTTAGTCATCATATCAGTAGGATTGTCAGTAGTTCCAATTTTGCTCAATACAATCTTTCCTTCACAAATAATTTCTCAAATAAAGTGATATCAAATATCGATATGCTTCGTACGCGCATGGAACACTGGGTTTTTAGCTAAATGGATAACACCCTGACTATGTGAATAAATTGTAATCTTCTTTTACATTATCCTCAATTCATCTAATATACCCTGTAGCCAAATTGCCCTTTTCATAGCTTTTGTCACTGCCATATATTCCGCTTCAGTAGTAAACAAAGCTACTGTTGACTGCAAAGTAGAGTTCCAACTTACAGAAGCTTTAGCAAGAGTGAACACAAATCTAGTGGTTGAATGCTACTTATTTAAATTTCCAGCATAGTCTGAATCCACATATCCAACTGCCTACTAACTTGGCAGATCCTTATTCTGAAATACTAATGAAACATTTATGGTTTTAAGTAAATAATGCAAAATCCATTTCACAGCTTGCCAATGTCCTTTACTAAGATCTTGCATAAATCTACTTACAACTCCAACTGCATGTGAAATATGATGTCTAGTATATACCATTACATACATTAAGTTGCCAACTGCATTAGAATATGAAATATGAGCCGTGTATTCACGTTCCTCATCTGTACTTAGAGATAGCGATGCATACAACTTGAAATAGGGAGCAAATGAAGTACTCATAGGTTTTGATTGCTCAATTATACCAAATTTTGTAATATTTTCCTTAGATATTGGTTCTGTGTCAAACATACTTGACCTTTTCTTCTATCTTTACTAATCTCCATCCCAAGAATCTTCTTTGCCTCTCCAAGATCTTTCATCTTAAATTCTACACTCAACTAAGTCATCAACTTATTGATTTCTCTTTCATATTTACAAGCTATCAACATATCATCAATGTATAAGAGCAAATAGATGAAAGAACCATCCAACAGTCTCTTAAAGTATACACAACTATCAAATTTAATTCTTATGTACCCTTGACCCACCATAAACTAGTCAAATCTTATATACCATTGCCTTAGAGCTTGTTTCAAACCATGAAGTGACTTCTTTAACTTACAAACACAATTTTCTTGTAGTGGTAACAAAAAATAGAAGTTAAAAAATTTGATGACTGAAATAATTTTGGCATTTAGTAAAGTAAGTATACCTTTGGAGAAATTGATCATTTTGAATATCAAGTTATAAGTAATGACAGCAAAAATAGAAATTAAGAAATTTAATGGTTAAAATAATTTTGGCATTTGACAAAGTAAAATTAAAGATGCATTGTGTTAATAAGATTTAGACATCACTTAGAAGAAAATAGACCAGATGATATGAAAAGAAAAAAAAGGGATGACCTACAAAATAGGCTAAAAAGGAAAGTCTAATAATAATAATAATAATAATAAGAAAATTAAATTGTAAGTCCAATATACTTAATATGTCCAATTTTTATATATATTTTTTTTTCTTTTTTGAACTTATTACACCAAGTTTTCTTTTATAAGTTATACCCTACCCACACATTCACTCCAAGTTTTCAGTGTGGACTTTTTAAACAGTAATCATTTCCTATGACTTGAGGAGAGCAGAAGATTGGTTGATTGCGTACAATTTATGCCAGCGATATAGAGAGAGCAAAGAGGAGTGGAGGGGAAGATACGAAGATAGAAGATGATGGGGGAGTTGGTTTAATGATTATATTTGATTTGAACTCTAATTATTCTTGATAACACGACATTACATTTACTCCTACAAAAATGATCAAGAATTTAGCAGACACAGAAAGGGAAAGATTATGCGTGTGTTTGACTTGTTTGCGTGTGTGAGAGAGAGAGAGGTAGACGGCCGCAGGAATGCCGTGAAATCAGCCGAGGTGACAAAACAGGAAACTGGCTTTTAGCCATGCATGCGGAGACAGACTCCCAAATTCCACTCTTATTAAGAAGTTAAATAGAGAAAGGATAGAGACAAGGGTGCCGTAATTTTGCATAAAAGATACTCTTTGTCCAATTCACCGTAACACGCCATAACCATGGTCATATGCACAAACTAGGCCCCGTCTCTAGCTGCTAGACCAGTGGAAGAAACTTTCATTCATTAATTTGCAAAATCGGTACAAAGCAACTTCATCAGAGGCAAAGAACGGTCAGTGACCCAATCTGTTGGACACGACCTTGTCCTTCCCTTGTTTTGCTGCCCACTCCACAAGCCAATTTGCTTTGCCTACATAATATTTCGACAGATGATGTTTGTGCACTCGCTGTGATCATCTTCTTGAGATCTCTCAACTATGGGAGCAATTTCCCACCGGCAACCTGCCCTTCAATGCCTTGGACACTATCGAAGTGTCAGTCTCAATGACCTCGCCCGGCCGAGATAATTGGCCATTATTAAGCCCTTCAATGGCTTACTGCATTTGCCTCTGCCACCAAAGCAGAATTTTGTTTGGTAGTGATTACTCTGTCCTCTATGATCCCTGTGGTTCCTGCCCACAATTGCAAGAACAGCCTCCACCCTGCGTTGGTGGCTCCATCGATGTATTGCTGGTGATCGGAGGCGGTCTTACAGCAGCTGGAACTGCCTCTGCTAGTATTAGTTCATTAAAATCGTTGGCCACTCGGCGGAGCGTCAGCTGCGGATCCGGCACCACGGCTTCCATACACGCCTCATTCCTCATTTTCCAAATATTCCAGTAAGTTATAGCCAATTCTCTAAGGGTCAAGGAGTTGCCTTTTTGCTCAAAGGAATATGTCATAACATCCCATCACTCTGGAAAAGAAAGGAAGCCAATTTGGTTTGGAGAGTACACAAAGGCCCCTGCAAACTAGGTGGCCTTAGCGTGATTGCCAAAAAATTAGAAGGTGCTTCACTGTTTTCTCTTCCTTCTGATAGCGCCGCTTTCCAATGGCACAGATTGGCTTGTGTCGGAAGCGAGTTCCAGACCGCTCCCCATATATATATATAAAGTGTTTTACCTCCGAGTCTTACCGTTTGTTTGCTACCTTGGATCCTTCCCTCTTAATAGCTCGTTTTTGCCTTTTCTGCTCCCAACGTGAGAACCTGATTTCACTGTGTACATACTCCTTCTCTCGTGATGCCAAATAAGGTGGTCTGACTCTGAGTAGAGATTCAGTTGAAGCCCTGCTATGGCAGCCGAATCTTGGGTGTTGAATCCATTGCTTGATCTGGGCACATATGAGGTCTGCTACCAACAAGCAGACGGCTGTGACGGCCGAGGAGTTAGAACTTTGAAATTTTTGGTTTGAGACACCCACAGGTCATCCCAGATGCTCATTCCTTTTCATCACCAATGCTCAAACGTAGGCCTCTTCGAGGCAGATCTCTACCCTGTGGCAAACTCTTCCAACCCCAAGAGGTTTGTTTACCAGAGTCGGCAGTTAATAGGTCACTTACTAGGAAGTAGATTCCCTTAGGATGTTGGCCTCTCATGTAATTAAAGAGGAATGCGTTGAGTTAAATGGGTGAAAGTCCCACTTAATTTGTACTAATTCAACTATAAATAGTTAATCAATCAATAAATAATAAAAAAGTTAAAGGCTTTTAAATATAAAATTTTATAGAGATTAGATTATTTTTTAAAATTATGTTTTCTCTTCACAATCATCATATTAGGAGTTCTCAACTTCATTTGTTGATCCAATGCTAAATTCATCAATTACTTTGCTTGTTAATTTGATACCAACCCCACCAATTATTTTATTTGTTGATTTCATTTGTTAATCTAGTGCTAAGTTCCCCAATTATTTTACTTGTTAATTCGACACTAAATTCACTAATCATTTTATTCATTGAATTCAACGCCAACTTACCCTTATAACACTTAGATCACTTTATTTTTAAATATAAAAACTTTCTTACAAAAGGTATTCTTTTCTCACTGCCTCTCCACTATCTATTTTAATCTATACAATCCCTTTTTTTTTTTTTCAAAGCATTCAAGACACTTATCCTTATTTATAAGTATTTAGATCTTATTACTATTATGATTAAAGATATCTTATCACATAAAAAATAAATCAAAATCTAGAACTGTTTTTTATGTGCATTAGTTGACCCTTAGATACATATGGTTGACCAATCTTATCACACTGAAGTATAACTCTCTTTTGCATGTCTAACGAACCACAATGGCTGGTCTAATCAACCCATCCCAAACTTTCTGTAACTTTTCAGCTTTCCAATTCTTAGCTTCATGTTATCCAATTGACAAGTATGACAATCATAACAATTAGTTTGGCCCATCACAATAATTGGTTTGGTTGATTAATTTAGACTTTTAAGGCTTTTTCAGCTTCTTCATTTTCTTGTTTTGTGCTTGATTTCTTTCTTTTTTTTTTTTTTTTAATAATCCCTTTCAATCTTATTTAAAAATATTTTATTTCCCTTTCATGATTTTATTCAAATTTAAATTTCTATTCTCATTTTTCATAATAGCATTTAAATACCTTTTTTTTTTTTACTTAATAACTTGTATTTCTTTTAATAATCAATCATAACTCTTTTTATAGAATCTCAAATTATGTGATTTTGCATTAAAAAGTAGAGTAAAATATCTTTTCAATGATGTGTATTTCATCAACTAATTAAGGTTAACTGTCAATGGCATCTTCTTGAAGTTGATTGATATGATCTTTCTTAAGAGTTTTGACTGTTATTCCCATAGTCTTGTATGGGTTGTAATTGTTGTCAACTAGATTTAAGTGTGCAAGAAAGTAAAGCCACGTGGAAGGGTAAGAAGGTAAATCCATATGGAAGAACAAAAAGGTAAAACCATACAGAAGGGCAAGAAAGTAAATTCACCGCGTAAGCCCTATTAGGGTTCATGGAGTAGAGTATATAATGGTTTTGGAAGACAGAGAACAGGGAGTTGGCAATATTGAACATTCAGCAAAATCTAGACAACCGACCAACCAAAGAGAACACCAAACCCTACACAGAAGAACACCACCTGCAAAAGAAAAGAGTAGTCGGAATTGAACAGTATTATCATAATTGAACAGTGTTGTTGAAAATTGAACAGTGTTATCGGAAATTGAACAGTGTATCCGGCAGGGCAAAACCTAGAGAGAGAAATCGTCAAACACTTAGAAGAGAGAGAGAGAGAAAATAGTAGCCGTCGATAGAAAGGAGAGAGACGGTCGACGGCCGGGTTGAACGAAGAACAAAGGTGGACTGTCGAAACAATTGAGCAGTCGTTGAGGGGAAGGAGAAGAAAACGCAGCCATCAACGATCGGAAAATCGAGCAAAAACGGCAAATACGTTAAGAGAGAAGGAGGTGGCCGAAGGGGGGTTGAACGTTGAACGTAAGATGGCTGAAAGGCGGCTGAGGAAGGTGACGAGAGAGTGAAAAACCAGACCATCAGAGTGAGAAACCCGACACGGCTGGACGGCTGAAGGTGGGTGGACGACGAAGACCTATACGGCCAGATCGGGAAGAGAGAGAAACCCGACGGCCAAATAAAAGCAGACCGACGGGAAGAGAGAGAAACCCGACGGTGAACCGAAAAGTGAAATCCGGTGAAGAGAGAGAAATCTGGCTGGACAGCAAGAGAGAGAGAAATGGACAGGCGAGCCATGAGACAGTGAGATCGTGAGACAAGGAGACGGGTGAGACCGTAAGACGGTGAAAGCAGAAATTGTGTGAAACAACCTACAGAAGGAATTCAGCGAAGCACGTAAAGAACTCAACGCATTTCCAGACTTCTTCAAAAGAGAGAGTTGCGGTGAACTTCTAAGCGGCAGTGGAGTAGCCTTTCAATTTAACAGAGGCAAGACAAGTTAGAAGAAGGGTAGACATAGTAAGTGACACTCTTTGTATTATACTTGCTTAGTAATTGCAATATTGAAAGGAGCAGAGAATTAAGACATCCATTGTAGCCTGTATTCACAAGTATAGTGGATAGTTTCGGTAGAGGGAGAGTTTCTACCACCGTGGATGTACATCACGTTAACGGAACCACGTAAATCTCATGTGTCCTTAATTTGATTTATGTTCTATGCTTTGAATTGAGTTGTGAACGCAGTTAAAGTATCAGCCAACCCATAACCTAACGAAGACCTAACAAGAACATTCGTATTGTCTATTAGGCAAGGTGTCTGAAAGGTGACTTTGGGGACTATTGTGATTAGTAGGTAGCAATAGATCCACCTTAGTCGAGTATGAGAAAGAGTTCGCTTTTAAGAAGAGGTTGAAGTTGTTCACTTACCTGCAAATTGCGAATTATGGTGATACTGATTCACCTCCCCTCTCAGTATCACAAACTAGTAGATCCTAAGGAGAAGTCGGGAACTTCATTGACACAATTTAGTGTCTTGTCCATATCATTATTCACACATATCCAATTAATACATAACTAGTAGTATTGAAAACTAGACAAGTTTAGCTTTTTAAATATGTATGGCTATCATTTATTTTGTTTCAAACTAAATACAGTGGCTTTTAGAAATTGTTTGATGGTTGGCTCATTTCTTTCTTCTACTTATGCTGTATCATTTCATACTTATATATTTGTGTAATCGAACCTAACATATTAACGTTACTCAATGATTTTTTTCATCAAAACTCAATGTGAAACCTTAAGATTGCTACAATCTCTCCCTTTTTTATGATGATAAAATATTAATGCAAATAAAATGTAAGCAAATATAAAGTACTGATGTATCAACATACTTCTCCCCCATTTTATCATAATTAAAAAGGTGTCTCAATTAAAAAAATGTTATAATTTTCCTCCTTAATGCATATTCTTTTGTTAAGCAATAATTAGATTATTAAGCCATATGCATTATAAGAGAATAAAGACATAAAGGCACATGTATAAAAATGCTTGTCTCTAAGAGATATACCAATATGGAATGTTAGGGAATCCATGTAAGAGTAACCTTTAAATCATGTAACATAAGATCAATATAACTTTAAACTTCTAAGCATTTAGAAGAGATAATCAACTAATTATATAATATAATCTCATACTCTTCTTATGGTTGTGCAACATAACATCACATAGACTAGTAGTAGGATAAAGAGTGATCATAGTTCTTTGCTTAGTCAATAAATATTACATTCAAAGTTTACTTTAGAAAATCTTTTATCCATTAATAAAATGTTGAGTCTTTTATATAGGCTCTAATAATTCACTTTTAGAAAGTCTCTTTAGCACCCTTCCATTTCCTTTGGCAATGAGTCATAAGGTTGATACTATTCTCTTTTGGTACATAGACTTATTATTATAAGGAAATTTATACTCCTTATTTGTATTCTTATGCCTTTGTTCTTTTAATGTGTCATTCAAGCTAATGTGTACATTTTTTTTGTGATTTCCTATAGTAGGAAGATCATAAAGGTCTCTTATTAGAAATTGTTTTGTATACCTTTAAGATAAAATTAGCACTTGGTATCTAAATTACTTGGATTCATAAGGTTGAGCAATATTATTAATTAATTGTAGCCATTCCCTTTTAATCATGCAAGATGATATACAACTTATCCAATAACAATATGTGACATTTAATTCTTAAGCATATGTGAGATGATATAATCATAATGAATACACTATATAATCAAGCATATGCTAAATGAACAAGACATAATCATGACAACATTGGTCATGCCTTCAAATAAATCAATCAACTATGACTATTGAGACATATCAAAGTTAAAGCTTATAAAGTCACTATCAAGTCAAACATATATATTTATGATAACATAAAAAACAAAAACTTCAAATAATCAAACATTATAATAATTCAATAAAAAATAAGATAAGAGATAAAAGTTATTGAAAGTGTTCAAATAATTCATCCTTAATATCCTAAGTCATCTAAGTGATAGAATAATGTCTAATAATCTTTGCTTAGTTGATGACAATATTTTTTTTTTTTTTACCTACAAAGTAACTCAAATGGAAGCTTTGGTACCCATATTTGCTTAAGTCCTTAAATGTTAGTCTTGTTGTTTTTAGCACTTATATAAAAGTATCTTGATCTTTTTAGACTTCTTTTGAAATTACAAGTGAATTACATATGATAATAATCACCATAAAAATAGTATATAACATGGTCTCTAAGATGATATATACCATATGCATAAGCATGATATCTATTTATAATATGAATATACATATCTTCATGATGTTCTAAGGTTTTATGTGTAACTTGTGTACACATAAACATACTCATGAGATACTTTTCTATTATGTTATGATGTATGAATATTCTTATGTGATACACTTTTAGAAAATTATGTATATGTATATGCATAAGCTCTTTTGTTTGAAATAACTATAGGTTAATGTGCTTGAGACTTATACTTCAAATCATTCTTTTTATTTTGAGGTCTTCATGAACGAAGCAAGATTTCAAACTTATGTTTTCTTTAGATGAACTTGGAAAAAGATTCTTGAAGGTTATATACTTTCTAGTTAAGAATGCTATAAGAAATAAGACATTCGTCTCCAAAAGTTTGTTTTTCGTCATAACATTTTTTGCAATTATTTCTATTTATCACATTAATTACAATTATGGATTAATTTAGTGACTAACATATTAATTAGTCGCACATAGTTAAATACTTTTCCAACTAAAATAAATAATTGCCAAAAAGGCATAAACAATTTGTGACAAATTAACCTTTTGTGATTAATATATGGCTTAGCCACTAAATGATAAATATTATTTGCAACTATCACTTTTAAATTAGTTACAAAACAATATTTGGCCAATATTGGACAAGTCATTAGTTAACAATAAAAGTTGAGTTTATAATTGCAAAAATTTTGTATCTATGATAAACAATATTTAATTAGTCAAAATTGTCTATTTTTGTCAGCTAAATAAAATATTAGTTACAATAGGAGTATATTGTTCATGATTATGAAAGAGCAATCATAAAAGGTGTTTATGTCTAACAATAAAAGTATTTAGCAGTTACTAAAGGTTTCTAGTTTATATGATTAAATGGTATATTAGTTATAAAAGAGATATACAATGGATAACTAAACATTTTTATATTTGTTAAAGGCAATATTAATTTGGTAAAACTTTGTATATTACTCATATTTATCCATCAAATTTGAAGATATATCATTAATAATAAAAAGTAACATTATACTAAGTAATTTAATCCATACATGGCAATAATATCTTGATATTGAAATTCTTACTGCAAATGTCACATGATAAAAGGCTTTGAATAACAATATAAGCAAAGTACTAATAATTAAGCATAATCAATTCCAATTTGCAATTGCATGAGAAGTTATAAAAATTTGCTTCCAAGTCAACATTTATTTATGTGACAAAAATGGTTACTATAGCCTAAATCATTATAAAAGCAAATGATTTGAATAAATCCTTACATTGACAACACAATAGTATTATTGTTAATTGACTATGATTTTTTAGATTAAAATCAATGAAAACAAAAAATGAGAATCTCATGAGCATACTTGACATTGTTAAAGAAGCTATAATGTATATCTTGTAAATGGAAAAATATAACAAGTCAATCCAATCCATAAATGTTTCACATGAATCATAAAGAAAGCTTTTAATAATCAATCTTGTGTAATAAGGAATAATATGAATGTGTTGAAGCAAATTATTATGACAAACATATGACATGCATTAGTTTATATGAAACATAAAGATAATGATTGTGACAAGAATTCATGTTACTTTTAATCTTAATGCTTACAACAATGAAAATGAATATAATGATTATGAAACCAATTTAGTAAATATAAAGTTATTGATTATTTGAAGATGAAGAATTATAGAAAATAAAAATAGTGAGGTAAGGACAACATAAAGAGAAAATAAGCAAATTAAGTAGACCATCATTTAAAAAAAAAGTAAAATCTAAGTGTGTTGAGCAAAATGAAAGTAATTAGTAGTTTTATATGATAACATAACCATTAAAAACACTAAAAATAAAAATCTTACCTAAGATGACAAAATGCTTGACCCTATATGAGACTTAAATCATGTATGTCTAATCAATAAATTATCATAATATTTTCGAGGTAGTTATAAAGTTTCTTTCATTTGGCTTAACATTTGATGAGTCTATCCTAATGATTCTTGTAATTGTACAAATGTTGTTAATGATTTTGTTAGAGCTTTCTCCATAACCTTTATTTTAGAAATGGATGAGGAAGAAGTTGGTTTAGGGCCATACTTATACCCCTTAATAAGTATTGGTTTTATGCCTCATATATAATCATAAACCTCTTTAATATCTATAGTCTTCTTTCTACCTTACTTTCTTATGACTATAATAAGGCAATAACAGAAATAATAAGTGAATTAGACATTAATGAGACATCAAAGACTAAACAAATGTGTTAAGACTTATTTAGGCCTTCTTACCTTTATAATGACCCATCCTTTCCTTTTCTTAAATTGAGTGAATTGAAAAATTCATCGACTAAACTTCCCCTTACCCTTATTTAGTTAATTTTTTTGCTTGTAATTAAGCAAATGAAATGCTAAGTAATTGCTTAAATAGGTTAACATATAATTTAAAGTTAAAAAATTTGCATGGAACTAACCATTTCCTTAACTGAGACTACAAGAGCCTTTGAACCTTAATTATGCAACATCTTATTTTTCCTTGGTTTATGGTATGTGTAACAACATTTCTTTGTAATAGATTGCAATAAACAAAAAAAGTCAATCTAATAACTAATCACAAAATAAACGTAAATTATTATAGCTTAAGTAATATTTTTATTTTTTTATTTTTTTATTTTCCCTAATAATCACAAAGCTTATTCCAATTCTCTTGGGTAAGGCAACTAGGCATATGTTCCTTTGTAAGACTTTATTAGCCTAAGTTTTAGGTTTTGTGGGTTTCAAAGTAAGCTACTTTTTGGGTTTTGAAGAAGGTTGTTACAGGGTTCAGTTATGCTGGGCTTTTTGGAAAGGGCTGGGTTAGTTTCTTTTGGGCTTAGAGATTGTTTTTAATATAAAATTTATTCTTCCATTACATTATCTACATCTTTATCTCCTATTATAGCTTTAATGTTGTAGTAATTTTCATTTTCTGGCTCAGAATCTTCTTTTCATGGATTAGATCCTTTTAAGTCTGCATGGTTTGGGATTCCTTCCACTAGTGTCTCTAATTATTCAATTTCTTCTTTAAGATTGGTATGTGTAATCTGAAACAGTAAGTGGACATAAGAAAAAGAAATTTTTACAAAAATATTTTAAATGTTGTCCTAGGCATAAAGATTGTACTCTAGATAACCATTTCAGTAATACTATTGCTTATTGATGTAGACTCTAGCAATCTTGGCTTATTCAGTAAAGCAAGAGCTGTTTCCCATATTTGATAAGATTCATCCATAATCCATTTTCCATGTTTGACATAGAAATGATACTGGGCTGAGATGAGAGTGCCTTTAACCATCTCTAGAGGAATTGATTTGATATTTACCAATACTCCAGTTTCTGGTCTCTGACTCATCAAGTTCAGTGCTGTAATTACCAATTTTCTCCTAAAGGTCTCAGTATGTCAGATTTCAAAGAAAAGAATTTCACTTAAAAATTTGTAATTCAATAATGTCTGAATGGAGATTATTGGCATGAGCTATGTGGATTTGATTTTTTCCATATGCACATGTGCCTTGTAGATGCTGAAAAGAAGTTAAAAAGTACAAGAGCCCTGATCATAACCAACCTTGCATTCTTTATGCATGTCCTTGAGGTGTCATAAAGGTGATTTGTGAAGACCATTATTCCCAGTACTGAAATTTTGCTTATCATGATGTTTCTGAGAAATTGTTAGATCTCCTGAATTTTATTATTGAATTATTATTGCTGAGAATGGTAAATTATGTCTTGAATTTCTCGTGAAAATTTTTCAAAGTGTATTTTTCCAAAGAAAAACACCCTTGGGATAATGTTCTGAAAGGAATAAAAAAATTTTAGGCTTGTAGTGGTCAAAGCTTTTGCTAGCTTTTTATATGGTGGAGATGTAGTGCCCAGCTAGCATTCGCTCATCTTTCCTTTTCCTTTATCGGACTTATATAGTGGAGATGTCATGGATTATCAACTACTTTCTATCATGCCTAATCTATCATGGAGATTTTTTATTTTTATGCTACAAACTTGTAGTGTTTATTCAGAAATCTTTAATTTTTCTTTTATAATCCTAAAATTTCTCATAAAGGTCATATAATGATTACAAAAATGTAAATCTTGAGAAAGATGTTTTGAAGAAAAATGTTTAAAAATGGCATTGCAAACCTTGATCTTTTTAAGGTCTGGTGACTGTAGGTTCCAAACTACATCAATGAGCGCTTCATTTCGTTGATCAAGATTTTGTGGAGGCTAAGGATGAAATTTTTGTTTATGGTTTGTTGGCAGGATTGGTAAAGCGATGTTTTCGAACTGTGTGTAGGACATCCATTTAAGACTTATTAGTACTTTATCCATTTGCAAAATAAAAGGTTAACTAAGAGTATAAGTTAGTTTAATAAAGATGTTAGATATAAATTATAATATGATGTCATTTTTTTATGTATCTTTCTTGTTAGGATGTAAACAAGATGTCATAAAATAAAAATTAGTTTTCTAATTCTATAGAGGAAGTAAATGTGAAGATATGTCCTTCTATGTCTAGTCCTTTGTCTATGTCTACATCAATGTCCATAAATGTAGGTTCTTCAAATTTTGTGTTGGGAGCAAGATTTTTAAAAAGACAGATTAGTAAGTAAATAAAATGTCTACAAGTATAGTAATCCATTTTAATCCAAGGAATTGCTTTAAGAGGTACTCCTTTAATATTTTATTGAAAATTTGATAGTTTGGAAGGAAACATCATATAAAGTTCATTAATAAGATTTTGTTTTTCAATGTAATCAAAAAAATTAATATTAGAAATAGACTCTACAAACTTTTCAATAGACATTATAAGCACAGGTATAATATTACATAGGTAAACTGAAAATGAGCACAATAGGGTATTAAGAAAATACAAGTAAAGATTTAAGCACAAAGAACTTACACAAATATGTCGGGATAAGAAGACGTAGTAATTTAGATAGATCAAAGTAGAGAATAAAAGTTAAAATGTAAAACATAAAAAGTGAAAATATCAAGATACAGATAAACAAATATAGATTATACCTTTGATCTTAATGACTAAAAGGATTTAGTTTTCTACCTCTAGTTTAAAACTAAAATTGAAAATACAACTGAATAGAAGAAAAACAGAGTTTTAGGATGTTAAAGAAGAAGAATAGCAAGTTGTTTTGTAGAAGATTGAGTTTATTTTTTTAAAGTTTAGAAACAATGATATATTGCTTCTTGCAATCCAAGAAGCTAAAGTAGGGAATATAAACACCTTCTACGCACACGACTTAAAATCCCAAGCCCTTAAAGGCAAGAACACTTAGAAATAAGAAGACAATGTTTAAGAGCTTTAAAAGATCTAAACTAGTAGAGTAGATGAAATCCAAATACCTGATACAACTCACTCCTCCCTTATTAGCTATTATACCAAAAAGATGCTAGATCAGTGCACGCACGGGGAGAGAGAGAAAGAGATGATAGGAGAGAGAGTGAGGCACACAAACATAGAAAAAAAAAA
>CM038595.1:10829873-10906466 GCA_021533255.1 Ceriops tagal | reverse complement strand
TTTTTTTTTTTTTTTCTTTCAGAATAATTAAGAAATATGTTCTTTACATTTTTTTATAAGATTTTCATTGCTGCATGTGTGGAGTGAAGAGCTGTTGTTTTATGATAGTTGTGGAGGTCTTAGGGGAGGTAGTTAATTGGTACAACTATCTTCATAAGTTGACTGCGATATCGGACAGATGTTAGCACCTATTTACCTTTCTTCCAATTGGATTTTAGTGAATTTAGTCACAATACAGGCCCCTGTTATCTCAGTATTGTTTGCTGAAGACTTTAAAACAAGATTCATTGCCTTTGTGACATGGCTAAAGTATAGACTTTTGTTGAGAGGATGGTATGACAAGTCTCTTGATATCCTCTTGGTTAACTGTTTAGTTTATATAGTTTTGCAAGGTTCATTTAATGATAGCACTCAAGCACAAGTTGTTAGATCAGGTTAATCACACTAGACTGAGGATATAATTTAAGTGAGACTCTCCCTAGCATGAAATTCTGCATGCCAATAGTCATGTAGGCAAATCTCGCAAGGAGAAAACATTAACTCCTACATCCCTGATCTGCTTTTTCTTAATTTTTCATGGTTGGAGTAGTTTACCATTTGCCTTTATGGATAATGTCTTATTGCTAAAGGTTTCCATATCAAATTGCTTTCATGATGCATTTGAGATGTTGTATTGTTCCTTACTTTTGTGACTTTGCTTTATTAAGCAAAAGCATGCATGTTGAGACAAATAACCGATGAGCATAAAATTGATTGCAAAAATAGATTGTTCTTAAATCGTAAGGCATGATTCAAATGCTAAGTTGAAAATAAGAAAGTCATCCTTTTTATGAATCTTTTTATTTTTAATTTCTTTTTTACTTCATTCCAAAATTTCAACATGTATTAAGCAAACATATATTGGATGCATATAATTCATCTAATGTGAACGTTCCCTCCATAGTGCTTGTGGGCATTGTGCTATGAATTTCTCCGCACTTTGTGGATCGTCCACTCATCTTCCACCTCTTTGCTCCGTTGCTTCCACCAGGTTCAATTTTTTTGACTCTCCCTTGCTACTTCTTCCCTGCTAGGCATTTCTTCATATAGCTATTGGTTTCAATCTAGGCTTTCTTTCAATTGCTTGTTCACTTACTCTGTGCTTGAAGCAGGAGTAGTCATGTGGCCGAGAATATTGCCATTGAAGCTCAGAATCTTAACTTCTCAATCAGAACAACGCAGGGCAATTGGTTTCCTGTTCTTAAGCATTGCTCACTTCAGGTCCCCTCCGGACAGTTATGGATGCTTCTTGGACCCAATGGTTGTGGAAAGTCTACTCTTTTGAAGGTTACTCCCTCTAACTTCACTATTTTATAGTACATGAGCACAAACACAAAAATCCATGATGCCTTTTAAGTCCTAGAGAAATGGGATTGTTAATCATAAAGCTCATTTCTTAATTTAGGCTGTTTCAGGCATATGGCTTTCTGGGTTTGAAATAAATTGTTTTCCATAATTTGTCATTGTCAATGTGTTGGAAAGCCACTTTGCAAATTGCTTGCTCTTATGATTGAACATTGTTTCCAGTTCATGTATGAAAATAAGATTGAACTGGTTTTGGAATTGTGGTCTTGTCCACGACACAGATTCTGGCAGGTCTTTTAAAGCCAACCAATGGGACCTTGGATGTGAAGAGGCCAAAGAGCTTTGTTTTCCAAAATCCAGACCATCAGGTTACTTTTCCATCCATTTTAAAGTTCCATTTTTTTCGGTCTAGAGTTTTCTTATCTTCACTGTGTGGGAAGTAAAACTGAGGATGCATCCAGTATAACAGAGGATTATGTCATTTTTCAGGATCTTGGAATCTAGTGTTAAGGAAATGCTTGACACATATTTTTTGTGGCTTCTGTTTTTCTGGACATCTTCCATGCACTTAACATGCAAAATGTGCATATACATTTATTCAAATATTTTATAACATTGTCCAGTGCTTTGATGCTTGTATGTTTATGAGTAGAAACTTTCATGATTAGGGAAAAAAGATGACACCATGTGAATGAGAAATATTTATGATAGGAATGCTGTGGGGAAATTTGGTCTGATTCAGTTTACTCCAAGAGCTGCAAGGTTTTTTGGGTGATATTTGGAAACATTTAGATGAACATGCCATGTGTGTTCATTATTTTATATTGAGTTGGTAATTGTCTTTACCTTTGTGTTCACTGGTCAGCTTCTGATTTGTCATGTTAGATATGGTATTTTTAAAATTTAGTGACTTACACGTAGTTGTCAATTTACATTTCTTTCCTCTTGGTTAATTGTTTAGTTTATATAGTTTTTCCTTATGTGTTGCAAGGTTCATTTAATGATAGCACTCAAGCACAAGTTGTTAGATCAGGTTAATCACACTGGACTGAGGATATAATTTAAGTGAGACTCTCCCTAGCATGAAATTCTCCATGCCAAATAGTCACGTAGGCAAATCTCACAAGGAGAAAACATTAACTCCTACATACCTGATCTGCTTTTTCTTAATTTTTCATGGTTGGAGTAGTTTACAATTTGCCTTTATGGTTAATGTCTTATTGCTAAAGGTTTCCCTATCAATTTGCTTTCATGATGCATTTGAGATGTATTGTTCCTTACTTTTGTGACTTTGCTTTATTAAGCAAAAGCATGCATGTTGAGACAAATAACTGATGACCATAAAAAAGGATAATATTAATTATAATCCTTCTCTACTCTCTCCACTTTGGGATATGTATGTATGGTATGAAAGTACCCTCACTGAGGCAATGTATTTTGTTTCCAATGACACTTGACTTCATCTGAATTAGCTGATGGATATGAAGTTGAATGATGAGTATCTTTGGTTATTATGATATACATTTTTATCCTTGTATATGAACCTCCTAAGGCATGTATGCATGCAGAATAATTACAAATCATCTTTTCTACTGGAAGATGGTAGAAACAAGGGTAATATCATTTTGTTGCAGGTTGTGATGCCCACGGTTGAAGCCGATGTATCATTTGGCCTTGGTAAGTTTAACTTGACAGAGGATGAAGTTAGGAACAGGGTATCAAAATCTTTGGAAGCTGTAGGCATGTCTCCCTATATGAGAGTATGTTATGTCCCAAATAGTTTTAGTATAACTTCTAATTACCAGGGTTTCTCATAATTTCTTTCTGTGCTTTTCAGAGGTCAGTGCAAACTCTAAGCGGTGGTCAGAAACAAAGGGTTGCCATAGCTGGTGCTTTAGCTGAAGCATGTAAAGTTCTTTTATTGGATGAGCTTACGACATTTTTAGATGAAAATGATCAGGTATGTTGTTTCAGTAACTTTATTCAAATTTTTTTACCAATACCATCATATATGGTGGTAGTTATTTAAGAAATTACACTGAGATTATATATATATATATATAAACAATATAAGCTAGTTCGATATTCTTGCACATGCATCCAACTTTTGCCTGATAGCTTTTTATACAAGAATTCTTGTATTCAGCAGTAATAGGAAATGAATTTAGTGACAGCTGCCATCTGGAGAGACTAGTTTAATACCATCGATAATCCCTCCTGCTCCTGTGCTTAAACTAAGCAAACTTTCTTTCTTTCTCTCTGGCTTCTCTTCCTCCATTTCCCTTGTTTTAGGTCAAGGTACTTTGTTGTGGTTGGCGTTCTTATTGTCATATTCATCTAAAGTTGAAAAATATGCTAACGAAAAAACAAATGAATGAGTAAACCTCATCGTCAGGGCCCAGAAGTTAGTTTTAAGAACCAGTTTGATGAGATAAGGACGGACCCGTAGACCTTCAGAATTTAGCATAATATCTAGATCAGCATATTCTGAACAAGGTGGTTTGATGTTGATGGCTAGATTGGAGTGATCACAGCGATCAAGAATTCCTTGAATGTAGCTGATGAAGTTACAGCTTTATGGGTCACTCATCGATTGGAAGAACTGGAGTATGCAGATGGTGCTTTCTACATGGAAAAAGGGAGAGTCGTCAAGCATGGTAGTGGATCTAGCATAATGGACTACATAAAAGCCAAACAATCCAGCTACATAAACCAAAGCAATGCTTGAGCACATGATTTTTCATATTCTTGTCCTGTGTTGGTCACTGATCAAATCAAAGTGGCGAGCCGAGTCTTTTTTGTTTCTATTTTGGGGGGTAAATATAGGTTTCTGGTTAACGCTTTTTCCGAATTGACATTAAACAAACGTACTTCTACTGTATAGATTTACTACTGAAAGTCGTGAATGTCATACTTTTATTGCAAATTTGTCAACGGTCGTTCCCCTCCGATTAGATTTACATAATTACTCGAAAGTTTGGGTTGCGGCCTCTCTCTCGAAACTTTCTAACCACAGTCCCTCTCCCTGTGCTGCCGCGGGCCTCTCTCAAGTCTTTCTAACCACAGCGCCTCTCTTTGGACTGCTATAGGAGAAAAAAAAAAAGAGTTTAAAATTGTGAAAAAATCTTGAGTGGGGTTTTAAAAAGCAATCTATGAATTTGTCGTTATATTTCAATTCAATGTTTTAACAATCTATTCTTTTAAGTTAAACTTTGTTTCATTTGATCATTGGGTGTATGTATGTCAATGCTCTAAAAGGCACATTCTTATCACACTATTTAGACTTATTTTTGGTAAGAACTTTTTATGCAAAAGGCAATCATATAAAATGTGTTATTTGTATTTATATAACGAATTATCACTGTTTTTTAAATATTATTTGTTTTGAGAAATGAAAGAGTTTAAAATTAAGAAGAAATTTAAGTAGAACTTAAATAAATAATAAATTTATAAACTTAATATTATATTTTAATTTAAAATTTTTAAATATTAAATTTATAAATTTTTTATTTATAAAATTTTTTTTCTTATTTTTAATATGAGATTTATTAATCACATGACTAACATCATGGTAATTTCTTCTTTCTCTTATTTCTATTCCTTCTTGAGTTTCAGTCTTTTCACTTTGAACTGAATAAAATAGAAAAATAGACACACTCACAAATTCATACATATAATTGAGAATATTTAAGTTATTTTGATTAAATAATAAAAAATTGGTGAGATATAAATGTTATGAAGTTAGGTTGGTCTTTTTGTGATGAACTAACCCAATCTATTAAAAAAATTAAAGGAAGTTAAAACTTTCTTTTACTATAGATACACATTATAAAAGACATTAAAAATTGTGGTATGTATAATAATAAAAATAATTTATCAAATGCTTTCAAAAAAAATTTAAAAAAATTGGTTTCACACTTTAAGACAACACATATTCTTTATTGATTCTTATGGTATAAGATTTTTAAATTATGAATTATGTACTATGCAATATAGTGATATCACTTTGATAGTAAGAAATAGTTATTTTGTTAATGATTAATTTATTACCTTTTAAAGGTCTTCAAAAGTAATTATGATTCTAACTTTTGATTCTAATATTAATATCAAATTCATCTTAAATTGATTATGACATGAAATTGAATATGAAAATTCCTATTTAAGTTTTTTGTTATTTTATATGTAATTTTCATATATATTTTAGGCTAATATTTTTAAAAATTTGTTTCTTTTATATATATTGTTATTTTTTTATGAAATTTTGCATGTGATAAAATGTTGAATTTTGTAACATGTTGTAAATTTTTTTTTTTATGTATTTTATAAGAAAAATATTTTTCTTATCGTATATTATTTTTCAAAATGAACACAAAAACTGATAATTTTATGATACAAAATTTATATGTATAGAAAATATTTATCGTGAGCTTTCATAATCATATATTATCTATTAATTTTAGATGTGCCACTTGAAAATAATTAAGTTTCAAAATTGTAATTCAAATTTAAAATTAAAAAAAATGAAAAGTACTTAAAACAAATTTCAACCTCATGTATTTAGATAATTTTTTTTCAAACACTTATTTTTATATATTATTTTTTGAAAACCAACCACATTAATGAATTAAAAAGGTTAAATTATGGTATACATTAATGTGGTTGGTTTTCAAAAAGTTTAACAAAAGGTTAAACCAACCACATCAATGAATTAAAAAGGTTAAATTATTACGATTAATGAATTAATCGTAATAGGATCATTTAGTACCATATTTATCTCCTTTAACTAGTGTAGGACATTGGTTACTATTTTCTTAATGTGAGTTGGCATATTAGTTATATATAACTTAAAGAAATTTTGAACCTTTTCCTTTATGGCACCTTCATCCTTCAATTAGCCCCTTTGATCATTTCAATTTTTGCTATCTAATTCCATTATTACCTTTAAATCATAATGGTGCGAAAAAAAAAACATATTACAATTTCCATAACTTAACAACTTGATCCTTGACCATTAATACTAGTACGCCTCTTTAAGTTTGAAGTTCCCTACTTCTCCTTAAAATCTACTAGTTTGTGATACTGAGAGGGGGGGTGAATCAGTATCACTGCAATTCGCAATTCGCAGGTAAGTGAACAACTTCAACCTCTTCTTAAAAGCAAACTCTTTCTCAGATTCGACTAAGGTAGATCTATTGCTACCTACTAATCACAATAGTCCCCAAAGTCACCTTTTAGACATCTTGCCTAATAGACAATTCGGATGTTCTTATTTAGGTCTTCATTAGGTTATGAGTTGGCTGATACTTTAGCTGCGTTCACAACTCAATTCAAAACACAGAACGTAAAGCAAATTAAGGACACACGAGAACGTGACGTACATCCACGGTGGTAAGGACTCTCCTTTACCGAGACTATCCACTATACTTAAGAATTTCAGTTACAATGAATGTCTTAATCCTCTGCTCCTTTCACTATTGCAATTACTAAGCAAGTACAATACAAAGAGTGTCACTTACTGTGTCTACCCTTCTTCTATCTTGTCTTACCTCTGTTGAATTGAAATGTTGCTCCACTACCACTTAGAAGTTCACCGCAACACTCTCTAAACTCTCTTGAAGAAATCTGGAAATATGTTGAGTTCTTTCCGATGCTTCGTCGAATTCCTTCTCTAGGTTGTTTCACACAACTCCTGCTTTCACCGTCTCACGGTCTCACCCGTCTCCTATTTCACGATCTCATTGTCTCACGGCTCGCTCTCCTGATTATCTTCCACGTTTTGCTCTCTCGGTTGTCTTTGCCGTCCACACCTCTGTTCTGGCCGTCTTTGATTTTTCTCTTTTGCAACTCCTGTTCTATCGTCCAGCCCCCATCTGATTTTTGCTCTCACCTCACATTTCTGGTTTTCTTCCTCTTCGCTGGTCTCACACCTCACGCCTCACTCGTCCGTTTCTGGTTTTCTTCCAGCCGGTGGTCTCATGCCTTGTGTTATTTTGCCGTGCTGCTCTTTGTTTTGCTAGGTAGGTTCATTTCTCTTCTTCCCATCCAGCTGGATCTCTCTTATCGTTCAGCCGGATTTCCTCTGTTTTGCCGACGGTCTCTCTCTCTTCGTCCATCCCTCTTTGGCCGTTTCAGATTTTCTCTCCTTTTCCCCTATTTGGTCGTGTTTTCTCTCTCGGTGGTATGTGCTGTTTCTTCTCTCCTTTGGCCGTCTTCACTATTTTGCCGTTCCAGATTTTCTTTCCTTCGCCCCCTTTTGGTCGTCACGTATTTTCTCTCTTGTTCTCCTGTTCTGCCAACGGTGGTCTCTCTTTTCTTTGGGCTGTTAGATTTTTCTCTCCTTCCCCTGTTCTGCCGTGCTGGTTTTCTCCTCCGACCGATGGTGGCTTTTCTTTGGCCTGCTGTCCAGCCCCTTTTCGACCGTTCACCATTTTCTCTCTCTCCCAAGGTTGGGTTTTCTCTCTCTTTTGCAGGTGGTGTTTTGCTGTTTCACTTCGTTGGCCACCTCTTCTTTTCTCTATTTTTGCCAACCATTCTGTTTTTTTTTTTCCACCCTTTACTTAGCTGTATATGGTTTTTCTCTCTTTCCCCTATTTGGCCATTGGGTTTTTCCTCTCCTTCGCCATCCACTCTGATTTTGCCGTATATTTAATTGTGTTGGTCTTACCCTAATTTTGTCTTCCAAGGTCTTTATATACTCTCTTCCATGAAACCCTAATAGGGCTTACGTGGTGGATTTACGTTCTTACCTTTATGCGGCGGATTTACTTTCTTGCCCTTCCATGTTACTTTACCTTCTTACCCTTCTATGTGAATTTACCTTTTTGCCCTTCCATGTGGCTTTACCTTCTTGCCCTTCCATGTGGATTTACTTTCTTGCACACTTAAACCTAGTTTACAACAATTACAATCCATATAAGGCTACGGGAACAACAAAGTTTCTAATGGTTATCAAGTTCTCATATTAACTATCTTTCCTCTACCCTAGTTTTCTTAGTAGGAGAATTTTCTTGAATTTTGGCAAATCTCTTCATGTAGCTTTGAATCTTAACTTTGGTATTATTCACCATGTTTCTTCCTTATTTTTGGAAAGCCTTCTTGCAACATTTAAGTTTACTAATCAACAAAATGCTTGAAACACCTTACATATTTAAAAGCCACCCTCAATTAATAATTATTATAAACTTCTATGAATAACTCTATTGAGTTTCAAATTTGAATTTTGACTATCTTTGTTGAGTGCTTTAACTAATGTCCAATATAATGGGATTATGATCTAACCTAATATTGATTTCATATATTAAGATAACACAAGAAAATAATTCCTTCCACTTAAAATTGGCCACCATAATCTATTTTTTCTAAAAAAATACACTTCCTTTGACTACTTATTTGACTAGGTGTATTTAAATTCAATTTCCATCAAAGAACATTCCTAAAAAATGTTCATAAAAGATTGTTTATCACTATTATTAATTGGTTTCCTCCCTTTTTTGCCCTTTACCTTTGTAAGTACATTGAAATCCTAGAGGAATAGTCATAATTACATTAACATTGGCTCATGAACTTGTAGGCTTTCTGTTGAGTCCATCTTTGATGGCTAATGTTGGATTTGTTATCAATACCATCTCACATGATTATATGTGTTGATATGATGTTATGAATGTCGTTGAGATGTAGTGAGGTCATTGGGAGAAACCAGTGATGACAGGTTAACTATGGCGTTGAAGAGTCAATGTTGATTGTGACCCTAAATTTTAGAGGTCAAGATTGACCATTAACCATTGACCATTGACCTTAAATTTTATAATTCAAATATGGTCATTAATTGTAGGGTAACATGTGCGAATTAATGATGACCATTGATGATCGTGTAACCCTAATTCTAAGGCTTTATAAATACCCTTAAATGTTTTGCAAAAAGAAAATAAGGGGCTGTAGAAAATTGTGTGAACGATAAAGGCAAAGAGAGTGCAGCAACCACCAAGGAGAAGCAGCAAGGTGTAGCCAGCTAAGGAGGAAAGAAAAAGAGCAAGGTAGCCAACCACCCACACCAACAAACCCTCACCAAGATAGCCACCATACCAACAAGCCCTCACAAAGGTGACAACAGTAGCCGACCACTACACTAGCACATTTAGAAGGCTTTCACGCAAACCAGTAGCACATCCTTACACATCTAAGAGGGTATACTAGTAGTAACAGACATCCCTATAGGTCCAGGAGGGTATAACAGCACTAGCAACATGTCCCTGCACATTTAAAAGGGTATACCAACAGTAGTAGCATGTCCTAGCACGTCCAGGAGACTTCCTAGTAGCAGCAATATGTCTAGGAGGCTTCCCTGCACCAGCAACACATCCAGGAGGCTTCCTAGCAATAGCAATATGTCCAAGAGACTTCTCAGCAATAGCAGCACATTCAGGAGGCCTTCTTGCACCAGCAACATGTCTAGGAGGATATACCCGTACCAGTAAACATCACTATGGCACTAGTCGTACCAACAAACACCACCAAGGCAGCAGTAGCACCAACTAACATCACCAAGGCAGCAGTCGCATTAGCAAACCAACAAAGAAGCCAAGAAAGACAAACTAAAAGGAGGCAGAAGTAGCATATGAGTCTAACAGGAGGTGAAGCAGCAGCATAAGGGTCCTACACCAACAACCAACGTGCAGCAGCAGGTGGTACACCAGCAGACGATGACAGTACGCAAGGATAGTAGCATCGGCGCGAGAAAGTAGTTGCAATGCACATGGATAACAGTAGTGGTGTGAGCAAATAGCAGTAGCACGGGCAAATAGCAGCAGCAGTGCGAGCTAACAGCAGTAGCGCACTCGGATAGCAGGAACAACCTATGTGGAGTGCATGTGGACAATAGCAACTATGCGTGTAGACAACATTAGTAGCATGCATAGACAGCTTTAGCAGCGTGCACGGGTAGCAGCAACAGCGTATGGGGACAGCATTGGTAGTGCTCACAGACAGCAGCAGCACCACGCGTGGACAACAGGAGCAGTGCACACAAACAGTAACCGTAGTGTGTGCGGACAGCAAGAGTAGCGCATGCAGAGTGCATGTAGACAGTAGTAGCAGCGCAAGTGGACAATAGTAGCTGTGCGTGTGAACAGCAGGAGTAGTGCATGCGGACAGTAGTAGTAGCGCATCCGGACAGAATTAGTAGCGCACACGGACAGCAGTAGCAGCATGTATGGATAACATTAGCAGCATGCACAAACAGCACCAATACCACATGCAGACATTAGGAGCAGCACACATGAACAATAACAACAACGCGTATGGACAGCATTAACATCACGTGCAGGCAGCATTAACAGCGATGAGACAACACCGGTAATGAAGGAAGGAGAAGATCTATATTCTGCTCTAGTAGTCTGTACACATTAAGTGATTATTCTCCAGGAAAGGTTTTATCGTAAATTATTGATAAATTTATTAAAAAACAGAGTGGAATACCTTTAGAGTTATCAATAGATCATTGTAAGTGGTTAAAGAGTAGTCCTTCCATAAGTGGTGAAGGAGTGATTCTTCCACAACATTATTGTATCCCTTGATAGCAAGAGTGAATTATGTGATTTAGGAGGGATCCTATTACACTGTAGACATAGCTCACACATTGTGGGTGAACCATGTAAAAATTGCTGTGTGTTTTTAGGTGCTTGCGCATTGATTTTTTAGTCATACGGTCACGCTTCCATAAAGGAAAAAAATAAAAATTGGATCATTAGTTCTAATAAACCACAGAGGTTAAATTTGGATTGATTTGTAAAAAATGCATACCTCACACTGATTCACCCTCTTTTAGTATGAGACTTAAAACGATTCTCAGCATTTTCCCATAAGTATCAATAATCAAAGATGATATGATAATCATAAACATAATTAAGGAACCATGGGCTTCCTTCCTCTTGTCTTGTAACTTGAAAATGAAAAATTGTCATGTAGGAAATTTCATTTTTTAAATTTGGAACTATTTATGAAAAATACAATACAATAGTTTAATTATCTAATTGATGATGAGTTCTAGGATGTAAGACAAAACAATTGCATTTATAAGAGATTTAATAGGAAGGTAGTAGTTTCAATCTTTGATATGCATAACCATAAGAGGGGGAGAAAGTTCTCAAGTTGAAGATATGGGTATAAAATATGGCCTTATTAAACGCCTTAGAGTAATTTATCCTACTAGTTATGCCTACAGGTTTATAAACACCAACATCATTATCTTATATTACTAGTCATCAAGCCTTGTAGATTTAGAGTTTGTAAATAATATTAACCCCACAGGTAGCAGCAATATAGCAACACATTTGGACCACTTGTCGACATTTTTGAAAAGATTCTTTGACCAATTTGACAGGATAGCTCTCAACATAAGACACTATCAAAATAAAAGGAAGTTTAAAGCAAATTAATGGGTTATGTATATAAATGGAAAGCCAAATGAAATAGTAAATTAGCAAGAATTGGGAATGCCAAGAACTTCACAATTCGTAGTATCATGAAGTGGCTTGATTCATAGGTATCATTAAGTCCTTGTACTGTTAAAGCTTTTTTCAAAACCATCTCACTAAGGCATTTTGTGAATAGAGAATGAAACAATAGGGGTAACTATAATAACACTATTCCTATGAATAAAGAGAGTGAAGTTGTACAAGATGGATTAAGTGATTAGTTTATTAAAGTTATTAATGGCACATGATTTAAAATCTTAAGCATGATATATTTTTTTAAGTTGAGATATGAATCTCACATTTTAAGATATAATATCAAGGGAAATCATAAAAAAAATGATTACATACATTAATGCCTTCTTAGCATTCCAAACAATGAAATGAACTCTTTACTACATAACTCTATTAGGCTATAGCCTAGAGTGCTTTAATATCATCACAAAAGGATCTCAACAAAGTTATTTTCATTCAACATCATTTTACTTTTTTTTTTTGCCCCTTTTGGTTCTTAGACTATAGGTTGATAATTGGGTGTCTTATCTTAACTCTTTTTGTTAGAATTCATATTGATTTATGCATTTGGGTTTACACTTATCTTTGGTTGATTGTTTCAACTCAATCTAATAAATAACTTATATTAGCAAACAAAGTAATGAGCAACAAGAGATAAGTTGAAAAGTCTTAAATTACTCTTATACAAAAATGCTTTTTATCAGTCTTTGATTAATAAAAAGAGAGAGATTTAATTGCAAGGCGAGGAAACCTAAATTGTTCTCACATCGTAAGGTATTTGAGTTGTAAAAAATGAGCAACTTTTAATGTAATTTCATTATTACCATGAATGTTTGTGATATAAAAAAACTAGTGATTTAATTTTGAAATATTAGATTGTAAAATGAACTTAAAGTTGAGATATTTATAGCCTTTTAGTATATTTCATATGAAAATTATTCTTTTGATTTCTAATATTAGTATCAGAGCAAATATGAGTTATTTTTTTAGCCTGTTTGTATGCTTTTGATAGAAAATACACTAGTTGTGGTTTGTTTTTGTGAAAATGAAACTTTTTGTTAATAACAACTCTATATATAAGGAATTAGAAGGTCAAAAATTTTGCTTGAGCATAGTCTTTTCTAGAAAAGTAAAGTGGCAAAATTTAAAGGCCTGATTCTCTCTACATTAAGAGTATTTAATGATTAAAGTTTTTAAATCAAAAATATTAAATGCTAATTATTCTTAACACCTTAAGTTCAATGAACTAACATTTATATAGATTTGAAGTGGTTATCTTAAGGATTCTAAAGACATATCATGTATCCTATTTCAATCTATTTAAAGAGAGAAATGATGTTATTAAGTTTTTGTTTAAAAAGATAAAATTCTACTACAATAGGAATTAAGGATTAAGAGGAAAAAGCATATGTGAGATAATGCATAAGTAGTCATATAGCATTAATTGCCTAAAGTCGTTGCTTAATGAAAAACTAGTCATATAATGTCACATAGAAATATATTTACAAAAAAAGAATAATAATAATAAAGGTTAATATACAAAAAAAAAATTCATGAACTTTACAACACCCACATAAAATTTCTTTGTAACAAATCTAGGACACTATTACATTTTATTGACAAAATTTGTTTACTCTAATGATGTGGTAAGCAAAAATTGTAAAGGCACTAATGTACAAAGAGAACAATGGTTAACTAGGTGTTACATATGCATCAAAAGAGTTAATGGATCGATTAGGCTTGTTCGAGAAGAAGTTTATGCCCAAATTACTAATTTAGTTACACTTAAAGAAAGTAATATGATAATTCAAACTATTTTAATTTAATTGAATCAATTAAAACAAAAACAAAAATTGAGAATAAAAGACAACAAATGAAAACCTTAAAAAAATTAAAAGATTGTTAAAGAGAAAAAGAAAGCAGTGATATAGTGGAAAAGAGCCAGAAAGTTACTTAAAAGTGGGAGAGAAAAATAAAGCTACATGATAAAGGAGGGAAGACATAAAGAAAGCCTTTAAACCGAATAAGGACATAATCCTTAGAAATAATTTTTTATACTATCTTGGAGATTAATGTAGGTCTATAATAAACAAAAATCGAATAAGGTGTTGTTCCATTTATTTAGGTATATCATGACCTTTAGTTAAACTATTATTTTTTTAGCCTTCCAAGATTGTGAAAGTAAAATTATAGTTTGTCAAATTAGGGTTTTCTTTTAACTAATAATTATAAAGGACATTTTTATAGTGTATATTACAATATTTGAAATTGAAATGAGGATTTGTTAGATTAAGGTTATCTTTATTCGTTAATAATTTAGAAAAATATTATGTATTAGGTACATAATGGGTTTTTAAAATGAAATTAGAGTTTGTTAAATTAAGACTTTTGTTTTTATTTTAATAATTATGTAAAAAATTATTTATTAGGCATATTTTAGGATTTGATATCAAAATTAAGATTTGTTGCATCAAGAATTTTTTTTGTTAATTTAAAAATTAAGAAAGAAATTCTTTAATTGATTGACATAAAGTTATTAAATATCTTAATCTTGTCTTTTTATACAGTCCTTCTATATAATATATTAATTAAATGCTTTGTAAAGTAATATTGTGATCTTACATTCTGTTTTATTATGCATGGATAATTATCACTAACTTAAGACTAAAGTTAATGTTTAATATTGTAAAATGTTGATTAACTTAATAATTTATCATAATGAGATCATGGAACTCAAACTTGAGGTTCAATATATTGCTAACGAATGTGAAGTGCTTAAAGTCATTAATAGATAATACTTATCCATGCTAAATGTTGTTCCCACAGCATTGTATGGGTTGTAATTGTTGTTAACTAGATTTAAGTGTGCAGTAAAGCCATATGGAAGGACAAGAAAGTAAAAGTCACATGAAAGGGCAAGAACGTAAAACTGCCGCGTAAACCCTATTAGGGTTTCATGGAGAAGAGTATATAATGGTCTTGGAAGACAAAGTTAGAGGGTGTCGGCAATATTGAGCATTCAGTAAACCTTGACAACCGACCAACCAAAGAGAATACCCAACCCTACACGAAAGAACACCATTGGCAAAGGAGAAGAGAGAAAACCGTCCAAAGGTAGTCGGCAATTGAGCAAAACAAACAAAAACCTAAAGCAAAAACGTAGCTGTCGTCCGAAATTGAACAGTATCGTTGGAAATTGAACAGTATCGTCAGAAATTGAACAGAACGAAGAACGGCCAAATTGAGCACATCGGAGCAAACCATGTGACAGTAAGAGAGAGAAACCTGTGAGGAACGGCACACCACTGGCACACCAGTGGTCGGTGAGGAGACAACACAGCAAAGAGGTAGAGAGAGAAACAGACAATCGAAAAAAAAAAGACAAAACGGCGGCAAAGGGGGTGGCAGAACGAAGAGCTGGTGAAAATCTGACACGACCAAAAAGGAGAGTGGACGGTGAGATAGATCTGGCTGGACGGTGAGAGAGATCCGACTGGACGAAGAGAGAGAAAATGAAGCCAACAGACGAAGAGAGAGAAAATGAAGCCAACAGACGAAGAGAGAGACGCCATCGGAAGAGCAGAAAGCAGATCTGTGATGGCGTGAGACAAACGAACGACATGACAAGGAGAGAACCGTGAAACAGACGAAGAGAGAGACACCACCGAAGACGACTATTGGAAGAGAGAGAAAAGAGGTATACGGCCAGAACAGAGGAGTCGACGGGAAGAAGAGTGACAGCTAGACGGGGCTGGACGGCAGGACGAAGAAAAGCAAACCATCGACAGAAAAGGGAGGAAATCTGTGACGGCCAAGTGGGTGAACAAAAAAGAGAAATCCGGCGGTAAGAGAGAGAAATCCAGTTAGACATCAAAAGAGAGAGAAACGGACAGGCAGATCATGAGACAAGGAGACGCGTGAGACCGTAAGACAGTGAAAGCAGGAATTGTGTGAAACAACGTAGAGAAGGAAATCGGCGAAGAACATAACGTATTTCCAGACTTCTTCAAGAGAGGTTAGAGAGTGTTGCGGTGAACTTCTAAGCGGTAGTGGAGCAGTCTTTCAATTTAACAGAGGCAAACAAGCTAGAAGAAGGGTAGACACAGTAAGTGACACTCTTTGTATTGTACTTGCTTAGTAATTGCAATAGTAAAAGGAGCAGAGAATTAAAGACATCCATTGTAACCTGTATTCACAAGTATAATGGATAGTTTCGATAGAGGGAGAGTCCCTACTACCGTGGATGTACGTCACGTTAATGGAACCACGTAAATCTCGTGTGTCCTTAATTTGCTTTACATTTTGTGTTTTGAATTGAGTTGTGAACGCAACTAAAGTATCAGCCAACCCATAACCTAACGAAGACCTAAACAAGAACATTCGAATTGTTTATTAGGCAAGGTGTCTGAAAGGTGACTTTGGGGACTATTGTGATTAGTAGGTAGCAATAGATCTATCTTAGTCGAGTCTGAGAAAGAGTTCGCTTTTAAGAAGAGGTTGAAGTTGTTCACTTACCTACAAATTGCAAATTGTGGTGATACTGATTCACTTCCCTCTCAGTATCACAAACTAGTAGATCTTAGGAAGAAGTCGCAACCATGGGCATAAACGTGGTGAAATGTGTACAGGAGGGTTTTGTGGCTCCGGAAGAAGGTAAAGATCCAACCCCATAGGAGTTAAGGCAGTTTGAGATAAATAGGAAGGCCTCTAATGTCATCATTTCAGCATTGACAGATGCTGAGTATGCTAAAGTTATGGACTACAAATCTGCCAAGGAGATATGGGACAGATTGTAGAAAGTTTATGAAGGTGATGGCAGAATGAAGGAGGCTAAGCTTCAAGTGTTCAAGGAGAGATATGAATCTCTCAGAATGCAGAAGAATGAGACAGTTCAAGAGTTTTTCACCAGGGTTATTGACGCTGTAAACGACCTCAGAAGTTATGGAAAGAACAAAAAGGGCTCATCGATTGTGAAGAAAATTCTAAGAATTCTGCTTGAGAGGTTTGCCTCAAAGATAGCAGCCATAGAGGAGAGTAGAGATCTCAATTCTATGTCTTTGCATGATTTCCAATGCAATCTCATTACATATGAGATGAGGATAAAGTCAACTAAAAGCTCTGCAACAACGAAGGTATCAAAGGAGGCAGCTTTCAAAGCTATGAAGCACTTGAAGATAAAAGAAGAGAAAGAATCATCTAGTGAGGAGGATGATGATGAGGATGATGAAGAAAGTAAATGTGAAGTATTGGCTTATTTCACAAGGAAATTAAAAAAGGGGTCTAAGAAGGGAAAAGGATAACTGGCTTTGAGATGTTATCGTTGTGGGCAGACTGGACACCTTAC
Organism: Ceriops tagal; assembly: GCA_021533255.1. Taxonomy (NCBI): domain Eukaryota; kingdom Viridiplantae; phylum Streptophyta; class Magnoliopsida; order Malpighiales; family Rhizophoraceae; genus Ceriops; species Ceriops tagal. Next base: position 10,889,294 of record CM038595.1, on the reverse strand, counting down.
TTCTCAGTGCAAAGTGAAACTTGATGATGAAGATGAGGATGGTGATGATGAGCAGAATTCAAGATGGAGAAGATCATCATTCAAATCAAAGAAGTCCAGTAAGAAGATTGTCAACCCACAGAAGAAGAAGATAGCCTCATTCAAGAGTTATATGAGTCAAATAAAAGAAGCTGATAATGAGGAAGATGAAGACTCATCAGATGAGCATGTCTTTATAGCATCAGCACAAGGTGGTAGCTCAACCTCTGAAGAGGAAGAGGAGGTTGATGAAGAAGAGCCAGATCTTGAAGCTGAGCTGGAAGCAGCTTCAAAGGAGATAATCGGAAAGGGTAGAACTATAAGAAGGTTGAAGGCTTATATACAATAGAGCTTGACTCAAGGACTTTAACAATTGAAGAAATAGAGATAGAGTTGCTGAAACTTCAGCAACAACTCAAAAAGAGTGAAAAAAACTTGTAGAAGTTTGAAGTGGTAGGAGAAACAAGCTCTACAAGAGAAAAGAAGAATGAAACTTTGTCACAGAAGTTGAAAGAGAAGGCTGTGACTCAGGTGAAGATAACTGAAGAAGAGAAGACAGTTATCAAACCAAAGCCAGGGCCAAAAATGATGTATGTGGTTAAAGAGCAGCAGCCCATAGTTGCTACATCTCAGAAAGAAAAGAAAGTCAGCTAGCAGAAGGCTACGACTGAATAGAAAAAGGAGAAGAAGGTGACTAAAATGAAAGTCACACAAGCAAAGAAGCCAGCTACTTTGCCTACACAGCAAGTGATGAACAGAAGAAGACAAGCTGTGATCAGACCCAAGAAGAGGCAGTTTTAAGGTCATTGCCTTTATTATGGAGTTTAGGGTCATAAGGCGAGTAACTGCTGATGGAGAAAGTCAGTATACGTCTTCAACTTGAGAAGATACAATGCTGCATACAGGGGGGAGACAATACAGAATTCAAAAGAGAACACTTGTCGTAAGTTTTTGCATATACTGTAAAAGGCAAGGACAAATTGACAAGGACTATTGGTGGAAGTCCAAACCAGTGGTTTCAAAGAACAAGTTTGCTGTATTGGCAAACTTGGAACAGTGTGAAAGGTATGGGCAGGATGGTCATAATGCCAAAAGATGCATGACACTTCTCCCTGAGCAAGAGAAGACACTCAATGACACAGTGAAAACAAACGGTGCAGTCAAAGCTGAGAAAAAGGAGAAAGCTATCTTCCAACTAGTTCAAAAGAAGGAATATAGAGCAAAAAGGGAGGTGGCTAATATAGCTGAAATTACATTAAAGGCTGACTACAAGGATAAGTAGTAGATCCTTGACAATGGATGCACTTCACACATGACCAGAGATAAGAGTAAATTGTCAAAGCTAAACAAGTCAAGCGAAGGCAGAGTCAAGTTTGGCAATGATGATTCACTCAACATCAATGGTTAGGGGTCAGCAAACATTGGAAGAGGAAAGCTAAAAGATGTTCTGCACGTTGAAGAACTCAAATATAATTGAGCATCTGTTAGCAAACTATGCAATGAAGACCATAAGGTAATATTCACAAAAACAGGTTGCTAGGTAAAGAGTAAAGAAGGCAATACTATTGTAGCCGAGAAGAGAACAGCTGGAAACTTGTATATGATTGATGAAGAAAGAGATCCTCTTGCAACTAAGACGGTGCAAGAAAGAAAGCTAAAGAAAACGTGGACTAGTGCTTATCAAGAAAATCAGATCATAGGTGACCCATTAGTAGGAGTTACAACAAGAAAAAGAATTGTGGGAGCTACTGCTTTACTCTCACAAGTTGAACCTAAATTTGTTGAAGAGGTTATACAAGATCTAACTAAATCTCTGTCCACAAAGCTATTTTAAAAGCACAGATTGAGTCTATCTGTGCAAATGCCTCCTCAAGCCTGAAGTTCAGGTGAATCTTCCATCTCCACTTTGCGAGTTTTTCAGATTTGTAATTGGTTGGCAAAGGGGGAGAGAAGCAACAGTGCAGGGGGAGCTGTTAAGAAAGGGGGAGTGCATATTTAGTGGGAATTGAAACTATTGTATAATGACTTTTGTTATGAGTGTTGCCAACAATTACAAAGGGGGAGATTATTGTTCCCACAGCCTTGTATGGGTTGTAATTGTTGTCAACTAGGTTTAAGTGTGTAAGAAAGTAAAGCCACATAGAGGGCAAGAAAGTAAAAGCCGCATAGAAGGGCAAGAAGGTAAAAGCCACATAGAAGGGCAAGAAAGTAAATTTGCTGCAAGTAAGCCCTACTAGGGTTTTCATAATGGCTATATAAACCAAGTCCTTGGTTAGACAGCAAGGGTGTGGCATGGCAAAGAGAGGAAACACAACACACACCACCAGCAAACACAAGAGAGCACGACAGAAACACAAAGCGTCCGTCCAACATAAGAGACAACCGGAAAAACACAAAAACGTTAGGAGGATCACTCGACAAAACTCTATACTGCAAAAACACAAAGAGTGGTACACGGCAAGAGAGAAGAGAGAAAACCGTCCAAAGAAACCATCCAAACAACTAGGGTATCTGGCCAACACAAGAGGGAAATCGTCCAAGGAGACACTAGCCAAACAACCTTACACGGCCAAAGGAGAACTCTCGGCAAACCAAGTGCAACCAGCAATAAACACAACCTTGCAAGAGAGAAAACCTTATTCAGCAAACCAACCTATATAGCCAAGCAAAGAGGTGAACGACCAAATAGGTGTGGACAGGAAGGAGGAGAACAGCTAACCAAGAGTGGACAACCAAAGCAAGGTAGACGGCTAGGAGACAGCACGACAAGGAGACAACACACGGCAAAAGGAGATAGCACCAAGGGATACCTTGGACAGCAAGGGAAACCATGTGACAGCTGGAGAAAACCGTGTGACTCACGTAAGAGAGAAGACAGCACATCATCCGTAAGGGAAGAGAGGAAAAACCTCGAAAGAGGAGACCATCGGGAAAGCAAACCAAGTTGTCCAGAGGTGTGAAACGGATAAGTGCAAACCAGAAATAGTGGTGAGGTGTGTGACCATCAAGGCGTGTAAACCAGAAACGTACGTGGGACGTGAAACGCCAAACCAGAAACATGCGTAAGGCGTGTGACCAGCAAAGGGTGGAAACCAGAAATGTGCGTGAGACGTGTAACGCTAAACCAAAAACGTGAGGCAGGCCGTGAGACGCAAACCAAAAATGTGAGGCGAGCCGTGAGACAAGGAGACGGGTGAGACTGTGAGACAGTGAAAGCAGGAGCTGTGTGAGACAACCTAGAGAAGGAATTCGGCAAAGCATCGGAAAGAACTCAACATATTTCCATATTTCTTCAAGAGAAGTTAGAAAGCATTGCGGTGAACTTTTAAACGGCAGTGGAGTAGCCTTTCAATTCAACAGAGGCAAGACAAGTTAGAAGAAGGGTAGACATAGTAAGTGACACTCTTTGTATTATACTTGCTTAATAATTGCAATAGTGAAAGGAGCAAAGGATTAAGACATCCATTGTAATTGGAATATTTTAAGTATAGTGGATAGTCTCGGTAAGGGAGAGTCCTTACCACCATGGATGTACATTACGTTGACAGAACCACGTAAATCTCGTGTGTCCTTAATTTGCTTTACGTTCTGTGTTTTGAATTGAGTTGTGAATGCAACTAAAGTATCAGCCAACCCCATAATCTAACGAAGACCTAAACAAGAACATCCGAATTGTCTATTAGGCAAGGTGTCTGAAAGGTGACTTTGGGAACTATTGTGATTAGTAGGTAGCAATAGATCTACCTTAGTCGAGTCTGAGAAAGAGTTCGCTTTTAAGAAAAGGTTAAAGTTGTTCACTTACCTGCGAATTGCAAATTGTGGTGATACTGATTCACCCCCCTCTCAGTATCACAAACTAGTAGATCCTAAGGAGAAGTCGAGAACTTCAATTTATAAGACATTAACATTCACGATCACTCATGTAATGCTATAAGGCAAAACATAAGGCCTTAAATATAACAAGATGATCTATGAAATAACACTATAGTAGACTTAGGTCATATAAGGTAGAGTTAAAAAATCTATTTTCTACAAAATCTACATTAGGGTTAAGGCAATAAAGATTAGCTTTTTAAATGGTTATAAACCAATCATTGTATTAGTTGGATGTTTCTTAAAAACAATTTTTGGTAAAGGATTGTTGTATGCTATAAGAAGTTTAAAAGGCATTTTTTGAACAAGTAATTTTGGAGTATAATTAGGAGTACAATTACTTATGACATCAAAAAAGCATAGGAATAAATAAAGGAATAATTTCCAAAAGTGCATATGGATTTCACCAATAAAGAGGCTCATAAGTTTATGAAACCTTTAATCAATACATGACTTAAGTGTGATATAGTGAATAACAACATCTCAAAGTATTTTAATGGATATATAGTAAATATAAGGATAAAAAACATAGTCTACATACTTAAAGATATAAGGGTGGCATTCATAGGGAAAATTGGTAAGAAGAAAAGGTTGATGGACCAATTTTTTGATGAGATTTGTCTTTGTATAAGGAGGAAGTTTGAAAAAATTAAACTTGATTCAAGGATGTATAATATTGAATCAAATGGAACCATGAAGTATAAGGTCTCTTGTTATGATGATAAATTCATTAACTTAAACATTTCAAGTTATAATTGTAGTGAGCGGGAATCAACTAAAATTCCTTATAAGTATAGTATGACATGTATAAATTACTAAAGGATAAACCTTGATAATTTTGTAGACCATTATTACAAACAAGTAATATACTTAAGTGCGTATGCCTATTCAATTAAGCTTTGTACAAAATGTAATCTATATTTGAAAACTATACCATGCTACCTTTAGAACTATGTTTGGTAAGCCAAAGAAGGCAACATGGGACAAAGATGAATCTCTTAAGAGGCATACATATATGTTGTGAGTTAGAATGAAAACATAATGCAAATGATGCATAAAGTTTAGATTTGCAATTTTTTGTATAAAATTTCTTATTTTCCATTTGTAGCTTAACATGAGAATACGCTAATTTAGTCATTTTCTTATCTCACAATTGAATTTTTTTTCTTTTTTTATCACAATTACAATTACTAATGCAATATTTAATTATTTATTCCAACAATACTATCAAACTCTTACCTTTAAATTTTTGTTCTAATGTTGAAGAAATTATTTTAAGTTTAAATTACCTTTGAATCGGGTCATCTCTAGTCCATTCAAAAGATTTAGTTTAATTAGATTCAATTTATAAGTTAAGTGACTATTCTTTAAAAATTAATTTTTTATTAACCTTTGACTTTATTACAAATTATATTATTTGAAAATAAATTATTACTCTTGTATTATTATTTTTATATATTAATTGGTATAGAAAGTAAATAAATATATAAAATATATAATCAATTAAATGTTTAATTTTACACATCATATATGTTAGTTATTTTACCTATAACATGTGTGTATATCTATACCCCTATATGTGAATAATATGTGCACATATATATATATATATATGTGCAAAAATTATTGATATTTGTATATAAATTGTACAAATATATCTATATCTATATATATATATATGTATATGTATACTTTTATATGTAATATTAAATATAAATAAAATAGTAAATAATATTAAATCAATAATAGATTTGTTTTCATTTTTCAAAGATGTCTTCGAATGATTCATGGTTAAAATAATAAATGTTATATTTTTGTACATAATTTATATGGTGTATATTAAATTTGGAGTATATTAACACTAAGTATACCGATGTTTGAAGAATTACAAATAATAAATGTGTTAAGAAAATATTTTCTGTTAAATTATTATTATTATTGTTATTTATTTTTATTTATAAAAATATTATTATAAATAATCAAAACAGATCAAAATTCACTTATAAGTTTCAACAATACAAAATTAATTTTAAAAAAAAAAACAACAAAGAGCAGTAGAAACCCACTAAAGCGACCGCCGAAGTATTTGCATGGCATCTCTTCCTCGCTCAACTGTTATTGCTGCTTTTAACTTTAATCCACCCCCAAACACTAAACTATGAGACAAGACAAAAATCTAGTTTCTCGCTCTCTCTCTCTTTTTTTTTTTTTTTTTTTGGGTGTGTGTTTTTTTTCCTCTTCTCTTGTGGGTCACCTTTTCCTAGATATTGTTGGATTTCCTGGGAAAAAATAATATATATATATTTTTTGGCCTTTTCTGGTTTTTTTTTTTTTTTTACAAACAAAGAAGATACGCAACATTTCTCGCAACAACCAACTGCCGTTGAGCTATACTCTAGCCGCCGCCGCCGCCACCACCACCACCACCATGACCACCAAATAGTCGGAAACTCAAACCCCAACTCCTCCTTGCTCTATTTTTGTCAAAGTCGGTTGCCCCTTGGTTCAGTGTCTGGTCTTCCGGGCGATGGTGTCACAAGCATCGACCATCTTGTGGGGCCTTTATGTCACTGGCAACTACTTTCGCATCGATTGACAGTTGTTATTAGGGAGCCGTCTTCTCCATCTGTCAAAAGATAATTTACACTCAAGGGAGGTCAAGTGGGAAGAAGAGGGGAGAATTCTGTCCGATTAGAATTAGGTTTTTACGTACTCTCGTATGTATTGACGCGTTTTTCCAAATTTTGTCTGTCTTGATTGGCGGCCTCCCAAGTAGTAGTAATATACATATACAAAGCCTAAAGATGCGATTTTTGCAAATTTTCTTCTTAATGTAAAGTAAGTCTGATAGATAGATGGTCTGATTTTATTTTATTTATTTTTTGAGTTATTCAATCGGGAGAAAAACACGGATCCCTATTCTAATTGTACCTTGAAAAAACGGATTTGGGGTCGAAATTGCCCCCAAGAGACTGCTGCTCTGCTAGAAATAGTTCCCGTCTTCGTTAGCTGGGGGTAAAAGCCGCGATTTTTCTCGGCAACCCAGCAAGCCCGTAGTGGAGAGACAAGTAATGGGTTTTGAGAACTTTGAACCAATCATCGGTGAACCGGAAGCCGAATGGAGAGAGAGCACGGGATCGGGTTCCAATCCGTTGCGTCGATTCTTGATGCACGTCTACGCCCCAGATTACCATAATCTCAAAATCCACGTAACGGATTACTTCTCTAACACTTTCGAAGCCCTCAAATCGGTGGCTCAGCTTGAGGATATGAGGGAGAGCATTGGAGTTGGGAGCTCTTTGTCTGAGTTTGTCGACTACATGGTAGCTTCCATTAAGTCTGAAGGTGTAAAGCTTGTTCTAGAGAGACATTCTGATGCAGACGGTAATTTCCTACTTGTATCAAATATCAGTGAGGTTTTTTTTTTTTTTTTGGGAATTTTGTTTCTCTCGGTTTGTCTCTTTCATTTGGCCTTGTTTTTTGCACTTTTTTTTTACCTTTCTGTGGAGAAGTTTGATAGAGTTAGAATTTGTTCACTTTTGCAATTTGAACGGCAAGCCTTCGTGTAATAATAAGATAATTTAAAGGTTTGAGTTACGATGATACTAGAACACACTTTTTAGCTTATTTAACATCAAACAACTGAGATGAATTCATGATAATAGTCATATGATATAAATCGAATTTCAGGTGCCATTACAACTGTCTTTTTGTTTCGGGACTTGAGAGCCTAACGTTTAAAGTTCAGACTTGAGACCAACAGGTCCAAGGTTCAAGTGGCACCCTTCTTCACCTATAAAAAAAAAAAAAAAAAAGTGACATTTCACCACTGGTGATGTGCCACTTTGAATGCTTGGTGTGGATATGATGTACCTATAAAAATTGAGAAGCAGCTACCTGAAACAGGATTGGCCATTTTGGGCTGCCCTTTTCAATTGATTTAACCCCCAAATTGAAAAAACCCTTAGTACAATGCTCCCATAAACACGCAACTCATAGAACAAAAGATGAAGATGGAGCATACTGCCGGAATTGACAGCCAAAAACAGGAACCCAAAAGTTAAAAATGGGTTTATGTTTTGTAGCAACAGCAGGAGAAAGTGATGTGGAATGGATTGCTATCAAATTCAGGATTCTAAATGCTTCTCAGCAGTATTGATTATTGTCAATCATCTTTTCTCTGTTTCAGATTCAGTGTATGCGAAATTAGTCGCTCAAAAATTGAAAGGCATGCCAGTAATTTCAATTCCTCTCACAAGGGTTGTAGGGTCTGCTGCAAGTGATGCTATGGCAAATATTTCTTTTGAGCTCTTCGTGTCATTCAAAGTCATGCAGAATTTGGCAGTACAAGGTTGCTTTCTCATTGTTATGTGACCTGGTATTTATTGTGTTCTCATCATCTGTGCTAAGTAATGTTGTCTTTTCTGTCTCCTCTATATTATTTTGTGGTTCTTTGCAATGTCTTTTCCCTCCAAAAAAGCTTCTGCAAACATTGTTGTTCTTTTAGAGAGGAGATATCCAAAAGTCCTCTCTCAGCATTGTGCATTTTTATGGTAGTGTAGGATTAGGTCACAATTGTTTCCTGAACCAAGAGATTTGTTGTCCAAACTGTCTTCTACATCTGCTCAAGGAAATAATTTTCATCAAAGTTATACATAAATAATGTCCTTGCTTTACTTTTATGCTAACAATAATCAGATAAAAAGTTCCAAAGGAATGGCCAGTTGGGGACTAACCTATGTCAGAAAGCCCTTCTTAATGATAGTTCAAGAGCTAATTATTTGCAAGCATGTCCCATGTATTGCACATTGCTTTTATCAATTTTTCCTTAATGCATTATGCTTTGTGAATCTCTGCATTCCTTTTACTCTTGGCTTCATTTTATGTTTTACAATTAACATGCCGTGTTAGGCATGAATAAGCTTTCCTTGAATTAATTGCTAACCATTTCTTTGATTGTGTCACTAGAGCAAGAGCGCTGTTTGGAGTTGAGAAGAAGGATATCCGCTGGAAAGGTATGTTTGACTGTTGCCAATAATTATAAAATAACTAGTTCTGCGGTTTGGCTGGGATTGTAGTGTAACATGTGTTTGACATCTTTCTAGTATTAATGGCTTGACTCTTCCACTGTGGAAGCTGGTGTGTTGCTTTGTACTTTCAGCTTACTCATGAGCACTTGTAGAATACCCTTGGTTTTACTAATTGGCCTTTGCAATAATGGAGTAGGATGCTTATAAGCACTTATGCTTCTGTGAAGACACCAATGCTTGTAGTGGATTCAATGTCAGTCTCATTGACGAGGTTAAGGTCTGGAAGCAGAGAAAGTGGCCTTCCATTTGCATATATTACAGTGGACCTTGATAAACTATTTCATTTCAAATGGTGATTGTGCAACTTCCAGTGTTAATTGTATTCATACAAGATTTAATCACGATTCAAAATAATGTTCAATGATATAACATGCCAAAAAATCAGTGGGATTGCTATGAAAATTGAAAAACAAGGGGCATTTGTAATGGGATTGAAAGTAGTGCAATTAGATTTGAAATTTCTAAGGCTCTTCTATCACTTGTAACTGCATATGGACTGGTAGTGTACATGGAACATTTGTGGCACTCTATCAATCAGCAAATCTTTGTTTGCCAACACTAAGTGCACACATATGCCTTTACAGCTTCAGTGAGTCTCCATCTGAATGTTGGATGCAAAATGGTTATCTGCACAGCACTTTTGAGCTAATTTTTTCCTTTTATCTTTGCAGGAGAAGAGTGAAAGTATCCAGAGCCAATCGGAGAAGAAACAAAAGGTTGAAAAGATGAACGTGTTGTCCAAAGCAGATGCAACTGCTCCTCTAGCTGTTGATGACCCACATAATTCACCAGGTATGGATTGTTGTCACTTGTGCTTGAAGTGCTTACTCTAGAGAGTAAGATTTCATCGGTATTGGGATTTTGTGCTCCATGTTGAGTAAAAGCTTGCTTGCAAGTGGCATAAGCTAGTGGAAAAGCTACAAAGTTGGAGCGGGAAAATTTTTGTAACCTAGAAATATGCGGTTTGCAGATGGAACAGCATAGCACCGGAAGGAATATAATTTATTAGAAATTCCCCTTCAATAAAAGTGGTATTGATGTAATCTTTAGGTATTGCGTAGTCACAAAATGGATGGCTCTTTTTAAGCTTGTATTAATTGCTATCATCTTCAATGAATTTCATAATTCCTCTGCTTATAGTTTTAGCAATTTTCTCTACAAATTGATTGCCACTTATGAATATATGTGTCTCTCTCCATCAGTGCATTGTCTGTCTCTTCATTTTGCAGATCTCTTAGTCTGTTTGCTGCCTGTCATAGGTTTGGAAATTTTTTGTTAGCAAACTTTCAAGATTGAAAAGGAAAGAAACATAATAGAAGATAACTGATTTCTGTTGCCTGCTCTGCAACAGACAAGAGAGCTGCTCAAGATGGAATCTCAACTAAAGTTACTGCTCGTGTTGTACCAGTATATCGCAGGTACGTCAAGCTTTTCCTTGTGAATATGAGCCTTTTTTTTTTGTATAATTTTTGCTTTTTATGCCAGTGACTTCCTTAATGTTTGGGCAGAACAAGAGTGAGGGGTGCCATGTTGCAGGATACGGAGCATGATGAGGATAACTAGAAGCAGCAGGTTAGGAATTTGTTTCGCAAGCTGTTCAATTAAAGGGATCTGGTTTGGAAATGTGATATTGCCAATTTGCTTCACCACGACATGCCAAAGAAAAAGGGGTTCGCTGGCTTAGTAGTTGGATGGAGAAAATGTATATAGCTAGCCGCAACTCTGAAGAGAAGATGTAATTTGGGTATTTGATCATGGATTTGCCTCTAAGATGGTTCAACTGTCATCAGATATTCCATGGACAAGTTGTATAACCTATACTTTGCCTCTTGCATTTACGAGTGGCAAGGTTAGTAGCCTGTACTTCGAACAGCTTTGTTTTACCGATGGCGTTTTGCAATGTTACAGAAAGCAACAGCTTAGCTAGAAAGAAATAATTTGAAATTCAGTTCAATCGTTGAAAAGAAGGGGTGCACGAATTGAGCTTGTCTCGTTCCGACGAGAACGTGATGAATCCTTATTCCTAAATAATGAATTATAAATTTCTGAGATCAAAAATTGAAGTCTAATTATACAGTAGTATTAATTAGCAAGAAGCTAAATATATTCTTTTTCCGGAAAATCTTTAGTTTAGATGTATCCAACATACCCTGTTGTTCATGTGTAGGGTGTTGTTCAAATCATGTTGAGTCAAATTTTCTTGACACGGACAAAACATGGATCGACAAAAACTGTCGGTAGTATTATCTCCACCTTGTCCAGAAACACGTATGTATCATGGTAATGATATCTTACGGACCTTTGTCCAGAAACAATTCTGTCTTGATGAAAAAATTCGACGATAAGATCAATTTTGTAGCGTCGCTTGTCACTAGGCAACCCCCTGATTAGATCATGCATCGTGTAAGTCTTCCCGCTTTTTCTTGTCTTTCCGCCAGACACAGGCCAACAACCTTCGATGGGAACCCCTATGTCCCCATAAGTTTGAAGATAGAGACAACACGTTAATAAGTATGCCAGCAAAAGCTGAAACTTCAATGGACATAGTCATGCACAGTTGAATTAAAGACGAGGCATAGGACGAAAGAAGGAAAAACAGAACAGATTGAATTCGTGAACATATTATATGTATACCTGCTTGTGCTGCCGTTGCTGTCAATGCTGGAGCTTCTTCTGCTGCCGCTGATTCCCCCTGTTTTCCTCCCTCCTATTTGCAAAGAACCTCTGAATCCACCACTTTTTATGCTCATGATTCTCCGATGATGGTTCAAGCAACGGTGTTGGGGATACCTTGAGGCCATGTTCTGCCTTTACTTTCCCCCGCCAACCGAGAGCTTTCGGGATGAACATCTTGATCAAGAATGTTTCTTTCTTCATCATGCTTCCGCTCCTTGAAACCTGACAGGACGACTTAGTGACACTCTTTGTTTTCCTGATGTTATGTTTCTGCACTTGATCCTCGATGTTGAAATCGAAACTAGTCTCGTGAATGGTAACATGCTCCTGCCCTCCTTGTGAGACATTTTTCTCATCGACAATATCCTTTAAAGAGAGTTCAACGCTACCCTCTGGTAGGTTACTAATCATCTCCATGAGCTTCCTTCTACCCTCTGCGATCACTTGTGAGCTTGGCCTTGTGACAACTTCACTGCAATGATGATGCTTGTTGGGTAGTAAAGGGGAATATTCATGTTCACGATAGGTTGGTGTGCTTAGTTTCCATAGGAGTGTTGAATGGTCATCAAAGTACTCCGCAAACCGTGGATTCAGCTGTGTTTCACAGCCTCTTCTTCTATCACTGCAACTGCTGTAATGTTGGGTCGTACTGGCAGCCCAGAAATCAAATTCTACTTCTTCCTCGGTGTCACAACTGCCAACTGCTTTGTATAATGGATTAATATGAGAGAGGTGGCTGCTGTGGTGATTAGCCATGTTTCTGAGGTGGAGTGATTCACAGAAATTCCTACAACCAAAAAAAGGCGTTATTTTGGTCTGGAATACAGGACCTGAGGGCAATATCTTTGTGGGACGACAAAGTCAACATTTCCACACCGCATACATAGCTGTAGTTGGGTACTTTCGCAACGTTTGCAGCAAGTCGTAGCCGTCTAAGATGGGTTTCAATTTCAACAGGGTAATGATCCAATCTTCATATTTTTCTCCATTTTTAACCTCAGTGCCTATCCTGAATGACACGGTTGTCTATTTTGGATTCATCCTGGCATTTTTTTTTTTTAACTTATTTTTATCCCGTGTCCTTGAGTTTCAAATTGAGTAGTTTCTAGTTTCCAAATGGGGGAGCGCCACATTTTAGGCTTTCGGTTCAAAGGTGTTTTCAGGCGATTCATCTGCATACGTCCTCCAGGAAACGCCTTCCCTCATAGTTTACGCATAATTCCTTTTCCCTTTTATTATTATTATTATTTCTTTTTTATTTTGGTCCCAATCAATTGGAATCGGGGGCCCGAAGGCACTGGGTCGCCAGAGTAGAGACTGGACTACTGTATATTATATACGTTTTTTTACATCTACTTATTTATTGGGAATTTCAACAAGTTATACATATAATCTTTGAAACAAGAGTTTGCCTATTTGCTTATATTAAATGGGGATTGCTCAAAAAGATTGGCCCGATCTAAGGTCCTAATCATCATCGGTAATCATGGAGTTGCAAGGACAAGCTCGAGGCGTTACATAAATTAATAGCCATGCCTACTGAGATGGGCAGGCTCTAGCGAGCTCCGCTCATTTCTTTCCACCGTAGAATCAGGACATTGTGTGTTGCTTTGGACTACAGAAGGTTCCTGGCTTTTGTTGAAAAGCTAAAAAGTTAAAACGTTGGTCTATGTATCGTACAACTTCTTGCCGTTTCCTTTGAGCAAATGATCGATTTTCCACGGACCCATAAATCAAAGTTTGAAATTTTAGTCTTGAATTCTTGTTGTTCAAAATTTTAACAGATGTATCGACCAAGTGGTTCCTGCTGGTCCACGGTACATTGCAATCCATTAATTCCACTAAATATATACTTGAAATGAGAGGTTTACATCTGTTAAAATTATGAAAAGAAGAGGTTGATTTTACAAAAAGTGAAAGATTGATTTTTGAACCCTATAGCATTTATGACGAAGGTGATGACACAACGCAAAAGGCAAGTAAGGAATAGGGAAAACAATCCAGGATCCAATTTTTCTTTTCTGTTTAGTCAAAAGCAGAAGATTTCATTTATGCGTTAGGGTTCATCATCAGTAAGAGGAAAGACAGAGGCAAGGGTACTCCTATGCCAAAAAGACTCGGCCAACATTCCCTGCAACTATCTTGGCAAGGGAATGAGCAAACCAAATTATATTGCCTCTTATACTGCAAAACTATTAAAACTAGATGAAAGAAACTTTATGTCATCTCCAATTTGTCCCGCACTAGAATTATCCGAATGAAAAGATTGAATTGCCTTGGTTGCTAGCATATTTGCAGTTCCATATATTCCTCAATAAAATGGAGTGTGCGAAAATAAATAAATAAATAAATAAATAAAGGGACTCTGCTAAAACATACACATATAAAAGATTTTAGGTCAAATCCATCAATATAACTGTGTACCTATTGAATAGACTTGGTACAAAAGTTGTCAAAAGAAAATTTCCTTTTGAAACTTACTATAACTCGAAGCCTTCGGTCAAGCATTTAAAGGTATTTGGGAGCTTGTGTTATGTTCATGTTTATAAAATGAAAAAAACTTCAACAAAAACCAAAACCTATAGTGTTTGTTAGATACGGTTCAACTTCAAAGGCTTATAGGGTTTATGACATAAAGGCTAATAAAGTGGTGATTAGTAGAAATATGAAATTTGAAAAAGATCGAACTTAGAATTGGGATGGTTCAACTACTCAAACAAACTGGGATGGTGTCCAAATCAATTCCTATGCTTGCTAACTTGATGTCTTTTAAAAATGACTATGATGAAGGTGTTTATGAGAGGGATTAGACCTCTCTCATATATGTATGCATGAAGTATTATGGTTTTATTAGAACTTGCAAGTCATACTAAAGCGTTACATTTTACAAGCTAGAAGCATGCTATTTAGGAGATGATTTCAACCATAAAGAAAAAAAAAAGGATTTTAATAGATAAATTAAAAAACAAGAATATAATTGGTTTAAATGGGTTTATAGAACCAAACTTAACTATGATGGCACTGTGAATAGATTGAAAGCAAGGCTAATAGTAAAAGTTTATAATCAACAATTTGGAGTTGATTTTAAAAAATTTTGCCTCTGTAGCAAGGCTTGATATATTTAAGCTTTTATTTGCATTTGTCACTTAAAAGGATTGGTTATGTATCAATTTGATGTGAAATTAGTATTCCTTAATGGAATTTTGGATGAGAAAATTTATGTTGAATAACCAGAAGGGTTTGAAAAAGCAAAGAGCAAAGGGCAAGGTGTACAAATTAAACAAGACCTTTATGGCCTAAAATATACTTCATGAGCATGGTATCATAAAATAAATGACCACCGCTTAAAGCTTAAGTTTGTTAAAAGAAAAGATAAGACCACACCATTTGTGGAGTTAGAGAAAACAAATATTCTCCTTGTCTTCTTGTACATAAATGATCTTTTTGTTATTGGTAATAGTGTTAATCTACTGCAAGAATTCAAGAGGGAGATGTATTAGGTCTTTAAAGTGATAGATTTAGGGAAGATGTCATTCTTTTTAGGAGTTTAAGTTCAACAACATAAATTTAGTAACTTTATCAATTAAGTGAGGTTGCAAAATAAATGTTAAGAAAATCTAAAATGGAGGGCTACAAGCAAGTCTCTACTTCCTTAATATTACCTCAAATGCTTGCAAAGGAAGATAGAGCAAAGAAGTTCAATCCTAATTTTTATAAAAGTTTTATTGGATATTTGTTATATCTCATAACATTAAGACTTGACGTAATACACTCTACTAACCTACTTTCCAAATTTAAGCATTATCTTAGTGAAATGCATTTCAAGGTGGAAAAAACTGTTAAAGTATATGAAAGGGACTATAAGGCTTTGAATTTTATTCAAAAGAGAAGGAGAGTCAAACTTAAAAGAGTTCATTAATAGTAATTAGGGTGGCATAGTTGATAACTTGAAAAGTACATCTAGTTATGTGTTCTCTTTAGGATCATGGGCTTTCTGTTGGAGTTCCAAAAAGAAAAGTATGTTGGCATAATCTATGGCAAAAGTAAGGTATGTTGTAGTTAGAGTAGTTATAAATTAAATTGTGTGGCATAAAAAAGTTAATGATTGCTTTGCATTATAAACCAAATAAGCTTATTATGATTCATTGTGATAATCAATTTGTAATTGCTATATCAAAGAACTTAGTTCATCATGGGATAACAAAACATTATAAGGTTAAACTTCATTTTTTAAGACAAGCTTAAGAAGAAGGAAAAATTGAATTGGTATATTATGAGTTTGCAAACTAGTTAGCTAACATTTTGTCTAAGCCTTTTCTCAAGATTAGATTTGAGATTCATAGAAAGAACCTTGGAATGCCATTTTTCAATGTCAAGGAAGAGTGATGAAGACTAACCATGAACATTGGAACTTTTAGTTTGTTGAAAATAAGGCTTTTGATTTAAAGATAAAAGTTCAAAATTTTGTTGTTTTAGGTTTAAAGTTGTAGCATAAGAGTTGATGTTCAAATTTAATGTTTTAATAGCCTCTAATTTGTTCTTAGTCCTTTTTGTGGTCTTGTTATGTTAGATAGTTAGAATTTAATTAATTTAATTATTTTGTAACCAAGCAACGGTTTATAGTTTGTCAAAGTATAGGGATTGCTCATAATCTTAATTTACCTTGTTGTAAAATGGAATGTATGTCCAAAGCAAGGCTACTGTGCTCTTATATGTAGGATAATTGTACCATTTGTATTATGATCTTGTAAGTTTATATAAATAAATAGCATAAAGAAATAGGGATTGATTTTTACCCTAATCACTCTTCTTTCTATAATACTTCTATTTCATGACATAAAGTTCTTTTTAGTCTCATTAATGTTATTTTATTACTTTATTAACCAACAATGGACCATGATTTACAAGATATTACACTAGATGGTAGTGCTTTTAATTGTGTAGGTCTCTACCTTTTTATAATGTTATAAAAGTTTGTCTTTTGTACTTTATAAGCCAAAAGAAATAAGTAAGATTTCTGAACCTTTTTGAAGGCATAAAGGATCATTTCACCATGTCCTTACATGACCACTTGGTGTTAGAATTAATCAATGAAGAAACAAAATTTGAATCTAGCTAAACTAATGATGAAACAACTTTAAAATCATCACCATGAAAAACATGAGTTACAACAACAGATCAAAATTGCCACTATTATGGCAAACATCGTTATATAAACAAAATTTGAATCTAGCTAAACTAATGATGAAACAACTTTAAAATCATCACCATGAAAAACATGAGTTACAACAACAGATCAAAATTGCCACTATTATGGCAAACATCATTGTATAAAGTCAAATGTAGTGATTTTTAGTCCACTAAATTTATAAGCACTGCAATAGATCTTACTTAGTGGTTTCCTCAACTTATAACAACATTTATGAAACCATTACATAAATGTGTTTTGGGTAATAATTTTAAATGATTATTGCAATGCTTTTTGTATTATGTATGTAACAATTATGAAATGTATATAAGATAATTCTATTATTTTAAAAAACTCTCTATTACTTTTTTAGACAACAATTTTCCCACATTTAATTAAGTCATTGGAGAAATAGGCAATGATTATTAAAGAAATAAGTAGCTAATATTGGGGAAATACGTAACAATTCTTTATAGAATACATAGTAATTTCATATTGGAACTGAAAGTATTTATTATATATTAAACAATGATTTTTTCAAATTAATAAGTAGCAATTTTCTAATAGAATAAGCAATAACTCTTTAGTAGAATACACAATAGATTTGTAACAAATGTAATTAAATAATATAAGTAACAATAAATGACTTAACTAATGTTTAATACATCTCACATAAAGTCAAAGTACATTAACAAGTTTTAAATAAAGATGTTCACCTTTTGCAATTGTCTTAATCAATTATGACCCACTATTTGGAATAGAAATACTTAATCTTACAATATTTGACTACCTAATTTGTATATCTTTTTATGTATGTTCTTCTGGTATTTATGCTTATTATCTTAAAATACGCAAAAAGGAAGTTGTCACCTTTCTTACATTAAATAAAGCTTTCTTTCTTTAAATGAATTTTTTCTTTAAGGCTAATGACTGCCAAAAGTGTATAAGGATAAAAAAAGTATAGAAATAATAAAATCATAACAATAATTGTGCTTTCATCACACTATTCATAGACTATGCACAATATATTTCACCAAATTAATGTCTAAATCATAAATAAGTAATACAACTACAATAGAAGAAAAACCACGAAGCATTTGAAATACATGCAAAATAACATCTCAAAAAAGTAGCACATATTTCAAATGAAACATAGCAAATAAATACAGTTAATTTAGTCATATTTCAAATAAAGATAGGATAAAATATCATCATAACCTTAAAGTGACAACTTTCAATTAACTTAGATCTATATATACTTGAAACATTAGCATAATGAGATTATTGACAGAGTCCAAATAATAAAATCAAAATTAGTGCACATTGCTTATACTATTATATAAGCTGTATGTAAAAAAAAGAAAAAAAAGACTATTTAATATTTCTAACCTCCAAATATGAGTAAAAGACAACTTTAAAAATATTTTAAAGATCACAACAATTAATTTAAAAAAATTTTCACCTGTTTTCTCTAATTATTTGCCTCCATCCAATCCTAAAGTGTTTTATTAACATTTGTATTATCATTTAATTAGTTTAAATTTTTTTTAGAAAATAGATCATTTGTTTGTAGGTCAGCTAATATATTAGGCATATTTTCTTTAATTAAACTAGCTTGTTTAACACTACCAATGACGCCTACATTTGAAGCTACTATATTTGGCTTTTTTTTAAATATATTTTATACATTTGCATTGTCTATTTCATCTAACCAAATAACTTTTTAGGAATCTTATGCATTACATGATAACAGCTCTTCTTAATTGGATCCTCTACATTAGACATTTGGTGAACTTAAGATGCCAATACAAAATGATCATTTAAATAATATAATTTGTTGAAGTTAACATATATAAGTCCATAGTCATCATTCTCCAATTCAAACCAATCACATTTAAACAAAACAACATTAAATTGACTTTAGTAGTCCAATTTAATAATTTTTATAATAGCTCACTTTTGCCTTTATTGGATTTTGGTCTTTTGAACTAGCAAAATTATCTATTAATGTTATTAGTGTAATGGCACTACTTTGTGTTTTACATCTTTTATCTCATTCCTTTATGTAAAATTTGTAGTCATTAATAACATACTCACTAAAATGCTTTACCACAGTATTAAAACTAATAAATAACTACCGAATATAAAAAGGAATCTCTTTATTTACAACTTGATTTTGAAACCAAGTTGGAAAATTTTGACTATGATTTTGTGCTTTTTCCTCTCTCTTTCTGTCTTCTACTTATCAGTTGCTTATACTCTTTGCAATAAAGATAATAATAAGCAATATTTTAGATAATTTAAAGAAACAAAATTATATTATAATTTATTCTTAGAATTAACTTACTCAATATATCTCTTGACCTCTTCTTCTCCATAATTAAACAGTGCATATCTATGTGCTTGTTTAAGATAAATAACATCCAAAATAAGGGTCTTACCCTTCATTTTGCCTTTACCCCTTATTACATGACCTTTATTAGGAAATAAAGGTGTTTGCTCCTTTATTTTTGTGTTAGATTGTTGATTACATCTTATATAATGAGTCTTTATTCCATCATGTATACATCTTGAGCAAAATACAAAAAACTTTTTTACAAATACCCTTTTACAATGGAACCTTCAGATTAACTTTTATTACAAATATACGATTTCATTTTGCACAAGTGTCTCTTAATCTGAAGCATCTAATGACAATGACCACTAAGCCTAATTTCATTAACTAAATGGATAGACAAGTGCACCATTATATCACAAAAAGTTAAAGTAAAAATCATCTTTAATGGGTATAATGTTTTATTAATTTTTTGTTGTAAGTGATCTATGTCTTTTGACTTCGCAACTTTATTGCATATTGATTTAAAAAATGATCTCAATCTTATCAAGGTCAGCATTATGCTTTGGTATTGTCTTCTTAATTATAATTGAAAAAAGGTAATGCATCAATAAATATGCACCATAACTCCTATATCCTATAATTTTGTTCTCTTTTTCAATCACATATCTGGATATAGTAAATGCACAATATTGAGGAAGTGTGGCACTTTTTATAATGATACAAAATATGATTTTTTTTTCCTTTGGTGTCATTGAAAGGTATACTTTAAATAGATAAATGTGTTAACCATTATTAGAAAGAATAAGTTGAAACTTTTTTCTTGTCCATATATTTTGTAAGTTAAAATGACT
Organism: Ceriops tagal; assembly: GCA_021533255.1. NCBI lineage: Eukaryota > Viridiplantae > Streptophyta > Magnoliopsida > Malpighiales > Rhizophoraceae > Ceriops > Ceriops tagal. The sequence continues at coordinate 10,869,260 of CM038595.1, read as the reverse complement.
TTTGTATGATCATTTATTTTACCAGGATTGTCAAGGATAGTCCCAAAACTATTTTTACAAATATTCTTTTCTATATGTATCACATTTAAATTGCAATAGTATTTATTACTCTTCTAATATGGCAAACAAAAAAATATAGATTTTTTCCTCCACGGATTGTTAAAGACTACCTTTTGCTTCTTTATAAATTGATTATTAAAGTTATATAATTTTGATACAATCTCTAAGAGTAATTTTTAGTTTTATCTTACCATGGAAAGATTTTTTTTATCACCTATAAGGATAATTAGCATTTAAAAACCTATAATGGTCCATATAACATGTTTCTTGTTATTATACAAATATTCAAAAGAAGTATCATAATTACAAATATGACATGCTAGCTTTCCTTTTGTACTTTACCCCATTAATATGTTGGAAAATTACTGATGATCCACAATAAGGCTATATGCATTTAAAAAGATTACTTATTAGATGCATCATATCTTCCAACTATACTCCCACAACTCCTTTAATTCTTTAATTAATGATTATAGAAACATATATATCTCTCTGTTGGGTGAATTAAGGCTAGGAATAATCATAGAAAGTATCTTATATTCTGGTTTCATACACAGCAATGGTGTTAGGTTGTAATTAATGAGTAAAACTAGCCATATGTTTTGTGTAATGCTCATTGTTTGAAATGGATTGAATCTGTTGCTAACCAAACCTAATCTCACATTATGAAAGTCCTATGCAAATGTAATATATCAAAATTTTTCCAAGCTTAAGCATTAGGAGGATGTCTCATTTTGTCATCTTGAGTTGATGTTTTACATGCCAAACCATATCATTAGTTATTTCTAGGCATATGAAAAGTCTTTATAGCTTAGGTTTTAAAGGAAAATATCTTAGAATTTTGGCTAGCACCTGATGGACCATTAAGGTTACATTAGAGACTTCATCCCTTCAAACTTCCTTGATGTTTTTCTACCTAGCAGCCCTACATATGTGATAGATCTTTAACTTTTCATACTTATCCCAAAAAAGCATACAATCATTAGGACATGAATGATTTTTTTTTTTGGCAGTCAAATCTTAATTCTTTCATCATATTTTTAATTTTATCAAATGAACCAGGAACCTTAGTATCAAGAGTGCCTACTTGATTAAGTCCAACATATCTTTAAATGCTATATTACTAAGGTCATAAAAACACTTAAGAAGATATAATCTAATTATAAAAGAAAGTCTTAAAAGGTCCTATAACTAAAGTATAATTCTTGTTGCCCTTTTTTCACTAACCTCTAAAACTTTCTAACTTATACATTAAGACTTTCTCCAACATTATCAAGATTTGCTTATTCTTTTATATCCTTAAAATTGTCATTTAAGAGCCCATTAATATGATCATTATTATCAACTTTAAATTCATCATCATTTATTGTTTTAATTGATTATACTCCCTTACCACGAAAAATTCATATCTTATAATCTTATATGAAACTTTAAACAATTAAATGTTCATAAACCATATCTCTAGGTTACCAAGAATGATAAAAACATTTTTACAACGGTAAGATATTTCATCTCCCTTAACAAACATAACAAAAGATTTATTTAAAAAATCATTAACTCTATTCAAGTAATCATTACTTAATCTATCCATTTTCTATCCTTCATATTAGTCAAGAGATCTTTAATCAAACAAAACAAATATACTTAGAATATTTTAATTTCAAATTGCCAAGTGAAAGAAGTGTAAGTAAAAGTAAATTTCAATTTTTACTATGGAACAACTTTGGACAATAAATTTCAATATAAGAATCCACAGCTACAACAATTAAGAACTTCTTATTACATGTGAGCTACTTTCCATTATCTATTTACTCTCACCAAGTTAGATGATTATAAATACCTTAGTTATTTGTAAATGGGGTTCCTTTATTTTAATGGAAGAAGTGATAAGTGATCTAGAAGGTTCAACATTTTACTTAAATCGCATTTCATTTATATGTGAAGTGAATCAAAATACATGAATAAGCAAAAAGAAAAAGAAAGAGCATATACAAATGTTTAAATTTTCAAAAATTAAGTGATGGATTGTTCCTTAAATAATCATATTACTACAAAATAATTGACAAGCACATAACCCAAATATGTTAATACATAAATCACCATACATCTTGCTATACTTCTCCATGTTCCTAATGCTCAAATTCCATTAGCCTAACCATTAAAGTTTAAGGAGAAATCTAAAATGGGCTTATGCAAATCAAAGAAATGGAAAGGTTAACACCAAATATTTCCTTATTATGAAGGCTAAGAACAATAATTGCAAAAAGATAAAAAAGAAAATCAAATTTTAAAGATAGCATACAATAAGCTGAAGGTACAAATAAATACAGAAATATTTCAAATCAAAACTCTAGTTAGGTAAATGCAATCTTCAAAAAAACACATTCTATAAACCATGTTCAAATCAAAAAATAAAATTAATGGAAAACTCAAATCAATAACATTTAATAATTGAGATAGTCATAGGGTTTTGGTAGCCCAACTTTCTAATTAACATTGATTTTACCCTTTTCAAACTATTACCAAGCTTTGCAAACTTTAAAGCAAGCTTTTGATAATCTTATACTAATAGACTTCAAAACAAGCTTTTGATAGTCTGAGGTAACGAGGGATTTGGATAAAAAGATATAGAAATATAAAAAAGACAAAGGATTTGGATAATACAATAAGAAGATGAGAAAGTATAACAGTGGCAAGGAGGGATTTGAAATACTCAACCTTTTGTTTTTTTTTTCAACAAAAATTGAAATACAGAGACATATGACAAAAGGAAAAAGGTATAATGTAGTGGCTCATAGATCATCACATTATCCTTTTAAAACCACCACTATGTTTATATTCATGAACTGCTATTAAAACATTTCAACATCGTTGCCTTTTACCAATAAAAGGTAATGGTTCCTAACCATTACATTAAAATTTCACCCTTAAATTAGTGTGTGCTATTATCCTTTTAAAATTATTACATTATCATCTTTAAACCATTGCTAAATATTGGTTTACGAACCATTGCTAAAATATTTCAACACCACTACTTATTCCCAATATATAGCAACAGTTCCAAACTACTGCATTTGAATGCCACCTTATATGCTAGAAACCACTTTATATCACATTCAAAACTGTTACCTTTAAACATATATGTCATCATTTTGAAACCACTACCTATCAATCGCTATATAAAGCCTACTAATGCCACATATTATAAAACTATATTTACCTAATAGTTATAATTGTTAATTTTGTATTTTTTTTATTAGTGATTTTAAATGGTTACAAAATAATTGCTATTACATGTCATTTATTAAATAATGCATCATGCTCTAGGAGCCATGGGTCCTGCAATATATTTATATATATATATTTTTGTTCTCAATTAGCCACTTAGTCCTTTATTTAAGCAATGTCATGAAGCAACAATGCTTTTCCAAGTAAAGCTAGGATCATAACCTAAACTTGTTGCCATAAAATTCCTTTTTGGATAGTATTAGTCAAGGATTAGGTTAAAGGCTTGTTTCTTAGAATAGCTAATAAACATTAGAAGATCCAAATGTTTATAGGAGCTCTTAATAGCCATAACACCCATACAAGTCTAAATTGCATTTTTTATCACCTAATATACATTATGGCTGAAAGAGAACTTTGTTTTCTCTAAGTTTATTTTCTATCTTAAGGCTTGTTTATATTAAGAAAGAATTTGTTTGAGGTGCTAACGAGAAGCTTTTGTAAATAACAAACTATCATTTATACGTGATAGTCAAAGCATTTCTACATAGACATAAACCATTAATTTTTTGCTCTTTTACTAATGTTAATATTAAGGCCAAGAAACCTTTAATATATAGGAGGAAAAGGTAAGGTGATAAGGGATCCCTTTGTTACATTCCCTTAAAGGGTTTGAATTATACATTGAGAGAAAGATTCACCAAAAAAGAGTAAATGATTGATGACATACATCTCATTTTTAGTTAAACCTTATTTAAAGAGAAACCCATTTTAAGCATAATATTTTGGAAGAAGGCTCATTTTACTTTATCATATACTTTACTCAAATAAAGTTTCGTTGTCATATCCTTCTTTATACCTAAGCACTTGTTTCTTGTATAATGGAATGCTTCAATAACACTAAGGGCATCATCATCTATAATGAGGTGACTAAGAACAAATGCACTTTAAGAATCTCAAATAATATATATAAGGAAAACTTTTACCTTATTAACTATTACTTTTGTTATAATTTTGAATATAACGTTACATAAGCTAAAAGGTCTTAAGTCCTTACACCTAATTGGCATTGACAACTTAGGAATAAGACAAATGTATGTATGATTTAGATGAATTAGATCTCCTTTGTGGTTAAGAATATACAAAGGCTACTTAATCACCTCTTTTGATGATATGTCAAAAATACTAGTAAAAGAGCATAATCATACCATCAGAGCTTAGGGACTTTGTCAAATGCATCTAATTAAGTGCTATGAAAATTTTTGCCTTTGTGAATGCCTTATTTAGCTAATTATTATTAGACCAAAAGTATAGCTATATTAGAAATTAAAAGAAATTGTTTTAAGTTGTGTATCCAATGTCACTTTCTTTAAGACAAAATTTGTCCTTATTAATATACAATAGAGGTTTACACAAATTCCCTCATAGGATCAAAATAAAGTACGTTTGGCTATAAGTTGTACTATTGAAATTAAGCCCTCAAGAAGTTGGTATATTTTTAAAATTGCTCTATATTTTGTCTATAATATTTCTACCGCAATATTATAGACAATAAGATCTTTATTAGAATAATAAGACAACTAAGTAAAGAAAAAGAAAAATTTGATGTCAAACAAATATCAAACCTTTGGTATTTATAGAAGCAATGGTAAATCTTAGTCAACAATCCCCTTTAATTTAACTATTAAAAACTTGACCATTAAAGTGAATGGTCATCTGTTTAAATGCTAAGGAATATAACTTTTCTCTTTTTCTTATCATTGTGAAATAACATATAAAACAGTAACTAACTTCCACGTAGCCACCCTTTATTCCAATGGTTATAACTTTTAAGTTGTTTGTGGTATTCATTTACATATATAATTGTTAGCTATTATATAAGTATTATCTAAAGCTAATCTTTAGGCTAGTTAAGTTCTAGAACAAGAATTCAACTGGTGCCAAAGGCAAAACTAGTTTCAAAGCCAGTCTACTTCTGGAAAGCAATAAATTTTAAAACAAGGAACTTCTAACACATAAAATTGCTAACAATCATATGGTCATATGCTCAACCCACTTGGGTTTAAAACCTAAGTGACACAATCTTTCATAGTTGTTTTTATTTTGAAAACTTTAACAATCCTTTACCATTTTCAAAATAAAATATAAAAGATTCTTATTAATTTTGATAGTTATTTGCATAAGACATCCTACAAATTGAACCTTTATATAGTACAAAGTACATTATAATAAGTTTAAATAATATAATAAATAAGTTTTGAACCAATTATTCTTACTAACAAGTTATAGAACTAGTTCACATAAATGACTATACACTATGATACTTCTCTTTTTTAATAATTAACACATTGAAGGTCATTGTGTCCATGTCCTTTTCATAGATATTTTCAAGTTAAGCCCTTTAATTTATTTGAATAGCCTAGACATTCCACATTTATATAAATAGACTAAGGCCCTCACCATAAAGCACCTTTTCAAGTTTATTAAAAGTTTTATAGAATCATCCTTCTAATTTACTGTGAGAACTAAGTATTATATAATCTTGGGATGGAAATAAAATTAATTATAGTACTTCAATCACATTGATAATATACTTTGACTTATTAAACTCAAGACTTAATGTTCTATCAAACATTGAGTTAAGTTTTATCATTAATAATTTGTATTATAGACTCAAGACTCATCTCTCTTGATGTTTTATTCACCATATCTCTCGTTAATCCTTTTATCAAAGGGTTAGCAATGTTTTGACTTGATCTCACAAAATCAATGGTGGCTACTCCATTTGTAATCAAGTCTTTCATACAGTTGTGTTTTAATCTAATATGTCTAAATTTACCATTATATACTTGATTATATGTTGTTATTAAAGTTGTAGCATTGTCACAATGCATATAAATGGGTGCTATTGGCTTTTTTCATAGAGGAATCTTATAAAGCAAATTCTTTAACCATTTTATTTCTTTACTTGCTAAAGTTAATGTTACAAATTTTGTAGTTATTGTAGAATCTATTATGCAAGTTTATTTCTTAGAACCTTTAGAAATTGCACCTCTAACAAGTATAAAGATCCATCTACTTGGATTACTTATATACCTACTTATTTTGTCAACCATATAGGTTATGTCTAGGCTTATATATCTCATTACATACATTAAACATCCTATTACCTTGGCATATTCTAGTTGAAATACTGGACTTCCAACATTTATAATAAAATTCATGTTGGGATTAAATAAGGCAGAGGCTAGAATATAATCTAAGTAATCAAACTTATTAAGAACTTTTTCAATGTAATGTAATTTAGAAAGCATTATATTTTTTTGATCTCGTAAGATTTTGACTCCAAGGATGACATTTGCCTCACCTATGTCTTTCATATCAAAGTTATTTGACAAAAACATTTTGGTAACTTTATTTTATTCTAAGTTAATCCCAAAGATTAACATGTTATCCACATACAAAAAAATAATGACACCTTTTCCTTTTTTGAACTTCCTATAAACACATTTGTCTCATTCATTAATCTTAAATCCATTAATAAGTATCACCTAATCAAAATTTTGATGCCATTGCATAGGTGCTTGTTTTAGTTCATACAAGGACTTAACTAAGTTACATACCTTTTTCTTTTAACTAGGCACAACAAATTCCTTAAGTTACTCCATATACACTTCTTTTTCTAATTTACCATTTAAGAATGCTATTTTTACATCCATTTAATGAATTACTAGGCTATAAATTCAGGCAAGTGTAATAAGCAACTTGATTGTAACAATTCTAGCCATTGGTGAGTTTTATCAAAATAATTGATACTATACTTTGAAGTAAAGTTTTTTGTAATCAATCTAACTTTAAACTTATTAATAGTTTCATCAACCTTCTTTTTCTTTTTGAAAATCCATTTACATCTAATTAGCTTTATACCAAGTGGGAGATTTACTAATTTACAAGTTTTATTTCTCATAATTAAATCCATTTCATCATTTATTGCTTCTTTCCAAAACACAATATCTTGTGATTTCATCACTTTATTAAATGTCTTGGAATCATCTTCATTATTAAAACAATATGAAATTTGATTATTTACTAATTCTTTTATTCCTTTTACTAAGAACATAACGTAATAAAGACCAAAAATCTTTGCTTTCCTTATTCTTTTGCTCCTTTAAAGTTCAATAACTTCATCATTTTCATTTTCTTTTACTAATGCATCATTTTGCTTATCAACAACTTGTTTTCATTATGAAACTTTAAGAATAGAGATGAACCTATTTTCATCAAAATAGCATCTCTTGATTCTATGATTATATTAACAAATATAGAGTTGTTAGGCTTTATGACCTTGAATTGATAAGCCTTGTTATTGTGAGCATATCCCAAGAAAATATATTCAATTCCCCTTTCACCCAAATTTTCTTTTTTAGGTTTTGAAATTCTAATAATTACTCTACAACCCCAAACTCTTAAGTGATTAAGGTTTAGTTTCCATTTATTTTAAAACTTATATAGGGTTATTTTGTTCCGTTTTGTTGGAACTCTATTTAGAATATGGCATGTTATAAGCAATGGCTCAACCAAAATTCAAGTTTAAGGTAGAATTTGATAAGATAACATTAACTATTTCCATTAATATTTAATTTTTTGCATTTAATAATACCATTTTGTTATGATCTATAAGAAGTAGTTGTTTGATGAATAATTCTTATAGACTCAAAGAATGCAATGTCATAATATTCCCCTCCTCTATCAAATCATAAGCACTTAATAACAAATTTATATTATAACTCAACTTTAAACTTATAGATTTTGAATCTTTCAAGAACTTTATTTTTGGTATGCAGCAAATAAACATGACAGAATCTAGTGTAATCAACAATGAATGTCATAAAATATCTCTTTTCTCCTAATGTTAGGGTGTCATACAAATCGCACATAACACTATGAATTAATTCTAATATACTTAAAGATCTTTGAATGTTTGGAGATTCACTTTTTAGCTATTTTTGTTAACATATAAGTTGTCCATTTATCTTTAAATATATCAAAATATAGCAATAATTCTAATTTAATCATATATTGTAATCTTCTAAAATTTATATGGCCTAATTTATTATGCTATAAAGAGGAATGCTCAAAAATATAAGTAGAACTATTATTATTATTTACATTAATATTAAATTTGAACATTTCATCCCTCAGGTAACTCTTTACTACAAATACATTTTATTTTGAGAAGATAAAGTTATTTACCTTAAATATAAGTTTAAACCAATATTTGTTCAAAAGATTACTCAAAAATAGATTTTTTGTCACTTCTAGAATATAAAATATATTCGTAAAAGTAATGATTCTCCTAAAAGTGAAATGTAATTCTACTTTCCCAATTCTTATTACAAAATTGTAGTAGAAGTTTCCATATGCACAACAGTACCATTAATTATTGGTTTTAATTTTTTGAAGAGAATTTTGGTTTTGCAAACATGTCAAGTAACCTCAAAATGAATCCACTAAGCATTGTGACCTTTTACACAATTGATCTTTGTGATCATGGCAACCATATTCTCATTTGTTGCTTTAGTAGAAACTTAGTTTCCCTTTTTTCTTTTTGAAAAGTCAACACTTAAATTTGTAGTGTCTTTTTTTTTTTTTTTTTGATAAAAATGACATTTGTCATTTTTTTTTACCTTTTATATTACTTTTGTCATCATTAGATTGACTATTCCTTTTGATAATGAAGTTGCTTGATTATCCATACTCAATTACATACACTTTTGAAACATAAGAAACTTGCTCTTTATTTTCTTCTTGCATGCGAAACTCTTCTTTTATACGAAGATGATTAGCAAGTTTTTCATGAAAATTATCTTTTGCTTTATACTTTAGACTTCTCTTGAAATCTTTCCATAAAAGAGGTAATTTGTCTATTGTTGAACTCATAATAATTGTTTCATCCATAAACATCTTGTATTATGAAAAGTGATTAAGTGTTCTCTTAATTTCAGTCACTACAATTATGTAGCCCTTAATTTCTTGCATAAAAAATAGGTGGCTTTTATTGTACTTATAATAATTGAAAACACCTTAGTATATGAAGTCTGTCAATATAAAAAACAATATAGGTTGCCTTTTCCAACTAACCAAGTTTAGAAAGTAGATTAAAAACTTCAATTAATGCGTACAAATGTATATGGCCCCACAAGTAATTCATCTTTTAATGGTAGCAAATACTTCTTCTTATTTAGTGATGATTTAAGTAAAATGTGTTAGGTTTATTTTTTACATTACAATTTTAATATGCCTAATGTGTTCAACAAGTTTAAAACATGGATTAAGAATTGATCTAACTACCAAATTAAGATACTCAAATCAAACAATGGAACATAATACACTTTTACAAGTTTAATAAATTTCACACAAACTTTAATGTTCATCATTAATTAACAACCACCTTTACTCCCTAACAAAATGATGTCTTTAAAAGAAAAATAAAACAATTATGGGGGTGGCTATATGTTTGTTATTTGAAAAAGACTTAGCCTAAGAAATTTTAGGCAAAGGCTATTAATATAGTTGTATACTTATAAAATAGGCTTTCTATTAAAACCTTAAAAGGAAAACTCCCCTATGAGGCTTAATCTAATGACCAACCTTCATTATAGCATTAAGGGTATTTAGTTGTATTTGTTACAACTTGATTTCATATTTTAAAAAAGAGATAAGTTTGATTACAAATGAGAACTAAGAATCTTTATTGACTAAAGCATGAATGCTAAAGCTTATAGGATTTATAACTTAAAAGCTAAGAAAATATTTATTAACAAAAATGTCAAATTTTTCTGAGCAAATAACCTGAGATTAGAGTAGGTAACCTATGATTAGAGCAAGTCTCAATAAGATGCAAAGAAGAGGTAGTAGCATAGATTTAAAACAATAGCCAACAGATGAATCTATGACAGAAGAAATGTTATACTTCAATAATAAGCCAACTATAGGCATAAAACTTCTTAAAGATGTGTATAAGGTGAGTTGCATTGCTATCTTTAAACCTAAAACCTATCATTTAGCCTTAAAGTTTAATGCTTGGTTGAGTGCAATGAAAGAAGAATTGAAAATGGTAGAAAAGAATATAATTTTGAAGCTAGTTAATAGGTCAAGTCACAAGCATGTCATTAGAGTAAAATAAGTCTTTACTACTAAACGGAATGCAGATGAATCAATATGTAGGTTAAAGGCAAAATTAATTGCATAATGTTACTTATAATTGTATGAAGTGAATTATTAGGAGCATTATTATTGGTTAGATTGGATGCTATTGTTGCTACCTCTTATTGCACAAAATAACTATAAAGTATTCCAATTAGATGTGAAATTTACTTTTTCAAATGGCTCTTTACAAAAGGAGATCTTAGTGAAGCAATTAGAAGGATTTTTAAAAAAATGATGTAAAGATAAAGTTTACTTATTAAGAAAGACACTTCACAAGTTAGAAAAAAAAGTCCCCAAAGGCTTTGTATGAGAGGTTTGATGAACTTAAAATAGTTAGGACTTGAGAAAAGTAAAAGTAAAACTAAATTATATGTCAAAACTGCTCTTATTGATTTAATTGTAATGGCTGATTTAATTATGGTGGTTGTGTATATAAATGATTTATTGATAATAGGTGAAAACAAGTAGTTGATAGATGAGTTTAAACTAGATCTCCATTGAGGTTTTTGAAATGACAAACCTTTAAGAGATGTGCTATTTTCATGGAATGAAAATTTCATAATCAGACAAATGCATCTTCATTGTTAAAGATAGTATGCTACTAAGGTCCTAGAGAAGTTTTGATTGTTCAATTGGTGCCAAAGAAGCTGTGGAAGTTAAGAGTATGATTGGCTTTTTACTCTATTTATCAGCAACAAGGCCTAATACAATACATGCTACTGATCTTCTCTCCAAATATATGCAAAAACAAAAGTGATATTTACTTTAAAGCAACAAAGAGAGTTATAAGATATGTTAAAGGGACACTTGATTTTAAACTAATGTATGAGAAAAGAACTAAAATGAAGCTGAATGGCTTTTTAGACAATGATTGGGGTGGATCTTATGAGGATATGAAAAGTAACTTAAGTCACTTATTTTCTTTGGAGTCAAGTGCCATCTATTAGAATTCTAGGAAGCAAGAGGTTGTGGCACAATAAACTACTAAAGTTGAATACATTTCAACGGTAACAGCATTCAATCAATCAATCTGGCTGAGGAAAATTTTAAACACTTGAGAGATGAACAAGTGCCAATGGAAATCAATGTAAACAATAAAGCTGCAATAGTCATATCCAAAAATTCAGTATTCTATGAAAAAAAAACCCAAACATTTAAAGAACAAATATCATTTCATCCGATAAGCTCAAATGGAAAGAAAGTTAAAGTTGGTTTACTGCAATACAGAAGCTCAACTTGCAGACATATTGACTAAAGCTCTCTCAAAATCAAGGTTTGAACAGCTAAGAAGTGGACTAGGCATGAATAGCTATACAGAAGCTAAGAAATCAACATACTGACTAAAGCACTTTCAGTACAGAAGTGAAAATTTTAAAAGGCTGATCTTTGCTAGACCTATTTTGCTGTATGGGAAAGATTGTTTTACTTAATCATTGCAAGTACTCTTACAATGTACAAGTCTCTTATAAAATGAACATTAAAGAATACAAAGATTTAATCTGAATGTCCAAGCAATTTGCTGCTGTAATCCTTCTACTTCTGCCTTCTGTGTGCCCCTTTCTTTGACTTGCTGAATAACACAAATCTTGGTTCAAAATGCCAATAAAACAGATAGTTTATTAAAAATGTGACCGAGTAAAACATTACCAAAGTCAGTTAAATTAAAAGAAGGCATTCAAACCTTTGAAATAGAAAAATAAAAAATAAAAATAAAATTCTCAATTTAATTGAAGAAATATCAGATATAGATATTGAATTAACACATGAATCCAATGATTGGCCTCATCTTCTTCTATTTTTATCTGTCTGCATTTCTTCCATATGCTTCTCATATATCACAAGAATTTCAAATGGAAAATATTAAATATTTACCTCCAGGATTACAATTAGAAGATATGAAACATTTATCTCATCGATGTACCTGCTTGTGCCAGAAGTCGAACAAAGAATACATGATGTACAAGGTTAACAAGAAGTTTGCTATCTCAACGTACGAAGCAAATGGTGATCTGGCTACTGGCATTCATATCCATAAACTTCTGAGTTGATAAACCTATGAGGCAGATAGCAAAATGGGTGGTTTCATAGTATCAATATGGTAGATTGGCCAACAAGGGATGACAAGTTTCTGATTTTCAGTAGATGCAAATGTTTGGAGTCGTCTGCACAGATGATGCGAGAGCTTCATGTTACAAACAGTTCAGGGATTATCCAACAGCCAATTCTTCTGATGATTCCACATAATATAGAGGATAAAAGGTTACCCGTGGGATGGCAAGTTTCTCAACCACTTATGTCTGACCTAGCTTGGCACATGAGAATCATTATATAATGTCTACTTGATAAGATCAAGTAATAACATCATCTCTGCCTGGGAAGCAAGAATCATCAGTGCTCATTTGATATCCGGCTGCCCTCATCTGATGGGTTAGTTTACCAATCACTTCATATATCTCTTCAATCTGATGATGGACATCATCTCTGGCAACAAACTCATGTCTTTCATTTCTCACCTCAATCCAACTATGGGCTACATTTTTCCTCAAACCTTTCTCATCCATTGCCTCCCTCACATATTTGGCATCATCCCATCTCTTACTTGCAGCATAAATGTTTGATAACATGGTATATCTAGCACCATTCAAGGGTTCCAAACTAAACAAAGCTTCTGCAGCCATCCTAGCAAGATTTAGGTTACCATGCACACGACAAGCACCCAAAAGTGCACCCCACATTCCCACGTGATTTGATCCATTAGGCACCTTCTTAATTAACTCCACCGCTTCATTTATTCTATTTTTCCTCCCTAACAAATCCACCAAGATGCTATAGTGCTCAGATTGTGGGTTAACACCATATTCTTTTTCCATTATGTCTATAATCTTAAGTCCTTCAGAGACTAGACCTCTATGGCTACAAGCAGTTAACATACCAAGAAAGGAGATGCAATTAGGTGCCCTGTTTGCTTCGATCATCTTTTGAAATGATTCAACTGAATTCTCTGCTTGCCCATTTTGAGCAAACCCTGTTATCAGTGAGTTCCAAGATACGGTATCCTTTTCTGGCATCATCTCAAACAATTTTTTGGAAGATATCATATCTCCACACTTGCAGTACATATCTATTAATGCATTAAAGACAAAAGCATTCAATATATTACCCCTATAGCTACTCCTAATGATCTGGCCATGAATCTGTTTGCCTCTTTCAATGAGTGAAGAATCTGCACAAGCACTTAACACAGCAACAAATGTAAAAGTATTGGGATGGACCCCTTCAAGGAGCATTTGTTTGAAAAGATCCAAAGCTTCATAACTACATCCATTTCGTGCAAAGCCAGTAATCAGAGTAGTCCAAGAAACAGTGTTTCTAACTGGCATTCCTGTAAAAAGCCGAAAGGCATCTTTCAATCTAGAAGCTTGAGCATATGCTGCTACCATTGAAGTCCAGGACACAACATCCCTCTCTTGCATTTGATCAAATATACAAGAAGAAGTATCAGGATCACCACATTTTCCATAAGCATCAATCAACGCATTATAGACCATCCTATTGAACAACAACCCAACAACAATTGCTGCTCCATGAACTTGACGTAGAGGTCCTAATACACCTGAGGAAGCACAAGTACCCACTACGCTAACAACTGTAATCTCGTCTAAACATAAATAGCAAAAATCCTCTTGCATCCTTCTGAAGATACTGATCGATTCTTTGTATAATCCATGACGAGAAAAGCCCGAAATCAAGGAATTATAGGTAACGATGTTTGGTTCAGGCATTTCATCGAACGAGTTTCGAGCTTTATGGAGGAGACCCATATGAGCATATGTAAAGATGACAGTGTTCCAGGAACGGCAGTTCTTATTGTCGATGGGAATATCGTCAAAGGCCTTTTGGACGCTGTCGATGGCATTGAACTTGGAGTACATGTCTATAATCCGGTTGGCGATGAAGGGGTTGAAGACGAGAGCAGTTTTGAGGAGATGGGAGTGAAGAATCGTCCCAAGCTTAAGGTTTTTGGTTGCAATGCATCTTGAGAAGAGGGAGGCGTATTGCTCAACTGCGTCGGTGACAATAACGATCGGAAGCATATTCACGGGCCTTTCGGCTTTGGGTTTCGTTCTGTTAATTTGATAGGCGCATTCCATGGCATTGCAGCGTAGTGAGGTGCATCTAGGCTTTAATAATTGTGGTGTAACAAAATGCTCAACCACTACAATTCCAACGCAACGGGCCACACCCTAACCTTGTTTAGGAACTATACTTATAATTAAATTGCATCAACCCATTCCTATTTTGATGGAAAGCTAAATGATTGGGAATAAAAATATTGTAGAAATAGGCAAATAAAAAATTGATTATTTTGAAGACAAGGTTAAATTAAAAGGTAGAAAAATAATATGATCTCTTAATTAAAAAATTATTATTATTAATTTATATAATTTAATATTTATTTTTATAAAATTAAATATAATAATCTCTATATTTGTAAACAGTCAAGTACTATATATATGTATTTAAAACCTATAATTTATAAATTCAAGTAATACAAAATATATCAAAATTTTTTGAGTTATTTGAAGGTTGATTTCCTTAAAATCATCAATTTTTTATTTTCTATGTCCATAATTTTTTTATTTTTAATCCTTAATTTTCCATCATATTTCTATGTAATAAATTTATTAAAACTTAAAAGCACGAAATAGATGTATAAAGAAAAAGATTGGATTAACTAATTTTTATTTTTCTCTTCTTGATTGTCATTTTACTCTTAATTTCAATATTTTTCCTCTTCCCACTTTTTTTTTTTTTTGTAACTTTCTTCAAGGAACTTGGCTAAATATTTCTTTCTTCCAAAATCCTTTTTTCCATGCTTTTAATGCATAATCTAAATCATATTATATAGTCTTAAAAATATATGGAAAAGAATAAACAATACAAACTTGCAAAAAAAAAAAAAAACTGCAAACAATAGAGTTATGATTAAGAACAACCAATCTTAAGAGAATTAATCTTAAAGTACAAATGTTAGCTAGAATAAAAGAAATCATGTTATGCTCTCACAAGCATTTCTTGATACTACCATTATCATTATCTGCACCTCCAATCAATGAACCAAACACATGGATTGAAGCAATGATTGGCTACAACATCACATATCATGAACATTAGAATAGACAATGACCTTATTTTGAAACACCTTATGAAGTCTAAAAGCTCAATATAAATTGATTTATGGTACCATAAGAACTACCTTAAAACTCAAAATGCCTAACATAAGTGATTGCTTTTCTAATCATTACTTACTTTAAGGCAAAGTAACTGAAAGTGCCTTGCATTCTTCTTGAAGAATTGGAATACTTCAACGACTTTAACCCATGTTTAGTTGGAATGCTCATAATTATATTGGACTAAAGAGATGTCAAAAGAAAGTATGAGAAAGATATGGGAAGGATTTAATAGAAACAATATATCGGTTTATGTAAAGATAGAAGATAGACAATCTTTCTTATTTCTTAAACCGTTGAGATTCATAAATAGAATCAATTGCTAATAAATTGTATTTACCTTCATGAATCAGGGTGATAAAAAACCTGCTAGATGACTTACCTTAGGAACCTTTGAATTAATTTGTTATGCATGCCCTAAAAGTTAGGAAACAAATTTGGTTAATCAAATCAAAACCCTAAGGAAATTAAATCCTAAAAGTCTCAATCTTTAGACGCTACAAAAGTTGATGACTCCTTTGATAAGTCAAGACAATGTTTTTTTTTAAGAACATAAGAAGGCAAAACAAAGTTCATTAAAAATACCTTAATCTTATTGATTCCATTTTATATAGTTGTAACCTTTATATAGGATTGTAAATATTACGATCTTATAAGGAAAAGATACTTCTTATCATACTTATATAGGAAAAACCTTAATTATAAGAGATCTTTCTAATTAAGGAATACAAATCTACCTTGATTAGGAATCCTAAGAAATACAAATTTGTTTTAATTAAGAATCTTTAAAAAAGACTACAACTAATGATAGTTAAGCATAAAAGTCAAAATAAAAACCTTAACTAATATATCAAAACTCAACTGAACCTACTAATTCATATAAACTCAAAAAGTTAAGCCTTTTTTATATGTAATTTTGCCTTAACTTAAAATCCAGCAACTCAAAACAAAAACAGGCCCTTTAATACAATTTAGCATACAAATTGAGTCTTTCCTTAATTTGGTCATACAGCTTGGACTTATATTATGGACTTTAAGTTTTGTTCTTCAAGTTTTAAGCCTTGTCCATCATTTTACACATAAAGATAAGTGAATATCCCTAATATAGTATTGGAAACTTTTAGAACAACCATAAAATCTTCTAAAGCACCTTTTTTTATCATGCAATTCTATGATTAAGCCTTGTAAAGCCTCTTTTATCCTCTTTGTCTTTGCCTTAGTCATTGGACGACCAATTCCTTGCAAAAGATCTTGGGAATACTTGCTTTATTGTACTTGAACAACACCTTGTTCTCCATTATTCCTCCCCTCCTTAAAAGGATTCATCTTTAAATTACTTACATCAAACAAAGATAAGTTAGCAACATTAAAAGTAGCATTAACATTACCATAATTGCTTGGTAAATCTAGCTTGTAAGCATTGTCATTGATCCTCTATAAGACTTGAAAAGGTTTATTTCCTCAAGACTACAATTTGGACTTTCTTTATGGGGAAAATTCTTCCTTCCTCATATGCACCCATACCCAATCACTAAGTTTAATAACAAGCTTCACACGCCTCTTATTAACTTGCTTAACATATTGCTCATGTAATATATCTAGAGTTTTCTGCACACTAAAATGCCCCATCAAACCACCCCTGTAAGTTTCCCTAACAAGTAACTCACAAATAGAACAAATAAGTACATATGATTTATCCCTCTTAAATAGAAACCCTTTATACTTATAAAAATCACTAAAGACACACTTATCATATGCATTCCATACTTGGCCAAAATCAGCATCATTAGCATATAAGCCCTTTAACAATTCAAAACCAAGTAACTTAGTTTATAAAGAAGTAAGTAATATGTATCTTCTAGACAATGCATCTGCAATAATATTTTCCTTTCCATATTTGTACTTTATCACATAAAGAAATGTTTTTATGAACTCTAGCCACTTAACATGTCTTTTATTAAACTTACTTTGGGATTTTAAGAACTTTAAGCTTATAATGATCATAATGAATGATAAATTCCCTCAGCCACAAATAATATTGCTTATTTGAAGAGTTCATACCAATGTATAAAGTTCCTTATCATAAGTAGGATAATTTAAGGCTGCCCCACTTAACTTTTCGTTAAAATAAGCAATTAGTTTGAAATTTTGTATTAAAATAGTCCCTATTCCTATTCTTGATGCATCACATTTTAGCTCAAAAACTTTATCAAAGTTATGTAAGTATAACAAAGATGCATTAGTAAACTTTTCTTTCAAAGTATTGAAAATCTAATTATGCATAACATTCCAATTAAAAACAATATTATTTTTAACAAGTTCATTTAAAAATGCAACAATGTAACTAAAATCTTTAACAAATCTTCAATGAAAATTTGTTAAACTATGAAAACTTCTTACCTTGTTTGTGTTCTTAGGCATAAGCCAGTCCCTTATCACCTTTACCTTCTCCCCATCCACACTAATACCTTGCAAACTAATAACATAGCCAAGAATACACAATGGATTCTATGCAAATTATACATTTTAAGATTAGCATATAATCAATTCTTTTTTAACACAATAAACATAACATGCAAATGTTTCACATGTTCATCCAAATTCTTGTTATAAACTAAAATATTATCAAAGTAAATTACTACAAATTTCCTTATGAAAGCATGTAAGACATGATTTATTAACCTTATGAATGTACTAAATGCATTAGTTAATCCAAAAGGCATTACTAATTACTCATACAATCCATTTTTAGTTTTAATGTTATTTTCCATTCATCTCCCTCTTTCATGCGAATTTGATAGTAATAATTCTTTAAATCAATTTTTGAAAACATATACGAGTCATGCAACTTATTAAGCATATCATCTAATATAAGGATTAGATGTCTATACTTTACAGTGATCTTATTGATGACTTAGCATTCCACACACATACGCTTGTTCCATTTTTCTTTGAGACTAAAATGACAAGGATTGAGCATGGGCTAAGACTCTCTCTTACAAATCCCTTTTGCATCAACTTATCCACTTGTCTCTATATCTCCTTTGTTTCTTCAAGATTAGCTTTATATGAAATTGAAGTTCTCGATTTCTCCTTAGGATCTATTAGTTTGTGATACTGAGAGGGGGGTGAATCAGTATCACCACAATTCGTAATTTGCAGGTAAGTGAACAACTTCAACCTCTTCTTAAAAGCAAACTCTTTCTCAGACTCAACTAGGGTAGATCTATTGCTACCTACTAATCACAATAGTCCCCAAAGTCACCTTTTAGACACCTTGCCTAATAGACAATTCAGATATTCTTATTTAGGTCTTCGTTAGGTTATGAGTTGGCTAATACTTTAGCTGCGTTCATAACTCAATTCAAAATACAGAACGTAAAGCAAATTAAGGACACACGAGATTTACATGGTTCTGTCAACATGACGTACATCCACAGTGTTGTTCCCACAGCCTTGTATGGGTTGTAATTGTTGTCAACTAGGTTTAAGTGTGCAAGAAAGTAAATCCACATAGAAGGGCAAGAAGGTAAAGCCACATGGAAGGGCAAAAAAGTAAATCCGCCGCATAAGGGCAAGAACATAAATTCGCCGCGTAAGCCCTATTAAGGTTTCATGGAAGAGAGTATATAAAGATCTTAGAAGACAAAACTAAGGTAAGGCCAACACAATTGAATACACGACAAAACATAAGAGGGGTGGACGAAGAGAGAAAGAGAGACCGTCGGCAATTGAGCATTCAGCAAACACAAGACGACAAAACAAAGGAGAACCGGCCAAAGTGGTACACGGCAAAAAGAAGAAGAGCACGGTAAAGAGGAAAAACTTGACAGCCAAATAGGGGAAGGAGAGAAAAACCACATACGACCAAGTAAAGGGTGGAGAAAAAAAAAACCGAATGGTTAGCAAAATAGAGAAAAGAAGAGGCAGCCAACGAAGTGAAACGAAAAAAAAAAAAATCACCTACAAAATAGAGAGAAAATCCAACATTGGGAGAGAGAGAAAGTGGTGAACGGTCAAAGAGGGGCTAGACGGCAGGCCAAAGAAGAGCCACCACCAGCTAGAAGAGAGAAAACTAGCATGGCAAAACCAGCACGGCAGAACAGGGGAAGGAGAGAAAAATCTGACAACCCAAAGAAGAGAGAGAGACCGTCGGCAAAACAGAGCAACCGGCTGAAAGAGAGGAAGGAACCGTCCAAACATAAAAGAGAAACTGTTCAACCAAAGGAGTCGGCCAAAACCTAGAGAGAAACCATCCAACACAAGAGAGGTCGACCAAAACACAGCCATTGGAAGAGAGAAAAATCGAGAAACGCCTGAAAGAGAAAAACGCCAGAACAGGGGGTTGAAGGGGAGAAAATACGATATAGCAAAAGAAAGGGCTGGACGCCAAGGAGACAAAACGGCAAGAGAGTAGAACGATAAGAAAGCAGAACAATAAGAGAGTAGAATAACAACAGAGCAAAACGTCAAAAAGAGAGCACGACAAGAGAATGGCGTGACTGACCAGAAACAGGAGACCAGAAATGGGTGACCAAAAACTGGTGACCAGGCCATGAGACCTAAAACGGGAGACCAGCAAAGCTGAAACATGAGACCAAAACGTGTGACTCACGGTAAAAGGAGAGGCAAACGCACCATTGATAAGAGAGAAGATAGCATATCGTCCACAAGGGAAAAAAGGAGAAACTGTGAAAGAGGAGACCACCAGGAGAGCAAACCAAGCTGTCCGGAGGTGTGAAACGGACAAGTGCAAACCAGAAACAGTGGTAAGGCGTGTGACCAGCAAGATGTGCAAACCAGAAATGTACGTGAGACATGAAATGCCAAACCAAAAGCCTACGTGAGGCGTGTGACCAGCAAAGGGTGCAAACTAGAAACGTGTGTGAGACGTGTAATGCCAAACCAAAAACGTGAGGCAGGCCGTGAGACACGGAATAGCAAACCAGAAACATGAGGTGAGCTGTGAGACAAGGAGACGAGTGAGACCGTAAAACGGTGAAAACAGAAGTTGTGTAAGACAACGTAGAGAAGAACTCCGGTGAAGCATCAGAACGAACTCAACGTATTTCCAGATTTCTTCAAGAGAGGTTAGAGAGCGTTGCGATGAACTTCTAAGTGGCAGTGGAGCAACCTTTCAATTCAACAGAGGCAAGACAAGTTAGAAGAAGGGTAGACATAGTAAGTGACACTCTTTGTATTGTACTTGCTTAATAATTACAATAGTGAAAGGAGCAGAGGATTAAGATATCCATTGTAATTGGAATTCTCAAGTATAGTGGATAGTCTCGGTAAGGGAGAGTCCCTACTACCGTGGATGTACGGAACTACGTAAATCTCGTGTGTCCTTAATTTGCTTTACGTTCTGTGTTTTGAATTGAGTTGTGAACGCAGTTAAAGTATCAGCCAATCCATAACCTAACGAAGACCTAAACAAGAACATTTGAATTGTCTATTAGACAAGGTGTCTGAAAGGTGACTTTGGGGATTATTGTAATTAGTAGGTAGCAATAGATTTACCTTAATCGAATTTGAGAAAGAGTTCACTTTTAAGAAGAGGTTGAAGTTGTTCACTTACCTGCGAATTGCGAATTGTGGTGATACTGATTCACCCCCTCTCAGTATCATAAATTTACGTGGTTCCGTCAACGTAACATACATCCACGGTGGTAGGGACTCTCTCTTACCGAGACTATTCACTATACTTGAGAATTCCAGTTACAATGGATGTCTTAATCCTTTGCTTCTTTCACTATTGCAATTACTAAGCAAGTACAATATAAAGAGTGTCACTTACTGTGTCTACCCTTCTTCTAGCTTGTCTTGCCTCTGTTGAATTGAATGACTGCTTCACTGTCGCTTAGAAGTTCACCACAACGTTCTCTAACCTTTCTTGAAGAAATCTGAAAATACATTGAGTTCTTTTTGATGCTTTACTGAATTTCTTCTCTACGTTGTTTCATACAACTCCTGCTTTCATGGTCTCATGATCTTACCCGTCTCCTGGTTTCACCGTCTCACCATTTCACGGTATGCCCTCACGCTTCTGGTCTGCTGTTGCATGTTTGTTGGCCTGCACTACGCTTCTGGTTTTGCTGGTTTAAGTCACACGGCCTGCCTCATTGCCGTTGCACGTCTGTTGGCCTACACCACTCTTCTGGTTTTGCTGGTTCAAGTCACACGGCTTGCCTCATGCCTTACCTGGTCTCACACCTCACGGATACTAGGTTTGCTCTCCCCGTCACTCATTTCTACTGTACCTTTGTCACACGCACGTTTCTGGTTTGCTGGTCTCCCGTTTCAGCTTTGCTGGTCTCCTCAGCTTCACGATTTTGCTGCACAGCTTCCCTGTTCGTTTCAGCTACACTCCCTTGTTCATTTCACGCTTCTGCTGCACTTCTATCTATTTCATGATTCGACTTAGCTCCCGTCAGTCTCACGGTTTCCAGGTCTGGTCTCTCTCGTTTCACGTCTCACGGCCTGGTCACCCGTTTCCTATCTTACGGCCGGTCACCCGTTTCAGGTCTTACGGCCTGGTCACCAGTTTCTGGTCTCCGGACATGTTGTCTCTCTTGTCGTGTTGTCTCCTTGCCATCCAGCTCTTTATTTTGTCGTATCGTATTTTCTCCCCTTCGACCCCCTATTCTGGCGTTTTTCTCTTTTAGGCGTTTCTCGGTTTTTCTCTCTCTTCCAACGGCTGCATTCTGGCCAACCTCTCTTATGTTGGATGGTTTCTCTTTAGGTTTTAGCCGACTCTCTTGGTTAAACGGTTTCTTTTTTATGTTTGGATGGTTCCTTCCTCTCTTTTAGTCGGTTGCTTTGTTTTGCTGACGGTCTCTCTCTCTTCTTTGGGTTGTCGGATTTTCTCTCCTTCCCTTGTTCGGCCGTCCTAGTTTTGTCGTGCTGGTTTTCTCTCTTCTAGCCAGTGGTGGCTCTTCTTTGGCCTACTGTCCAGCTCCTCTTCAGTCGTTTACCACTTTCTCTCTCTCCCAAGGTTGGGTTTTCTCTCTCTTTTGCAGATGGTGTTTATTTTTCGTTTCACTTCATTAGCCGCCTCTTCTTTTCTCTATTTTACCGACCGTTCTATTTTTTTTTTCCACCCTTTACTTGGTCGTATATGATTTTTCTCTCCTTCCCCTATTTGGCCGTTGGGTTTTTCCTTTTTGTCGTGCTCTTCTTCTTTTTGTCGTGTACCACTTTGGCCGGTTCTCCTTTGTTTTGCCATCTTGTGTTTGCCGAATGCTCAATTGTCGACGGTCTCTCTCTCTCTCTTCGTCCACCCCTCTTGTGTTTTGTCGTGTATTCAATTGTGTTGGCCTTACCCTAGTTTTGTCTTCCAAGGTCTTTATATACTCTCTTCCATGAAACCCTAGTAAGGCTTACGTGGTGGATTTACGTTCTTGCCTTTACGCATATGGCTTTACCTTCTTGCCCTTCCATGTGGATTTATTTTCTTGCACACTTAAGCTTAGTTGACAACAATTACAACTCATACAAGGTTGTGGGAACAACAGAAAGTTGGTTTGGTATAGTAGCACTAAGTATGGAGTCTATTTGATGCTTAATTCCTCTTAAAAGAAATAATCCCTAGGGAATCTTTTCAGGAAATAAATCTTCAAACTCCTATAATAATGAAACAACTACACTAGGCAAAAAGGAATTAAAGTCATTAAATAAAAAATAAACATTCTTGTACATAAGTACAAGTAGTTGTTGCCTTGTGATCATAGCACCTTAACCTCACTTTTCCTACCAAAAACACTCACCCTTTTACTTTTTTCTCCTTTTTGCACACTTTTCTCTTAGCCTCACCCTTTTTACTTGAATTTTTTCCCTTAGCCTCACTTTCTTGTTTTTCCTTTGACCTTTCACTTTCTTTCCTTTTCTTTTCCTTTTGTTCTCTTATCTGTTCTCTTGTTTTGTACTCTTTTGCTATCTCAATTTAATCTTTATATACTTGAATAGGTTTGAAAGGAGTTAATACAACGATTCAATTATTAATTACAAAAGAGTATCTATTCTTATGGCCATTATAAGTAACCTTTCTATCAAATTGTCATAGTTAGCCAAGAAGTATATGACCAGCATACATTAGAGTCACATCACAAAGAATCTCATCCTTGTAATTGCTAATAAAAAAGGCAACTAAAACTTGCTTAGTTACTTTGATTTCTCCATGATCATTCAACTATTGTAGCTTATATGGTTTAGGATGCTTGAAGGTATCCACATTTAACTTCTCTACTAATAAAGTATTAGCAATATTAGTACAACTTCCATTATCGATAATCATGTTACATACCTTGTCTTTAACATGACATCTTATATGGAAAATATGCTCACATTGTTCTTCATCATTAGGCTAAATACTCAGTGCATGCCTTAAAACTAACTTATCTCTATAAATAGGTTCTTCAACATCAACATTAAAATAATCCTCTAATGGTGGCATGTTATTATCAATTGAACTAATGCTTGTTATGTCTATTTTTCAACATAATTATAGCTTTTTTATTTAGACATTGAGAAGCAATATGTTCATGCCTTTGACACCTAAAGTACTTAATATCACGAGATTTAGAAGATTTTATTTCATTTTTACCTATAAAAACAGCAACAGATTCCTTTGACCTTGCATCTTTTTTTTGGCTTTAAGGTTGCTTTGGTATCTTTCTAAGTTGCGTTCCACATAAAACAAGAAACTAACCCAAATTTGGATCCTTTGGACTTAATTTGTTTTTCCACCTTGATAGCTCTATGCAATAGCTCCTTCATCTTTAAATAGTGTTGCAAATCCACTACATCTGCAATTTCCTTATTCAAACCATTAATAAACCTTGTCATGATAGTCTCTTAATCTTCCTCTACATTAGCTTTAATCATAGCTATCTCTATCTCCTTGTAATAGTCCTCTATATTCATGGACCCTTGAACTAACTTTGCAACTTTTTATACAAGTCTTTATGGTAGTGGCTAGGTATAAATCTCTTACGTATTATTGATTTCATCACTTCCTATGACTAAATTAGCCTTTCACCATTCCTTCTTTTACTTATTGCTAATTGATCCCACCAAATGGTTGCAAAATTAGTGAATTCTATGACTATCAACTTTACTTTCTTTTCCTTAAAATAATTATGACAATCAAATACATATTCAACCTTTCTTTCGCACTTCATATAATGTTCATGATCATTTTTCCCTTGAAATATTGAAATCTTCATCTTTATATTGCCTAAATTACTATCACTTTTTGAAAACAGCCTTTTTGCCTTTTTTTGAGCATGATTTTTCAGTCTTATTCTTCCTCAATCATACACCTTTTAAAGAATTTGGATTTACTAGGTGATTGTAACTCATCTAGCCTTGCATTTACCATCTTAAATTGCTTGGTAACATCTTTCATCCAAATCTTCGTATTTATCTTATGCAGCTCTCCTTTACTACTTATGTAACTTGTTTATAAAACCAAGACTTTGATACCAACTAATAAAGAATTCGCTAGGCTACCTGCCTTAGGAACATTTGAATCAATTTGTTATGCATGCCCTAAAAAGCTAAGAAGCAAGTTTGGTTAATTAAATGAGAACCTTAGGGAAACCAAGTCATAAAAGCCCTAATCTTTAAACGCTACAAAGTTTGATCACTTTTTTGATAAGTCAAGAAAATGTATTCTTTCAAGAACACAAGAAGGCAAAGTAAAACTTGTTGAAAATACCTCAATCTTATTGATTTTGTTTTACATAGTTATAGCCTTTATATAGACATGTAAATATTACAATTTTATAAGGAAAAGGTGTTTATTAACATACCTATATAAGAAAAACCTTAATGACAAGAGATTCCTCTAGTTAAGGAAAACAAATCTACATTAATTAGGAATTTTAAGAAATGCAAATCTGCTTTGATTAGGAATCTTTAAAAAAGACTACAACTAATGATAGCTAGACATAAAAGTCAAAGTAAAAAGCCTAATTAATGTATCAAGACTTAACTGAATCTACAAGTTTAAATAAATCTAAGAAATTAAGTCATTTTTTTACAAGTAATTCGGCCTTAACTTAAAATCTAACAACTCAAAATAAATAATAATTGAACCTAAAAATTATTATATATAATTTTTTTTCCATGTCATCTGCTTTCAGTTGATTCTATTACTTATTTTGTTATTTGTCATTAATTATCTTGTTATTACTTTATAAAGTTAAGATTGAATGTAAATTATCAAATCAATTAAATTTAATTCACTCCTCTTATATTGTTCTAAGAAATAAAGGAAGTTATATAACTAACTATAATTTATTAGAAATTGATACTAAGACTTCCAAACTCAAAATTCTCTATAAATAAAACATTATATGAGCAGTCGAATAGATTTTTAGAGCTAACGTTCTCTTTTAGCAGTCCTCCTCTCTCCTTTTCTTCCCTAAAAGAGTTTAGATTTTTAAATATTTTGATGATAATTATTTGCAGCAACTTGTAAACTAAATTAATGTCGTGTTACTGAGAATTGCCGAGAAACCCCAAAAAAGAAAAAACTGAGAGATCAAACGTAGCATGACATGTGAAGTATCCAATTTTCCGTGACAGATAGTACAGATCAATACTAGCTAGATCACGGATTCACGTGAACCAATTGCCCTCTAATTCTGAACTGCCTCTGATATATATATTTTTTTAAGGTGGGGCAACAATTCTACGTAACATATTTTCGGCCACTACTTAATACACCGCCTGTACCTCTCTTGTCCAGCCAAATTAAGTGATTCGAAAAAGATTAAAGAGAGAGAGCAAAAAGCTTCTTCAATGAAGAAACAAGGCTGCGAGATTGAAGCAATTGGTATCAACTACAAAATTTTCCCCAGAAAACTAGAGCAGCGTCACCCTTTAAAGATCTTCAACAAGGAGCAAGAATTTGATCATCAAGAGCCAAAGAAACAGCTACGAGTTGCAGATCTCGAAGAAACAAGCCCCGGGGTCAGGCATGTCTTGAAAGGTGTATGCTGCAAGGCAAAGCCATGGGAAATTCTTGCCATTGTTGGTCCAAGTGGAGCAGGAAAATCATCCTTGCTGGAAATCCTAGCCGGAAGGCTCGCCCCACAAAGCGGTTCCATCTTTGTCAATCAAAGTCCTGTCGACAAAGCTCAGTTCAGGAAGAGTTCAGGCTATGTCACTCAGAGAGACACTCTTTTTCCTCTCCTTACAGTTGAAGAAACTCTAATGTTTAGCGTCAAGTTGCGTCTGAGGCTCCCTCAAGCTCAACTGAGTTCAAAGGTCAAGTTCTTGATCCAAGAACTGGGCCTTGAGCACGTGGCCACGACTCGCGTGGGAGATGACAGGGTTCGTGGCATATCTGGCGGAGAAAGGCGTCGGGTTTCAATTGGAGTTGATGTCATACATGACCCTGAAGTATTAATTCTTGATGAGCCAACTTCTGGTCTTGATAGCACCTCTGCCTTGCAGATCATTGACATGCTTAAGGTAATGGCCGAAACAAAAGGTCGAACCATTATACTAAGCATTCATCAACCAGGGTTTCGCATTGTTAAGTTGTTCAATTCCATACTTTTGATGTCCAATGGCTCGGTCCTGCATCACGGCACGGTGGATCAGCTGGGCCACAACCTAAGGACGATAGGGCTGCAGCTCCCATGTCATGTCAATGTTGTTGAATTTGCAATTGAGTCCATTGACACAATTCAGCAACAGCAAAAAGTGAAGAACCAGGAAATGCAGCCACAACAACTAGTCCTGTCTTCGTCAACACCACGACTGAAAAAGGCGGAACATGGGGAGAGTAGAAGTGGCAAGTTCACACTTCAGCAGCTCTTTCAGCAATCGAAAATTGTTGACGAGGAAGCTATATGCAATAGCAGTATTGAATCTCTTGATTTTACAACTGACTTTGCGAATTCAAGATTCAAAGAGACTGTGATTCTCACTCATAGGTTCTCCAAGAACATCTTCAGAACAAAGGAGCTCTTTGCATGTCGTACGGTCCAAATGTTGGTTTCAGGGCTTGTTTTGGGCTCCATCTTTTACCATCTTAAAGACGATCTGATTGGAGCTCAAGAAAGGGTAGGCTTATTTGCTTTTATTCTAACATTCTTGCTGTCCTGCACAACAGAAGCTCTGCCAATCTTCTTGCAAGAGAGGGAGATTCTAATGAAAGAGACGTCTTGTGGGAGCTACAGGGTCTCGTCATATGCTATTGCTAATGGGCTAGTTTACTTGCCATTCCTACTCATTCTGGCCATTCTATTCACCGCCCCGTTGTACTGGCTGGTTGGTCTGAATCCAAACTTCATGGCCTTTCTGCACTTCCTGCTGTTGATTTGGTTGATTCTATACACAGCAAATTCTGTTGTGGTATGTTTCAGTGCCCTGGTGCCAAATTTCATCGTTGGAAACTCATTAATTTCAGGAGTGATGGGGTCCTTCTTTTTATTCTCCGGCTACTTCATATCCGAGCATGGAATCCCAAATTATTGGAAATTCATGCACTATATATCGCTTTTCAAGTACCCTTTTGAAGGTTTTCTTATAAACGAGTTCTCCAAATCTGGCAAGTGCTTGGAGTACGTTTTAGGGGCTTGCATGGTCACTGGAGAAGATGTCCTTCGCGAAGAAGGATATGGATCCGAGGAAAGCCGGTGGAGAAACCTGGCTATTATGGTGTGCTTCATCTTGGTTTACAGGTTCATCTCTTACGTCGTTCTTAGTTTCAGATGCTCAGCCACAAGCTTCAGGAGTGCCCTGCTTTGACTGTGTGTGTGATAAGATTTTATTAAATATCAATCTCCCCCCCCTCTCTCTCTCCATCTGTTTCCAGCTCCCTCCTTCCAACAGCAACCCCCCTTCTTCTTGGTTTCTTCTCTTTCTCGCGTGTGCCAACAAGATGGTGCGTTCACATGTTTTTGGAATTTACTTAAGATAGCAGACAAGGATGATATATAAATGTTCAGAACAATTAATAATATTAAAGAGAGGTATGTATCATATATTCTGCAACATTGCCATAAAGTAACATAATGTTCTTTCTCTTTCTTTGTTCGTATTCATTAAATGTGATCTTTTCCACACATTTCATATTCGAAGGCCGCAATGCCAAAGGTGACAGCTTGATAAAGTTTTCTTTTCTTTTTATGTATGGAGGGGGGGGTTTAAATTTCTTCATTATTCTCTGTTTTTTAAAAAAAAAATTGTAATTTGAATCTCTTACATTGTTTCTAACTAGAAGACAAACGAGTCTTGTCAGAAACTCTGTAAAAGACAGCATCACCAGCTGGCGTTCCGTGTCAATCTCAATGCTGCCTCCAATGGCGCGCCCTTCATCTTTCACCGTGCAGTGTCGCATTATACAAATTTGTTTCAGTCCAGCTGGCTGGCCCCCTTTGCTTGAGATATTGCAACAGCTGTCTTGCACTTTTATGGTAATCTCTCCACCCCACCACCACCAAGCTCACGGGCCAAATAGGGCGCATAGGGTTAAAAAATAAATGAGAAACATTTTGCCTTTAATTTTTTCCTTTATTCATTCAAACTCCCTAATCATGGGCTTCTAATAATCATTTCCCTTTGCCCTTGCAAAGTTCTCTCGAATCCCTGTGCCTTATATAATCAATTTCCTAAGTTCATCCTACACATGCCGTTTTTGTTTTTTTTTTAAATGAACGAGATATGTGACATGTGAATAGTAATTAGGCTTAATTTCTTGTCTTACTTGGACTCGTGGGCCCAACTTGGGCTTCTTGGCCTATTGCTATCGAGTCATTGAGGCCCATCTCTCGTGGCCTACTATCTCTGGGGCAAAATGCCAAGTTGTACTAATTTAAGCACATGTCAAGGACTTTTTTTTTTTCTATAATGGAATTAAATGGATTAAAACTTTCAAAGGAGTATTAATGTGTATATCACAATAAAATAAATATTTGGTGTGGATTTAGATATTAATTGCATAATTATTCAATAGAAATTATTCCTTTTAATAAAAACAAAAACTTTATTGTTACTCTTTTATTTAATAAATTTTAATGGATTTGAACTGTCTATAATAGAAGTTCTATTGTCAAGTAATCAAAATATAATCTTAAGTTTAAAGTAATGAATGATTCTCTTATGGTAAATAATTAATAACTTATTTATTCTATGAAATACAATGAATTCAAAATATTTAGAAGAGAAGTCATACTTTTAAGTAATTAAAATATGTGAAGTTTCTAACTTCACTTTAGGATCTACTAGTTTGTAATACTGAGAGGGGAGGTGAATCAGTATCACCACAATTTGCAAGTATGTGAATAATTTCAACCTCTTCTTAAAAACGAACTCTTTCTTAGATTCAACTAAGGTAGATCTATTACTACCTACTAATTACAATAGTCCCCAAAGTCACCTTTCAGACACCTTGCCTAATAGACAATTCGGATGTTCTTGTTTAGGTTTTCGTTAGGTTATGGATTAGCTGATACTTTAGTTGTGTTCATAACTCAATTCAAAACACAGAACGTAAAGCAAATTAAGGACACACGAGATTTACATGGTTTCGTCAACGTGACGTACATCCACAGTGGTAGGGACTCTCCCTTACCGAGACTATCCACTATACTTGAAAATTCTAGTTACAATGGATGTCTTAATCCTCTGCTCCTTTCATTATTGCAATTACTAAGCAAGTACAATACAAAGAGTGTCACTTACTATGTCTACCCTTCTTCTAACTTGTCTTGCCTCTGTTGAATTGAAAGGTTTCTCCACTGCCGCTTAGAAGTTCACCGCAACGCTTTTTAACCTCTTTTGAAGAAATCTGGAAATACGTTGAGTTCTTTCTGATACTTCGCCGAATTCCTTCTCTAGGTTGTCTTACACAGCTCCTGCTTTCACCGTCTCATGGTCTCACTCGTCTCCTGGTTCCATGGTCTTACTATTTCACAGCCTGCCCTCCGCTTCTAGTCTGTCACGCTGTTGCATGTTCTGGTCTCACACCGTCTCCTGACGTACACCTACACTTCTGTTGTGCTCCTGTCACAGCTTTGGTGGTCTCGCGTTTCAGCTTTGCTAGTTTCCCGTTTCAGCTTCGCTGGTCTCCCGTTTGAGGACACCAGTTTCTGGTCTCCCTTTTCTGGTCACCCATTACTGGTCTCATGGCCTGGTCACTCGTTTCTTCCAGCCGGTGGTCTCACGCTCACGCCTCACCTGTCCGTTTCTAGTTTGCACACCTTGCTGGTCACATGTCTTACCACCATTTTTGATTTGCACTTGTCCGTTTCACACCTCTGGACAGCTTAGTTTGCTCTCCCGGTGGTCTCCTCTTTCACGGTTTCTCCTCTTTTCCCTTACGGACGGTGTGCTGTCTTCTCTCTTACGTGAGTCACACGGTTTTCTCCAGCCGTCACACCTCTTTGCCGTGTGTTCTCCCTTGCCGTCCAACCTTGCTTTGGCCATTCTCCTCCTTGCTTGGCCATCCACCCCTTTGCCATTGGTTGTGTTTGGCCATGTAAGTTGGTTTAGACGTTTACCTTGTTTGGCCGTGTAGGTTGGTTTGGATGTTCACCTTTGGCTGGTTGTCTCCTTTGGAGGATTTCTCTTGCTTGAACGGTTACCCTCTTTTCTTGCCGTGTACCCTCTCTTTGTGTTTAGTGGTTTTGCCGTTTAAGGTTGTGTTGTTCGGCCGGTTGCTCTTCCAACGTTTTCTCTCTTATGTTTTGGCGTGATGTTTTGTGTTTAGTCGTTCCACCTTTTCTGATTTGTGATTTGCCGTTCACTTTTGGTTGCTGTCCAGCCGTGTCTTCTTCTTTGTAGGTGGTGGTTTGCCGTTTGCTCCCTTGTGTTTGCCGAGTGGTTTGCTTTGGACGTCTTTTTGTTTGGCTGGCTCCTTCCTCACGTTTTCTCTCTTTGGTCGGCTGGTTGTCTAGGTTTGCTCTCCGTTTTGCTCAATTGCCCACTTGTCTTCATTTTTTGTCTTCCAATGGCCTTTATATACTCCTCCATGAAACCCTAATAGGGCTTACTTGCGGCGAATTTACTGTCTTGCCTTTCCATATGGCTTTTACATTCTTGCCCCTCCATGTGGCTTTTACCTTCTTACCCTTCAATGTGACTTTACTTTCTTGCACACTTAAACCTAGTTGACAACAATTACAACCCATACAAGGCTGTGGGAACAACAATCTCTCCCTTTGTAATTGTTGGCAACACTCATAACAAAAGCCACTATGCAGCAGTTTCAACTCCCCCTAAATATACACTCTCCCTTTCTTAACAGCTCCCCCTGCATTGTTGCTTCTCTCCCCCTTTGCCAACCAATTACAAATTTGAAAAATTTGCAAAGTAGAGATGGAGGATTCACCTGATTTTCAAGCTTGAGGAGGCATTCGCACAAACAGACTCATTCTGTGCTTTTCAAACAGCTCTGTGAACAGAGATTTAGTTAGATCTTGTGTAGCCTCTTCAATAGATTTAGGTTCAACTTGTAAAAGTAAAGCAGTAGCTCCCAAAATTCTTCTTCTTATTGTAACTCCTGCTGATGGGTCACCTATGATCTGATTTTCTTAGTGAGCGCTGGTCCACGTTTTCTTTGGCTTTCTTTCTTGCATAGTCTTAGTTGCAAGAGGATCTCTTTCTTTATCTTCAAACTCACTCTTCTCTGAGTCTGAGCTTACATCTTGTTCCTTTTCTTCAGGTTGGTCTGATTCTTCATCTACATTGAAGTCATCTTCTTCATTGTCCTCAACTTTTCCATTCTGCATTGTTTTCCAGTTCTCATCTATTCTCACATCACTAGAAGTGATCACTTTTCCCAACTTATGCAAGAAAACTCTGTAACCTTTTGTCTTTGCTGAGTATCCCACAAAGATGCCTTCATCAGACCTAGTGTTGAATTTTCCCAAGTTTTGCTCCTTGTTTTTCACAAAACATGGGCTGCCAAAGACTCTGAGATACTTGGTTGTTGTCTTCTTCCCACTCCATAGCTCATATGGAGTCTTATCAGTATTGGGCCTTAGTAAAACTTTGTTTAATAGATGTATGGTAGTAAATGTTACTTCTGTCCAAAATCTTGTGTGAAGCTTAGATTCTAGCAATAGAGTTCTCGCCATTTCAACCACAGTTCTATTTTTCCTCTCTATCACCCCGTTTTGTTGAGGTGTTTTTGCTGTTGCCATTCGGTGACAAATTCCATTATTCTCAAGGTAATTTTCAAAAGCTTTATTTGTAAATTTAATGCCTTGATCTGACCTCAATACTTTAATCTTCCTTCCACTCTCATTTTCAGCCAATCTTCTGTATCTCTTGAAGTAATTTAAAACTTCTGACTTGTGTTTGAGGTGTATGATGCAAGTCCTTCTCAAATAATCATCAACAAATAAGATGAAGTACCTCTCACCATTCAACCCTTTTGTCCTCATCGGTCCACACAAATCAGTATGCACAATGTCAAGCACTGCTTCAGAACTGAACTCTTTAGTCTTATATTGCTTTCTGGCATGTTTTCCTTTAGAGCATGCTGAGCAAACATACTCTCTCTCTCTCTTTCCTGAGGTTGGGAATGTCTCTGATTGCATGAGTAGTGGTCAGCTTCCTCATGTTCTTCTGTGTTAAGTGTCCCAACTCTTATGCCATAGTTGATTTTCTTCTTCTTTTGTAAGTAAACAACTGTTTGTCTTGTCCTCATCAATCACATACAAATTTCTAGCTGTTCTCTTCCTGGCTGCAACACTATTGCCTTCTTTACTCTTTACCTGGCAACCTGTTTTTGTGAATATTACCTTATGGTCTTTATTGCATAGTTGGCTGACAGATGCTAGATTATATCTGAGTCCTTCAACGTGCAGAACATCTTTTAGCTTTCGTTTTCCAATATTTACTAACCCCTGACCATTGATGTTGAGTGAATCATCATTGCCAAACTTAACTCTGCCTTCTCTTGACTTGTTTAGCTTTGATAATTTACTCTTATCTCTTATCATGTGTGAAGTACATCCACTATCAAGGATCCACTGCTTATCCTTGTAATCAGCCTTTAGTGCAATTTCAACTATATTAGCCACCTCCCTTTTTGCTCTATATTCCTTCTTTTGAACTGACTTGAAGATAGCTTTCTCTTTTTTCTTAGCTTCGACTGCGCCGCTTGTTTTTACTGTGCCATTGAGTGCCTTCTCTTGCTCAGGGAGAAGTGTCATGCATCTCTTGACATTATGGCCATCCTGTCCGCACCTTTCATACTGCTCCAAGTCTACCAATATAGCAAACTTATTCTTTGAAACCACTGGTTTAGGCTTCCACCAACACTCCTTGTCAGTGTGTCCTTTTTACAGTATGTGCAAAAACTCATGACAGTTGTTCTCCTCTGAATTTTTTATTGTGTTTCCCTGTATACAGCATTGTACCTTCTCAAGTTGGAGACATATACTGG
Organism: Ceriops tagal; assembly: GCA_021533255.1. Classification (NCBI taxonomy): domain Eukaryota; kingdom Viridiplantae; phylum Streptophyta; class Magnoliopsida; order Malpighiales; family Rhizophoraceae; genus Ceriops; species Ceriops tagal. The sequence goes on along the minus strand of CM038595.1, from coordinate 10,835,123 downwards.
CCTTCTCCACCAGTAGTTACTCAGCTTATAACCCCAAACTCCATAATAAAGACAGTGACCTTGAAACTGCCACTTCTTCGGTCTAATCATAGCTTGTTTTCTTTTGTTCATTATTTGCTATTTCGGCAAGGTTGCTGGTTTCTTTGCTTGTGTGACTTTCATTTCAGTCACCTTCTTCTCCTTCTTCTGTTCAGTCATAGCCCTTTGTTGGCTGACCTTCTTTTCTTTCTGAGACGTAGCAGCTATGGGCTACTGCTCTTTAACCATATACATCATTTTTGGGCCTGACTTTGGTTTAATAACTGTCTTCTCTTTTTCAGTTATCTTCTCTTGAGTCACAGCCTTCTCTTTCAACTTCTGTGGCAAAGTCTCATTCTTCTTTTCTCTTGTAGAGCTTGTTTCTCCTACCACTTTAAACTTCTACAAGTTCTCCTCACTCTTTTTGAGTTGTTGCTGAAGTCTCAGCAACTCTATCTCCATTTCTTCAATTTTTGAAGTCCTTGAGCCAAGCTCTATTGTAAGGTCTTCACATATTTTGATCTGTTCTTTAAATCTTCTCTTCAAGTCAATATATTCAGCCCTTATTTCATCCTTTTGACTTTAAGCTTCCTCAGACTTTGCTTCAACTTGTTTTATGTGAGCCTCCAACCTTTTTATAGTTCTGCCCCTTCTGATTATCTCCTTTGAAGCTGCTTCCAACTCAGCTTCAAGATCTGGTTCTTCTTCATCAACCTCATTTTCCTCTTCAGAGGTCGAATTACCATCTTGAGCTGATGCCATAAAGGCCTGCTCATCTGATGATTCTTCATCTTCTTTCTCATTAGCTTTTTTTATCTGACTCATATAACTCTTGAATGAGCCTCTTTTCTTCTTCTGTGGGTTGGCAGTCTTTTTGCTGGACTTCTTTGATTTGAACGGTGGTCTTCTCCATTTTGAATTCTGCTTATCATCACCATCCTCATCTTCATCATCAAGTTTCACTTTGCACTGAGAAGCAAAGTGTCCAGTCTGCTCACAACGATAACATCTCAAGGACAACTGTCCTTTTCCCTTTTTAAACCCTTTTTTGAACTTCCTTGTGAAGTATGCCAACACTTTACCTTCACTTTCTTCCTCATCACCATTATTATCCTCATTAGATGATTCTTCCTCTTTTTTTATCTTCAAGTGTTTTATAGCTTTGAAAGCTGCATCCTTTGATACCTTTGACGTTGAGGAGCTCTCAGTTGACTTTATTCTCATTTCATATATAATGAGATTGCACTGGAGATTATGCAAAGACATAGAATTAAGATCTCTACTCTCCTCTATGACTGCCACCTTTGAGGCAAACCTTTCAGGCAGAATTCTCATAATTTTCTTCACAATAAATGAGTCCTTCTTGTTCTTCCCATGACTTCTAAGTTCATTTACAACATCAATAACCCTGGTGAAGAACTCTTGGACTGTCTCATTTTTCTACATTCTGAAAGATTCATATCTCTTCTTGAAAACTTAAAGCTTGGCCTCCTTCATTCTGTCATCACCTTCATAGACTTTCTGCAATCTGTCCCATATCTCCTTGGTAGATTTGCAGTCCATAACTTTAGCATACTCAGCATCTGTCAATGTTGAAATGATGACAATTGAGGCCTTCTCATTTATCTCAAACTGCTTTAAATCCTTTAGGGTTAGGTCTTTACCTTCTTCTGGAGCCACAAAATCCTCCTGTACGGATTTCATCACGTTCATGCCCATGGTTGCAAATACCACCTGCATTCTCACTCTCCACATATGATAGTTGGTTTTGTTAAAGATTGGAATCTTCTTACTATAAGTAGTGCTGGTGCTGGTACTGGTGTCCATTTCTCAATATGCTGAACAAGTTGAAACTTCTGGAGCTCTTCAAACTAGTACACCAAGCTGTTAACCTTTAAATTGGTGAACCAGTGCTTTGATACCAATTGAAGTTTCCAATTTCACCCTAGGATCTACTAGTTTGTGATACTGAGAGGGAGGTGAATCAGTATCACCACAATTCGCAGGTATGTGAACAACTTCAACCTCTTATTCAAAGCGAACTCTTTCTCAGATTCGACTAAGGTAGATCTATTGCTACCTACTAATCACAATAGTCCCCAAAGTCACCTTTCAGACACCTTGCCTAATAGACAATTTAGATGTTCTTGTTTAGGTCTTTGTTAGGTTATGGGTTGGCTGATACTTTAGCTACGTTCACAACTCAATTCAAAACACAGAAGGTAAAGCAAATTAAGGACACATAAGAAATTCCTTTAACATACAAATAATGTTTTATTTGGAAATTCTTATAATAGGTTAATTTAGTGACCTTACTCATTGAATAAGCATCCATATATTTATTTAAATATCTATATACTTCAGTGTATGAGAAAATTGCTTTTCCTATGAAGTTCCCGACTTCTCCCTAGGATTTACTAGTTTGTGATATTGAGAGGGGGGGTGAATCAGTATCACCACAATTCGTAATTCGCAGATAAGTGAACAACTTCAACCTCTTCTTAAAAGCGAACTCTTTCTCAGACTCGACTAAGGTAGATCTATTGCTACCTACTAATCACAATAGTCCCTAAAATCACCTTTCAGACACATTGCCTAATAGACAATTCGGATGTTTTTGTATAGGTTTTCGTTAGGTTATGGGTTGGTTGATACTTTAGTTGCGTTCACAACTCAATTCAAAACACAGAACGTAAAGCAAATTAAGGACACATAAGATTTACGTGGTTCCGTCAACGTGATGTACATCCACGGTGGTAGGGACTCTCCCTTACTGAGACTACCCACTATACTTGAGAATTCCGGTTACAATGGATGTCTTAATCTTCTGCTCCTTTCACTATTGCAATTACTAAGTAAGTACAATACAAAGAGTGTCACTTACTATGTCTACCCTTATTCTAGCTTGTCTTGCCTCTGTTGAATTGAAAGGCTGCTCCATTGCTGCTTAAAAGTTCACCATAACTCTCTCTAACCTCTCTTGAAGAAATCTAGAAATACGTTGAGTTCTTTCCGATACTTTGTTGAATTCCTTCTCTAGGTTGTCTCATACAGCTCCTGCTTTCACCGTCTCACGGTCTCACCCGTCTGCTTCTCTCACGGCTCACCTCACGTTTCTGGTTTGCCGTTCCACGTCTTATGGCCCGCCTCACGTTTCTAGTTTGGCGTTATATGTCTCACGCACGTTTCTGGTTTGCACCCTTTGTTGGTCACACATCTCACACACGCTTCTGGTTTGGCATTTCATGTCTCACGGCCTACCCCACGTTTCTGATCAGTCACACCGTTGCACGTTTTGATCTCATGCCATTGCACGTTCTGGTCTCACGCCGTCGCGCATTCCTGGTCTGCTCACACCATCGCACGTTTCTGTTCTAGTCTCACCCACTCCAGGTCTGAACTGGTCTCACCCGTTCCAGATCTGGTCTAGTCTCACCTGGTCTCACGTTTCCAGGTCTCACCCGGTCTCATCGTTCTGGTCAGGTCTAGTCTTACCTGGTCTCACGTTTCCAGGTCTCACCTGGTCTCACGTTTTGATCTAGTCTGGTCTCACTTGGTCTTACATTCTGATCTGGTCTAGTCTCACCTGGTCTCACATTTTGGTCTGGTCTGGTCTTCTTTTCTAGGTGGTCTCACGGATACTAGGTTTGCTATCTTTTGGTGTGCTCTGGTCTGTATCTCTAACGTTTCTAATCTTTATCTCCAATGTTTTTGGTTTTCTTCTCTTCCAGGAGTGGTGCGTTTCTGGTTTTGCCTTCACATCACGGTTCTGGTTTTCTTCCTCTTCGCTGGTCTCACGCCTCACGCCTCACCCAACTGTTTCTAGTTTTCTTCCAGCCGGTGGTCTCATGCCTCACCTATCCGTTTCTGGTTTTCCTCCAACCGGTGGTCTCCTCTGTCATGGTTTCTCCTCTCTTCCCTTACGAACGGTGTGCTGTCTTCTCTTTTACGTGAGTCACACGGTTTTCTCCAGCCGTCACACAGTTTCCCTTACTATCCAAGGTATCCCTTGGCGTTATCTCCTTTTGCCGTGTGTTGTCTCCTTGCCGTGTTGTCTCCTAGCCGTCCATCTTGCTTTGGCTGTCCACTCTTGGTTGGTCATTCTCCTCCTTGCTGTCCACACCTAGTTGGTTGTTCACCTTTTTGCTTAGCCGTGTAAGTTGGTTGGACGTCCTTTCTTTTTCAACCGATGGTGGTTTTGACGTTCACTCTTTGGTTTTGCTGTGCTGTTTTGTGTTTGGCTGTTCCACCTTACATTTTCTCTCTTTGGCTGTCCTTTTGTGTTTTGCCGTCCAGCCGTTCCTCCCTTGTTTTCTCTCTTTGGCTGACCCTCTCCTTTGCCGTTTAGGGTTTTGTGTTTCTACTGTGCTCTCTTATGTTTGTTGGTGGAGTGTGTTGTGTTTTCTCTCTTTACCGTGCCATACACTTGCTGTCCAGCCAAGGTCTTGGTTTATATAGCCATTATGAAAACCCTAGTAGGGCTTACTTGCGGTGAATTTACTTTCTTGCCCTTCCATGTGGCTTTTACCTTCTTGCCCTTCCATGTGGCTTTTACTTTCTGGCCCCTCCACGTGGCTTTACTTCCATGTGGCTTTTACTTTCTTGCCCCTCCATGTGGCTTTACTTTCTTGCACATTTAAACCTAATTGACAACAATTATAACCCATACAAAGCTGTGGGAACAATAATGTCTCCCTTTGTAATTGTTGGCAACACTCATAACAAAAGCCACTATGTAGCAGTTTTAACTCCCCCTAAATATACACTCCCCCTTTCTTAACAGCTTCCCCTGCACTGTTGCTTCTCTCCCCTTTTGCCAACCAATTACAAATCTGAAAAACTTGCAAAGTAAAGATGGAGGATTCACCTAATTTTCAGGCTTGAGGAGGCATTCACACAGACAGACTCATTCTGTGCTTTTCAAACAGCTCTATGGACAGAGATTTAGTTAGATCTTGTATAGCCTCTTCAACAGATTTAGGTTCAACTTGTGAGAGTAAAGCAGTAGCTCCCACAATTCTTTTTCTTGTTGTAACTCCTGCTGATGGGTCACCTATGATCTGATTTTCTTGATGAGCACTGGTCCACGTTTTCTTTGGCTTTCTTTCTTGCACAGTCTTAGTTGTAAGAGGATCTCTTTCTTCATCAATCACATACAAATTTCCAGCTGTTCTCTTCCCGACTGCAACAGTATTGCCTTCTTTACTCTTTACTTGGCAACCTGTTTTTATG